>CM024753.1:190721871-191321871 GCA_014218235.1 Colocasia esculenta | reverse complement strand
AAGTATCTGAAATGGGACAAAGGTAGAGCAATGATGAGTATCACTTAGTAACCGGGGACATGGGCATCACAAATGTCTGTCTTCGCGTAAAAAAAGTCTTTTCATTATCTCTGCACAATGGTATGATGGTCACTCACACTGAGTAACTAGGGGTACGGGCATCCCTCATGTCTACCTTCACGTCAAAAGGTGAAAGTGATCCTAATTACTACTTTTCCCACATTAACTTGACAAAAGAAATTGTTCAAATGCTTGAAATAGAGTGGAGCCTCCAAGATTTAAATCAAGGGCAATGGGTTGTCAATTGTCAAATGTTTATGTGGACATTACCTTCCTTTACCAACTGAAAATCACCACTAAGATATATGATTTTCTTTAATGGATTTATTCAAGGGGTTATCTTACTTTCATGTGTTTTTGGACGATGTATCCTAAATGCTATAACTTGATATTCCCGGAGTATTATCTCTTAACCATTGTAGAATTTTTACGTGTCTTAATACTAGTGTCTATGACATCTTGCAATGGGTATAAACTAGTTCTCAACCTTAAGATTCTAATTGAACATTCATTCCCCACTCATATCTTTCACAATTCAGTTATGTGGTCACACAATTCTTTGCTTCATTCTTTTACTTGTGTGCACTCATTATCTTTTTGAATGTTGCCAAAAGGGGGAGAAACATCAATTGTGCAAAAATTGAAAGTTTTGTCATCATCAAAAAGGGGGAGAATGTTGGGTTCTCATATTGGAGAATGTTGGGTTACAACAAGTGCTTAAATGTTTTTGATGATGAGCAATACTAATTGATGTTATGTGAAATGTTCACAAATGGTATGTTTGTTTTTGATGATGAACATTTCATGAACAAGACAAAATTGATGTGTTATGAATGTGTGAAACATGATGAGAATGACAATTGGATGCAAATGAAACACATGTTTTATATGTTCATTATATCTCACTAATTATGTCTTTTAATGTAGGTGTGAATGTACACAAGACAAAGCCCAAAATTCAAGTGCAAAAGAACAAGACAAGTTGCTGAAATAGTGCACCTATCAACAGATGAATAGTGCATCTGTCGACAGATGATTTTCGCCTGTCGACAAATCTCCACAGAAATTTGCTTCCCGAAAGGCCAGTCTTCTGGTTTCTTGCAAACCTACAGCATCTGTCGACAGCAGCAAGTCGGCTGTCGACAGACAGAGTTTCAGGAAGATCTAATGGCCGGGATATGATCTATATTTTGGTGTTTCTTTTTGGCACGACTCTCTATGCTTGGACACCACTATATATGGATCATATGAGGCTATTTTCGCAGCAAGAAGCCACCATACCAAAACCCTAAGCAAAGGTCAAGAAGAAGGCTTTCTTCCTGTTGCCCTGCTTCATCTCTCTACCCAGAACAAAGAAGAACAACCTTCCAAGCGGAGTTGAAGCCGGTTCGTCCGTGGTTCAAGCTTCTCCATCAACTGATACTTGTCAAGACGAGGCTTGGAGTCTTCTGGATGACCAACGAGAAGAGATCTACATCGAGATTTGATTCTTCATCTCAAAACTCTTCTCTCTTCACTACTTTCATATCTTTGTGTGTGTGGTAGTGGTTCAAGCGTTCCTTGTGCTTGATCCACGTGTGGATTGTTGTTCTGATTGTGTGTTTGCATCAGACAACGTGTGTGGTGTGTTGGTCAGATCAAGGCTAGAGGATCTGATCTATTGTGGACTTGATCTAGCATGTGTGTGTGTGGTTGAGCCGTTGTGCTCATGTGTGTGTTGTACTCAGTTCTTGAGTAGTGTGTCCTCACTGTGTAGGGGGTGGACGTAGGAGTCACGTGGTGTGATCTCCGAACCACCTAAAAAATCCCTTGTGCACTGTGGTTTGCATTGTACTGCGCTAGATGTATGCATAGGGATTTCGTTTACACACTACTTGTTAATTTGTTCACACACATTACATCAGATCAGAGGGGTTTTAATTGAGTATATCTTTTAATCCGAAGTAATTTTTAAATTGCTTAAGTTTCCGCTGCAAATCTATTCAACCCCCCTTTCTAGCTTTGCCATTACCGAATAACCGATCCTAACAGTTCTTCCACTAATCACCATTTGATATACCTCATAATCTTAGCATAATGAATCACAGAGTTCTTCCAAGTTATTCAAAGTTGCATATTCCAAGTTCTCTTCTTAAGCAAGTGAATCTATCTTCAGCTAATGGTTTTGTGAAAATATCTGCAATTTGTTTTTCAGTAGGGATGAATTCTAATTCAATATTTTTATTTGCAACTTCATCTCTTAGAAAGTGATGTCTGATTTCAATATGCTTTGTTTTAGAGTGTTGAATTGGGTTTTTGGAAAGATTAATTGCACTAGTATTGTCACACATGATAGATGAACATCCAATATCAATGTTGTAGTCAAGCAATTGACTTTTAATCCACAACACTTGAGTTGCACAACTTCCTGCAGCAACATATTCTGCTTCTACAGTAGATAGTGCAACTGAGTGTTGCTTCTTGGATGCCCATGTTATCATGCAATTTCCTAAGAATTGACAATATCCACTAGTACTCTTCCTGTCAAGTTTGCACCCAGCATAATCAGCATCAGAATATGAAATTAGATTAGCAGGACATCCAATTGAAAACCATAGACCCAAATCACAAGTTCCACAGAGATTTCTAAAAATCCTCTTAACTGCAAGCAAATGACTTTCTTTTGGACTAGACTGAAATCTAGCACAAAGACACACACTGAATTGAATATCTGGTCTACTTGCAGTAAGGTACAAGAGAGATCCAATCATACCTCTATATTGCTTTGCATCAACCAGTTTACCTTTTTCATCTTTTTCCAATTTGATGCGTGTATTCATAGGAGTAGTTGCTGGTTTAGCTTGTTGAAAGTGATATTTCTTGAGCAACTCTTTGACATATTTGGCTTGATTAATAAAGAACCCATCTTGATGTTGTTTGATCTGCAAACCAAGAAAGAATTGTAATTCTCCTATTAGGCTCATTTCAAATTCACTGTGCGTTAGATTAGAAAATTCTTCACACAGTGAAGGGTTAGTGGATCCAAAAATGAAATCATCTACATACACTTGAACTACAATGATATGATTATGAACTGATCTTGTGAAAAGAGTCTGATCCACCTTATCTCTGGAGTAATTCTTACTAACCAGAAAATTGCTCAATCTATCATACCATGCTCTCGGAGCCTATTTTAAACCATAAAGAGCTTTATGCAAATTGTAAACATGGTTAGGTTTATCAAGATCTTCAAATCCAGGAGGTTGAGCAACAAAAACTTCTTCTTTAATATAACCATTTAAAAAAGCAGTTTTCACATCCATTTGAAACAATTTGAAGTTTTTGGAACATGCATATGCCAAGAGAATTCTCACTGCTTCTAATCTAGCTACTAGTGCAAAGGATTCCTCAAAATCAATTCCAAATTCTTGGTTATATCCTTTAGCAACCAGTCTTGCTTTATTTTTGACAACTTTTCCTTCTTCATTCAATTTATTCCTAAACACCCATCTAGTTCCAATTATTGAGTTTTCAGGATTTTTAGGAACTAGGCTCCAGACTTTATTTCTTTTGAATTGGTTCAGTTCATCATGCATGGCTTCTATCCAAGAATCATCTTGTAGTGCTTCTTCAATGTTTTTGGGTTCTATTTGAGAAATAAAAGCCATATGATCTTGTTCAATGATATTTCTAAAATGAGATCTAGTATGAACTCTGTCATGAACATTTCCAACAACATTCTCAAGTGGATGGTCTTTAGAGTATTTGAAGTTACCTCTTGTTGTTGTGCTTACCTGCTCTGGTGTCGACTCAGTGTCCTGTGGTGTCGACACACTTTCAGGTTCAACAACTTCTTCATTTTCCACAATTTGATCTTTTTCTCTCATAAGAATGTCAGCATCTTCTTCTTGATTCCTGAATAAATTAAGGTCAGTAGATTCTTCAATATTCTCATCAAAAATGACATGAGGAGTTTCCTCTACATTTTTTGATTCATTGTTAAACACTCTATATGACCTTGAATTTTCAGAGTATCCAAGAAAGATGCTTACCTCACTTTTCTTTTCAAATTCATCAAGATCCTTTTTGTCATTATTGTGAATGAAAACTTTACATCCGAAGGTTCTAAAATACGCAATGTGGGGCTTCTTACCTTTCAGAAGTTCATATGAAGTTTTCTTAAGGACTGGTCTTACCATTACCCTGTTGAGGATATAGCATGATGTATTGACAGCTTCTGCCCAGAATTTTCTTGGAAGATTACTTTCAATCAACAAGATTCTTGACATTTCAACTAGAGTCCTATTCTTCATTTCTACAATTCCATTATGCTCAGGAGTTCTTGGAGAAGCAAACTTATGCTCAATTCCTTTATCCCTGCAAAAATCAAGAAATGAATTATTATCAAATTCTCCACCATGATCAGTAAGGATAGAATGGATTTTATTTATTTTTACATTTTCAATTTTATCAACAAATTCTTTGAAATTTTCTAATGTGTCACTCTTGTGAGATAGAAAGTACACCCATGTGAATCTCGAAAAGTCATCCACAATCACAAATCCAAATCTATGTCCACTAAGACTGAGTGTCCTAGTTGGATCAAATAAGTCTATACGCAACAATTCAAAGGGTTTGGAGGTGATTAAGGGTGCAATTGATTTGCAAGATTTCCTGGTTTGTTTGCCTTGGGTACATGAAGCACATATTGATGTATTTTTCTTTTTCTTCATTTTTGGCAAACCATTCACAAGAGAATTTCTTAACAATTTATTCAGAACATTTTCACTAGCATGACATAACCTTCTATGCCACAGTTGAAATAGATCATGCTGATTGGCAACAAGACACAAATTTTCATGTTGATGATTATTCAAATCAACCAAATAAACATTATTTATTCTTTGTCCAAGAAATTTTATTTTTCCATTATCTTTTTCAACAATTTCACATGATTCAGAATTGAAAATTACTCTAAGGCCTTTGTCACACAGTTGACTTATGCTCAAGAGATTATGATCAAGACTTTCAACAAGTAAAACATTCTCAATGGAGCTTGAAGGAGTCTTACCAATTTTTCCTGTTCCAATGATTTTACCTGTGTTCTTACCTCCAAAAATTACTTGTGCACCATCTTTTTCAATCAATGTAGAAAATTTTCTTCTATCTCCAGTCATATGTCTTGAACAGTCACTATTAAGATACCACTTATCCTTCTTGTGGGCTGTAAGACATTCCTGCAAAACATATTTAGAAAAACAATTTTGGTACCCAAATTGCTTTGGGTCCCATCAGTTGTTTCAGCTCAACAGCAAGATGTTTTGGAATCTAGATTTGTTTTATTTTCTTCAAATTTATTCTTGATCTGCATTTTTCATCAGTATGACCAGATTTCTTGCATATTGTGCACATCATGACTCTTTGTGGTGTGAAAGTATTATTCCTTTTGGTATGAAAATTATATCCAACTGAGAAACTTTTGTTGTTCTTTGGATACAAATTTGATCTATCATTTGATTTCCAATTTTGTTGATTTTTGCTTTGAACTCTCTCTTGCCTTGCATGGGTTTTGTTTTTGGATTTAAGATTTATTTTTGTTTGATATTCTTTTCAAAGTTGTCACAAGAGGTACTACTTTGAACAAATGAAGTTATCAAGGTTTGTCCAATTTTTTCTTTGTTTTCAGGCTGATAACCTAGACCATGTTTGATGTTGTTCTTTTGAATTCCTAAGATAGCATCTAGATTTTGCTTGCCTTTGACAAGTTTTAACAAGGTCTCTTTCTTGTCATCCAGTTCTTCTTTAATGGTTTTTAGTTCCTCTTGTATCACCTTTCTTTCATTTATGAGTTTTTCATTTTCATTTATCAAGATCTGTTTTTCTTTTTCAATTGATTGACATCTCTCCTTGATTTCATCAATTTGTTTATCCACACATTCTTTCTCCTTTTTTAGATTATTGACTTCATCAGTCAACACTTTGAATTGCTCGGATTTTTCAGGACTTTGCACCATGCTGTTCACTTTTCTTTTCAATGCCTTATTCTCATGTTTTAATTCACACAATTTTTCAAATAACACAACATAAGTTTCTTCCCAGTCATCAGTTGTAAAATTCTCAAAGTAAGGACTTACTTTAGTATCTTCTTCATGCCTTGCCATAAGACATGTCACTTCTTCCTCATATGAACTACCTTCTTCTTGGTCTTCTTCATCCTCATCACTCCATGTAGCTAGCATTGCTCTTGTTTTCTTGAATATCTGATTTTTCAGCTTCTTCTTTAGATCAGGACACTCTCCTCTCATGTGTCCTGGTTTCTTGCATTCATAACAAATTATGTCAATCATTTTAGTAGTTTCCAATTTTTTATTAGAATCATTTTTCCTTGAAACATCCTTTCTGATGAAGGGCTTGAGCTTACCTTTTCCTTTCTTTCTCAAAAACTTTTTGAAATGCCTTGTCAATAAGGCTACTTCTTCATCATTCTCTTCATCAGAAGAATCATCATTTTCATCAGATTGATCAGCAGTAATTTTTAAGCTAGATGAAGCTTTTAGAGCAATAGGTTTCTTAGATGTATTCAAAGATGCATTTCTTTTCAAGTTGATTTCATATGTCATTAGAGAACCTATTAGCTCATCCAATTGCATGGTTGACAGATTTTTGGAATCCTCAATTACAGTAGCCTTGGTGTGCCAAGCTGATGGAAGAGATCTAAGAACTTTCCTAACAAGATCACTATTTGAATATTCCTTTCCTAGACCTCTAAGACCATTTACTAAAAGCATGAATCTAGCAAACATCTCAGAAATAGTTTCATCATTTTTCATTCTAAACATTTCATATTCTGAGACTAGAATACTTGCCTTGGTCTCCCTTACCTCAGAAGTTCCGTCATAGATAAGTTGGAGTTTATCCCACATCTCCTTGGCAGTCTTGCATGAGGACACTCTGGAATACTCCTTGGGATGAATGGCACACTACATCATATTCATGGAACTCCAGCTGGGTGTGGACTTGCTGATCTGGTCCTTGGTCCATAAACTCTCATCCTCAGGAAGTTCATCTGGTCCCTTGTCAACAATCTTCCAGAGCTCATAATTATGTGCTCTAAGGAATACTTGCATCCTGTTTTTCCAATAAGCATAGTCAAATCCATCGAAAAAGGAGATCTAGAGATTGAATGACCTTCAGCAATAAATCCCCTAACATTCTCCATAGCAATAAACTCTTGATCATTAGATCAAACACTTAAAGTGTAATGAGAACCCTCTCTGATACCAAATGAAATGTTGCGGAAAACACTGCTATCAGAAATCTAGAAGGGGGGGTTGAATAGATTTCTACAAATTTTATAAAAATCACTTAAAGTGAAACTTTGAGAAACTTAATTGATTGTGAAATCTGATTGTTAATGGAAATTCTAAACAAATTAGGCAAGCTAGATGATAAGATTTAGATGAACCTATCAAGCATCTAGCACAAGAGATAAGCAAACCACAATGACACAAAGATTTAGGGTGGTTCAGTATACACAACAGTGTATCCTACATCCACCATCCACACACACACACAATTGTGGCTTATCTTGCCAGTTCAGAAAAGTCACAAAGAACCACACACACTCTGAGATACCGAAATCTCAGATTCAATCACACACACGTGAAATTGGGCACAAGGATTGCACCACTTTCACAAAAACACACAATGTAGAATGAGATTGAAATGAGAAACCAGTCGGAGCAATTGAATTCCAAATTGAAGAGGACTGGTTCGAAGATCCTTGTTTCTGCTTCAAGAATGGGGATCAGCTTCTCTGCTTCAGCTCCAGGAAGAAGACTCAGATGGATCGAAATTCTCCTCCAATTGGATCGTCCAAGGTATGCAGACCTTTGGTTCCTTCAGATCTGGGAGCAATTCGCCAGGTTGAAGCCTTCTTCAGAAATGGATCGGAATTCTCTGGAGTCTGGAAGAACAGAAGTATATGGCTCGACTCTCTTTTTAAAGCCAAGTGGATAAGGGGTATTTATAGCCCCATGGGTCCACAAAAAGTCTTGGGATATGTGGGCATAGAAATTCCCGCCCAAAGATCCTTTCCCACAAGCTTCCATGTGTCCCTGTTATTCACATCAAATAGAAAAAGGAAACTTAATTAGACTGTGTCGACACACCTTACTTATGTGTCGACACCCTGTCCCAATCATCACAAAGAAGTCCTTGGAATCTGGAACTAGTGTCGACACACAACCAGGTTGTGTCGACACTCTGTCCCAGTCAAGACAAACCTGTCCCTGGAAACTGGAACTAGTGTCGACACACAACCAGATTGTGTCGACACCACTGGGTAATTGCAGATGATTTTGTTCTCGGACGATGTACTAGTGTCGACACACAGTTGATCTGTGTCGACACTACAGAGTCATTTCTGAAGACTTTATGTTGAGCCATTGAACTAGTGTCGACACACAGTTGAGCTGTGTCGACACCACTAAGTGCTTTTGAGCTGTAAATGTGAAGGAAACAATGTGAGATAAAAATGTAAGCATGAAAAGCATGAATTCAAAGTATTAATGAATCACATTTGGCTATCATCAAAATCAGAGATCCAACACTATATGCTATTAGGGATCGTACTAAACTGTTTCTACATGAACCAAACAACCTTAGAAGTCTCTTTGTTAACCCGACCAGCATCTGGGTCGCGACACCATCACGACTGGTGCGGGGACCATGACCTCTTCTCATTATCGCGACTGATCCCCCTGTCACGACCTTGTTGCGGCCAGGGAGAGGGGCGCGATTTCTACCAGACTGCCAGTGTCGATCATGTGTGTTGTGCAACTGTTACTATCGCCGTTTTGTTTGTGATTTTTCATTCTTGACCATAGTTCTCATCTATTATTCTCTATATGCTCATCTCTTCACTTTCTCTCTACACTCTCACCTATTCTCTTCAATTACTCTCAATATTCTTGGTACTCTCTATGGCCATTTGACTGATTGTCTAAAGATAATAAATATAACCAATGCCTGGCAATATTATAAAGGGCCCGATCTAGTCCTAGGAGGTGCGCTCGAAAGTGCTAGTGCCCGCGGGAGTTAATTGACCAGAGTGTTTGGCATTACACTCAAGTGCTATCTATCTCGACTATCTATTGATAATCAAAGTGCTAGACTATATTCGGCTCATTGTGCTATGTGCTATTGCGTGCCATTTTGTGCTATTCATGCTATGACCATCCTGCTCTTTGTGCTATACTTGAAACATGTGTTATTTGAATCGTGCTATTACTCTCTCAACATTACTTGACTCTCTCTACCATTAGTCACTCTGCTCTTTAATACAATTAATTATTTAAAGCATGCATGTCTATGAGATATTAAGTCCTACTGAGCATTATCGCTCACCCTGTGTTATTTGTGATATACTTTTAGGTGAATATGATGATGAGGACCACACTCATGAGGATGGGGACGAGCAAGTTCAAGAGTGACTCAGATGTCATCCTGTTATTTTAGAATTTAGTATAGTTAGTTGTTTTATTTAAATGCGATGAAGTTCTCTGGGCCCATAATTATGGCTCTGAACTAGTGAATGCAATAGATATGGTGGAATGATTAATGAAATACATTTGATTGAGTATTAGTCAATTGTCCAATAGATTGATGTTTATTATCCGCTCTATACTCGCGCTATATTAACTGCCTCACGTTCCGATATTCCGCGTCGGGACGTGACAATTGTCCTTGCCATGTCCAATAATGTCTTATTCTTTCTTTTAGTAATTCCATTCTGTTGGGGTGTCCTTGGTGTTGAGAAATTATGCTCAATGCCTTGATCTTCACAGAAAGTAATGAACTTTTTATTTTGAAATTCTCCTCCATTATCTGATCTAAGTGCAATGCTACAGAATTTTTAGTCCTTTTACAACAATTTACTGAACTTCACAAAGACTTTGAAAGTGTCATCTTTATTTACCAAAAATGAAACCCATGTGAATCTTGAAAAATCATCTAGTATGACAAATCCATAATTCTTACCACCCAAGATGGTTGTAGACATTAGACTAAATAGATCCATGTGAAGTAACTCCAATGGCTTGGTGGTGGTGACACAAGTCTTCGATTTGAATGGTGCTTTGACTTGTTTTCCTTTGGCACAAGGTCCACACACATTATCATATTTTGTATTGACCTTTGGTAGACCCTCCACTAGAGATTAATTTTCTGATTACATGTAGGCTAGCATGACATAATCTTCTGTGCCATAATTCTGCATCAGTGCCTTTACCGGCTTCTAGGCATACATCTTGATCCTAAGTACGGTCCTACACTAGTCGTTCGCCCGGTGCTCGGCTCTTGAGGGCTTGTCCCGTGAGAGAGGTTGTTACCGTTGCCTGGGACCCTCGTCCCCGTGCGCCTGTTTAAGAGTACTCCGGGCGGCGGGCGTGCTCGAGTTGCGGACTCTAGAGCAGAGAGGAAAATGGTGGTTGGGACAACGGCATTGAGTCGAGCAGTCGTACGGCATTTCCGACAGTGTTGTACTTTCCGTACCGTTACTAGATAGTAGCTTTGCTTCCGCACTTTCGTTCGTAGGTAGAAGATATAACTATTGTTATTTAAACTATTTATTTGTATATTCCTCTACTTGTTAGAGCCAGTAGGAGATTAGTAGCCCCTACTGAGCTTCTGTTGTGAAGCTCATCCCTCCTTTTTCTTAGGTGAGACTTCTCAGCAGCAGAAGGGCACGCGCTGGGCGGAGGAGACGGGGCGGTAGTTGAGGTCCCCGTAGCTAGCAGTGTTCCCCCTTCTCAATTGTACATCACTCTCGGGGTATGCCTCTAAGGGATTTGTTATCCCCTGCTCTTACTTGTACTAGCGTGCGTGTGTTGGGACTGTACTTAGAGCGGTGCATAGCGGTGTTGCTCTTCTTTCTATTTCCGTGTATGCACTTCTAGTTTAGTAGTTGACATTTACTTCCTTTACATATTCTGTTAGACTCGTATTATAGTCCTTCCGGGTCCCCGGATCCATGGGCGGCGACCGTGAAAATTGGGTCCTCAGCGTGGGCCGAGGGTCGGGTTTTCGAGGTCGTTACAGTTGGTATCAGAGCAAGAGTCTGGCATGACTTGTAGTGGATTTAAACTGCAATAGAAAGTCCCAACAGTAGTACAAGTACACTGCTAGTAGCCCGAGTTGGTATTGTTAACCTTGTTGGTTGTGTGCCGTGCAGGACATGGCTCCGCGCAGGCGTAGGTAGACCAGAGAGCTGATTGAGCAGCAGGATTAGTCTGATATGCCCACGTAGGGGTGGGTCCAGGAGGAGGTGTCAGCAGAGGAGTTAGTGGGACAACCTTAGGGTGCAGCAACAACAGTAGTAGCTGGTGGCCAATAGCAGTAGGAGTACCAGCCTCAGCCATAGCAGTACGCAAACTGGTTCCCTTTGGCAGAGCAGTTCTTCAAGAACTTGTACCAGGGAGGGTGGCAGCCTGGGCAGGCGGAAATAGGTCGTCAGCCCCCAGTACCTCCCCAGTTGTACCGGAGTAGCAGGCAGATCCGGATATAGAGCGGCTAGCAGTTCAGCAGCTGTCGGGTACTGGCAGTTCTCGGGCCGATCGGCGGAGGCGACGGTCACTGAGGATAGGACCGCTATCCTAGAGAGGTTCTTGCGTCTCCGATCGCCGATGTTCTTTGGTGAGTATGATCCAGACAAGGCAGAGAGTTGGACGCACGAGTTGGAGCGCATGTTCGAGACTATGGAGTGTGCCGAGGAGGACCTGGTAAAACTGGCGGTGTACCAGCTCAAGGGAGCAGCCCATGAGTGGTGGAGAGTTTAGCGGCAGACTCACTTCCAGGGGCAGTGTTTGGACCAGATCACTTGGCAGCGATTTTTGGAGATTTTTCACGGCGAGTACTTCCCCGACTACACTCGACATGAGAGACGAGACTAGTTCCACAAGTTGGTGCAGGGCGATCTCTCAGTTACTCAGTACCACCAGAGGTTCATCCAGTTGTTGAGGCATGTCCCTCATGTTGCAGGCAGCGAGCAGGCTTGTGCGGAGAGGTTCATAGCAGGAGTGAGGCCAGACCTGAGGTGGGGCGTGACTGCCCACATGTGTGCCACCTTGGGAGAGGCCGTGGCCAAGGCCACCGCCTTGGAGAGGGAGACCTGGCGGCCCCAGCAGTAGCAAGGAGGAGCCTCTTCCAGGTCCTCGCCCTACTAGCGTCCCATAGGGAGCCGCGGTAGCGCGACTTCTTCTTCTTCGGGCTCAGGCAGTTCAGGCAGTTCAAGAGTTTGCTCAAAGTTCAAGCAGTTGTCTACTCGCGGGGGTGGACGAAGCCGACAGCAGAGGTGTCAGTCTAGGTTTTCGGAGCAATCAGTCCAACAGGGAGCTGTGCAGGGCAGACAAGAGGCAATTTGCTGCACTTGTGGTTTGTCGGGCCACTTCAGGAGGGATTGCCCGATGGGGCAGGTTCAGCAGCCGCAACAGCCAGTGCAGTACGCGCAGCAGATACCACAGTACTAATACCCTTCCTAGCAGTAGGCACCCCATCAGCAACAACAGGGGCAGTACCAGCAGCAGGCTCAGCAATTCCCACAGTTTTAGCAGCCGCAACAGTACCAGTCGTACCAGTAGTAGCAGTTTCCTCAGCACTAACAGACGCCGCAGCAGCAGCAGCCCCAGCAGGTGCCGCAGTGTGGGCGTGGACGTGGTCGTGTGATGGCGCTTACTAGGGAGCAGGTCGAGGCGTCGAACCTGGTTATAGGTACCATGCCTATCCTTGGTAGAGCTGCTCGTGTTTTGGTTGACCCCGGTGCTTCTCTATGTTTTGCTTCTGATGAGTTTTACGAGTCTCTGGTTCGTCACACCCCTGAGAGGTAATGTGATGTGATGGTCGATCTTCTGTCCGGTGATTGCATGCATTCTTTCGGTTACCTGGAGGGCATCACAGTTGAGGTTGAGGGACACCAGTTGCCGGCCAGGTTGTACACGTTGCAGCTTTGTGACTTCGACGTCATCCTACACATGGATTGGTTGGAGGCTCACTTAGCTGTGGTGGATTGTTAGTGGAAGACCGTTCGGTTTGAGATACCTGGAGTACCCGTCCTCTGCTTCCAAGGTATCCGGTCTACCCGTCAACCATTTATTTCTTTCTGTAGAGCTCGTCGCTTGATCCGTGATGGCTGTGTAGGGTACCTTGCTTCTGTTTGTTCTTTGGAGCCTAGCGGATCGTCGATTTTTGATGTGCCTGATGTTTGTGAGTTCTCTGATGTCTTCCTGAAGGATCTACGTGGGTTACCGCCTGAGCGGGAGGTAGAGTTCTCCATTGAGCTTTTGTCTGGTACGATGCCTTTGTCTAAGGTACGATGCCTTTGTCTAAGGTACCTTACCGGATGGCTCCGACGGAGTTGCGCGAGTTGAAGCGCCAATTGCAGGAGTTGCTTAAGCTAGGCTTCATTCGTCCGAGTCGTTCACCGTGGGGAGCGCCTGTTCTATTCGTGAGGAAGAAGGATGGCAGTTTGAGGTTGTGCATCGATTACCAGTAGTTGAACCAGGTTACAGTGAAGAACAAGTATCCATTGCTGAGGATCGATGATTTGTTCGACCAGTTACAGTCAGCTAGATTGTTCTCGAAGATTGACTTGAGGTCTGGTTATTACCAGTTGAGGATCAGGGAGTCTGATATTGGCATGACGGCCTTCCGTTCGAGGTATGGTCACTTTGAGTTCATCGTGATGCCGTTTGGGCTGACGATTGCACCTGTAGCATTTATGGATTTGATGCATAGGGTGTTTAGTGAGTACTTGGACCGGTTTGTGGTCATCTTTGTGGACGACATCTTGGTCTACTCGGCTTCTGAGGAGGAGCATGAGGAGCATCTAAGGATCATGCTGGATACCTTATGGAGTCACCAACTGTATGCCAAGTTTGACAAGTGCGAATTTTGGCTGAGGGAGGTGCACTTTCTTGGGCACGTAATCTCAGGTTATGGTGTGGCAGTGGACCCTACCAAGGTAGAGGCAGTGTTGTCGTGGGAGTAGCACACATCAGTGTCAGAGGTTCACAGCTTTCTAGATTTGGCAGGCTACTACAAGAGATTCATTCAGGATTTTTCCAGGATTGCAGAGCCGTTAACCAGACTGACTAGGCAAGAGACCAGATTTGTGTGGACAGAGGACTGCGAGTAGAGCTTTCAGGAGCTGAAGATGAGGTTGACTTCAGTGCCAGTGTTGGTCTTGTCGTCCAGTAGTAGAGGTTTTGTGGTCTACACCGACACGTCGAGGACCAATTTGGGTGCAATGCTGATGCAGAATGGTGGGGTCGTTGCCTATGCTTCTCGGTAGCTCAAGAAGCATGAGGAGAACTACCCTACCCACGACATAGAGTTGGCAACAACGGTGTTCGCTCTGAAGTTGTCAAGGCACTAACTGTACGGCGAGGCATTCGAGATCTTCACCGAACATCAGAGTTTGCAGTACATTTTCACTCAGAAGGATCTGAACTTGAGGCAGCGCAGGTGGATTGAGTATTTGAAGGACTATGACCTTACCCTCTCCTATCACCCAAGAAGGGCTAACGTCATAGCCGATGCTTTGAGCAGGCGTGTGCACTTGAGTTCGATGATGGTCAGAAGGTGGAGGCTATTTAAGGAGCTATCCTAGGGAGTGTTCTACCCATCGAGGCGCAAAGACCGTGCAGTGATGACCAGTTTGACAGTTTGGCCGTCAGTGTACCATTAGGTGTTACAGGGACAACAGGTAGACTCAAAGTTGGTAGATATTTTGCAGATGCCAGATGTTGAGTTGGACGAGGATAGCGAGGTCAGATTCAGAGGCAGGATGTATGTTCCCGGTGATGTGCGCCAGGCACTGTTGTTAGAGGCTCACAGGTCGAGGTATGTTGTTCATCCTGGTTCCACCAAGATGTACCGTAACCTGAGGAGGTTCTTCTGGTGGCCAAGGATGAAGAGAGGCGTGGCGAAGTTTGTCGCTCGGTGCCTTACCTATCAGTAATTGAAGGCTGAGCATCAGCGTCGTGGTGGTGAGCTGCAGTCGTTGCCCGTTCCCGAGTGGAAGTTGGACAACATCACCATGGACTTTGTGGTTGGTTTGCCCCGTACTCCGCAGAGACATGATGGCATATGGGTGATTGTGGATCGATTGACCAAGTTAGTGCACTTTTTGCCAGTCAGGATGTCTTGGCCAGTGGATAGGTTAGCCAGGCTTTATGTGGACCGAGTCATTCCGTTGCATGGCACCCCAGTTTCGATTGTTTCTAATAGAGAACCGAGGTTCACTTTTGGGTTCTGGCGCAGTTTGCAGTGGGCTCTTGGCACAGATTTGAGGTTGAGTGCAACATACCACCCACAGTCAGATGGGCAGTCAGAGAGGACCATTCAGACTTTGGAGGATATGCTGAGAGCGTGCTGCTTGGACTGGAGTGGCAGTTGAAAGTCGCAACTTCCGATGGTGGAGTTCGCTTACAACAACAGCTATCACTCGAGCATCGGAATGGCGCCATACGAGGCTTTGTATGGTTGCCCGTGCAGAACACCACTTCACTAGTTCGAGGTCAGTGAGAGGTAGCTTTTGGGAGCAGAGATGGTGCAGCAGTGTGCAGACACAGTTAGTCTTGTCAGGTAGAAGCTTCGAGCAGCACAGAGCAGGTAGAAGAGCTATGCAGACATCCGCAGGAGGCCGTTACAGTTTAGCGTAGGTGACCTTGTGTTCTTGCAGGTCTCGCCGACCAAGGGTGTTATGAGGTTTGGCAGGAAGGGAAAGCTCAGTCCCAGGTACATTGGGCCTTTCCCTATCACAGAGAGGGTCGGCGTCGTGGCTTAGAGGTTGAGTCTTCCGGCAGAGTTGGTAGGCATGCACAGTGTTTTCCATGTTTCACAGCTCAGGAGGTACATTGCAGATCTATCGCACGTGTTGGACTACTCGCAGCTTGAGGTAGCGACAGACTTGTTAGTGCCAAAGTACCCGATCAGAGTGGTGGACCACAGAGTACAGCAGTTGCGCCGGAAGCAGATCCCGCTGGTCAAAGTCGTTTGGGAGAACTGCGTCAGTGGCAAGGCCACCTGGGAGCGCGAGGATGAGATGTAAGAGCAGTTCCCGTATCTGTTCGATTGATTGGTATGCTATTCTTTCCCAGTACTACTTTCCGAGTTGAGACCGAGTTTTTTTCTATTTCGAGGACAAAATTTCTTAAGGTGGGTGGGATGTAGGTCCCGGCCCTCATGGGCCCTTGGCCCCATCCTCAGGGTTGCGGTAGGCACCCTGGTCGCAACATGGTCATGCCAGGGGGGCCTGTCGTGATAGCTTTGGTGACGCGGCACACCTAGCCGTCGCGACATGGTCTCGACGGGGGTGGGGGTTGCGTTCCTGTCGCGGCGTCTAGAGGCATCGCGACTGCTTTTCTGACAGACGTGATTGTTGTCCTTTTTGTCAAAATGGCTGTGTCGGGTGGTAGGTGCGTACAGTGTTGACGCGACCTGTCAGGCCGTCGCATTTGCTTTTCCGGTCTTCGAGGTTTGATAGCCTTTTTGGGGTCGCGCCGGGGGTGGCTATCGTGACATGGTGATTGTCGTGTCGGGCCGACTAGTCTCGTTATGTGGGCCGTCAGTTTAAAACCGAGGGCGTGCCCCATTCTTCCCCCTCACCCTCTCACTTCTTCTTCTTCCCTCTTCTCCCCCTCTTGAGCTCCCTTGCATTTTCTCGTGGTGCTCGTGCTGAGGTGGTGTCGCCCTGTTCATGCAGGGGACATGGTTGTGGTGCTTGGAGCGAGGAGGAGGTGGCCATTCTTACGTGAAGGCCCCAACGGGTCGGCTCTACTTGTGGAGGTAGGGACCCTTGATCCTCTCGCCCTAAGCATGCTCCCCTCCCCTTGAGATCGTGTTTTCCCCGTGGTTTGGGGCGTGGGAGTGTGAGGAATCCATGCTCGTGTTTGAATAAGGCTCCATCGAGCGTAGATTCATATAAATCCATGTTTGTGGGGTTTTAAGGGTGGTTTGCATGATTTAATAGCTTTCTTACATGTCCTCCATGCTCCCCTCCTCCTGTGGCGTGCTTGTATCGAGGTTTGGGGTGGTCTCTGTGAGGACTGCACCGGAACCCCCCTCAGCTGAAGATGCGACCACTATAGGGGTCGCGATCTTATCGCGACAGCCTGGCCGGTCGTGACATGATCACGGCGCTCTAGAGTGTCGCGACCGGGTCGCGACGGCTTGGGCCGTTGTGATAGTGTCGCGACAGGTCGGGGCATCGCGACAAGGTCGCAACGGCCTTGTGAGTTGTGACTACAGCCGAGAGACAGGTTATGGTCCTACGAAGTACCGTGTTTTGTGGAGTCTTCGCCGTTTCGGCTTTTCTGTACCCGTGGCACCTGTGCAAGTTCCCTAGTACGGTCCTACACTAGTCGTTCACCCGGTGCTCGACACTTGAGGGCTTGTCCCATGAGGGAGGTTATTACCGTTGCCTGGGACCCCCGTCCCCGCGCGCCTGTTGAGGGAGTACTCCGGGCGGTGGGCGTGCTCGAGTTGCGGACTCTGGAGTGGAGGGGAAACGATGGTTAGGACAATGGCGTTGAGTCGTTTGTAGAGCTCTCGTGGTTGGTCTAGGACGCCGAGGACATTTTGGGAGTTCTACCCAGTGCAGGCCAGCCAGTCCTTTTCTCACTGCCTCGCTCCTTGTGGCCACGGAACCACTTGGAGAGGCTAAGCGTGGGACCGTAGTCCGGCCAGACTATGGTAGTTACTGTTGTGTACTTCGTGTCCTACCTCACTCTGACGAGATATGGAGGTTTGGACCTGAGTCGAGGATAAGACGTCAATGGGTGCACCTGACCTTTTAACTAGTGGTAGTGTTTTTCCGTAGCTAGTGTTTCTTGTCTAGGCAAAGTTCCCTCTATCTGCATTGCTAGCCGTATGGTGGTCACGACGAGTAGTCGTATAGAGTTTCCGACCGTGTTGTACTTTCCGTACCGTTGCTAGATAGTAGCTTTGCTTTCGCACTTCCGTTCGTAGGTAGAAGATATAACTGTTGTTATTTAAACTGTTTATATATATATTCTTCTGCCTGTTAGAGCCAGTAGGAGATTGGTAGTCCCTACTGAGCTTCTGTTGTGAAGCTCATCCCTCCTTTTTCCCAGGTGAAACTTCTCAGCAGCGGCAGGGCGTGCGCCGAGCGGAGGAGATGGGGCGGTAGTCGAGGTCCCCGTAGCTAGTAGTGTTCCCCCTTCTTAGTTGTACGTCACCCTTGGGGTATGTCCCTAAGGGATTTGTTATCCCCTGCTCTTACTTGTACTAGCGTGCGTGTGTTGGGACTATACTTAGAGCGGTGCATAGCGGTCTCGCTCTTCTTTCTGTTTCCATGTATGCACTTCTAGTTTAGAAGTTGACGTTTACTTCCTTTACATATTCTGTTAGGCTCGAGTTATAGTCCTTCTGGGTCCCAGGATTCGTGGGCGGCGACTGCGAAAATTGAGTCCTCTGTGTGGGCCCAGGGTCGGGGTTTTGAGATCGTTACACCTATGGCATCCTTGTCTTGTTTAGTTATGGGCGAGATGCAATTGTTAAAAAAATTTGCCAAACTAGACATCAGTATTGAGCAAATGAGCGATCATGTACTGATTGCTAACCTCAGGGTGCAACCCGACATTTATGTTGAGATCAGAGATCAAAAAGCAAATGATCCATTCTTGGTTCGTGTTAGAGAAACTATAGCCGACAGACCAGATTTCTCCATCACTGAGGATGGAAGACTACTATTTCGTGGTAGGACCTGTGTTCCTGACAATGAAGAACTAAAAAGGAAGCTGATGGATGAAGCCCACAAGACTAAGTACACTATTCTCCTTGGTACAACCAAGATGTACCAAGATATAAAAAGAACATTCTGGTGGCCTAACATGAAGCGTGAGGTAGCTGAGCATGTCGTGCACTGCCTCACCTATCAGCAAGTCAAGGCGGAGCACCGACGTCCTGCGGGTGTACTCAGACCCTTGGACATACCAGAATGGAAGTGGGAGAGCATTGGCATTGACATCATCATGGGTTTACCCCAAACTCGTGGTGGACTCAATGCTATTTGGGTCATAGTAGACCGATTAATCAAATCCGCACACTTTTTAGCAATCAAAAGTACCTGGAGTGTGGATGTGTTAGCCACAATGTATGTAAAAGAGGTTGTGAGATTACATGGAGTTCCCTCATCCATAGTCTTTGATTGTGACCCAATATTTACCTATCGCTTTTGGAAAGGACTTCAAACTGCACTCTATACTTAACTTAACTTTAGTACTGCTTTCCACCCACAGACAGATGGTCAGACTGAGAGGACAAACCAGATCATAGAAGACATGCTACGAGCTTGCATTATACATTTTGAAGGGTACTGGAATGAGCAACTACTGATGATGGAGTTTGCATACAACAATAGCTATTAGGCAAGTATAAAGATGGCACCATTTAAAGCACTGTATGACAGAAGTTGTAGATCACCAGTATGTTGGAATGAGGTTGGTGAACAGTAATGGTTGAGACCTAACTTAGTACAAACCACTAGGAGAGATGTTCAACTCATGAGAGATAGAATCAAAATAGCCCAATCCAGGCAAAAGCGCTATGCAAATAAAAGAAGAAGAGACCTAGAGTTTCAGATCAGAGATCATGTACTACTCAAGGTATCCCCAACCCAAGGATTCCAAAGGTTTGGAATCAAAGGTAAGTTAAGACCAAGGTTCATCGGTCCTTTTGAAGTACTCGAGAGAGTTGGTGAAGTAGCATATCGTCTGGCATTACCTCCAAAATACTCTACCGTACACAATGTCTTCCATGTGTCTATGCAGAGGAAGTATGTGTACGACACATCTCATGTGATACGCTACGATGATATAGTCTTGTATAAGGATATGACCTATGAAGAGAAGCCAGTTAGAAGACAAAAACAAGAAGATTCAACAACTTCAAAATCAATCTATATCTGTGGTGTAGATACTTTGGAACAACCATGGAATAGAAGAAGTCACGTGGGAACTAGAATCAACAATGAGACGGAATTGTTCGGATCTATTCAGTAAGACATTCTTCCTCATATGATCATATGAATTTTGAAACAAAATTCTTTTTAAGAAGGGGAGGATGTAACAACTCTCAATTTTTAAATTGAGATAAATAAATTAAATTAAATAGAAATGTGTATGATTACAACCCATTAAGTAAAAAGAAGTTATGGTCTTTAGATAATGGTTCATACATGAGCTCCTGGGCCACAAAGCAAAAGCCCAATGAAGGATTAGAGATAAATAGGCCTAATTTCATACCTAAATTAGTAATAAATCAAAAAGGGTCAAGATAATAACTATTATGGCTCATAAATATCCTAAATAGAGTCCTAACACTATCCTAACTAGTTGGCCATGGTTTTAGAGCCCACCCCAAGCCAATAAAAGGATAAATGCAAGGAAAATTCTAGATAAATATGAAAATTCCAATTGGAGGAAGAGTTCGAAGTTAGGGGGGCTCTTAAACCCTAAACATATAATAAAATACTTCAATATCATCCTTGGTCGACCCTAATGCTGCTCTGAGAACTCTTGTACATGGGAAGGAGGCCATTGGAGGAGAACTTCATGAAGAAGGAGGCTTGAAAGGGAGTTCTTACTGTTCTTCATGCTCTTGCCCTAGGATCACAAAAGCTCTCAAAGGTAGGCAATCTCACCAGCAAAAGTAAATTAAACTTGACTCTAGATAATCCATGATGTTGGCCCGCTTACAGTTGGCAGCAAGCTTTCTAGAGGGGGGGGGGTGAATAGAATAGCTACAAAAATTCTGAAACTAAAATATAGAAATCACAACTTGAATGTGATAGTGTGTGATATAGAGTAGCAGTGCAGAAGCAAATTTAAACAATCACATAAATGAACACAGAGATTTTATTCTAGTTCAGTACTTCTCAAAAGGAAGACCTACGTCCAGTCTCTAAGCAAATCTTGAGATATCACTAATCAGGGTACAATCCCCCCAAGGATACACAAACCCCCAGCTCCCTACTGGTCCTCTTCCTTTACGAGTAGAAAGGAAACTTACTTCTATTACAGGTCAAGAAGCCAACCTCCTAGAACAAACCACAGTGCGGTTCTGCTGACACCAACCCCAGCTAGGTTCTTCACTTAACCAAAAGGAAGTGCTAAGAACAGTCCCTTAGCTGGACAGAAATCGCCAGCAACCCAACTGGCCTTCTCTTCACACAGGTGTAGACACACCATTTTGGTAATGTATCGAGCAAATTTCATGTTACACTGCAATGCCTCAAAGTGGCTCTCTTCAATTTACCTCTTGAGTAATTTTCTTATTTTTTTGGATTTTCTAGGATTTTTAGGAAATTTTCTAAAGAGGTCCGAAGGGGTCTGCTAGACTTAAGTGATGCACGTCAGATACAGTGGACGCCTTTCAGGGTTTTTATCTGCGGCGTGTAAAGCCGACGCAAATCACACTTGCTTTTTGTCACATGCTCTATTTTTGATTCGCGTCCGACTAAGCCACCGCGATTAAAAGTCAAACCCTAAGCCTAAACCATTAAGGCGTCGCATTTATGAGCTCCCATGTCTCAAAATCATGACATTTTAGAATAGCGTCTACTAAGGTCGCCGCTTTTTCAAACCTCCTGTCACATCAAGAATCGAGTTGGTCAAAGATCGATTTGGTTAAAAAACGTGGCGACTTTACCAGATGCGATTCACAACGTAGCTATGGGCTATGATCATCATGCGATTGTCAAATCAAGCGGAAATCAAGGGGCTTTTAACGATGGCGTTATAGGCGGACACGATTCACTTTAAAGGCGTCCACTGTACCCGACGCGATTCAAGTATGTTTTGCCTATAAGTAAACCCCCATTGCCATTGTTTCAAAGCTAATCCACCCTCCCTAAGGCGAAGCCCTGCCGGATTGTCGAGAGATTAGGGAATAATGGCGAAGCCCTGTCGGATTGGAAACCCTACTTCGATCCAAAGAAGAGCACCTCTCACTCCAAGTCACGTCATCCGACCAGTTCCTAGAATTCGGAGTCGACATTCGCCCATGCACATTGGAGCAGAGCGGGAGGAGCACCTCTTCCACGTCGTCCACTCCTTCCAATCATCTCCGAGCAACAGCCATCATTGCCATCCTCCCCCCTTTCCCTTCACTCTTACTCTTTTTACATTTAGTGCATACCTCTCACAACATTCTCACACACACACACGACATCATTTACCCCACTCCCACTCTTTTAGGGGTTTAACACCACCCCACGAGGTGTGTTAATGCCCACTTAATGCTTTTTATTTCATTCCCTTCGTGCTTCTCTACTGTACTCATAGTCTAATCAATCCGTCACGTGTTTTCTTGTTTGTGCTTTTTGCAAGGTAACCTCAATCGGAGCTAAATCTCCTTCATCGGCCGGCCGGTGGAAGGGGTAAGAAGGACCTGCGCATCAAGTCCCGCGATCTTCGGGTGAAGGTAAGTACCACATTCTTCCTTTCCGCCAGTTTCCCTTGGTACCTACACGTACCCGGTGATCACACACTCCATATCGTGCACACACACACCTTGCACTTTCTTCTTCTCCTTTCACTTTTTTCTGCTTTTCCACCCATTTCCATCATCTTCTCATCTTCATCATATAAAAATCTGTTTCTTTAAATCATCTCCTTTGTGGGACCGTGTTTTGAAGAGGAAAACACCGTCTACAAATTGGTGATCACGGTGGGACACTTTTTCTTTTAGCTCCGATTACCTTCCCTTCAAAACCCACGCGTGCCCCTCTTTCGACACCCACGTGTGTCACTCCCTTCGTACCCCATGCGGTACACCCCTCCCCTTTCGCACTGCACATGGTGCTCTTTAAAAGTTCCCATCGCCATTGCCAATTCGTAGTTGTGTTATTTTCATTAAAATTTTCATAAAAAGTTTGATTTAAAAGTAAAGAAAAAAAAGGGAAAAAAATCACCATCTTGTTCCCCTCCCTACTTACTTACTTTCGCTTGAAGAAAGCATCTCCATTAGACTTGTATATTTATCATTTGAATTGTGTGAAAGCATGCTTTGTTGATTTGCAACTTTTTATAATTGCTCGGGTGCATCATTGATCAGCGTCCGGTACAGACGACGCATTTTGATGGTTGTTTAGCACGGCGGACTTACCCGACGTGATTTGTGACAGAGTCCGGAGGGAGTCGCCTCGGCTCTTACAGCTTCTGCGAGCTGTCAGATTTGTGGCTGACTGAACGGACGTGATTTAACTGAAGCGCGTCCACTATACTAGACACGATTCAGTCTGTCACAGAAAGCTCGATTTTCTACCATTCCTTGCATTGTGCATTTTCATGGCATCCTTCGGCTGAGGGACCTCCTTCCCTCCTTTTCCTAGGATCCACACACCTCTCTTGGTGAGGGCCATCTCCCCATTGGGCATTCCGTCTCATTAGGCTAGAGAACCCTCATCGGGACCTCCGTAAGTCTCTGTACCCCGTGGATTCCCTCACGGTGGATCGAGCAGGTTGTACCACCTCGGAGACCCGTGTTAGAACACCCACTGCGTGAAAGGGAGTCGCTTAGTAAGCCCGAAGTGTCATCTCACCCATTTAGGCCCATACCCACTTGGAGTGACATCTTTTAATTAAAATCCACATTGAATTATATCAAATATCCAAGTGAACGTAAGCATATCCAAGTGTGTGAATTAAAAGTCGTTAACCTCTTCTCTCAAACTTGTTTGAGTAGTCGTTCGGTAAGTGCTTGTTACATCACATTTGTTTGAGCGACTTCATGCAGCTTCGTTCAGGCCGGTCTCTTGGGATGGCCCAATACGAAGATATGGCCTACTATGATGACACTTATGAGGAGATGTATGACTCCTCGGGACCCTTCCCGCTCCTTCCTAATGCACCTTATGATGGTGCTGCTACCTCGCATGTCAATGCAACTTGTTGGCAATGGACGTTCGCCAAAGCCAAGGATTCTTATGGAGGCCTTGAACAAGGAGTTCCTGGTCCAGTCAGGAGTATTCCCAACGGAGAGGTCGTCAAAGTCAATAAAAGTGTGTATAGAAACGTTTGTCTATCTTGCCTTGAGTGCTCGAAGGCACAGAGATGCGATAATGATATTAAATCGAGCGAATAAAATGAAGACAAGTTTATTTAAAATAATAGGAAAAATATTATGAAATATTGCACTTAATTACCAGATATATTATTAAGATGGTTTCTGTAAAGTCTCATGTCAAAATTCATGTTTGGTGTGTGTATGTGAGAAAGAATCAAAGATAACATATGAGAGTCATGCACATGTCTTTTAAATAAAAAAATATTGTGAATATAATTAAAGATTAATTAACATGATGTTACTGTTCTTCAAGATCATTACAAGGGTTTAACCATGATTATAGAGCATGAATTTGCAAGATTACATTAACTATTAGGGTTCTGGAATCACACAGTGAAACGCAACGTATGTACCAGTCGCGTTCAAATCGCGACGGTTAGGTATGTCGCGTTCATGGCAATCGAACATGACATAGATTGATGACTGAAAGGTGATGGGGTCTTCAGTTGCGTCTAAGGCAATCGGTTCATAGACGTGACGGGCCAAGCCGACGTGTTCAAGGCAATTGGTAAGGGTACCGATTGGTGACCAATAGTCGTGACATTAGGGTCTGTCGTGATCATGGCAATCGAAATAGGACACATAGACGTGATGCAGTGGACTGTCGCATTCCCAACGCGATGTGATCCACTGTTGCAACCCTACTGAGAATGCGATCGGTCAGGCCGTCGCGTTCTCAAAGACCCTGGCTGAACCCAAAAAGTCAAATGGAACACCTAGGGTTGCGGTCTAGTCTTCTAAAGGCTTGACAGAGGGGCATTTGGAAATTCATATAAAATCATATACTTGATGAAAAATCACGAAATTAAATTTAAACGAAATTAGACTTGTAGAGGTATCAACAGTAAAGAGTAATTAGACTTCTAACTTGGTATGAGCATGCTATAAACATGGTACTTCACGATGAACCAAAAATCTGACATAGTGGACTTGGATTGATAAATTCGTACAACATACATGATAGAAATTTGGGAAAATGGTACCAATGGATTCATGAAATCAAGCAGAACATACAGTCAAAATCTCCCTTCAAGAGATAAAGTGTAGACTATGATTTTATGAGAACATGAAATGTTGGGTATATGCCCTCAACAGATCATTGGGTATGAAATACTCATAAATGCATGATATAAATTGGGGAAAATATGGGGCTTTTGATGCTAGGATCATGGACTATATAGGGTCAAGTTTAATTTACTTTTGCTTGAGAGATTGCCTACCTTTGAGTATTTTTGTGATCCTACGGCAAGAACGTGAAGAACGCTAAGAACTCCCTTCCAAGCCTCCTTCTACACGAAGTTCTTCTTCATTGGCCTCCTTACCACATCCAAGAATTCTTAGAGCAGCATTATGGTCGGCGAAAGACGAGATTGAAGTGTTTTATTGTATGTTTAGGGTTTAAGAGTCCCTCTAACTTCTAACTCATCCTCCGGTCTGAATTTTCATATTTTTCTAGCATTTTCCTTGCATTTATCCTTTTATTGGCTTGGGGTGGGCTCTAAAACCATGGCCAACTATAGTGTTAGGACTCTATTTAAGATATTTATGAATCATAATAGTGATTATCTTGACCCTTTTTAATTTATTAATAATTTATGTATGACATTAGGCCTATTTATCTCTAATCTATCATTGGGCTTTTGCTTTGTGGCCCATTAGCATATATATGAACCATTATCTAAAGCCCATCACTTATTTTTACTTCATGGGTTTTAATTCATACACATTTCTTCTTAATTTAATTTATTTATCTCAATTTAAAAATTGAGAGTTGCTACACTTAAGGACTCTTACACACTAGCCTAGCTGGTCTTCTCTTCACACCCGAAGAGAAACAACCCCCCAAAAACTTTGGGTCCTCCCTTTTATCAAGGGGAACAATAGCACCTCAAAACACTTCGGGACTTCCCTTCTACAAAGTTGAAATCCACTTGCACATGCAAGTCCTCTCTTCAACCGAAGAGTCGCAAACCTGAATCTCACAGAGATTTCAAAGGGTCCCTAGACCAAGCCTATAAGTTATAGAAGGGCTTGATCTAAGATCAACAACAACTCTTTCTGAAAGAAGATTACAACAGAGACGCAAAGAGAGAGAGAGAAGAGAGAGAGAGAGAGAGAGATTGAAGATGATGGTCGAGATGCTCAGCACTCTTCACTTCACAAGGCTTGAAGGGTGGATCATTTTGGTGGTGTTGCCTTTCTGTAAATCTCACTCTGGTTGGGTTCTAGTTCACTTATTCTCTACTTGTAGAGTGAAGCTTCGACTCCCTTATAAAACTCATGGGAAGATAACTGTTGTGACTTCCGTTAGAGTCTACAGCTTTGGATTATGCATGTTTTCAAGGCATAATTGTGTGAAACATTTGCTTGAATAGAGTACCAAATACCTTCAACCAATAAAAGCTAGGATGAGATGGTGAGAAGAAAAAGATATTTTATGTCAGTCATATCATACCTCTTCTACCTACCACCCTTATTTTCTGCTGATTACTTTTTCTACTAGGTAGGAGCTTTCATGTCTAGTAGCAACCTGTATAGGGTAAGAAGGTATAACCTATATCTGAAAAGCATGAGCTACTGAAAATTTGTGAGGCTTTGAGGAGGACTCAAATTTGTAATGCATGCTAAAATAGAAATTTAAATAACACAAATCTTCTGTAATGCTCTTAGATAATTAGTGATTAGATAAAGCTATTATTTGTTGTCATCGATAAAAATGAAGATAATTATAGACTGGACTGATAGAAATTCAGTTTATAAAGCACTTGGTCATTAATCATTACAAAGAAGTCAGCTGTTCATATGTAATATTTATTTATCAAATCGAAACAATAACTTGCCTAAGTATAAGATCAACTCTTCACAGGAAAGTCAAAGTGTAACATCAACTACATTATAATTCTCTCAGCAGTCGAAGTCCACATAGTAGTCAGAGTCCACACAGTAGTCGAAGTCCATATAGTAGTCGAAGTCCACAGAGTAGTCGAAGTCCATATAATAGTCAAAGTCCATTTATAACACTAATCGATATATCATCTGACTAGTGTTCAATAATCGATGTGAAACAATACTAATTAGTATGAGTTAAAGTCACTTGGGTCACTAATTGAAATGATTGTTCACTAATCAGAATGATAAGAAGTGTTTAGTAATCAGAACATTGTTTCTTCAGTAATCGATGTTGCACTTTGACTGATCATGAGTCAAAGTGAGACTATAACACTAATCGGAATACTAACAAGGCTTTTATTCTCTAATCGATATGACTCAGTCAATAATCGATAGAGAGCCTTTCTTTTATAATCGGTGCCTTTACTCAATAATCAATAGAAAGACTTGTCAGTAATCGATACATAGTTTAACACCAATCGGTATGAGACTTAGTTTATAATTAATATAGACTTAGAGAATTTATGAAGAACTTTGATATAGAGTTTTTGAGATACTTACTTTGATGATCCTTAGAGCTTATTATTTTACTTTTAATACCTATTGACAGACTTAATGAAAATTATATGTTAATCACATAAAATCAGGCAAGCAAAATATCACCAAAATTCATATAGGAGTCAAAAAGATATTAACAAATATGAGCAAACATGTAGACATTATCTGTCGATATATCATCTATATTTGTCGATAAATGGACATCATCTATCGACATATCATCCATGTCTATCGACAGATTTACCAGAAAACAATATTATGAGAATGCTTTTGATGATTTGCTTGTACAAATATTATTAAATAGATATGCATGAGTATAGTTACCATGAAGATATTTGTTTAAAGTTTTGTCATCACTAAAACCTAGGAATATATATATGAAGATGATAGGTTCAACAGTGGGCTTCCATCTCGCCCGAAAAAGAGAAGAAGATCAGCGGGGTGCTGAGTGTTGTATATCCTTAAGGGGGACTGACCCTTGGTTAGTGAAATCTCAATATTTTACTTGGGAATTGGATGTAAGACTTCTATTTGGGAAGGGCCGAACCAGGATAACATTTGTGTGTTCGTTGTGTGATAACATTTGCTATGTATAATCGATTGCCTTCGAACTATTGTATGTGTCCTATGGCCAACTATAATTGATTAGCAGATTCAATGACAGATTATCTATGCTTGTAATCAGTTAATATGACTAAGTAATTCTATTATCTAACCTATTATGCTACAATATTTAGTTTTCTTTTCAAGCATGCAGTTAAGCTCTTTGTTGTGTTTGATTCGATTTAATGTATGTACTGACTTAATGATATAAGTTGCATATATGATCAACATGCATAAGAGAACTATGAATTATTCTAATAAGTATGGACTCATCAAATCCACACATGTCTTTAGGAGACTTAAGTGAAGATTTCAGGATTCAATTCAAGAGTAAGTAGACTTAGCTGGAATCTGAAGGAAGACTATCTTAGATATGAGGATCTTTTGTTGTCTTTAGGTAGTTTAATTAAGCTCAGTTTTAATTTCAGTGAAGTCATGTAAAGCTCAATATGAACCGATTGGAGTTGTATTAATGGATGGTTAGATTTCTTTAATTGAATATTTCAAGATAGGAGTATATATAGTTATATGATGATTACTCTAATTTGTTTAGTTAAGTTGGGTTGTTCCCACTACCATGTTCTTGGTTATGAAAAAAAAAACATTTCAAATTGAGGTCTGATATAACTAGCCCATCACATTCTCCTTTTTTTAAAAAAAAATCAAACACAAACCCTTCTTCATTCAACCAAAGATAGTACAAGAAATTATATATTCAAAGATCCACCATGCAATAGCCATAAATATGCAGTTAGCGCCCATACTTCCAATGCATAAGTTGACTTTCACAATAATGAGGAACTTTTACTATATATAGAGATCAGATAGAAACACACACAAAAGATGAAGTTGCTCTAAGAATGCTTCTTTCATGACGACAACAAGGCTACTCTTCGACAATGACAACTGACAATTGATAGACGAAGACTATGAGAAAGCTCATCCAATTAGATGCATTTGGATGAAGTCTTAACATGCAGAGTCTCCCTTGTATATAAGATGAAACCAATATATAGGTGCATCAATCAATATAGGTGTTTGATGCAGAAATCAATCTTCAAAGCTTACTAACAAGGCGTAGGAAAAAGAGCCCCGAATGACATCCTTTTGGTAAGCCCTATGGTGGGGTTCCAAAGATAGGAGAGGGTAGAAGCACTACAAGGAAATTGGCATATGTCAGCGGCCACTCGCCGTTGACAAAACTAAAAAAACCGTTGACAAAAACATATGTCAACGGTCTGACCTCGCTGACAAAGCCGTTGACATCTTCGTCGTCGGCAAAACATACGTCAACGGAATCAGGAGCAAAGCCGCTGACATAAATTTTTTATGTCAGCGGCCCACAAGCTGCTGACAAAAGCTAGGATAGCTTTTGTCAGCGGATTACAGCCGCTAACAAATATTGTCTAATTTTTTTTAATAATTCTTTTACAATTTCTAATTTGTTGTTTGTACAAAATACAATAAACACAACAAGAAAATAAATAACACCGCAAGACAACAATTCAGAACTGGTTTTGCAAGTTTGGGATTATCAATCCTTATAATATATAGGGTCTATCATAGTCGACCAAAATAAAGTTCCTCCCTGTCAATACCAACATTAATTGGACCAGCCACCATTAGTAACAATATGACAGCAAAAATCAGTGAAGGGTCCTCCTGGTCATATGAAAGAAATGAATATTCTCATAATATTCCTCAAACTGTTGTTACCACAAATAGAAAACATGAAAATGGCATAATATGACAGAAACACCCTTAAAGAACAAAATTTTAGGGTGGGGATGGGTGTGGGGAGAGGGAGCTAGTCACAGCTGCTGAGGATCATGCATGGGTGCACCATAGAGGCTCCTCTTCCTGTTTACCCTGTACTTCCAGCATCAGTGATTCAGTGAGAGGCTCCGTAAACCATCACAAGCTAGATGTGCAGAGGTAAAGACTACCAAACTTGTGTTAGTTTATCATAATTCATCAATGATTGGAAAAAGCATGCCAAAACTTATCTTTACAAGTTAAAAATTCATATACAAAATTTTAGCATAAACAATAAAATAATGTCATGTGTAGATTAATTGCATTGCCAGGCACAAAAAGAGATTAATGACAGCAGGAGGAAATAGCAATTGTTGTGCTAAATAAGTACCTCATTTGCAACTTTCTCAAGTCTCAGGATTATTCAGACCATCCTTCGGAATGTCATCAAACACAACAGTTATGGAAGTATCCTGTCCAAAATTTTTAAAAACCTAAGCAACAAGAATAAAAGGTTCTGATCCACTAGAATAAATGTAAGCAAGCCAACGGGATTGCATCTCTCTCCCAGCATGCTCGAAGATGGAGTGCCCACACAGGGAGGATAGACAGAGGTACCTTTAAGCGATAAACTACACCTTGTCCAAGGGAACCAGATCCAGAGTCAGCCTTGTTAGGCTTCAGAATAACAACATCATGCGTTCCAAACTGCAATTATTTCTTATAGTTAAAAGCAAACAAAGCAATATCTGCAAAAGCACATAAACAGTACTCTAACGAATCTGAAATAAGCCACATTGGAATAAACAGGAATAGCAAAAGAGAAAACATTGATAAAAATTTGAAATCAAGAAAAGAAAAATAAAAGGAAAAAGGTAGAATCCTGGATTGTCAAATTACCAGGATTTATAAGTTTATAACTGCACGCCTTCACATATTCAAATTTGATGAGATAGGATTTATGATGGTGTTGACAAAATTATGACCTATTCAAACGAAAATGTAAAGATACACGGACAGATACTAGATCAGATGGCACAGAGTGTATGATTTCAAGATATAATTAATTATCTTTTAGAAGAGCTCAATGCAGCATCTCAGAATTCTATTTTATTGAATATGCTTTGTTGACAAAGTTTTTGCATATATGGCACTCTAAAAAGTGAAATTGGTGGGAATCCTGTGAGAATCCATATCCTCGTATTTGCATATGCATTATAGGCTACTAACATGGGGGTTCCCCTACTCGGATGGACAGCCTACTCCCTACTCGGATGGTACCATTCTTACACTTTTACAATGCCATCTTTCATGTTCTTACACAAATACAATGCAGCCCTCCCGTCCAGCACATGGAGTATCCACCATTCCATCCACAAACATTTTTTAGATGGGGCACCTATAGGAGCTCCCTCTGCAACAGAGAGGACAGCCCAAAGAGGCATTCCGTGTGTGCTTGTGTGTGTGTGTGTGTGTGGAGGAAAACTAAAAGGTAAAAAGATGAAGAAAGGGATGAAATATTTCATGTATGTTAGATGGAAACTAATTATAAGGGCACATATGGCACTTAAATTTGCATGTCGAAGATATTCATGTAAATGCAAGTGCAGAACAGATTCTCGTGAAATTCTGTTTTATATGGGAAAATTTTTTGATCTTATGGTGCTGCACATTAAAAATAAGAACAGAAAATAAAAGCCAATTATTGGACACTTGCCCCTCAATATTTTTAGACAAAGTTTGCCAGCTGGACACAAAGTACATTCAATGTAATAAACCACAAATCAACTGCACCTTGTGGGTTGGAAGGACATCACATGCAGGATGTGTGCTCCATGCTTTTTCCAATCAACTCCACAAATCAACTGCCACAAATCAAATGCTTTTTCCAATCATTGATGAATTATCACAACAACAAAAAAACAGGCCAATCACATGCAGGATGTGTGCTCCATGATAAGCTGCGTACAGTGTGTTAAGGTTTTTCTTTCTTTTCATTCTTTTGGGTGATAGTAGTGATGGTTTTTTGCCTTTACAATTATGTGGGAACCCCTCCATTTGCAGGTCTATTGACAAAGTTCATTCTCCATACACAGAGCAAATCAACGATAAACATGTATGCAAAACTCAGACATCCAAATCTGCTCACCGCACATTACTCCAGCCTCGTCTCCCAACTGGCCAATGGATGAGAGAAACCAAGTTTGTCACCTTCACCAAGTTCTGTACATGATCCTGGATGCCAGGAAGAAGTGAGATTTTAGTTAGCATGGCCTCTGCAACACCGCAGGGCATAGACTGTAATATAAGAAGCTCATACAATCATATATGAGAGGATAATTACATTATTACATCCATTCTCATTAGCTGAGCATGGAGGGATGTCCAGTCTGCAGGATTCTCTTGAACATCTCCACACCGAACGATGAGTCGTTGTGATTAAGTGCAGAATTTTCAGATGTAAAGTCAGTGATCTACCTCATAAACTGATACATGAACATAATTTAACAACATTAAAGTAGGTTCAATATCCAGACTAGGATCAATTTAGATAAAAAAGATCCCAGGGCAGGTAAAACAAAAATTCATAGCGTACATGTGTGATGTTACAAACCTTGGGATTGTAATTTCATATGGAAATGATACTCCCTCTAGATTAGAGACTGGAGGGATGTGATCTTTCTTGTCATTGGCAAATTTTATGATTTGAAACATGACTTCATGGAGAGATGCCTCCAAGGTGGCTCGCCGAGACCTACTCTCTTCCTGATTAGCTTCTGCCATTGATGAAAAGGGGAAATCGTTGAATGTGACAAATGGAACAATAGTTGTTATTACATAAACAAAGCAAGCAACAACTTGGAAAAATCATGGCATTGGAGTCGGCGACTTGTTGTTGTCACCCATAACACGCTGCTCTCCCTCTCTCTCTCCCTTCTTTTCTACCCCCCACACACAGACAGGGGTCTTCTCTCTGGAAAGATCAAAGATCAAAGGGACTGCGTGGTGGCCAGCCGGACGTACAGCGAGGGGAGGTTCGGGAGGGAGCCCTTCTTCGTGGCGGCGCCGAACGAAGGGGCAGAGGAGGATTACGGATACCTGGTGACCTACCTGCAGGACAAGAATACCGGGGAGTCGTGTTTCCTGGTGATGGACGCCAGGTCATCGGAACTGGAGGTGGCGGCTGAGGTGGAGGCGGTGCGGCGTTGATCTTGACCCTATCGTGTTGCCAGATGCCGACGTACGAGTAGGTCATCCCAACGTCAATGTCGATTGTTGGACCTTCACCGTTGTCGGCCATCGCAGTGGGAAATCGCAAGCAGAGAGGGTCAGAATTGCTGGGAGATCGGAGGGCGGCGCGAAGGGAAGGGACCGCCGGCGTGGAGCTTCTCTTCGAGGAGGGTGTCGATGGGGAAGTCGAGGGAGAAGGGGGTCGTCACCTCCATCTCCATTTCCCTCTCCCTCTGACGATGTCGGCAGCAACAACAGCTGGCGGGGCAGAGGTGATCGGCGAGGAGGTTATCAAGGGTGACCTTGGTGCGGCGCTTCTTGGAGGAGGCAACAGCACAGACGGAGTAGCGTGGAGGGGTGGCGGTGGTTGGGGAAGGGAGAGTGGAAATGGTCAGAGGGAAGAAGAGTCTGGAGACGATGACGAGGCTGCTCAGTGGGGGAGGGGGGGTGAGTTAGGGATTTGGCACGAGGGGAGGCAGTGTGAAGAAGATACGTCAGCGGGTTTAAGGAAGTGGTTGACGAATGTGAACATATGCCAGCGATTTTTTTAAACCACTGACATATGTCATAATATGTCGACAAACTCTCTAAACCGTTGATAAATATAATATTATATTTATCAACAACACTTTTTAACCGATGACATATCTTTGTTGACATATGTTAGTTTTTTTGTAGTGAAGGTTCTAATGAAAGAAGTGATTTAGACAAGTATTGATGGTGAAATAGAAGGTAGAACTTTAAAGATATAGACTAAAAAAGGTTGGTGAAATGGATAAGTAAGGGTCTGAACCACAAGATGAGCACAAGTGGAAAAAGACACCATGCCTACATGGGACAAAAGCTAATTAAGTTAAATATAAATTTATCTTAAAGAACCTCCCAAAAGAGATGATTCTGCGAAAGGGGGTTATTCCTCCAAGTAAAGAGCAACGGGGTGTCTCCGGGACACCCCCCTCTCCTACACAAGGAGAGCTGTAGAGAAACTTCGACCGATCTGGTGGAGAGAAGTTCCTACCAACTCCGTGGATAGGTGTCCTTGTGCCTAGCGCAGTGGACATCAGTGAAGTTTGGGTGGGAGGCACCTAGGGATCGATCCCTGAGTGTGTGGATTTATAGGTTGGCCAGCCAGTAATCTTTACCACTGGACTGTAGTACGAAAAACAAAAAACTCCGTCGATAGGTCCTCAGCACGTAGTGGCCCATCACATTCTCTTCTACTACTTCCATAATTCCATTTGCTTGGAAAATTCATTAATTTGATGCATATGTTAGGACTCGTAGAGTCTGTAACTTGAGTCCTCTAAGGCATATAAAGATCAAAGCTAGTCTTTTAAGTCGCCAAATAAGTTACAAATTATATATATTGTTATATATAAAATCCACCCAGTTTAGCTTTGTGGATGGGCACGCGATCAGATACCCTATCTTGGGTAGCGCTCTTTGGAACTATATATAATTGGCCTTGCATGTGCACATATTCCTTCTGGTGGGGGGTGGAGAATCATCGATCGGGAAACTTGTTTGATTGAAGAAACGTAAGGCAGAGCAGAAGAACACACACCGGACACTTGTCGGAGAATCCTTCTCTTCATGCCAATTTAAAATGAGATTCTGAGCATTAATATAATTAATTATCTAGCACCTATATATGGGATGACCATCGACCCATTTGTCCCCATCTCACAAAGTGCAGACCTCTTTCTGCTGTTTCGGGGAGGACGACGATCTCCAAGCTTAATTAATCTACCATGCATGCATATGGCATTGTCCTCCCTGCAGTTCTCATGTTTCTGCACCTGCGCCATGTCATTGATACCCAATGTATGGTTAGTAAGAACAGCCACTTGAAGATGTTTGGGTTGGTCCACTATCTCCCCACTGGGACCTTGGGCGATTGAACACCTATAATGATTCTGCCTTCAAACGTAGTTCCCCTTCTATTTGGCTACGGATCGAGGGTCCACCAATATTGAGCACATCATGCATGTGTGAGGTCAGATCATGCATCTTCCGACAACATGCTTCTGAGAAAGTCCAAATTAATAATGGGCACTTCATGAGTTAGTTCTAGGCACCCTTTGGTGCTCCTTGGTGCAACCTGCACGGTGGCGTCTAGCTAGCTAGTTAATGGAGGTTGTTTGGACATTTGGATATCTGGAAAACAAAGTTAAAATCAAATCTCTTATCCTCGACAAGAATATATAGCTTTTTTGCTGGTGACCCACTAACCTTCTTAACCCAGCACTCCATTAAAACGACTTCATTAAGCGCTACTCCCAATTAACGTGTCACAGTCCTCCTTTTCCAAATGTCAAGAACAGAGACGTGTTCAGCCATGATCGGAACATGGAACGATTAAGTTGTGGCTCCATGGCTTTTTGAAAAGCAAAATGAGAAGGGTCGTCCAAAGTTGGTCTCCAACACAAACTCCATATATCACACTACTAGTCCGCAAACGAAACGTGATTCTCTCGAAGATTAATTCGAGTTAAAGCTGAGTTTGAGGTTGAGGTTGATGCTGATCTTACACAACAAAGCCACACCCAAACATATATATATATATTCAATATTCTTTTGCTGACACTATCTATAAACAAAATTTGGCTGGAACCCATGCATGAAAGAAGCAGACGTCGTTTTCGGATCCTTGCGTGAAGGTATGAAACAACGTTTTTTGCAGGGCCGGACCCACGTTAATGGTGGGGGTGGCCATGGCCCCCCCCCCACCATTTTAGCTCTCTTTATTATTTTTTTATTTTTTATATTAAGTTTTTATAAAAAATTTTAAATTGGCCCCCCTTTATATTTCATCCTGTAATATTTTCTTACTTCGGCCCCCCCTTATGTTTCATCCTACGTCCGCCCCTGATTTTTTGTTGGGGATGGATCTATCAGTTCCATATCCTGTGGTGGCGGATGGTTCTCTATTATTCGTCTTCGAAGTTGCTATAGACAATCGCCTTAAGGTGATTTAATTTGGTGACGTAGTTATATTGAGTAAAAGGTTACAAGAAGAAGAGCAGATGAAGACGTGAGAAACAGAGAAAATCTCAGAGAGACGTACGTGTTAGATTCAAAGATTTCCATGCATATCTTCAATATTGAGAAAGCCCATATCGTTCCACAAAGGGAATTGGGCGAATGAAACCGGGTTAAGAGGATCACGGCCAGGTGATCTTTTCTTTACCTGTCCCTGGCGGTATTACTATAGATTATTCATTCCAGTGATGTTGTCCCAATTTATGTGGTCTATCTGCCTTTGATGAGTGTGCTCGCGAGTTTAAAGATTTGTGAATATTTATGTCCTCTGCACAAAGATGTGGTTAATTAGTAAGTAATTTTTTTTAACAAGGTGAAGGGACGGAAATGAAGACGACATGTTCTACTTTGATTGATTTTAAGTAAGGGTGTAATGGGTCGGAGTCAGAGTCGAAAACAATAGTTTTCAAATCAGATTTTGATAAGAATTATAAAAAATAATCAAATTTAAAATCGGATATGAAAATTGAATCCGTTTCATCAAATTCTCAGATAATCAGATTTGAAAATTGAATAGTATTAAATATGAACATATCGTCGGTAAATCAGATAATTAGATATTCAAATAATATATATTATGTAATATATAATCTATATTATATGATATAAATATTATATAGTAATATCATATAATATATATACTATTGAATTCAGATAATCGGATATGAAAACAACAATTTTCATATCTGATTTCGATAATTTATCACAAATATTCGAATATGATAAACTATCGGTAATAAAATATATTTTTTAATCTTATAATTTTTATCAAACTCAGATTGGATAATCAGATATTTTTGACAGCCATAATTTTAAACATTGTAGGAGAGGAGAGTGACATGAAAATAGGTGTTTACATTTCCACATCTATTTTCTCTTCCAAATTCAAATTGAATGCTTTCGATTCAGTTGTCTCTATGTTAATAAATAACAAAAATAAATTACATTTTTCATCCGCTTTCAATATTGTAATCAACATTATAAAGCTTTATAATATTATGTCTTATATATATAACTCGTCTACACTTGTGTATATGTATATATACTTATCACAAGCCAAACTAACTATATATATGGAGTGACATTGTCATCAGGCAGTGTTGAATATGACCAGGAAATTAAGGTAACTCAGTGGATGATTTATCTAAAACTAAGTTCTGAAAATTAAGACAAAATTTTCGAAAGAAAAACAGAAAAGCCAGAGAATTCTTGCTTTTCCCAATGCAAACGCATCTCGTTTATACATTCCACACATAGTCTAAAGTTACCAGTTTAAGCTGCTAGGGAGAGCATTGTCAAACTGGAATCATGGTTAATACTTCGAAAAGGTGCTGAAGCCCACAAATGCTCCACAACTGACTGGGCACCACCTACCGAACAGGCCCTGCTCGAGGCACGCCATAGTTCCGCCAACGTAAGCTGCGCCCAGATGCTAGGTACCGAACAGTCGGTCCAGCCACCGAGCATGTCTCTGTTCGGTACTCGTCGGCCAGAAGGATCCGAGCAGCCTTTTTGCCTCCTTACAACGGTAGCAACTGCTGCGCAGCACGCGCCCCACGATCAAGTGGTGCGTTAACTGTAGAGCCCCTCAACGGGCGCTTCAACGCATAACTCCCCGCTAAGGGCGCCAACTGGCACGTCCTTTCTGGTGGCATTAAGGGACGACCCGTCCCATTCCTTCGGCACCTCCGCCTATAAAAGGCCCAGGTAACTTCTATGCAAAGGTATGCAACCTTGAGCACTCACACTCACCCTCGCACGACTCACACACGCCAGAGAACTTCTTAATTTCAAGCCTCAACAGTCCACTGACTTAGGCATCGGAGGGTTCTCCCCAGTTCTTCAACCGGGCCCCTACTGATCCTATTTTGGTTCTTGCAGGCTTCCGTCCGCACCGGCGATCACATTCCCTCTTCTCAGTGGAGGCCCATTTGGCTCCGGCCCAAATAGGAACACACCACCACATTTGGCGCCGTCTGTGGGAACGACATCGGCCATGGCTTGCGGACATTCCTCTCACCAGAACCTTGGTAGCCTGGCGACCAGGTCTTGGCAGTCGCGTGCAGACTCCCGCGATCGAGTACCCCCTGTCGACGTCGTCAACGCCCCCGCCGGAGCAACCGGCGATGTACCTCCTTCCGCTGTGCCCGTAACCGCCCAAGAGGTGGCGGAACTCCGGGGACAAATGCAACATCTGGCAGGAATCTGTCAGGGCCTCCTAGCCCAGTTGGCCGGGCAGCCAGCCCTGACGCTTCCTCCCCCACCGGAGCAGCAGACGGAGTCGTCTCGTCACCGATCTCACGCCCCTCCGGCACCGCGGGAGCAACAGGTGGAGTCACCCCGCCGGTCGCGCTGGGTCCCGTCGACGTGCCGGACACCGGAGCGGAGGGACAACTCGCCCCATTGCTCCACGGTGGTTCCGCCTTCCATCGTAGGCGCCAACTCCCACAGGTCCAGACGTGAGGGCTCTGTGCACTCTGGTCAGGAGTTTGACAGATGCCTCCATCGCGTCGCCGACCTGGAGCGTCGTGTGGATGCGATGATTCAAAGGACAGAAGGCAAAGCCCCGATGGACAAGGACCTGGACTTCCGCTTCCCGTTCACCATGGAGATCTTGGAAGCCTAGGTCTCCCCGAAGCTACCTCTGCCTACCATTGCGCCCTAAGATGGCACCACCGACCCCGCAGATCACATCCACAACATTGAGTCGCATATGGTGTTCCACGGAGCATCAGACGTGACCAAATGTCGGGCCTTCCCGGCCACCCTGAAGGAGACCGTGCGGGCATGGTTCGAAGCCCTCCCCGCGGGTTCCATCTCTTCCTTCCACCAGTTGAAAAAATCCTTCTGGGACAACTTCCTCGGTGGAAGGTCTCAGCCGCATACAGCGGCGTCTCTTCTGTCTGTTCGGCAGAAGAAAGGCGAAGCGCTCCGGGACTATGTAAAGAGGTTCCAGACCGAAGCGCTCCGCATTCCTTGCCTTGACGTCCCATTGGCCACCAGTGCTCTCATCCAGGGCACCCGAGATGGCTTCCTTCAAAGGACGTTGGGGGTGCAGTAGCCCTCCACTCTTGCTGAGCTGCTCTCTACTGCTCAGCACCATGCGGCATGTGAAGAGAGCCTGGCGGCTGGAATAGCAGAGCAGGGGGATCAACCGGATAAGAAGAGGTCTTCCGACAACGGTTCTGACCGCGATAAGAAGAATGTCCATCGCAATGGGGACTCACCGCACCGACCTTGCCCCTTCACTGACTACACCCCGCTCACGGTGGCTCCCGCACAGATCCTGGCCGAGATCCGGGATGAGCATTATGTTCGGTGGCCACCAAGGATACGCTCTGATCCCCGCAGGCGCAACAATGACAAGTACTGTCGCTTCCACCGCGACCACAGCCACGACACCTCCGAGTGCCACCAGCTCAAGGATGAGATAGAGTCCTTGATCAAGTGCAGCTATCTTGGATGGTATGTGCACCACAATGAAGACCGCCCAAGACGCCGAGAGCGAACCCCCGAGAAGCCCATCAACAATGAACCCAATGGGCAGGAGATCAACGTGATCGCGGGAGGTTTTGGCGTAGGCGGAGAGAGCAATCAAAGCCGATGCGACTATGCTCGGTGGGTGCATGTAGTGGAGAGGCCCTCAGTGCCTCGCCCAGGTCCTTATCCCCCTAATACTGAATGCACACGGTCCGAGGAGGCCATAACCTTCTCAGACGAAAATCCTGTAGGAGTCTCTACTCCACACACAGATGCGCTGGTCGTTTCGGCCACCATCAATCACTGTACTGTGAGCCGAATTCTGGTGGATAATGGAAGTGCCCCGGATGTGTTGGCTTACGAGTGTTTTTTGCTGATGGGTTTGAAAATCGACCAGCTAACCCCGGTTGAATCTGTTAGTTATGTGTGTCCTCAAGCTAATCATAACTTGTATATTCTTGTTCTTTAATAATAATAATAAAGCTTTTATATTCATTATGTGTAATTCGTTTGCCGTTTCATTATGAAGTCCATGAATATGCACAATGGATATTAATTATGATGAGATCATAACAATGGGATTAATATCCTTTAAATGTATATTCTTAATTGTTCCTAGTCGGAGGATATTCAAGAAGGACATCGAATATCTGGTTAGACTAGTACAGGTTGCACCTGCTCATATGATGAGGGTGACTGGTCTCATAGTCACTTGTGTGGAGACACTAAGGTGAATCTGTAGGTGCTCATTGGAGAATGAGTTCACTGAACTGATCTGTTATGAATCGCTGGATGGTAATATTACCTAACTGTCAACCAGCTAGATTCATTGTCACAGTGGCGTGATTGGTCCTTAGACCTGAGACACCAGGGACACATTGTCAGTGGACTTCTAGGTTTTGACCTTAACTTATAGATCTCTAGCCATGAGGTCTTAATCAGTTAAGCGTTTAGATCTAGCGGAATACCTTCGAAGGTGATTGTGTGGTCAATATGGGATCGCTCGCTCTCGGTAATAAGAGAGTGAATGCTCTAGGAAAAGATGTCTGATAGTCCCTGGCCAGGGCAAGACTACTTATCAGAAAAGGAGTTTTCTGATAATGCTATGCGGCATCTAAACCAAGTGAGTGCACATATTAGGGTTTGACAGTTGGCCATACCCTAAGTGCGCTCGGAAGTATTGTACGAGCGAGGGATTATAGTCACGTGGTATCTGTTGACAAAAAGGGTTTCTTGATTGGGTTGCTGAACCCCAATGCTTTCCAGGATCAAGTGGTGTTGCTTGGCACCCAACTTGATTGGAAGCCCGGTCAATTAATGTGAGACGATAATTGATTGTGTAATTAATTAATATGAGATATTAATTAATTGCAGATAGTCAATAAAGAGTTATTGGACTTAATGGGCTGAAAACTTAACTAGCACTTGGGCCTAGAGGGTCACACACAATAGAGTTCTGAGCAGATTGGGCAGGATGGTCGTTATAGACAATAACTGAGTTTTTGTGAAAAACTACAGTGTCTATAAATATATGTGGAGAGTCAAATCCTAGTCCAAGCTACAGGTCTTCTCTCTTGGCCGCCCCCCTCCTCTCTCTCTCCTTGGGGCGCCACCCCCTCTCTCTCTCACTTCTCACTAGCACATGGTGGAGCTAAGATCCGGAAGACGCATGGAGACTGAGGAGACACCGTCTGCATTCGGAGCTCGTGTGGATACGTCTAGAGGCCGGACACCTGAATGACTTGAAGCACCAGCGCCTCCAGCGCTACCACCTCCCTGGATTCAGAAGTTTCGCAACCCTGCAAAGGTAATGATCGGATCTTCCCGCGCGGGTTTTCAGTTTTTGTTCAATTCCGACCACCGGCAATGATATTAAATGGAGGGAATCGCGTTTCCGCTGCGCCCTGAACGATTCCTTACAGAATCACCTCTGTTCGGCTTCTTGGGGGTTTCGGTTCAACCCATGGGATGAGCGCACCTCCCAATTACTCTTGGGACGGCCCCGAAGAGCGTAACCAAGATGGTGGATTTCTTGGTTATTCGAAGCATGTCCGGCTACAACGCCATTCTCGGCAGGGGCCTGATTGGTCTAATTAAGGCTGTTCCTTCATCCCTCCATCAAAAGATGAAGTTTCCCACTTCGTGTGGGATTGGCAAGGTGCTAGGTAGTCAGCGCGAGTCTCGACGGTGCTATGTCCTCTCCTTGAGAGACAAACAGCCCCTCACAGCACCAGCAACTGCTCCCCCACCAGTCGATCAGCCTTCCACCAGCAGAGGCACACCTGCCGAAGATCTGCTTCCTGTTCGGGTAGATGACGACCCCGAACACGTTCTGTATGTTGGCGCATTACTTTTGGAAGCCGAGCAGCAACGCTACATGGCTTTCTTACTAGCCAATTTAGATGCGTTCACGTGGTCGGATGATGAATTACCCGGCATTCCTCTAGACGTGATGGTGCACCGTCTTTTTCTGGATCCAAAGGTGCCTCCGGTCCAACAAAGATGGCGGCCAGTTAATCGTGAACGACAGACCATAATCCTGGATCACGTTGTCAAAAGCCATGTTGTCGGGCTTCTCCGCGAAGCTCAATACCCAAGATGGATCTCCAACGTAGTCCTCATACGCAAAGCCAATGGTAAATGGCGTGTATGCGTGGATTACAAGGATCTCAACAAGGCTACGCCCAAGGATAACTTCCCCTTGCCGCGCATCGACCAGTTGGTGGACACCACTTCCGGGCATGAGCTTCTCAGCTTTTTAGACGCATGTTCTGGTTATCACCAGATCGGTATGCACCCCCCGGATCAGGACGCCACTACGTTTGTCACCGACTTAGGCCTATACTGCTTTACCAGGATGCCTTTCGGTCTAAAGAATGTAGGGGCAACGCACTAGAGGCTGGTCAACAAAATGTTCGAGCAACAGATTGGGCGTAACATGGAGGTCTACGTCGATGATATGCTGGTCAAAATGCTCCCGAGTGTCCACCACATTTCCGACCTCGAAGAAACCTTCACAACTCTGCGGAGGTACAACATGAAGCTCAACCCAGCGAAGTGTGCGTTTGGAGTACGCTCGGGTAAGTTCCTCGGTTTCCTCGTGTCCAACAGGGGAATAGAGGCCAACCCCAAGAAAATCCAAGCCATCTTAGAGATGAGCAGTCCCTGGACAGTGCGTGACGTCTAGCGTCTCACCGGACGTCTCGCCGCGCTTAATCGATTCATGTCCCGAGCGGCAGAGAGAAGCTTCAACTTCTTCAAGCTGCTGCGAGGTCCCAAAGGCACCTCACACCAAGGGGGTCATGTACGGTGGACCGAGGATTGCGAAGTGGCCTTCACTGAGCTGAAGGCATATCTGGTAGCCCCACCTGTTCTTTCAAAACCTGTGCTGGAGGAACCCCTGTTCGTGTACCTTTTGGTCACCGAACACTCCATTAGCACAGTGTTGATGAGGGAAGAGGCCGCGGTGCAGCATCCAGTCTACTACATTAGCAGGGTCCTTCAGGAGGCGAAAAGAGGGTACCCTCGAGTAGAGAAGCTCGCTCTGGCACTTGTGACGGCCTCACGGAAGCTTAGGCCTTACTTTCAGGCCCATCCGATCATGGTCCTTACCGACCAACTGTTGAGGCTCATCCTTCAGTGGCCGGAGGCTTATCAAATGGGCCATCGAGCTTGGTGAATTCGACATCAGCTAGCGTCCAAGAATGGAAATCAAGGCACAAGCGTTAGCAGACTTCGTGGCAGAATGCACCCTTCCGGCCGAGCAGGATCCCCCATTGGCAGACGAGCCCCCATGAGAGCTCTACGTCGATGGATCCTCTTGTGCCGCAGGAAGTGGAGCAGGCCTGGTTCTTACCTCCCCAGAGGGTCTCGAGCTCCAGTATGCCCTGAGGTTTCGCTTCGCCACCTCCAACAACGTAGCTGAGTATGAAGCGCTCCTGTCCGGTATCCGCCTGGCAAGGCACCTCAGAGCCCTCTGATTACGAGTCTTCAGTGACTCCCAGTTGGTTGCCAGCCAAGTGAATGGACACTTCGAAGCAAGGGAGCCCCGCATGGCGTAGTACCTCCAGTAGGTCAAAAGTCAAACAGAGGATCTCCTATGCTTTGAAGTCGTTCACGTCCCAAGGGAGCAGAATGCACGGGCCGATGAGCTTGCCAAGTTGGCATCTTCAGGTGACATCGCCCCATCTCGCTCCATATTTATAGAAGAGCTCGCGTCACCAAGCACCAAAGTGGATGTGGCAGCCATAGAGGCAGGTCCTCCGGCGCCAAGCTAGATGGACCCTCTTGTGGCCTATCTGCTTCGAAGTGAGCTTCCGCCCGATCAAGGCGAAGCTCGCAAAGTCAGGCTACGATCCCAGAGGTTCACCCTCATTGATGGCCATCTATACCGGCGATCCCTCTTGAGGCCTCTTCTGCGGTGCCTTAACCCTACAGAAACAACATTGACCATTGAAGAGGTCCATGAGGGCCTGTACGGAAGCCACTTTGGGGGCAGAATGCTGGCGCGAAGCATCATTTGAACAGGATTCTGGTGGCCTTCCCTACAAAAGGATTGCATGTCCTTCGTCAGAAGGTGTCCAGAATGCTAGAAGTTCGGGCAGCTCATTAAGCAGCCAGCCGAACAACTACATACCCTGTTCGAACTACGTCCTTTTGCTAGATGGGGGATTGACATCCTCGGTCTATACCCAGAAGCTCAAGGGTGAAAGAAATTTTTGTTCGTGGCCATCGACTACTTCACCAAATGGATTGAGGCAGAACCCATCTCTACCATCACCGACGAAGCCATGTGGAAGTTTTTCTGGAAGAACATCCTCTACTGGTTTGGTGTTCCAAAGGTGATCACTTCTCACAAAGGGAAGCAGTTCGACAGCACGTTCTTCAAGCAGAAGTGCTCCAAGCTCGGCATCTAGAACCACTTCACCTCAGTAGCACATCCCCAAGCAAACGGTCTGGTTAAGAACGCCAACCGAACATTGCTACACGGGATATGCACAAGAGTTGAAGCTGCAGGAGGTTCGTGGATCGATGAGCTCCCTAATGTGCTATGGTGCCACCGAACAATGGCACAAGTGGCCACCGGTGAAATTCCCTTCCATTTGGCCTATGGCTCAGAGGCTATTATGCCTTTGGAAGTAGCTCTTCCCACGATCCGAACAACTCACTTCAATGAAGCCGCCAACAACCGTGTGCTCCGGGAGAACCTCGACATGCTTGGCAAACGCCAAGGTGACGCCAGCATCAGACTAGTCTCCTACCAACAGCGACTAGCGCAATACTACAATGCCCGAGTTCAAGAATGGCGCTTCTTCGAGGGTGATCTGGTCATGCGCCGCTGCTCGGCATCGGACCCCCGAAGAACAGTTGGCAAGCTCGCCCCAAAATGGCAGGGACCTTATTAGGTCGTCCAGGTTCTTAGAAAAGGCTCTTATAAGCTAACTACCCCTAGTGATGAAGCCATACCCAGAACTTGGCATGTATCTAACTTAAAGGCATATTACTTATAAAAGCCTCTCGCTTGGCATCCTACTTCTCTTCTTCCAGTTCTTTCGGTCTGCTTGAGAAAGTATCCAGAACATCCTTATTTAATGCTTTTTAGTTCAAAAGGATAGCGCGATACCTCCAAGCAAAAAGGTGTTCCACAGAAACCCCTGGTTAGAATTTTTCCAGCTTCAAACGACCTGCACGGTAACTGCGAACCCTTTAAGATGACTGACGGATTCCGATTCGAACAGAACAAATATAAGGGAAAGAAGATAGAAAAAGAGACGACATCCATGAACCCAAAAGGAAGATCTCTTTGATGATCAGTCTGTCCCCATGTAATTTTAATTAATTACATATGTATTTTAGTGATTAACAAAACTTCATCAATAATCTCTAACATATTTCATAAGTCTTAAGTACAGAAAAATTACCAAGGTCAATCAAGTCAATATTGGTAAGTATTGTCTTACTGAAGCTTTAATCTTTTCAAAATGATATTTCTCTAAGTCCACATCGACTTCTGTTAAAAGTCATAACAATTTCATAAGTGTTTTTAACGATTTCCTTGTAAGACTGGAAAGTTATGTTGTTTCAAACAAGTCGATTATGTAACGATTCTATAAGTCATCGTAACGATTTCTTTGGAACTCACAACGACCTGCTCTCCGTAACGATTCTATAAGATTTCTTTAGAACTCTCAACGACTTGCTCGCCATAACGATTCTATGTCTTCGTAACGATTTCTTTTCAACTCGCAACGACTTGCTCGCTGCAACGATTTCTTAAGTAATCATAACGATTTCTTTAGCGCTCATAACGATTTACTTTGCGCAACGGTTTCTTTAGCGCTCATAACGACTTGCTTTCCATAACAATTTGTTAAGTGTTTCACAACGATTTCTTTAGTGAACACAACGACTTGCTTTCCATAATGATTTGTTATGTGTTTCACAATGATTTCTTTAGTGAACACAATGACTTACTTTCCATAATGATTTGTTAAGTGTTTCATAACGATTTCTTTACAGAACACAACGACTTGCATTCGGTAATGATTTGTTAAGTGCTTATAATGATTTCTTCTGTGAATGCAATGATTTGCTGTGGGTCATAACGACTTGGTTAAAATGACTTAATCATAATGATTTCATAAGTCATATAGCCATCTATTTCACATTTATCTTATCTCTTGAAGCGTTGACTAGTCTAAGTCCACGTATATATCTCTCTGACACTCCTGCATTTATGAGATCTGAACGTACCTCTGCATGCATACAGACGATATTATCCATTATCGTGAATATCCTGTCAATATCTTTTAGAAGAAACTATTTGGCATTGCTATTTTGGTGAATATTCTTATCAATGTTTACTGACAACTAAAGACAGCCTAGCTGTCTACTGTTCTAGCATTTAATTTATGCAGGGTCCTAAAGATATTCTGTCATACAACGTTGGACCATACAGACGGCAGAAGACATTATCTCTGTGCGTGCTCAAATGGATAAAAGATTGTTGAAGCTTCCAAGTGTCAAGCAGTCTAACGACTACCAATCTAAGAGACAACGGTTACTTCAACGGGCGAATTTCAAACTGGAGATATAAATACAAGTCAGAAGTTCAGAAGATAAGATACACCAACAGACACAACGACATATCAACTTCGATCAAGCTTTCAAATCTTCTGAAAGATTTCTAGAGCCAAGAACTTCATCCCACTTTGTTTTTCGCTCTTTGCTCTCCACTCTATAGTGAAAATCTTGAGAGAGCTTGTGTAGTTCTGAGAGTGTGCTAAGCTTAGATTCTTTGCTCTCAGTGATTTTTGCTTCAGATCTTGGCTTGTCAAAAGCTTGATCTAGGGGCTTGAAAACATTTCTTTCTCTTGTGTTGTTTCCCTTCGGTTGTGAAGGAAGACCTGGTGGTATCCAGGGTGCTGTTCCCTTCGGTTGTGAAGGAAGACCTGGTGGGGTATCCAGGGTGGTATTTCCCTTCGGGTGTGAAGGAAGACCAGCTGAGCTAGGTGTTGTAGCGTCCTTAGGGGGACTGTACCCTATCTAGTGAAATCCTGAGTTGTTGCTCAGGGGCTGGACGTACGACTCCTAGGGAGAGGTGGTCCGAACCATGATAATTCTTTGTGTCGTGTGTTTGCTTTCCTTGTGTGATTGTTATTTGAACTAATAGTTACTAACCTCCATCGAAGAACATTTGTGTGAATGTTTTTTACTTACAGGTATCTTCTAGATTAATTTTAAAGACCCGTTCACCCCCCCCCCCCCCCGGGCTCGTCAACTGGCAACAAGTGGTATCAGAGCGAGTCTCTTCGATAAAGAAAGGATCCAACGATCTGAAGAGTAAAGATCCATGGTAGCCCAAAGTCACAACGAAGGTCAGTCTGTCAACCGACCACCATTGATCGATGGAGAGGATTACACTTACTGGAAAACAAGAATGGAGTACTTTCTGCAAGGCCACGATTATCAGATATGGTCCATAGTGGAAGAAGGCGATCTTCTAGTCACAAATGAGAAAGCTCAGTGGACAGATGACGACAGGAAGAAGATCTCGCAGAATTGTAAAGCAAAGAGTATTCTATGTTGTGCCCTTAGTAAAAAGGAGTTCAACAGAGTTTCAGCCTGCAAATCCGCAATGGAAATGTGGGAAAAGCTCAGAATCACCTATGAAGGCACAGATAAGGTAAAGGAAACAAGAATAGATATTCTTGTAGTACAGTACGAAAGATTTCAAATGCAATCAGGTGAGTCCATTACCCAAATGTTCAGTAGATTTACAGATATTACAAATGGGCTCGCTGGACTAGGAAAGACCTATGAAATGGGAGATATGGTCAGAAAGATTCTTAGATCTTTGCCATCCTCATGGACCTCAAAAGTAACAGCCATTGAAGAAGCTAATGATCTAAAAAGAATGTCTTTAGAAAAGCTCATTGGGTCCCTTATGGCCCATGAGATCAATATGGAAAAGCTAGGAGAGTCCTCAAGTAGAAAGAAGCATTCCAACGCTTTAAAGGCTGAAGAAGACTCACCGGAAGCAAGCTCAGATGAGAGTGAGAGTGTTGAGGACAGTGAAAATGAGGAAGCAATGCTCTCTAGAAGATTGCAGCGAATTCTGGCCAAGAAGAAGAAGTTTCAGTCTGGAAGAAGACACTTCAAAAAGAATAATGACTTCAAGAGATCAGATGGAAAGGATGTGAAGAAAGGAGAACCCATCTGCTATGAATGTAAAAAGCCAGGACACATCAAAGCTGAGTGTCCAAAGATCAAGAAGCCGAAGTTCAAGAAGAAAGACAGCTCCTAGAAGTTCAGAAAGTACAAAAAGAAGGTGATGGCAGCAGCATGGGAAAACAGTAGTGACTCAGATAGTGAGTCAAGCTCCTGCAGCGATGAAGAAGAAGCCAATCTGGCTTTCATGGCAAATGCCGAAGACAAGGTAACTTCTGACTCGTCTTTTGATTCATGTAATGACTCTGATTCAAATAATTTAGAGGAAGCATTTAATGAAATTTATGATAAATATAAATAAATAACTAAACTATTAAAAACAAGTAAGAAAAATAATACGTGTTTAGAAAACACTAACTCTGATATGAAAATAGAAAATGAAGAACTAGAAAAACAAATAACTGAACTTAAAAGAAGGAATGAACTACTATGTGAAGATTTAAAAGATAAAAATAAACAAATAACAAAATTAGAAAAACATGAGAGTGTAGATGAATTAAGAAAGAAATTAAAAACTTAAATGAAGAAAATGATAAATTATCAAGCACACTAGAAAAATTCACAAATGGTTAAAAATCATTAGTATTAAAAGGAGCTTGACGTTCAGGGAAGAAGAAAGATGGTGTCGGATACACACCACCAGAAAATGCAGAAACAATAATTCCACCTAAAGTATATCCGACTCCAAAATTTGTCCCTGAACAAGATATAGCCTATAAAGCTAATTTTAAATATATTGAAAGAGTAACAAAAACATCTTGTTGTAGTCATTGCAATAGGTTAGGTCACATAAAAACCACATGTCCAATAAGACATAAGAAATAGGTAATAAAAAGAAAAATTGATGATACGAACCCATCAGGACCCAAAAGAATTTGGGTACCTAAAACTTGATGGTTTTATTTCAGGTTAACCCTAGAGCATCCAAATGGTATTTGGATAGTGGGTGCTCAAGGCACATGTCAGGAAACCAGAAGTTGTTCACTCATCTCCAAGATGAAGAAGGAACAGTCACTTATGGAGATAATGGAAAAGGAACTGTGATAGGCAGTGGCTCCGTGAACAATAAAGGAAAAACGGTTATAGAGGATGTGTTGTTGGTCAAAGGATTGAAGCATAATCTTATCAGCATCAGCCAACTTTGTGATAGAGGCCATCAGATCCAATTTCAAGAATCAAAATGCAGCATACTGAAAGATGGAACAGTCATCTTTGAAGCAAACAGAGAAAAGAATTTATATGTGCTCTATCTTGAGGAACTCAAAGAACAAAATGTTTTTCTGGCAGCAAATAAAGATAAGTCTACTGAATTATGGCACAGACGTCTAGCACATTGCAGTATAGATGGCATGAGAAAATTACTGAAGAAAAATCTTGTGAAAGGTCTACCAAAGGTCAGTGCAAAAATGGAAAATATCTATAGACCTTGTGCTAAGGGAAAGCACATCAAGAGCTCCTTCAAGTCAAAGACGGTGGTGACCACCTCAAAACCCTTAGAGCTCCTTCATATGGATCTATTTGGGCCAATGAGGACTACCAGTCTTGGAGGAAAGAACTTTGGATTTGTCATAGTCGATGACTATTCAAGATTCACATGGGTATCATTCCTGAAGCATAAAGATGACACATTCGAAAACTTTGTCAGTTTCAGCAAGAAAGTCCAGAAGGATCAGAAGTTCAGCATTGTTTCTATCCGATCAGATCATGGTGGTGAATTTCAAAATGAAAAGTTTGCTAAGTTCTGTGATGATCAGGGAATTGAGCATAATTTCTCAGCACCAAGGACACCATAACAAAATGGAATTGCTGAGAGAAAGAATAGAACCCTATTGGATATGGCAAGAACTATGCTATCTGAATATGATCTGCCGAGATACTTTTGGGCTAAAGCAGTCAACACAGCAAGCTACATCATCAACAGAGTGATGATCATGCCAATTCTAAAGAAGACTACATATGAACTATTCAAAGGAAAGAAACCAAGGATCAGTCATTTCAGAACCTCTGGATGTCCATGCTTTATACACAACAACGGCAAGCGAGATATTGGTAAGTTGGATGCCAAATCAGATGAAGGCATCTTCATGGGGTACACCTCTAAACCCAAAGGCTATAGAGTATTTAATAAACGTACATTATTAATTGAACAGTCTGTACATATTATTTTTGATGAAGCTAACCCTTCCTTGAGAAAAGAAGAAGATAGTGATGATGATGATACAGATGTACTGTCCAAGAAACTGAAGAATACATCAATTGAGGACAAGGATGATCCACCACTGGAAGACATGCAACAAAAGGAAATTACACATGAAAATCTTCCAAAGGAGTGGAGATATAAGAAAGATCACCCACTCGAAAATGTTATTAGTGATCCATCTGTAGGGGTAAGAATAAGAGGTAATGTAATTCCTTGTGATTACCTAGCTTTTGTTTCTCAAATAGAGCCTAGGACAGTCAATGAAGCTCTTACTGATGAATCTTGGATAATAGCCATGCAAGATGAACTAAATCAGTTCAAGAGAAACCAAGTATGGTCACTTGTTCCTAGACCGTCAGACCATCCAGTCATTGGCACCAAATGGGTGTTCAGAAATAAACTGGATGAAGCTGGTGTAATCTTAAGAAACAAGGCCAGATTGGTAGCTCAAGGCTATTCTCAAGAGGAAGGCATAGATTTCGATGAAACCTATGCACCTGTAGCTAGACTTGAGGCTATTAGAATACTACTTGCATATGCATCAGCATTAGATTTAAAACTATTTCAAATGGATGTCAAATCTACATTTCTAAATGGTTTCATAAAAGAGAAAGTTTACGTGGAACAACCATCGGGTTTTGATGACACAGAATTTCCTAATCATGTTTTCAAACTTCATAAGGCATTATATGGTTTAAAACAAGCACCTAGAGCATGGTATGAAAGGCTTAGTTCATTTCTTTTAAACCATGGTTTCAGTAGAGGTCAAGTAGATAACACTCTTTTCATAAAGTCAAAGGTCAAACACATACTACTGGTTCAAATTTATGTAGATGATATTATTTTTGGTTCTACTGATGAATCCCTTTGCAAGTATTTTGAAAAGTTGATGCAGGGAGAATTTGAAATGAGCATGATGGGAGAACTTAATTACTTCCTTGGATTACAAATCAAACAAGGAAAGGAAGGAACTCACATCTGTCAAGCCAAGTACACAAAAGAACTCCTGAAGAAGTTTGGATTCGAAAATACCAAGCCACTATCAACACCAATGAGCACATCAACGAGGATGGACAGTGACAAAGATGGTAAGAAAGTAGATCAAAAGATCTACAGAGGTATGATAGGTTCACTACTCTATTTGACAGCTAGTAGACCTGATATCTTATTTAGTGTATATATGTGTGCTAGGTATCAAGCAGATCCTAGAGAATCACATTTAATTTCTATAAAAAAAATATTTAAATATTTAGCTAGAACTCATGACTTAGGTCTGTGGTATCCAAAATCTTGTGAAATCAATTTAGTAGGATACTCTGATGCTGACTATGCTGGATGCAAAGTAGATAGAAAAAGCACCAGTGGTAGTTGTCAATTTCTTGCAGGATGTTTGATATCCTAGTCTTCAAAGAAACAAAATTCAGTGGCATTGTCTACAGCTGAAGCTGAGTACGTAGCTGCTGGAAGTTGTTGTACGCAACTCTTATGGATAAAGCAACAACTTGAAGATTTTGGATTAAACATCAAATTGATTCCACTGTTGTGTGACAACACCGGTGCCATTAATCTCACCAAGAATCCAGTTCAACATTCAAGGACTAAGAATATTGAGGTTAGATATCATTTTATTCGTGATCATGTAGCAAATGGTAATATTGAAATATCTTTTATTGATACAAATGGCCAGCTAGCAGACATCTTCACAAAAGCCTTACTGAAGAGAGATTCACATCGCTTAGAAGGGAATTGGGCATGTGCAATTTGTGAAAAGAGTCTTGTTGAAAACTGGCATATAATTTTTTCAGACTTAAACAATCTTTCTCTCCATGGCTTTAAGCAAAAATAGTAATATTATTCCTCCTGGTCGCTCTTTTATTGAAGTCGGTTTGAATAATCAAACTTGTTTGTCGTTTTCTACCGCTATTTGGCGCCTCACTTTCCTCAGCGCATTTATTTATTCATAAAATCGATGAGAGAACGATTCGTATCCCATATTCTACCTTTTCCCCCTTTTGTCTGGTTGCTTGAGCCGATGCCCTAGCAATTTCAACATCGACTCTCTGCTAAGTTTGAAGCCTCTCTCATCTTCCCGCGAAATTTCTTGAGGGCTTTCACTCCTCCTTCCTTCTCAACCCTCCAAAAAACCTCCTCAATGGATTCCATGGCCGCATCCACCGTTTCCGGGAGTTTGGGTGGCTACAGCGCCGAGTTTCTTGCTCCTGAGCAGCAGGAAAGGTTCACCTTTGTGAAGACGAAAGTCTGTGGAAATAAGGCAGTGGATATAGCAAATCTAGAGAAGAATGGCATGCACAGTGTAGTTGAAGCAATGAACAGGATGCAGTGGATGGGAGTCACCACCCTTTCCGAGGTAAGTTATCCGGACCTCGTAAAGGCTTTTTATGTTTGTCTGAGAACAGAGGAAAGCAGGTTACTTATTTCATCTGTCAAGGGAACCCAGATCAAGATAGATCATGAGTTGTTACATTCGTTGTTTGGAGTAAAGACATCCGGGCACAGTGGGGTTCACACCGTGGACGCCCAAGTTAAAGGTCTTGGTATTGTAGGACCGGGATTCAGATTGAAAGATGGTAAATTAGACATTAACCAACTGAATGCTTTCAACCGCCTCCTCCATTTCATAGTCTGTCAGATTTTGGTTCCAAGAAGCGCCACTTTCTCCACCTGTACCAAGGCAGACTCAGACATGATGTTCTGGGCCATACAGAACAAGGACATCAATATGGCCGCAGTAATGATTGAGAGGATGAGATTTGCCCGTGATCAAATTTGGGATACAAAGAGCAAGCTTAATGTCTCTTTGCCTTATGCTCATCTGCTTACCAAAGTTTTCAGGCATTTTGGTATTGATCTAACTGGAGCTGTAGTTGAGAAAATGGGCCAATCAATTAGGTCCAGAAATCTAAGGAAGAGTGGTTTCTCAGTGATCAATGGTGTCTGGTCTAAGACCTCAATAGCAAAGGGAGAGGCCATCATAGGAGATATTCCTGATGTTCAGGAAGAAGCAGCAGAACAACCAGCAGCAGATCAAGCAGTAGCAGAACCAAGAGTAGAAATTGAGCCAGCTGAATTAGCAGAACCACCAACTGTACCAGCAGAAGTTGTGCCAGCAGTACCAGCAAAATTAGTAGCAGCAGAAACAAAAGCTGCAGAGCAAGTAGGGTCACCCCTTTAATAATTGAATCTCACCCTCCAGAAGCTCCAGTAGGAGGAGCAGTGGGTAGGTGCAGCAGACACTTTATCCACCTCCATTGTTGCCTCTATCCTAAGAGAGGTAGTGGATTCTGTTCTCACCACCCCAGTCACCTCAGAGATTGGTGGAATTGCAGAAGAAGAAGCTGTGGCATCCGGCCACATTGAAGAATCACTTGCAATACCAGTTCAGGAGGAGCAATCAGATGCTCCTGATAATATTATTTTGGAAGAGGATGCTCCCATTCAAGGGGAGCAAGAGCCAATGGAAGAGGATGCTCCTACTCAGGGGGAGGGACATGTCAATCTTCCAGACTTTGATCCTAGAGATGGGGAGACAGCCAGCTCCTCTGATTCTGATGATGATCAGCCTCCTCCAGCTTCAGAGGCTAGGCAGAAAGGGAAAGAAGTGGAGCCCAAAGTACCACTCTTATCAAATACTCCACATGAAAGGCTAATGAGGCAGAAGATTGTGATAAATTTGAAGCCCGTGTTTGAGAGACTTGATGCCCAAGGAACTATTCTATGTTCTCTTCAATCTGATGTATCCTCCATCTTCATGAGCCAAGCTTCAGCTTCAAATGAAATTTCCAACATCAGGAATGCCATGAAGTGGTTCAACAAAGAAATAGGCAGCATGAAGAATATGCTGAGTGAAATCCTGAAGGTGGTTGGAGCCCAAGCTCCTCCTCCTCCACCTCCTGCAGCCCAAGTTCTTGAGTCTGGGCCATCAGGGCCAGCAGCAGTAGAAGCAGAGGTAGAAGCTGAGTAGGTTGAAGGGCCTCCAGGGCCAGCTGAGCAAGTGTCAAGGCCAACAGGGCCATTGGAGAATGAACATGTGCAGACAGAGGTTGAAGAAGAGGTCTTGGCACCTAAGCCTCCAGCTCCTTCTCATCCCTCTCACACACCAGTTCCTCCATCTCCTCCCTCAGCTCCTACAGCACCCCCTGCCCCTCAGCCATTCAAAAAGCCTCAATCCAGACCCATCTCCTCTCCAACACCATTTCCTTCTCAATCCACCTCATCTCCTGCATCTTCTATTCATATACTTCCACCTCTACCTATTTCTGAGGTGCCTCCAGCATCCTCTGCTGGAGCCTCATCCTCCTCTAGTCCCTCCCCTGGATCAGTTGATTACATTCCCACTACTTCTCATTCATTTCTTCATCCTTCTCCTCCACCCTCCTTCATCATTATAATCCCTGAGACAACTCAACTTGACTCTCCCTTTATAGAAAAAATAAAGGATGAGTTTGAAGAAGGCATTCTCAGGTCTGTGCTAAAGGTTGGGGAGCACATCCACAGGGCAGACTCTTCCAGTCCTGCACCCAAGAAGAGGAAAATTTCTTCTACCTCCTCCATTTCCTCTGAGCCTAAATACCCTCCTTTGTGGTTTTTCCTCACAGTGGTCAACAAAAATAAACCACTGTATAGAGAATATCTCTCAAAGGTCGTTCTTGCCACCATCATTAACCTTCCATTCCTTAATCTAGTAGAGAATTTAAACACCATCCTACCCTTCACTTCTCTTTCCAAATCCGAAAAATCCAAAATCTTCTCTATTGCCCACTCCAAAACTGAAGAGCAGTGGGGCAAAGGCCACAAAGATCTCTTCGAAAGATACATTCTTTCCAAATCTGCCAGATTACCTCCAAGGGACCACTCCCTGGCCTTATCAGAGTGGTTTAGAATTTATCATAGAGAAATTTCGGCACCCTTCATTCAAAAAGAGATCAAGATGGTCAGACACTATGTGTTGTTCAACAACTACAGATATGTCCATTGACTTCCAGAAGTTCAGCTCAGCCAATTCAAAAGGGCTATTTCAGCTCTCAATCCAGGCATCTCTCAATCTTTAGATATTCAGGTAGATTTTGCTACCCTTCCTGTGCCTGATGAGATAGCACTACCACAGATTCATTTTCTTGTCATGGAATCCTCTGTGGGATCCATCATCTTTGAACATTTTGCCAGAGTGATGGGCAGAATCAAAGTTCAGAAAGACTACCTGGTTGCATTTCCTAGATTTCTATTTAGAGAATATCACCAGGGGCATGTCAGTGCTGAAGTTCTAGCCCCAATTTTGTCTGAATGTGAAAGGTTGACATCCTCAGAATGGAGTAGATTCTATCCTTTGTCTACTCAGCAGTTGTTCACCCTTAATGAAGCTCAAGCCAGGGAAGGCAAACCTGCTGTCTCTCCAGCCACATTCTTGGACATGAACTCCATTCATCTCGTAAATGACCCCTTCCAAGTTTGGGAGGAAAGGTACAAGGTGTATGTAGCTCTACATAAAGCTCTCAGAGATAATCACAATCACTATCCTGTGTCCATGGATCAGTTTCTTACCTGTGCCAGCTTTGGGACTCATAGTTTCCTCAAGATGACTATGGATAAGAATGCTTATGCTGATCTTCTCTATAAGCACCTAGATCTTCATCTCCAAAGGATGGCTTCCTCCATGGGACCAACCTACTCTTTGTCTTATGGAGTCTTTAAAACTCATTTTGAAAAGCAGGAAGCACAGGCATGGGAAACCATCTCCCATTTTGCCTCTCTTTTGTCTCCTGCTTATTATTTACCTGTACCTCCTCAAGATGAATGAAATACATTAATTTGTCTCAGTTTCCCTTCCTATTCTTTCTTTGTCTCAGATTACCTTTTTGCTTACTGACAAAAAGGGGGAGAAAATTAGCATGTCTGAAATACATTCCAAAAACAAAATTTTTATTCAGACTCTTCATGTATTTATGATTATTGTTAAATAGAGAGAATTTTCATTCATGCTTATTGTTCAGTTTTGTCATCACCAAAAAGGGGGAGATTGATGATCAGTCTATCCCCATGTAATTTTAATTAATTACATATGTATTTTAGTGATTAACAAAACTTCATCAATAATCTCTAACATATTTCATAAGTCTTAAGTACAGGAAAATTACCAAGGTCAATTAAGTCAATATTGGTAAGTATTGTCTTACTGAAGCTTTAATCTTTTCAAAATGATATTTCTCTAAGTCCACATCAACTTCTGTTAAAAGTCATAACGATTTCATAAGTGTTTTTAACGATTTCCTTGTAAGACTGGAAAGTCATGTTGTTTCAAACAAGTCGATTTTGTAACGCTTCTATAAGTCATCGTAACGATTTCTTTAGAACTCACAACGACCTGCTCGCCGTAACGATTCTATAAGTCATCGTAACGATTTCTTTAGAACTCGCAATGACTTGCTCGCTGTAACGATTCTATAAGTCATCGTAACGATTTCTTTAAAACTCGCAACGACTTGCTTGCCGTAACGATTCTATGTCTTCGTAACGATTTCTTTTGAACTCGCAACGACTTGCTCGCCGCAACGATTTCTTAACTAATCATAATGATTTCTTTAGTGCTCATAATGATTTGCTTTGCGCAACGATTTCTTTAGCGCTCCTAACGACTTGCTTTCCATAACAATTTGTTAAGTGTTTCACAACGATTTCTTCAGTGAACACAACAACTTGCTTTCCATAATGATTTGTTAAGTGTTTCACAACGATTTCTTCAGTGAACACAACGACTTGCTTTCCATAACGATTTGTTAAGTGTTTCATAACGATTTCTTTACAGAACACAACGACTTGCATTCGGTAACGATTTGTTAAGTGCTTATAACGATTTCTTCTATGAATGCAACGATTTGCTGTGGCTCATAACGACTTGGTTAAAATGACTTAATCATAACGATTTCATAAGTCATATAGCCATCGATTTCATATCTTACATCGACTTGACATTTATCTTATCTCTTGACGCGTTGACTAGTCTAAGTCCACGTATATATCTCTCTGACACTCCTGCATTTATGAGATCTGAACGTACCTCTGCATACATACAGACGATATTATCCATTATCGTGCATATCCTGTCAATATCTTTTAGAAGAAACTATTTGGCATTGCTATTTTGGTGAATATTCTTATCAATGTTTACTGACAACTAAAGATAGCTTAGCTGTCCACTGTTCTAGCATTTAATTTATGCAGGGTCCTAAAGGCGTTCTGTCATACAACGTTGGACCATACAGACGACAGAAGACATTATCTCTTTGCGTGCTCAAATGGATAAAAGATTGTTGAAGCTTCCAAGTGTCAAGTAGTCTAACGACTACCAATCTAAGAGACAACGGTTACTTCAACGAGCGAATTTCAAACTGGAGATATAAATACAAGTCAGAAGTTCAGAAGATAAGATACACCAACAGACACAACGACAGATCAACTTTGATCAAGCTTTCAAATCTTCTGAAAGATTTCTAGAGCCAAGAACTTCATTCCACTTTGTTTTTCGCTCTTTGCTCTCCACTCTATAGTGAAAATCTTGAGAGAGCTTGTGTAGTTCTGAGAGTGTGCTAAGCTTAGATTCTTTGCTCTCAGTGATTTTTGCTTCAGATCTTGGCTTGTCAAAAGCTTGATCTAGGGGCTTCAAAACATTTCTTTCTCTTGTGTTGTTTCCCTTCGATTGTGAAGGAAGACCTGGTGGTATCCAGGGTGTTGTTCCCTTCGGTTGTGAAGGAAGACCTGGTGGGGTATCCAGGGTGGTATTTCCCTTCGGGTGTGAAGGAAGACCAGCTGAGCTAGGTGTTGTAGCGTCCTTAGGGGGACTGTACCCTATCTAGTGAAATCCTGAGTTGTTGCCTAGGGACTGGACGTACGACTCCTATGGAGAGGAGGTCCGAACCAGGATAATTCTTTGTGTCGTGTGTTTGCTTTCCTTGTGTGATTGTTATTTGAACTAACAGTTACTAACCTCCATCGAAGAACGTTTGTGTGAATGTTTTTTACTTACAGGTATCTTCTAGATTAATTTTAAAGACCCATTCACCCCCCCTCTGGGCTCGTTAACTGGGCAACACTCTTCTGATTCTTCTTACAAAAGGCTCGTTAAAGATGAGCTGCAAAAAAGAAGGGCAGATACAGTCACGGAGCCTGCTCGGAGGGACCCGCCACCGTTCCCAGAAGTCATTCGCCCTGATTGAAAGTGCATGAAGCGCACTCCATCCAGGCACGAATCCTGGGTCCGTCGTCGGCATTCCTTGACAGCAGTTTCGAAGGCCTCACGGGCGTACTTGATGGTGGCCAGCCTTCTTCCGTGGTCCTCTCCAGCCCCAAGGCCTACCTTGTAGCAGAGAGCTCCATACTGCGCCAAGTCCTCCTTGAACCTGGCCCTTCCTTGTACTCGGTCACCCCGCAGGCCTTGGCATCGGACAGGACGTTGGCGAGCGCGGGCAACGGCCAAGTTGAGCTCGGAAGTCTGAAACGCCTCTTGGAGGGTCTTAACCTCCTTCTGCAACTCGGCTTCATCGGCCTTATGTTGTGCCTCAAGCTCCTTGCAGAAGGCAAATTCGGCATCCCACATTTGCTTGTGGTCCCGAGCACGGGCAGCGAGTCGCTTCAGCACTTCCAGCGACTTCACAACTCCATCTGCCAGTGCCTCCACGTCGGCATCCCCGTTGTCATTCTTCTCAACCTGGTACCTTGCTCTCTAAGCCTCCCCCCCCCCCCCCAAGTGCTCGAGGGTATCCTCCGGGCTTAATTGTTGGCACCACGCCAGCACCTCTAGCTGAGATGCGGTGGGGCACTGGGGAAGGACCTTCGAGGCGTTTCCCTAAAGGCGCTCCAGGGTTGCTTCCATCATAGCCTCCGAAGGGAGTGCTGGTGACTTCCTCCCCAGCACTTGTGTAAGCGCCCTCCGGTCCTCCTCGGAGTCCGCCCAGCCCTCGGCGGCACTTCTCATCTGCCCCACTGAAGGGCCCTCTTCTCCAATGGCCTCAGGGACGTTAGTCCCAGCCACCATCCCCTGGCCCTCAGCAGTAGTGGGAGACTCGCGAAGTCCTCCGTCCTCGGTCTGAGCAGTCTGCTCGGGAGACTTGGAACCCAGTGGCTATCTGCACTCTGACTTCCGCAGCCGCTTCGGTAGGGGAATGGAGGCTATCGTCGCCGCAGTCGTTGGGGCCGTCGCCGCCATTATCGTAGGGGCTGTTGTCTCCACAATCATGGCCCCCTCGGGCACTTCCGCACTGCACGACGCCTCCTCGCCCCCTCCGGTGGACGTCCCTTTACCGGCGTCTACTGAAACCTACTCTGCAGCCACAGTGCTCGAGGCTCCAGTCGTAGCCCCCTCCTCGGTTCAGCCCTCGACGGGGCCTTGGAGGTCTGATGTTCCTATTCGCTCCTCAACAGAGCCCTCAAACTCATCGCTCACCACGACAAGCCGAAGCGCGGTAGCCACCCACTCTGAGGCTCCGGATCGAACCTCGGGCGAGGCCTACAGTGCTCTTTGTTCGGTCACCTCCACGGCCTTACGCTTCTTCCGCGCTACGAGCTGGGGAACTTCCTCCTTGGCCTCCTCCTCTTCGGCCTCATCTTCGGCCACTCGCTGCACGGTCTTCGCCAGCTTCCTCTTCTTCCTCACCTGAAGCTGAGGACTCTCTTCTTCTTCTGCCTTGGCCCCCTCCTCGGCCACGGGCTGCATCACCACTTTCATCACCACTTTCACAGCGGCCTTCTTCTTGAGGCGTATCCTTTTGGACCCCTTCTCAGGAGCCCGTGAACTTGTTGCGGGGCGCCCTTCAGCAGGAACCGTCGCGGCATTAGGAACCCTTACTGCGGTGGGAATACCATCATTTGCGTACACCAGGTGGGCGGTGACGGCGATCTGCTCAGCGTAATCCTCCATCTCTTCCTGGTCCCGACCAGTGGACAACTCCTCAGCACCTGTAAAAAGAAGAAGAGAGGAGAAGGAACGGTCAGAAAGCAGTCGCCCGATAGACCCAAGGATGAGGTGTAATCGAGTACTTACTCCATGGCCGGCTCAGTCCATGCTTGACGAGCTCGAACTCCGTCAGGAAAGCTTCGCCGTTCCGCACCGAAGCTAGGTTCAGGCTGTTCGACGCCCTTGCCTCATCCTGGATCAGGAAAGGATAGGTATCCTTCCTGGGCGTCTGTACCCGGGTGGGGAACCCCCACTCGGGTCCGCCGTCGCGGTGACCCACAAAAAAGAGCCGGTGCACCCAGCCTTTATTGTTGGTGTGCTTCTTTGCCAAGTGGATATGCATCCTGTTCGGACAGTATTTGGTGTAGTACACGTTGTCCCCGGACATTGGCGAGGGTGCAAGACTGAACTACGCTAGAAAGACCTCTATCGAGCCGCGAACCTGCCGGAGTTTGCAAAGGGCACAAAAGATGCAGATCGTCTGCCATGAGTTTGGTGTTAGCTGGATAGGTGAGATCCCCCACCTGTTCAACAGCTCCATCGCCACTTCTAGCAACGACAGCCGGAACCCTGCTTCTAGATGATCGAGGGAGAGGGCGCAGCATCCTGGTTTGTTCACCAGGTGGACTCCTCTTCTTTGGCCAGGACGATGTTGTAGTCGTCACTGATCCAAAAGCGCTCATGGAGGCCTTCGTTGTGCCAATATTTTGGCCCCCGGGCTCCCGTCGGCGCCATTCCGCTCATTTCCGTGACTGTCGCGGCCTTCCCCTTATGCGTCATCACCGGAGGCAACAGAAGCGGTGAATGGAGAAAGATGGCCAGAGATTGCGAAGAAGAAGATGATGAGGAAGGCTTGGTGGGCAAGCAGGCTTTCGAGTGCTGAAGGCGTGGCCTCCCGCCTTCACCCCTCTTCTTCCTTATAAGGAAAAAGAGGCATAGATTTCGAAAAGCTGAATCGACATTTCCCCCGCTCCAGGCGACCATTCGGGCATGCTGTGCAAAGCCCCTGGCTCAACACGTCACCTTCGTCATCATGAGGTCTTTCCATCCCCAAGGGGAAGCTTCAAACGGCGTCGCTCTATCGCCATTCGCACCTCCGAGGTCGGCATCGCATTTAATGCGAGGGAGACGTTCGAGCAGACTTCCACCCCCAAGCGTCACGGTTCCTGTACCGGCTCGAGGGCGTGGGGGGCAAGTGTGGTGGCTATTTCTAGCTACCTAGGCCCATAGGGCCCATCATAACCCATGATGGTCCTACTGGCGGGCGTGGCCTTCCGCCCATGCGCCACGTGTTCTCGGATGCACCTGGAGCTCCCGAGCACGGTCTCCACGTCTGAACACCTTCAGGATCCCAAGGGAAGACTCCGAACACCCTTTAGCCTGTTCGGCCTGGGTGCCGCTGTGGCGGAACTCCTCGACCAAGCCCGTTAAACCGATAACGTACTTGATCCGAGTCCGCCTCCCGCGAACGGGCCGAAGCCTCGCAAGGGATACCAAACCACAGTCCGTGTAAACACAAAGGAACACACCATTTCACATATATATTTAACAAGTTTACATAGCCATATCTCCATAAAACTAAAAGGAAGTACAAGAGCCCGGGGCATACCCCGAGGTACAACAGAAGAAAATAAACAACTAACTACACTGCTGCTACAACACTACACTACTGAGACTACACTGCTGGAGGTACTGACCTTGCACTGCTACGACGCGGCTCTGAACTGGACGATGGTCGAGAAACGTACTCCTCGCTCTCACCTGTGGGGGTAGGGGAGAGCCTCGCTAGTCACTGGCTCAGTAGGGAACTCCCCCAAAACCAAGCAAACCAAAACCACAGGTACAAAAGCAGTAATTAGTACCAACAATTTATAGAACAACTAAGCAGGATATGAAAGCTGTAAAAGTACTCACCGTCTGCTGACTATGAAAAACAACTGTAATAATTAAACGGCAAACCAGTACAAGTGTACGAGCTAAAGTAGAGACGGCCAAACACGAGCCACGTGAACTGGTTCGCGACACTAGAGTCTTACTTGGACAAGCTAACACAGGTCTACCTCTCAGTCTCGCAGCCACGGACGAAAGGTCCAGCTGCCGCTCCACGTGAAAAGGTCAAGCAATTGTGGAGACCAACTAAACACCACCACCTGCAGACCACAAGGCCGCAGGCCCATGCCTGGCACCTCTAGAGACCCTGGCCTGGGCTCGCTAGAGTGAGGCACTGGAAAAGGACTAGCTGGGGACCAGTGTCGACTACTGGTGTCCGTACCCCCAACTACGAGCGCGCTACAAGTGACTAAATACAAACACAAGTGTCATTGTCCCACTGTCATCTTTCCCTTAGCCAGACGTACAACTTAAACACAGGAATGAGGGTGTCCAGTTCATACGACACAGACCTCGACGGTACAACACAAGTACCAGAACAAAGCCCCGAGCTAACAGCCTGGCTCACAAAGAACCTGGGGCACCCAACTGGAGAGGTAACCGCGGTAGGCGTCATACTACTCGCCACGTACACAAAACCACGTGCACGTCACACAAACCTCGTGAAGACTCACGTAAATCGCGTGCACTAGTAGTTCACTGCACGTGAACACCACGCAAACACGTAAAGAACCAGCCAACTACATACCCAGTACGCTAGTCTCAGAAACCACGAGCACTAGGTGCACCACAATTATCATTGAACCGCTCGATATCAACAAATATTCAATATATAAATATTTAAACCAAAAGCATGCTGACGGCAACATCGATTACCGTCGATGGGATGTAAACGGCAAGGTATATAGCTGTTAATCTCCCAGTTGAAGAATCTGGCGTCAATCGATGTTGACGCCAAGATCTTCGGCCATCAACTTCACAGAAACCTTGGGCTGATACCTCAGGTATTCCCAGCCCTAAATTTAACAGAAAAACATAAGGAATCACTTCCTCAAACATGCATGAATCCTAATTAACTCGAAACAACATGTTTCCTTTGTTAAATTGATCAAACCACCCATCAACCCCTCATAAAGTACCATTACCCAAAAACACAATTAACATGCGAATTCATGCTTTCCAAACACACTATCACAACCTTTAGGGACTAAAGGGATCATTCCCTACCTCAATATGCACTTAAACCTCCTAAATTCTCCTGCTTCGCACCAAACCCTCCGCGAGCTCCTACGGCGATTACACCTCGCTCCGACGTTTCCTTGGCCGATTCGTCACCATCTCGCATTCCACGATCCTCCAACTAACCTTTTACATCTGTTGGAAGTAGTGGGGAAGCAAGGGGCATGAAAACATGGCAAGGGAGAGGGGAAATAAGCTAAGGAAATTGTCCTCGGGCAGACCTATATTCTGCAGGTCGCACAGGTTGGCGTCAACCCTAATGCCGTTCAGGGAACCGTCACTGTAGACGTCCACAAAGCCTGCCGTTAAGTTCATAAGGTTGGCGTCACCTTCGATGGATGCCAAACCAGTCAACGACCACACCTTTGCCATCAACTCCTAATCAACTGCAGCAGGTTCTATCTTGTTTCAGGACCAAACCTGCACCACACCTGTGCACACCACACGTCCAAACCACACTGACCTCATAATGTCCATCACAACCATTACACACATGATCCATAAGGATCCGAAAAGCACACGACGTTACATTACTATCATCTAAAAAGAAAATTTCGACCTCGAAATTCATGACACAACTCAAACTTAAACAACTTAAACATGCACATTCTTATAAATATTATCATCTAAAAAGAAATACAAAAGCTTATTCAAACAGATAGGGATACCCTTTAGCCATCTCCTCGGCTAACTCCCAGGTATCCTCACCACCTAACCTGTTTTCCCATCTCACCTTAACTAACTCAATTTCTTTATTTCTCAACTTCTTTATCTTTCGATCTGTGATTTGCACCGGATACTCTGGCATGGTCATATCCGGCCTCAGGTCACCACCTTGATAACTGATTATTTGAGCTGGATCTTCAATGCATTTTCTTAACATAGAAACATGAAATATATCATGAACATCCGCAAAATCTGCTGGCAAATCCAGTCTATAAGCTGTTTCCCTAATTCTCTCAATCACCTGGAAAGGTCCCACATACCTTGGGCTTAATTTTCCAGTCTTACCAAATCTCATAATACCTTTACTCGGGGAAACTTCCAAGACAACAAAATCTCCCACTTAAAACTGAAGTGGTCTCCTCCGATTATCTGCATAACTCTTTTGCCCACTTTGAGCTACCTGCAATTTTTCCTTAATAAGCTTCACTACTTCTGTGGTTTGCTGAATCAATTCAGGACCCACTAATTGCCTTTCTCCCACTTCATGCCAGTTCAATGGGGTTCTACATGGCCTTCCATATAAAGCTTCATACGGTGCCATCCCAAGACTTGTATGATAACTATTATTATAGGCAAACTCAACCATTCCCAAATGATGCTCCCAGTTACCTTTCCAAACTAAATAACAAGCCCGTAACATATCTTCAATCGTCTGAATAGTCCTCTCTGTCTGACCATCTGTCTGGGGATGATAAGCGGAGCTATATCTCAGCTCAGTACCAATTACTTTCTGCAGACTTCTCCAAAAACCAGAAGTAAATCTTGGATCTCTGTCAGACACAATAGTCTTCGGAATACCATGCAATGGAACAATTCTTTCAACATAAACTTTTGCTAATTTATCTACTATCCAAGACATACTTACTGCCACTAATCTGCATACCTTAGTTAATCTGTCAACAAATACCCATATTCCATTATGTCCGGAACCCGATCTTGGTAAACCTGCCACAAAGTCCATGGCAATATCATCCCATTTCCACTGTGGAATGGGCAACGGTTGCAATAAACCTCTAGGCTTCAGATGTTCTGCTTTAATTTATTGACAGATAGCACATCTTGCAACAAATTCTGCTATTTCCTTTTTCATATGTGGCCACCAGAAATGCTTTCTCAAATCATGGTACATTTTAGTACTACCCGGATGGATAGTGTACCTAGATTTATGAGCCTCTTCCAACACTCGCTGCTTTACTTCTCTTTCTGCTGGAACAAACAACCTGCCTCTGAGCCTAATCACACAATTATCATCAATGGTAACTCCTTCCATTTTTACAATTTCAGCTAAACTTACATCTGCCCTCTGAGCCTCAACAATCTGCCAATACAAGGACGGCTCTACAGCACTAGCAGCTGGTACTGCCCGTCGCTGACTACTAGGCACATACAAGGAGTTCTCCACTATCTCTTCATACAGCTTCCATTCTTTGATCATCATCAGATTTATATATGCCTTTCTGCTCAAGGCATCTTCTACAACATTGGCCTTACCCGGATGGTAAGCCAAACTAAAATCATAATCCTTTAAATATTCAATCCATCTGTGCTGACAAATATTTAAATCCTTCTGCGAGAAGATATACTTCAAGCTTTTATGATCTGTAAAGATCTCAAATCTCTCGCCATACAGATAATGCCTCCACATTTTCAAAGCAAACACAACTGCCGCCAATTCCAAGTCATGAGTGGGGTAATTCTCCTCTGCCAGCTTCAATTGCCTGGACGCATAAGCTATCACTTTGCCATGCTGCATAAGCACTACGCCAAGTCCTCTCCTTGAAGCATCTGTATATACCACAAAACCACTACTTCCTGCCGGTAATGTCAATATGGGTGCTGTTGTAAGCCTCTTCTTCAATTCCATAAAACTTTTCTGACATTCACCGGACCACACAAATGGCACACCTTTTCTGGTCAACTTGGTCATAGGTGCCGCAATCTTAGAAAAATCTTGTATAAAGCGCCTATAATAACCTGCCAATCCCAGAAAACTTCTAATCTCAGTTATTGTCTTAGGCACTTCCCATTTCATCACTGCTTCCACTTTACTTGGGTCAACTGCTACTCCTTTAGCTGAGATGACATGACCCAGAAATTGAATTTCTTTCAACCAAAATTCACACTTACTGAATTTGGCAAACAACTGGTTATCCCTTAACAACTACAGGGTAAACCTCAAATGAGCTGCATGCTCCTCTTCAGATGCTGAATAAATCAAAATATCATCTATAAAGACCACAATGAATTGGTCTAAATACGGATGAAAAATTCTATTCATCAGATCCATAAAACCTAAAGGAGCATTGGTCAACCCAAATGGCATAACCACAAATTCATAGTGACCATATCTAGTTCTGAATGTTGTTTTATCTATATCCTCCTCTTTAATTCTCAACTGATGGTACCTAGACCTTAAATCAATTTTAGAAAATACCTTTGCTGATTGCAACTAATCAAACGGATCATCTATCCTCGACAATGGGTACTTATTCTTAATGGTCACATCATTCAACTTTCTATAATCAATACACATACGAAAACTTCCATCTTTCTTTTTCACAAAAAATACCGGCGCTCCCCACGGGGAATGACTTGGTCTAATAAACCCTTTCTGTAACAGCTCTTCTAATTACTTTTTCAATTCTTTAAGTTCTGCTGGTGCCATCATTTATGGAGCTTTAGAGATCGGCATGGTACCTGGCAGCAACTCAATGGTAAAGTCCACCTCTCTATGTGGAGCTAAACCAGGCAAATCTTCAGAAAAAATATCAGTAAATTCTCTAATCACGGGAACTGCTTCCACTGACTGACTAGCTTCTACCAGAATTGCCGAGGCTAAATAAGCCACATATCCAGCATTTATCAACTTTCTAGCTCTAATTGCAGAAATTAGAAACTTAGAGGTATAAAAAGGCATACCTTGATATTCAAATATTGCACCATTAGGATGACAAAACCTGATCCTTTTCTTTATGTAATCTAGCATTGCTCCATAAGTCTCAAGCCAATCCATACCCAAAATAATATCATAATCTGTCAACTGCAGGGCATACAACCGACTCGGCATCTGGTTCCCTTCAATCATAATAGGAGCTTCATCTATGTAGCTCGAAGTGAGCAGGAACTCACCCGAGGGAACCTCCACTACTAACTCACAAGGCTTTTCCTCTAAAGGATGAGTCATGCAATCCAGAAATTCTTCGGAAATAAAAGAATGAGAGGCACCCGAATCAAATAAAACTCTTGCTGAATAGTCATAAAGAGGTAAAGTACCTTCTATCATATTTGATGCCTCCGCCTGGGCTCGGGTGATAGCCATAACCCGGCCCCTTCCCCGCTGCTGCGGTGCTCCTCTGCCACGACCTGCCTGTGGCTGCTGAAATTGCTGAGGCTGTTGTTGCTGCTGCACACCTCTTCCATACCCATACTCTCTTGGATAGGGGCAATTATGAATCAAATGCCCCGGCTGATTACAATTATAACATCTATATCGTGTTGGAATAATGGGCTGCCTGGCAGTGCTCTGCTGCGACTCTTCCACCTCTGGCCTACCACGACCTTGCTGAAATTGCTGACGACCTCCCCATCCTCTTCCTTTGCCTTTAAATGCTTGCTTCAATTTCTGACCTCATTTACCAAACCCTGATGAAGAAGAACCTACTGGTGCTTTACCCTTACTCGCACCCACTGACTGCTGCGGTAGCCGAAAACTACCTGAGCCTGACTCGCCCACCTGACGAGTCCGAATAGAACTCTCCAACGTAGCTGCCCTCTGAGCTGCTTCTTCCACTGTTTTACACATGAGAGGTACTATTGCATCCTGCAACTCTACTCTCAAACCTCTAATGAAATACTCAACCATCATATTATTATCTGATACTACATAAGGTGCATATCGGCTAAGTGCCATAAACCGTATCTGGTACTCTAAAACTGAAGAGTTACCTTGTTGGAGTGTTCGAAACTGCTCTCTCTTTACTTGTTGTACTTGAATCGGAAAGAATGTATCGTTAAATATATCAAGAAATTCCGACCAAGTGATAGCCTCTTCTGTCCTGCCTGCAAAGGTAGTCTGCATCTTCAATCGCCACCATTCTAATGCAAAACCCCTCAACTGATAGGCAACTAGCACAACTTTATCTGCTGTCGGACATCTCATGGTCGTAATGACTCTTTCAATCTCATGGACCCAGTGTTCCGCTGTATCTGGATTCGGCCCTCCTGAGTAAGTAGGCAGCTGCAATCTCAGAAATTTCTCAACTTGCATCACCGGTTCTTCTGCTAATAACACTGGTGGTGGTGGTGGCACATGTGCTATAAAAGGCACCTCCACTCCTGGTGGAACTAAAGCAATAGGTACAGTCACTCCATCCCCAGGTGGCACTGCAACCGGTGGTACCGGCGCTTACTGATCCATCCTCTTTTGGATATCAGTGAGGCTCTCCCAAATCCTCTCTATCACATGCTGAGTACTTTCCTCTAGATCATCTCCTCCACCACCCCAATCTCTTCTATCAGTCATTTCAAATTTCTACATACACAAAACACCAAGCAAAACAAAACAACAAATTATCAGCAACCAGGGCCCCTACCAGCGGTGTACAAAGACTGAAATAAGGCTATGTATCTTTCTAGCTCCCTTATATTAACACAGACTTTGCTCTGATACCAACTGTGGTGGAACTCCTCGACCAAGCCCGTTAAACCGATAACGTACTTGATCCGAGTTCGCCTCCCGCGAACGGGCCGAAGCCTCGCAAGGGATACCAAACCACAGTCCGTGTAAACACAAAGGAACACACCATTTCACATATATATTTCACAAGTTTACATAGCCATATCTCCATAAAACTGAAAGGAAGTACAAGAGCTCGGGGCATACCCCGAGGTACAACAGAAGAAAATAAACAACTAACTACACTGCTGCTACTACACTACACTACTAAGACTACACTGCTGGAGGTACTGACCCTGCACTGCTATGACGCGGCTCTGAACTGGACGATGGTCAAGAAACATCCTCCTCGCTCTCACCTGTGGGGGTAGGGGTGAGCCTCGCTAGTCACTGGCTCAGTAGGGAACTGCCCCAAAACCGAGCAAACCAAAACCACAGGTACAAAAGCAGTAAACAGTACCAACAATTTATAGAACAACTAAGCAGGATATGAAAGCTGTAAAAGTACTCACCGTTTGCTGACTATGAAAAACAACTGTAATAATTAAACGTCAAACCAGTACAAGTGTATGAGCTAAAGTAGAGACCGCCAAACACGAGCCACGTGAACTGGTTCGCGACACCAGAGACTGACTCGGACAAGCTAACACAGGTCTACCTCTCAGTCTCACAGCCACGGACGAAAGGTCCAGCTGCCGCTCCACGTGAAAAGGTCAAGCAATTGTGGAGACCAACTAAACACCACCACCTGTAGACCACACGGTCGCAGGCCCATGCCTGGCACCTCTAGAGACCCTGGCCTGGGCTCTCTAGAGTGAGGCACTGGAAAAGGACTAGCTGGGGACCAGTGTCGACTACTGGTGTCCGTACCCCCAACTACGAGTGCGCTACAAGTGACTAAAGACAAACACAAGTGTCACTGTCCCACTGTCGTTTTTCCCTCAGCCGGACGTACAACTCAAACACAGGAGTGAGGGTGTCCAGGTCAGATGACACAGACCTCGACGGTACAACACAAGTACCGGGACAAAGCCCCGAGCTAATAGCCTGGCTCACAAAGAACCTAGGGCACCCAACTGGAGAGGTAACTCTGGTAGGCGTCGTACTACTCGTCACGTACACAAAACCACGTGCACGTCACACAAACCTCGTGAAGACACACGTAAACCGCGTGCACTAGTAGTTCACTACACGTGAACACCACGCAAACACGTAAAGAACCAGCCAACTGTGTACCCAGTACGCTAGTCTCAGAAACCACGAGCACTAGGTGCACCACAATTATCATTGCACCGCTCGATATCAACAAATATTCAATATATCAATATTTAAACCAAAGCATGTTGACGGCAACATCGACTGCCATCGATGGGATGTAAACGGCAAGGTATATAGCTGTTAATCTCCCAGCTAAAGAACCTGGCGTCAATCGATGTTGACGCCAAGATCTTCGGCCATCAACTTCACAGAAAATCTGGGCTGATAGCTCAGGTATTCCCAGCCCTAAATTTAACAGAAAAACATGAGGAATCACTTCCTCAAACATGCATGAATCCTAATTAACTCGAAACAACATGTTTCCTTTGTTAAATTGATCAAACCACCCATCAACCCCTCATGAAGTACCATTATCCAAAAACACAATTAACATGCGAATTCATGCTTTCCAAACGCACTATCACAACCTATAGGGACTAAAGGGATCATTCCCTACCTCAATACGCACTTAAACCTCCTAAATTCTCCTGCTTCGCACCAAACCCTCCGCGAGCTCCTACGGCGATTACACCTCGCTCCGACGTTTCCTTGGTCGATTCATCACCGTCTCACGTTCCACGATCCTCCAACTAACCTTTTACAACTGTTGGAACTAGTGGGGAAGCAAGGGGCATGAAAACAGGGCAAGGGAGAGGGGAAATAAGCTGAGGAAACTGTCCTCGGGCAGACCTATATTCTACAGGTCACACAGGTTGGCGTCAACCCTAATGCCGTTCAGGGAACCGTCATAGTAGACGTCTACAAAGCCTGTCGTTAAGTTCATAAGGTTGGCGTCACATTCGTTGGACGCCAAACCAGTCAACGACCACACCTTGGCCGTCAATTCCTAATCAACTGCAGCAGGTTCTATCTTGTTGCAGGACCACACCTATGCACACCACACGTCCAAGCCACACTGGCCTCACAATGGCCATCACAACCATTACATCCATAAGGATCCGAAAAGCACGCGACGTTACAACCGCCTACCAAACAGGCCCAGCTCGAGGCACGCCATAGTTCCGCCAACGTAACCTGCGCTCAGACGCTAGGCACCGAACAGCCGGTTTAGCCACCGAGCAAGTCTCTACTCAGTACTCGTCGTCCAGAAGGATCCGAGCAGCCTTTCGCCTCCTTACGACGGTTGCAACGGCTGTGCAGCACGCACCCCACGATCAAGTGGTGCGTTAACTGCAGAGCCCCTCAACGGGCGCCTCAACGCATAACTCCTCGCTAAGGGCGCCAACTGGCGCATCCTTTCTGGAGACATTAAGGGACGACCCATCCCATTCCTTCGGCACCTTCGCTAATAAAAGGCCCAAGTAACTTCCATGCAAAGGTATGCAACCTTGAGCAGTCACACTCGGCCTCGTGTGACTCACACACGCCAGAGAACTTCTTTCCTTTAAGCCTCTACAGTCCACTGACTTAGGCATCGGAGGGTTCTCCTCAGTTCTTCAACCGGGCCCCCCCCCTGATCCTATTTTGGTTCTTCCAGGCTTTCGTCCGCACCAGCGATCACTTTCCCTCTTCTCAGTGGAGGCCCATTTGGCTCCGGCCCAAACAGGAACACACCACCACATGTACTTTTAATTTTTTATATTTTAAGAGTAAGAAACCCAAGACTCGAGTTCTTTGAATCTTTCTCAACTTTGCTCACCTCTCCCCTAGTGCTACCCATTTCCAATGTAAAGCCACCTCTGTTATTATGGTTACAACACGATGAATTTACTATCAATTTTAATTTGAATTTCTATTTTTTATTTTTCATTTTTTTTTATAGAAAATGGAAACAAAATAATTGCAGTCAATAGTCTTGTTTCCAACCGGTTGACAGCTCTAACACAAACTTTTATTTTTCAATAAATGCAGATCCTTATCCCATAGCCGCCCTACGCCTTCTTCCCTTAATTTGCATCCCTCCTTTGCTCCCAGTTTGCCACTCCACCGCGCTATCTATGCCTCCCTCTCCCTTCTCTCTCCTCTCCACTGCTCCTGTGAGCAGAGCAGACCGACGTGCGGCCCCGGCACGCCCCCTTCTGGCAACCACCGGTGTCAAACGATGTTAAACAGAACAAAATCAACAATGACATATCCAGCCCTTATCTGTTCCAAAGATAGCCTATATGTCTGCCCACATCTCATCATGTAGGGATCATAAGTAAAGAGTTCCATTTGAAGAGGTGTCTGCGCTCATTTTTTTTATGGCCTTTGGGCCACAAATGGGCTGCAGCCCAAGAGGAAGCCGCAGCAAGCAGTTGTAGAAGTAGCAGGCCAATGGCACTTGAGGTAAATATATGCAAGAAGAGGGGCTGCTATGAAGAGGGAACCCATCCACCTCAGCCCTCAAAAAAGGTGCCCCTTAAAAGCTCCTTTTCCCATGCAAAAGAGCCGGGGATCGCAACTAGCAAAGAGAGAAGCAGCAATAGTAGAAGGAAGAAAAATAAATTCTCAGGCAGCGGCAGCTCTCCCTTGGGGAAGAAGAAAGCACCAGAGGGAAAGGAAGAGGAGGTCCGGTGTTGGGTTCTCTGGGAGTGTGTGTGTGCACTGTGCTCGGTGTGAGAGTGAGAGAAGGTGAGGGCAAAGTAGGAGGCAACAGATCATCCTTTTTCTTTATTCTTTCTGCCTTCTTCCCCCTAAGAATCTACTACCCTTCCATGTGCCATGATGAAACCCAGCTCTCAAGAATGTGCCCCTAATGGGGTTTGCAGCTTGAGAAGGGATGTAAGGGGCCTTGGTGCCTATGTGAAAGCAATAGACAATCTCTCTTTTGCATGTTTATGTTTGATTCCCCAATTCCCCTGTCTGTAACGATTTGTGCAGCTCTTGGCCCCTTTGCTTCATCAGTTTTGAGTAGCAAGAGAGGTGGTAGATGTCATTTCTTTCTCTTTTCTTTTTTTGGGTTTTCACGTTGTGGATTGATCACTACTACCCTTCTAATTTGCACTTCCTATTAATGCTTAGAGTGAGAAAATCTCATAGGGAACCACATTTCAACATGCCCCCAGGCGATCCCGTTGGTAGCCAGACATATTTCCCCCCTCCCATCATTTATATATATATCGCCTTTATATCACAATCAAAATCCCATACGTTTTCCGGTTGGGTAATCTGATACCCGTGCCTTATGTGCTGGGATTAAAGCAGCTCAGCCGTTATCTGGTTCCCCATCGCTTAAGTTATTTTGTTTGTAGCTTTCCACCTCCCCTCTTACGTGTTGTCATTCTTTGAGACATGACCCGGTGGCTCTGTACATTGATTGTGCAGTGCCACCGAACTACTCTTCATCTCAAGAGATATAACCAGAAAAGCAACTGTTTACGTATGAAACGGGCCATCAGTTTTCTAAGCTTTCCCCATACTTGCAGTTGGATGTTGGAGTCTTGAACGGTGGCCCTACACAGTGCCTGTGCAGTGCCACCGTTCACCCTCCTTCTCCATGCTAATCTACCAGCTTCTTTCATATTGAGAGCCTTGAACGGTGGCCCTACGCAGTGCCTGCATAGTGCCACCGTTCACCTTCCCTTCCCCGCTTCAAGACCGCATCGTTTCTAGGTGTTGAAGGCCTTGAACGGTGGCCCTGCATAGTGCTTGCACAAGACCACCGTTCACCCTTCTTCCCCACCGTTGAGCCATCAGCCCCCTTCCATTTGGAGACCTTGAACGGAGGCCCTGCACAGTGCCTGTGCAGTGCCACCGTTCAAGCTCTTCCCAGCAAACATGACCCTGTGCATCTATTTGGAGGCCACCGTTTAGACTTGACCGGCGGCCCTGCGTAGTGCTTGCACAGTGCCACCGGTTCAGCTGCTGCACTATCCCTTCAATACGTATGTGATCCGGTGACCTTCGAAGTCGCCAATTCATGAACATATGCTGGAGGAGGTTAAACAGAACGAGTATTTCATTTTGGTATGATGTTTCATCAGTTTCGTCCCGTCCGATCTCAGCATATACCGGTTTTCTTGGGCACGCCTCGGGAACCGGTGCCGTGCGTCGTGGTGTTGTTGCCCCCGGCATCAACACCGTTGTTGGCACCGTCTCCATCGTGGTGGACGGATGTCGTGCAAACCCCCCCCAATGTGCAAACCAAGGGGAGGTGCTGTCGAATTTTTTTTCCTCACATTGGGAATGGTGGTCCGGTGAACCAACGACTGTCCCGTATGCTATGAGATTTAACACGGGTCGTATGTTCACCCATTTCTATCGATAATCTCTGAATATATTGATGCCGACATGGCCGCCAGGTAACCTGCATCGTGATCCGGCACCATTGGCAAATATCATGACGCCATTGTTTGACGAATATTGTTCCATGGGCGTCACCTCGGATTCATAGGTGGACGTACCCGGGTACCATCCCGACATGTGGTGGGCAGGGGTGGTTACCATCAAGTTGGTTTATATCGTACGACCGGATTTATGCCAAGTTAAATTTTATCTCTTCAGTCGTGGTTTCACTGGCTTGTGTTATATTTATGCATATGTGTGCAAACGAGACAAACGATTGCCGGCATGTTAGACGACGTACGATTAATATGCCCAACACGAGAACAAACAAACGAGATAAATAATGGAAATAATAATGGCAATAATATGAACAATAATAATAACAATTAAACAGAAATCACAAACAATGAAATAACATATAAAAAATTTTAACAGATATCAACATAACAAAAAGCAACAGACAGAACAACAATGATAGCAATAATAATAATAAAAAGAAATGCTGACAACAACAACAATAATAATAATAATAATAAATGGAGTATCGAATAAATTATCGGTGGAATAATAATAAAAAAAAGAGGTGGGGAGCTGTCAGACAGTGGCTGCCGTTCAGCCCATCCACACTCCCATGGCTGCCGTTCAGCATCCCACGTACACAAGCAAGCCTCCACCGTTCAGCCCCTCACATACATACATAAGCGCCCATGCACAGGCCACCATTCAGCCCCTTGCCTATGCATAAGCGCCCATGCACAGGCCACCATTCAGCCCCTTGCCTATGCATAAGCGCCCACACCAGGCCACCGTTCAACCCATGCGCATATACACAGAAGGCCGCCGTTTAGTCTGTCCCTGCGCATTTACATAGATTTCAGCTACCACCGTTTAGCCTTTCCCTTTGCATATACATTGGCCTCCGCCGTTCACCCCCCCCCCCCCCCCCCACCCACACACACACATGCGTAAACTCCCATGCAAGCCCCACCGTTCAGCACCCGTTCAAGCACAGTCCTCCACCATTCAGGCCTTTTAATGTTCAAATGCACAAGCTCCCCAAAACCCTCCGCTGTTTCAACCCATCCCAAACCAATACACAAGTATGCACACACTCCTAGGCAACCCACCGTTCAAACCCCCACCGTACATACACAAACCCATTTTCTTTTGTCTAAATCCCCAGCGTACAGGCTCCCCCCTCCCCCACCCCTACCACCCCCCCCCCTCCTTTAACCAATGCTTTAAAAGAAGAGAGATTTATTGCACTATCAAAAGTACAATTTTGGTGCACTTTTACTCTTTTATTGATCCACCTCACCATAGATTATGCACTTCTTCTGAAAGTGGATGATTAAGTGGACCAATGGGGGAGCAAAAATATATTATGACATGGCAAAATTGTACTTTGAGCAGTGCAATAAGCCTTTCTCTTAAAAGAAAGGGAAGGTATCAAGGTATGGAAGCAATGGGCATTAATAAAAAGGCACACCAGAAGAAGCAATTAAAAAAATGAATAAATCAAACTATCAAAAAAAATGAATGAGTAAATTTGATAGCTTTGAACAAAAGGGGTATAATAATTTTTGAATCAAATAATTAAAGAGCATAAAAAAACTTCAAAATAAATCTAACAACATAAGACAAATGCAAAGAAAACGATGACTTCAAATAAACCCAAAGTTTAAAAAATCAGACAAACAATCTTAAACAAAATAATTCAAACCAAATATTTTTTGGGTTAAACATTTTTAACCTGGAACAAAAGTCCAAATAAATTCCAAACTCAAATAAATCAAGAGAAACAAATTTAAATGAAAAGTCATTTAAATTCAAATAAAAGCCCCCATCAAATCAAATAATCCAAAGTTAAATTAAATCAAAAGACCAATGAATAAAAGACAAATCCAATAAAAGATCAGAGATAATAAAAAAAATGCAAAAAAAACCCAAAAGAAAAAAAATTAGATCAAATCACCTCAACCCCTTTTAATAAATCTGAAATAACATTCAAAAATTGCGTCAGGTGTTATATTTTGACCGTCTCGCATTAGGCGTAATCAAATTTAATTTTCTACGTATATCTTTTATCGGATGTTTCTATTAAAGACTACGAGACTCTCTATTCTGACGATTAATCAAGCGTTTTCCCTCTCAGAGGGATGTAATTAACGTCGTTGCGCTTTGGCAACGGCGAATAGACCCAAAGTTCTTCGACTCTCGGAGGCAGAATATGTTGTCACTGTAGTGACTGGCACGCCTGCGCTATGCGATTGCAGGCTCATCTCCCGTCACTGTTGCTCAAGTAACATCCGACGGGACTTAAATTCGCAATACGTATCCATACACATGAGAATATGATAAAAGAACTTTAATTTTAAAATATTGTGATGGAATTAAAATTTTCCAAAGATAGCCTTATATGTCTCCCCACATCTCATCGTGTAGGGGTCATAAGTAACGAGTTCTATTTGAAGAGGATATGTTTGAATCCATTGAAAGAGAAATCCCAGTTATAAAGAAAAAGAATGTGATAACCTTTATACCCTTCTACTCTTCCACGTACCTGCATGGATGGAGTGGACTAACTGGAAAGACATGGTGCAGATGTTAATTTGTCGCGTTAGATGTGGTCACCCTCGCACAAGGATTTTATATATGTGTATGCGTGTTTGTGTATGGCACAGATTATATAGCGTAGTCCACTAGTCCTCTTGCCCCTATACATCAGTGCAAATTTTGGACTTTTTTATGCTCTAAAAATTATTAGTCCATAGGCATTATACATGTAGAAACAATTTAATCTCCCTTAACGCGTTCCCAAGTTCCCACAGACTACAGTGGGCAACAGACCCCCAGCTTCCCTTCTACTCCAATTGGCATCATCATCTTTTCTTGTATTCCCCTTTACACATCCAAACAGCATATTTGATATCTTCTATGAGTAATGCTACGCTCCCGACTAGCCGGGAGCGTAGCATGAGCTGGAGGGGCCGCGCCCCTCCACACGCACGCAGCGTGGAAGGGGCGGGCCCCTCCAGCATTAAATACTATTTTATATATATATAATTTGTACACATAAATAATGTATTTGTGTACAAAAATATATCATTTGTGCACATAAATAATACAAAAAAATAAACATTTAATGATGGGGGGCCGCCCCCTCCACGGTCGCACCCCAGCTCAGCTATGCTCCCGGCAGTGCCGGAAGCATAGCATTTCTCATCTTCTATTGCTCCTGTACAGTAGCTAGCACCTAAAAAGCCTAAACGCGCGCCAGTGATGTGGAATATGGGCTGGGTTTGTCTACAAGCAGGGCCTTACTTCTTCTCCAGGTCTTCCTCGTCGCCAGAGGAGGACCCGGTGCTGGCCACCCTCTGCTGCACGTTCTTGTAAGTGTATCGGCTGGCGAGATACACGTATAGGGACAGAGGTTGGCACCGCCGATGGCTGCGAGCAGCCAGTAGAAGTTGTCGATCCGGCTCTAGTTCAGGTCCTTCTCAAACCACCCCTTCCCCAGACTGGAGGTGACCTTGTCGACCACCATGATGAGAAGGCTGCTTAAAAAGTTGGAGGCGCCGATGACACTGAGATAGAAGCCCATCCCCAAGCTGCGCATGCTGTCTGGCACCTGGTCGTAGAAGTATTCCTGCAGCCCCACCAGTGCGAAGCCGTTGGCGAAGCCCAAAATCATAAACAGTGGGGCCAGCCAGAACACGTTCATTGGAGTTGACCCTGCTATGCTGCTAGTTGCCTTGTCGCGCCTCTCCTTCTCCACCACGGCGGCCACGATCATGACGATGACGGCGAATGCCATGCCGATCCTCCTTAGGATGCTGATGCCCCTCTCGTTACCCGTTTTACGCCGCAGGAAGGGTCCCTCTCAGTTCAAACACATTATTCAAATTCACGGTCCACCCTACAGATGTTTGAACTAAGACCCAGCCACACAAGCTCCCGTTCACCCCCAGGGATCCGATCCTCCGCCACACCCCGACCTCCCTGCCATCACCCCAACGGCGACCCCTTAACAAAGTGCAAGGATTTAATCTGTTTACCATATGCATGATGATGGGTCCACGTCAAAGAGGGCATGTGAGAGAAAGCAAAGAAAATGTCACGCGGATGGGATAATTATATAAGCAGGCATACTCTTCTCATCCACAAGTGAGCACTGAGTTATTGAATTTGCTCAAGCTATTTCCCTTTTCCACCTGCTAAATACAACACCCCTCCCCCCCCCCCCCCCCCCCCGCCAGGTTGTCGCAGCTCTTCACCTTCTTGTGCCAGGGAATTGAAACCTCTCTGTCGAACATGGAGGTGGAGCTCTCTGTTAAGGGGATGAAAGAGGAGGAGGATCGAGAGAAATGGGTGTATGACTCATCTGCTGATCATAGAGGGAGAGTTCCTCTCAGGGCCACCACTGGTGTATGGAGGGCTGCTCCCTTCATCATAGGTATGAAAACACGTCACCCATCACCATATGCCCTCTTTTTCGGTTCTGCACGGTCATGGCCTCCACCGTGATCTATCTACTGGTACCCATCAGAGTTCCAAACCTAGCTCGATTTCTTACATATGGGATTTGATATGATTAATCTGATCTTTCCAAGGAAATTTGTATTAGGGCGTGGGCATCCTGACTCAATCCCGGTTCATCCCGAGTCTCAAGCCTTGCGAGGGGTCTCTGTGCCACCGCAACTCCCTGAGGGTGCACGAGGTGGTCTTCTTCATAGCAATGTATCTCATCTCTGTCGGCACCGGTGGTCATAAGCCCGCCTTGGACAGCTTCGGCGCCGATCAGTTCGACGACGACCACCCTGAGGAGAGGAAGAAGAAAATGTCTTTTTTCAACTAGTGGAACTTTGGCCTCTGCTGTGGGCTGGTCCTGGGTGTCACCATCGTTGTCTACGTGCAGGACCACGTGGGGTGGGGCATCTCCTATGTGATTCTTACGGCGATCATGTTGAATATAAAACGTGGAACAAGGCATATCCATGGCAACAATTGGATATAAAGATATGCATGCACAACCATAGCAAACAGGTAAATGGAAATCGTTCAAACGACAACAACCAAACAGTAACATACATGAGATGAACTGGTGAAATATACATGCGTAGAATGACAGTAAAAAGTGCAGTAGAAGCGTCTCTAAGGAGACTCCCCTTAGAGAAGATATCGCCCCCACAGAAGTAGTGCGACGGGCAAGGCGATCTCCTCCCAGGATACGACTACCACCACGAAATTAAGAACCGCACTAATCTTAATTTCGCAAACAGAGCTACGCTAAGCCTAACCCTCGATTACAGAAAAAAAGGAACGGGAACAAAAGGCATGCACCGGTCACTGGCGGAGAACGATGCAGCGGCGACGGCCGGAGGCGTAGTCGACGATGCCGGAGCGAAGCGGTGCAGCGCCGGAAAGGGAACGAGAGACGAGCGGCCGGACGGCGAGCGGTTCCTCCGTGAGAGTCGAAAGGGCGCTTCGGGTTTTTACAGAACAGAAGTCTAACACGCGATTAGGGAACCTAATCGCCGTATGAAGCACCCAACGCCCGCGCAGACCGGGACAATGGGCCGATTCAAATAACAGGCCCAAACAGGTCTAATCTCCCCAAGAAAGGCTCAAAATGCAAAAATAAGAAGTAAAAAGGTGCCAAGTCAAGCCGGCTGGACCGCATCATCACACGCGCGCGCCAGCCCAGCCCGGCGGCGCGCGTGTGTGATATGGTCTAACATACCCCCACCTTTGTCTATAAGACATAGTCTCATGGACACTAGGGGTTATGAAGCCCTTAACTCCTTAGGGGTATCCCATGTGGGACTAAAGACCCCACATATAAAGACAACCCCACACAAGAGGACAACATAGCACAACTTTTGAGGTACCTTTTTATTCTATCAACCTTGAGTTTCACCTTTCTTTTATAAAGCCCCTTTAACACCTTTTATTTCCAACATTCCCCCACAAACTCAAGGTTTGATAACGGGGAATAAAGAGAAGAGGATAAACATACCATGCTTTCAGTAAAAGGTACCTTTCGGGTTTGAACCTTCACCTGAGTATTTTCAACTTTTACCCTCACAGAATCGAAGTGAATTAAATCTTGAACTTGATTCTTTTATGTGAGGATTACTTGTCAAAAAACAACATGATATAAGGCTTTTTGATAGCAATCTATAAACTTGGCGCTTTAAAGGCCATGCGCCCAATCCTGAATCATAAGTACATTCAGGAACAACCCAGTTCCTTTAACTGCGGCCCCACAGTAGTACTCATTTAGGTGGGCTTCTCCAAGTATATACTGCTAATATCCTGCCTTACTAGGCTTGAACCCATTCAGAGTAATGAAACTCTTCCTATACAGCAGTTTCAGGCACTTGGTCAGGTTATCAGGGGATAGACACAGATACAATGTATCAAAATAGTAAGTGCCTCCAAATTCTCTCAGCAGATTGTTGTTACCACATTGAACCTACTTTGTGGGGTCTCCACTCAGATAGGTTGGGTTGCCTCTGCAGGAGAATAAATGATGGGTTTCAGTCCCATCCCCAACCTGAATTTCTGGACTTTCTTTTTATCAAGTCCTTTAGTCAGAGGATCAGCTAAATTGTCATTGGTACCAATAAAATCTACAGCGATCACTCCCTGAGACACTAAATCCCTTACAGATCTCAATCTGATTTGGATGTGTCTCCTTTCCTTTTGGTTGTACTTTGAACTCTTGACCTTTGCAATTGTGGTCATGTTATCACAATGCACAGAGATCGCAGGAGAAGGCTTACACATTAGGGGAAGTTCTGATAGAAGACCCCTAATCCACTCAGCCTCCAACCCAGTGGTATCCAAAGCACACAACTCAGCCTCAAAAGTAGACCGAGATAAGATGGTCTGTTTAGAAGACCTCCAGGTGACTACACCACCTGCCAGAGTAAAAACATACCCTGAAACACCATTACTCCCTGAGTTTTCAGCTATCCAGCTTGCATCACTAAATCCTTCCAGGACAGCAGGGAATCTCCCAAAATGCAAGCCTAGGGTAATAGTACCTTTTAGGTACCTCAAAACCCTATCTAGCCCATCCCAGTGAGTTTGGTCAGGACAGCTTGTGTATCTACTAAGTTTAGACACTGCATATGAAATGTCAGGCCTAGTACAATTAGCTAGATACATCAAGCTTCCTATAACCTGAGAATATCGTAACTGAGACACAGGAATCCCACTCTTATTCTTGCAGAAAATTCTAGAAGGATCATAAGGTGTACAAACTGACTTGCAATTCTCATAGCTAAATTTCTCTAAAACTTTCTCAACATAGTGAGATTGAGAAATTGCTATTCCATCAGCTGATCTAGTAAGTGTCAGCCCCAGAATTACATTTGCCTCACCCATGTCCTTCATTTCAAAACTGCTATTTAAGAATGACTTAGTCTCATTTACTATTCCCAAAGTGTTGCCAAACAGCAAGATATCATCTACATATAGGCATAGAATTATACATTCATCACCCTTAACTTTGTAATAAACACATTTATCGAACTCATTGACCATAAAGCCAAAAGATATGATAGTCATATCAAATTTTTGATGCCACTGTTTAGGTGCTTGTTTCAAACCATACAGAGACTTGACAAGTCTGCAAACTTTCTTTTCACTACCTGGAGCCACAAATCCTTCAGGCTGATCCATATAAATCTCTTCATCAAGATCACCATTAAGAAAGGCAGTCTTGACATCCATCTGATGGACTTTCAGATTATATATGGAGGCCAATGCTATAAGCACTCGGATTGTGGTCATCCTAGTGACAGGGGAATAAGTATCAAAATAGTCTATTCCCTCTAATTGTTTGAAACCCTTGGCAACAAGTCTGGCTTTATACTTTTCAATGGTTCCATCGGGTTTAAGCTTCTTCTTAAAGACCCATTTGCATCCAATGGGCTTTGAACCAGGAGGAGGATCAACTAACTCCCAAGTACCATTAGCAAGAATGGAGTCCATCTCACTCTTAATGGCATCCTTCCAATGCCTTGCTTCGGATGAAGCCATGGCATCCCGGAAGGTTGGGGGGTCACCATTGATCTGGTAAGTGACAAACTCACTTCCAAAATCCTTAGCAACCTTTTGTCTCTTACTTCTCCTTGGTTCAACTTCTTCTTGATCACTGGAATCAGAAGAAACTTTGGATGCAACAGCCCCCACATTTGTCATTCTTTCCACATGTTCTGGAATAGAATCAGATGTAGAGGCTACAGTCTCAGAAGACAGATGTTGAGGTAAACCAGCCTTCATGGGAAAGACATCTTCGAAGAACGTAGCATCACGAAGCTCGACTATGGTGTTAACATCTATGCCAGGAATTTCTGATTTAATAACCAGAAACCTGTATGCATAGCTGTTTTCAGCATAGCCTAGGAAAACAACATCAACTGTCTTAGGTCCCAGTTTCTTTCTCTTGTGCTCAGGGACAAGTACCTTTGCCAGGCACCCCCACACTTTAAGAAATTTCAAACTAGGTTTCCTACTTCTCCAAAGTTCAATTGGACTGCTATCTTTATGTTTTAGGGGAACATGATTCAGAATAAGACAAGCTGTATTCAATGCTTCCCCCCACATATACTTAGGTAGTCCCGAACTCTGCAGGAGAGAGTTGACCATGTCAATGAATACACGGTTCTTCCTTTCTGCTATCCCATTAGACTGAGGAGAGTATGGGGCAGTTGTTTCATGAACAATGCCATGTTCTTGGCAAAATTCCACAAACAAACTAGAAGTATACTCTCCTCCTCTATCAGACCTCAACCTCTTAAGAACCCGACTGGTTTGTGTTTCTGCTTCCTTCTTAAAGATGATAAACTTTTGTAAAGCCTCATCTTTAGACTTGAGCAGATACACATAACAGTATCTACTACAGTCATCTATAAAGGTAATAAAATATTTCTTATGATCCCTGGTTAGCACACCATTAAACTCACAAATATCTGAATGCACCAGATCCAGAATCTCTGAATCTCTAACTACAGAATGAAAAGGTTTTCTAGGTAGTTTGGCCTGTACACAGATGTCACATTTCTTTGTTTTATCAATAGTGTGCTCAGAATTAATTTCAGGTTCATCATGCGTTTCAAAGAATTGAAATTAAGATGACCTAAACGTCCATGCCATAAGTTAGATGAATCTAAAACATTATAAGCAACAGAAACAGAAACAGAACTAGAAGCAACAACATCTAAATTTCTGTTCAACACATGATCCACATAAATTTTAAACAATCCATCAGAAAGATAGCCTTTACCAATAAAAGACTTCAAATAGAGTATCACAACTTTATTACATTTAAAGTTAAGTTCATAACCCTCTCTTACTAAAACAGAACCAGATAAAATGTTCCTTCTAACACCAGGAACATGATGCACTAGGGAAAGAGAAAGAACACGTCCTGAAGAGAACTTCAGGTCCACTCGTCCAACTCCAAGCACCCTAGCAGTGCTCCCATTCCCCATCGTCACAGAACGATCATGGGAGGCCTGATAAGACACAAAGTTAGACCTGTCAGCACACAAATGTACATTGGCCCCAGTGTCTACCAACCATTCATTTGGTTCATAAATAGTAAATAGTTGAGGATTAAGAGTAACATACTCATCAGCAGAAGAGGGTCCAGCAGTCACTACATTGACCTGTGCTGGATTCTGACCGGTCTGTTGGGTCTTATTCAGCAACTTTTCTTTCCTTTTGGGACAGTCATTGCGCATATGACCCTTTTGACCACAGGACCAGCACTCTCCAAGTACCTTCTTCTTCTTTATCTTTCCTTTGGGTTTCATCTGTGAAGTGGAATCAACTTTGGTTTTGCCCTTAAATTCTTTCCCCTTATGCCTCATTACTAGGTTTGCACTTGCATAAACAGGCATACTAGGCTTCTCCTTTCTATGCTCCTCTTCTATAGCTATAGCCCTCATCAAGTCATCAAGAGAAATAGTCTCCTTACGGTGTTTAAGGGACATTCCAAAATCCTCCCAGGATCTAGGCAATTTCTCTATGATGCACATGACTTGGAGCTTTTCAGGCATTTTCATATCTGCCTCAGCCAGACCTTGGAGCATAAGAAGAAGTTCTTGCGCCTGCTCCCCCACAGGTTATTTTCAGCCATTTGGAACTTGAGAAACTTGCCCACAGAGTATTTTTCCAGACCTTGGTCCTCGGTGTTATACTTGCGGTCAAGTTCATCCCAAAGTGCCTTAGTGGTTTTGAAGGTGGAGGAACTGTAAACATCAAAGAGGACATCGGACAGTGCAGTGAGAATGCACCCATGCCCTAACCTGTCCTTTTCCTTCCACTCTTCAACCTTCTTGGCACTATCAGGAACTTTCTCATCCAAAACAGGGGGATCCGATTCAATCAGTGAAATTAGACCGACCATGGTGAACCACACTTTCATGCGTTGTTGCCAACGCTTGAAGTGCTGCCTGAAAAATTTTTCGGGCATCCCAGACAGGTCCACCCTCGCTCTAAAACCCACTGACGCAGTTGCCATGAATGATATCTTCTCTAAGACTGTTGAATATAAAATGTGGAACAAGGCATATCCATGGCAACAATCGGATATAAAGATATGCATGCACAACCATAGCAAACAGGTAAATGGAAATCGTTCAAACGACAACAACCAAACAGTAACATACATGAGATGAACTGGTGAAATATACATGCGTAGAATGACAGTAAAAAGTGCAGTAGAAGCGTCTCTAAGGAGACTCCCCTTAGAGAAGATATCGCCCCCACAGAAGTAGTGCGACGGGCAAGGCGATCTCCTCCCAGGATACGACTACCACCACAAAAAGAACCGCACTAATCTTAATTTCGCAAACAGAGCTACGCTAAGCCTAACCCTCAATTACAGAAAAAAGGAACGGGAACAAAGGGCATGCACTGGTCACTGGCGGAGAACGACGCAGCGGCGACGGCCGGAGGCGCAGTCGACGATGCCGGAGCGGAGCGGTGCAGCGCCGGAAAGGGAACGAGAGACGAGCGGTCGGACGGCGAGCGGTTCCTCCGTGCGAGTGGAAAGGGCGCTTCGGGTTTTTACAGAACAGAAGTCTAACACGCGATTAGGGAACTCCATATGAAGCACCCAACGCCCGCGCAGACCGGGACAATGGGCCGGTTCAAATAACAGGCCTAAACAGGTCTAATCTCCCCAAGAAAGGCTCAAAACACAAAAATAAGAAGTAAAAAGGTGCCAAGTCAAGCCGGCTGGACCGCGTCATCACACGCGCACGCCAGCCCGGCCCGGCCCGGCCCGGCGGCGTGCATGTGTGATATGGTCTAGCATACCCCCACCTTTGTCTATAAGACATAGTCTCATGGACACTAGGTGTTATGAAGCCCTTAACTCCTTAGGGGTATCCCATGTGGGACTAAAGACCCCACATATAAAGACAACCCCACACAAGAGGACAACATAGCACAACTTTTGAGGTACCTTTTTATTCTATCAACCTTGAGTTTCACCTTTCTTTTATAAATCCCCTTCAACACCTTTTATTTCCAACAGATCATGGCCAACACCCTCGTCATCTTTTAATTGGGCAAGCCGTATTATCGCTTTCGGACGCCCAAGGGGAGCCCCCTGACGCTGCTGCTGCAGGTCATTGTGGCGGCTTTCGCCAAGCGGCACTTGTCCCTCCCGGCCGACCCCGCAGAGCTCCACGAAGTGCCCAGGTCACAAGAGGCAGAGAAGAGGCTTCTGTGCCACACCAGAAAGCTCCGGTTCCTTGACAAGGGTCGAGCGGGAAGGCGGGGAGAAGGCGATGAATCCGTGGAGACTGGCGACGGTGACACAGGTGGAGGAGACAAAGTTGGTGGTTGCCGTGGTGCCTATCTGGCTGGGCACCATTGCCTTCGGCCTCTCTGTCGCACAAACATCCACATTCTTCATCAAGCAGGCTGTGCTCATGGATAGGAAGCTGGGCAAGCATTTCGTCATTCCCCCAGCCTCCATCTACTCTCTCGCCGCCTTCGGCATGCTCATCTCTGTTTGCATCTATGATAAACTATTGGTGCCCTTCCTGCGACGTAAAACGGGTAACGAGAGGGGCATCAGCATCCTAAGGTGGATCGACATCGGCATGGCATTCGCCATCATCGCCATGGTCGTGGCCGTCGTGGTGGAGAAGGAGAGGCGCGAGAAGGCAACTAGCAGCATAGCAGGGTCAACTCCAATGAACGTGTTCTGGCTGGCCCCACAGTTTATGATTTTGGGCTTCACCGACGGCTTCGCACTGGTGGGGCTGCAGGAATACTTCTACGACCAGGTGCCACACAGCATGCGCAGCTTGGGGATAGGCTTGTATCTCAGTGTCATTGGCGCCGCCAACTTTCTGAGCAGCCTTCTCATCACGGTGGTCGACAAGGTCACCTCCCGTCTGGGGAAGGGGTGGTTTGAGAAGGACCTGAACAAGAGCCGAGTCGACAACTTCTACTGGCTGCTCGCAGCCATCGGCAGTGCCAACCTCTGTCTCTATGTGTATCTCGCCAGCCGATACACTTACAAGAACGTGCAGCAGTAGCGCCGGGTCCTCCTCTGGCGACGAGGACGACCTGGAGAAGAAGTAGGCCCTGCTACTAGACAAATCCATCCCATATTCCACATCAATGGCACGCGTTAAGGCTTTTAATTAGATGCTAGCTACTGTACTGGAGCAGTAGAAGATATTAGATATGCTGTTTGGATGTGTAAAGGGGAATACAAGAAAAGATGATGATGCCAATTGGAGTAGAAGGGAAGCTGGGGGTCTGTTGCCCACTGTGGGAACTTGGGAACGCATTAAGGGAGATTAAATTGTTGCTACATGTATAATGCCTACGGAAATTGAAGAGCAACAGCAACATGGTCGTCCAAAGTTGGCCTTTATCCTACAACACACCCTCCATGTGGTCACATTACTAGCCCACAATGGAAACGTGCTCGATCGAAAATCTCGAGCGGAGGTTGTGGTTGAGGGCTTGCTCATATATACACGTAAAGTCATACCCAAGCATCTATACGTACACATGTGTCTATATATATATATATATATATATATATATATATATATATTTATATTAATTTGTTGCATGTCACTGGTTAGTATCTACGAACCTAACTAATTTGGGTTGGTACACAGGAAAGGGTGAGACGTACGTCATTTTCAGATCCTTGCGTAAGGGGATGAAATTAACTATATTAATTTTTTTTGTGGTGGTTGGATCTATATATATCAGCCGTATCTTTTGGTGGGGTGTACTTTCGATTCCCACCTAATGGTGATGGGATTGTGGTGAGATTGATAGTTATCTTTAGAAACTTATGATATTGTTCCCCAGAAATGGCAAATGGACGAATGAGACGGTTTTAAAAGCGACCACGCCAACCTCTACTTTTTGACCTCTGGACATACTATATCTATATACATATTCTAGTGATCTCGATCGAGATATAGCGAAATCATCCCAATTTATGTGGTGTACGTGCGCGCCGCGTTGCAGAGTAAAATTAAAGCCAATGTCTCATGGAACAATGCTTACAATCAAACCATCATCTAATGTAAGATAGAACACCTTGTCAATCGAGTCACTCCCAGTGTATTATAATACTTAACTAGTTCTATGTCTGTGCATTGCACGGAAAATTTTATAAGTAGTATATATGAGGTTAATATTTTTTATTATTTATGAAAGTAGATTTTGAATAAAGACGTGAATTTTTAAGAATTGAGAGATGTTTAATAGGAAAGAAAAGAGAGAAATTATATTAACAAGTTTTTATTAATTTAAGAAGGGTGAGGTTGAGAGTTTTTTGAATGTTTAGACACATTTTAGGAAAGTTTAATAAGAGAGAAAGTTGGAGAGAAAGAGAGTAGGAAGATATTTTTTTTATAGGAAAAAAATCATCATGGTGCTGTCAACATGGTAATATTTATAATTGTGATTTATTATAATAATAATATAGATATATATATATATGTCCTCAAATATGTGAAACCATAGAATGATTTACTTCCAATGTGTTCATTTTGTAATATACATGTTTGTGGTGGTGTGATCCTGTTTGGGCCTGAGCCAAACGGGCCTCCACTAGAGAAGATGGGGAAGACGATCGCCGGTGTGGACGAGAGCCTGCAAGACCAGAAAATGGATCAGGGGGCCCGGTGAAGACCGGGGAAACCCTCCAATGCCTAAGTCAGTGGAGAGCTTGCAAGGCAGAGGGTTTTGGAGTATGGAAGCGTGTTCGCGTGAGAGAGAACGTACCCTTGCATGGTACTTGTACCTGTACTTTTATAGGCGTTGGTGCCAAGGCCAACGTGCGTAACGTTGGTAGAACGTGCCTGAAAAGGCGCCTTGATGGGCGCGCATAACGGGAGGAGTTATGCACTCAGGTGCCCGTTGGGATGCCAGGCAGTTCGTGCCTCTTGATGATGGAGCGCGTGACCTGGGGCAGTTATAACCGCGGCGTAAGCCAGAGAGCCTACTCGGCACCCTCTGGACATACCTTCCAAGTAGGTGACCCACATGGGGGCTCGAACGTGCCATTCGGTGATATCCAGGGTTGTACTGTGTAGCAGGATTGATGCTCCTGTTCGGAAGCCGTCCGCTAATGAACTCGGCAACGCTTCGCTTGGAGTGACTGGCGCGTGGGCCCCCTTGCATCCGATCCGCACGGAGACGTGGGATGGTAGGGGGAGGTCACGTCACAGAGAGAAGGCGCTGATGGGCCTTGACGCAATGGGCTTAGGTGGCAGAAAACAGCCACCACACTTGCCCCCCACGCCCTCAAGTGGCTTAGAAGCCGGAGCGCTTGAGGGCGGCGACCTACTCGGATGTCATCTCCGCCATAAATGCGGTATCGTCCTCGGAGATCCGAATAGTCTTGTAGTGACGCTTTTGTAGAGGGGTTCGCCTCGAAGACGAGGCTTTCATGATGACTACGTGGGTCGTGTCAAACATGGAACGTCACACACCAGGCCCGAACGGTCACCCGCGGGTCATTCGAGAGGAGACTTGGAATGGAGGGAAACGCCGTTTCCAGCCCCGCTTCGAATTTCGCGCCTCACCTTCCTTATAATGAAGGGGAGGGGGTGAGAGCGGGGTCTTTGTCTTCGAAAGGTTTTCCAGAGTCCACTGCTTCCCAAGCCGCTCGCCATCTCCTCCCTCGAGCCTTCCTCCACTCCCGTTCCTCTTTTTCTTCTTCGTGTGTTGTGCTCCTCGCCTTCCAGTGATGGCCCAGAAGGGAAAGGAGATCATTGAAGCCAGTGGGATGCCACCGGTGGGAGCGAAAGCGGCGAAGTATCGGAGCTTCAAGGGTCTCCGAGAGCGCTTCCGAATAGGTGAGGAGTACGACATCGTCCTGATGCGTGAGGACGAGTCGCACCTAACCATGAGGCCGGGGTGTTTCGTGCTTTCGTTGGACCTGCTGGAGGCTGGTCTCCGGCTGCCGATGCCGGAGATTGCAAAGGAGCTGCTCCGGAGCTGGAAGGTGGCGCCTATTCAGCTGACGCCCAACTCGTGGAGGACCATATTCGTCTTCTGCATCATATGTAGGAAGAGGAAGATCGAAGTGACTGCGGAGATCTTTCGAAATCACTTCAGCTTAGCGTGCTCCCCGCAGTCTGGGATGGGGATCGTGTACGTGAAACACCATACAAACCGGATGCGGATCAACTTCTCGCCCCGACTGTCCAACAACAAGGGGTGGACAGGGCGCCTCTTCTCCGTGGGGCGAAGAAAGGGAGCGAACATTCTCAAGTGGGACTTCCCCGTGAGGGTGGTGGAGCCCCTGAGGAAGGCGGACATGACCCCTTTCTTGATTCGGGAGGCAGCCGCGGCCTCCCAGTCGCTAAACACGGTCGGGGTGAACCACGCCGAGGGGTACCTGACCGAGTACAAGCTTGTGAAGTGCAAGCTTAGCCGCGCCTGGGGTAAGTCTTCTGCTGCTTTGCTCGTTTTCTTTTCCCACATACATGGGTTCTAACCTTTCTTCTGCTTCTTCTAGACGATGAAGAAATAGCTGCTGGTCGGGATCAGAAGGAGATGGCAAACTATGCCGAGATGATCCCCATTAACCTTTGCTTAGTAAGGCTGGACGAGAGAGGCTCCGCGAAGGGGCCCGTGCAGAAAGCGAAGGCCGTAGCGAGAGGGGGTGCCATGAAGGAGGCACTTGAGATGGCGACGACCGCAGGGGCGACTTCTCTCCCTCAAACGAAGAGGAAGGAGAAGCGCAAGGCGGTCTTGGTGGAGTCGCAGGCCGGGGGCCGTACCTCCGAAGAGGAGGTGTCCTACGAGCCCCGGGCTCGCAAGAAGAAGAAGGCGTCGAAGCCGATGCCGCGTGCTACAGAGAGCGCCGCGGTAGTGGAGGAAGAAGAAGAGGATCTTGAGCCTCTGTTGGCTCGAAGCTCTCGCCAGCGTACGGGGACGCCCGAGAAGAGGGCGTCCGCAACTCCAGCTGTGGACCGTTCGGAGGCGGTCGTGAAGATGTCCGCCGAGCTGGGCCTTATTATGGTCAGCGATGAATCGGACCACTCCGGAGGGCGGGCGAAGTCGCCGGTGCGCGAGACCCAAGAGGTCCTGCCCGGTGAAGGGAGCGCTGAGCAGGGCGGCGCGCCAGACGAGGGCGTACAGCTCGGTGCCGAGGTCGGAACGGTCGCCACGGACTTCACTTCTGTGCCAGCGGCTGTTTGCGGTTCTGGCGAGGCAGTTCTTCCGAGGGGGGATATTCCGCAAGGAAGTGGAGACATCCTGCCCCCCATGCCCCCCACCTCGGTGATCACTGAAGGCTGTGTAGTCGGCGAGGATGCAGCCGAGGTGATTGCTGAGGATTTTGTAGTCGGCGAGAGTGCAGCATTCCTCGGGGAGAAGAGCGCTCAAGATCCTGGAGATTCTGAGGAGGGCCGTGCAGCAGCCCTTGCAGCCTCCGCTACCGAGGGCGGTAGGGAGGTGCGGCCGGAAACAAGGCAGGAGGCCGTTGGGGCGGATCAGGCTTCGGCTTCGACGAGCGTTGTTGCCATGACCTCCGGATCCGGCCAGCCAAAGGACCTTGTGATTGATGTCGCCCTGATCCCGTCTGCCGCTACTGCAGCTGGAGACGAAAGCTTCGGGGACGACGATAGGCCTCTGAAGGAAGTGCTGCACCGAAGACTCCCTGGGGTGCCCTCGGTGGCGGCGCTGGAGGCGACGCTTCGCCATGTCGAAATGTCGCCAAGGAAGCTGCCCCTAGCCCCACTGCCTCTTACCTTGAACGCTTAGCAAGGTGATAGGACCTTCCCGCCGAGAAGACTCCGGAGATGCCAACAGAAGAATATCATCCCCAAAACCAGGATGATGATGTGGCAAGCGACGTCGATCTGGAATCTCTTGTGGACGGAATATCCACATCGCTGGGCGTTCTGAAGGCTATGGCTGCTCGGTCCCGGAAGCAGAAATACCTATACGAAGCGCAGTCGGCTTTCTGCAAGGACCTCACAGCGAGGCACAAGGCTCGCGAGGCGGATTTGGAGGAGGAGGTGAAGAACCTCAAGACTGCCCTTCAAGCCTCGGAGCTGAATGTCGTCGTGGCTCGGGCCGAGAAGGAAGCTCTGGCCAAGGTGGTCTCAGATGCCGGGATCCGTGCCGTGGCGGATTACAAAACCAGATCTGATTATAAGGAGGAATTGGAGCAGTATGGGGCTCGCTGCTACAGAGTAGGTCTCAACGCTGGGAGGGAGTTTGGAGAGAGCATATCCTGGGTCGAGCACGCCCGAGAAGCTTTCGAGGCCGCTGTTCGGGAGTGCAGGCGCCAGACCAATGATGCCCGCTTAGATGATGTGCACTTCGCGCAATTCCAATCTGGGTGAATGCCTTCTTCAGATGAAGGTGCCGACCCCTCCGAACAGGCTCCTTAGCTTCCTCCTGCTCCATGTCCTTCTTATACTCTCTTTTTGTAACCGCAGCCAAGAAGGGCCCGTATGTAAGCAAAAAACATTTTGTGAATGAAATCTTCTGCTCATGAGATTGTCTTATAGCTTCACTTTCTCTATCTTCTCCCTTTTTGTTGGCTGTTCCTGCTCGGAGCGGAGTCCGTTAGCTTCATAAGTGTTGCATGTAAGGCGCAGATCGTTGGGAACCGTAAAGGAGATTCCGATCAAGTGTATATGTCAAATGCTTATGAAACAACAGGAGTAGGGAGGAGAGAGGTAGGATGCTGAAAGAAGGCTTTTATAAATGATAAGCCTTAAGATTAGAGACATGCCAAGTCCTGGGTATGGCTTCACCACTAGGGGTAGTTAGCTTATATGAGCCTTTTCCGAGGACATGGGTGACCTGATAAGGTCCTTCCCATTTAATGGAAAGTTTGCCGACTGCTCTTCGGGGATCCGAAGCCGAACAGCGGTGCAAAACCAAATCTCCCACGTTGAACCGCCTTTCCCGAACTCGCGCGTTATAGTACTGTGCGAGTTGCTGCTGATAAGAAACGAGGTGAATGCTGGCGTCGCTTTGTCGTTCGCCCAGCATGTCCAAGTTTTCTCGAAGAGCACGGTTATTGGCGGCTTCGTCGAAGTGGGTTGTTCGGATGGTTGGAAGGGCTACTTCCAGAGGTACAACTGCTTCCGAGCCATAGGCTAAGTGGAAAGGTGTTTCCCCTGTAGCTACCCGAGCAGTCGTTCGATGACACCAAAGGACGTTCGGGAGCTCGTCGATCCACGATCCACCTGCAGCCTCCACTCTCGTGCGGATCCCGTGCAGCAGTGTTCGGTTGGCGTTTTCGACCAAACCGTTAGCCCGGGGATGAGCCACAGAGGTGAAGTGGTTGTAGATCCCGAGCTCGATGCACTTCTGCTTGAAGAAGGTGCTGTCAAACTGCTTCCCGTTGTCAGAGGTGATCACCCTTAGGACGCCAAACCTGTAGAGCAGGTTCTTCCACACGAACTTCCATGCGGCTTGTTCAGTGATTGTGGCAACAGGTTCGGCCTCGATCCACTTGGTGAAGTAATCAATGGCCACGAACAGAAACTTCTTCCACCCTTGGGCCTCTGGGAAGGGACCCAAGATATCAATGCCCCATCTGGAGAAAGGGCGCGGCTCGAACAGGCTGTGAAGCTGTTCGGCAGGCTGCTTGATGAGTTCTCCGAACTTTTGGCATTCTGGACATTTCCTGACAAAGGACATGCAATCCTTCTGAAGAGAAGGCCACCAGAACCCTGCTCGGATGATGCTGCGTGCTAGCGTTCTGCCCCCCAGGTGGCTTCCGCACAGCCCCTCGTGAACTTCTTCTGTGGCCGCAAGGGCCTCCTCAGAGTTGAGGCAACGCAGAAGAGGTCTTGCAAGGGACCGTCGGTATAGCTTATCTTCTACGAGGGTGAAGTGCTGAGAGCGCATCCTGACTTTCCGAGCTTCACCCTGTTCGGGCGGAAGCTCGCCCTAGAGAAAGTACGCCAAGAGAGGATCCACCCAACTCGGGGTTGGTGGGCCCGTTTCTATGGCGGCTACATCAACCTCCGTGCTCGGTAAGGCGAGCTCTTCAATAAAAACGGAGCGGGAAGGGGCGATGTCACCTGAAGATGCCAATTTGGCCAGTGCATCAGCTCGCGCATTCTGCTCCCGTGGAACATGTATAACTTCAAAGTATCTGAGGCCCTCTGTATGGCTCTTGACCTATTGGAGGTATTGAGCCATGCGGGGTTCCCTCGCTTCGAACTGTCCGCTCACCTGGCTGGCAACCAGTTGAGAGTCACTAAAGACTCTAAGCCAAATGGCTCCAAGGTGCTTAGCCATGCGGATGCCGGACAGCAAAGCTTCGTATTCGGCCACGTTGTTGGAGGCCGGAAAGCGAAAACAGAGGGCGTATTGGAACTCTAACCCCTCCGGGGAGGTGAGGACCAAACCCGCTCCACTCCCTGTGACACAAGAGGATCCGTCGACGTAGAGCTGCCATGGGGGTTCGTCTGCCAACGGTGGATCCTGCTCGGCCGGAAGGGTACATTCCGCCACGAAGTCTGCTAGCGCCTGCGCTTTGACCACCGTCCTCGGTCGAAAGCTGATGTCGAACTCACCAAGCTCTATCGCCCACTTAACCAACCTACCGGAAGCCTCCGGCCGCTGAAGGATGGATTTCAGCGGCTGATCGGTTAGAACTGTAACTGAATGGGCCTGAAAATAGGGCCTAAGCTTCCGAGCAGCCGTGACGAGAGCAAGGGCGAGTTTTTCTGCTCTGGGGTACCTCCTTTCAGCTTCTTGGAGGACCCTACTGATGTAGTATACCGGATACTGCGCCGCTCCTACTTCTCTGATCAAGACTGCGCTGATGGAGTGTTCGGTGACCGAAAGGTACACGAACAGAGGTTCCCCAAGCACAGGCTTTGAGAGAACAGGAGGGGCTGCCAAATATGCCTTCAACTCGGTGAAGGCAGCCTCACATTCTTCAGTCCACCGTACTTGCCCCCCTTGCTTCGAGGCGCTTTTAGGGCCTCGGACCAACTTGAAGAAGTTAAAACTTCTTTCCGCTGCTCGGGACATGAACCGGTTCAGTGCAGCAAGACGTCCTGTCAGACGTTGGATGTCGCGCACTGTCTTTGGACTACTCATCTCAAGCACGGCTTGGATTTTCTCCGGGTTTGCCTCTATTCCTCTGTTTGATACGAGGAAACCGAGGAACTTGCCCGACCGAACACCAAACGCGCACTTGGCAGGGTTGAGCTTCATATTGTACTTTCGCAGAGTTGCGAAAGTTTCCTGGAGGTCGGAAATGTGGTCAATGCTCAGAAGCATTTTAACCAGCATGTCATCCTCATAGACTTCCATGTTGCGCCCGATCTGCTGCTCGAACATCTTGTTTACCAGTCGCTGGTAAGTTGCGCCCGCGTTCTTTAGACCGAAAGGCATTCTGGTAAAACAGTATAAGCCTAGGTCTGTGACGAACGTCGTGGCGTCTTGATCCGGGGGATGCATACTAATCTGGTGGTAACCAGAGTAGGCATCCAAAAAGCTGAGAAGCTCGTGTCCGGAAGTAGCATCCACCAGCTGGTCAATGCGCGGCAGAGGGAAGTTGTCCTTGGGCGTTGCTTTATTGAGATCTTTGTAATCCACGCACACACGCCATTTACCATTGTCCTTGCGTACGAGGACCACGTTGGAGATCCATCTTGGATATTGGGCTTCTCGGAGGAGCCCAACAGTTCGGCTCTTGACTACGTGATCCTAAATCACGGTCTGCCGTTCTCGGTTCACAGGTCGCCTCCTTTGCTGAACCGGTGGGATCCGGGGATCCAGGCGGAGGCGATGGACCATTACCTCCGGGGGGATGCCCGGAAGCTCATCATCAGACCAGGCGAACACGTCCAAATTGGCTAGCAGGAAGGCTATGTAGCGCTGCTGCTCGGCCTCTGTCAGCAAGGCGCCAATATATAGGACGTGCTTGGGGTCTTCGTCTACCTGGACGGGGATTAAATCTTCAGCCGGCGTTCCTCGGCTGGTGGAAGGTTGATCGGTCGTTGGAGGGGCTGGATCGGCAAGTGGTTGCTTGTCCCTTAAGGAGAGGACATAGCAACGGCGAGACTCGCGCTGACACCCGAGCACTTTGCCGACTCCGCTCGGAGTAGGAAACTTCATCTTCTGATGGAGTGACGAAGGTACTGCTTTGATGCGCCCGATCAGACCTCTACCGAGGATGGCATTGTATCCAGGCATGTTGTTGATGACCAAGAAGTCAACAATCTTGGTCACAACCCTTGGAGCCGTCCCTAAAGTGATTGGGAGGCGAACCTTTCCCATGGGCTGGACCGAAACTCCCGAAAAGCCAAACAAAGGCGAATTTACAGGGGTGAGTTGGTCGGTTCTTAGGCCCATGAGGACAAAACAGTCGTAAGCCAAGACATCGGGGGCGCTTCCATTATCCACCAGAATCTGGCGCACATTACAGTGGTTGATGGTGGCCGAAATGACCAACGCATCTGTGTGTGGGGTTGTAACCCCTACAAGATCTTCGTCCGAGAAGGTTATAGCCTCCTCGGGCTATGCGCGTGCAGGACTGGCGGGGTATGGAGCCGGCCGAGGTGCCGAAGGCCTATCTACGACATGCACTCGTCTTGCGTAGTCACGTCGGCTTCGAGTGCTTTCGCCACCTGCGCCGAAGCCTCCCGCGATCACATTGATCTCCTGCCCATTGGGCTCATTGTTGATCAGCTGTTCGGGAGTACGCTTGCGGCATCTGGGGCGCTCTTCATTCCGGCGTACGAACCGTCCAAGATAGCCGCGCTTGATAAGGTCTTCGATTTCATCCTTAAGCTAGCGGCACTCGGAGGTGTCGTGGCCGTTGTCGCGATGAAAGCAACAGTACTTATTCTGATCGCGCTTCCGGGGGTCGGAGCGCATCCTCTGTGGCCACCGAACAAATGCTTCGTTCCTGATCTCTGCCAGGATCTGTTCGGGTGCCACGGTGAAGGGGGTATAGTTGGTGAAGGGGCGCGGACATCGCGGAGAATCGCCATTGCGTCGTCCCTTCTTCCGATCTCGGTCGGAACCGTTGTCGGAAGGTTGCTTCTTATCCGACTACTCCCCTTGCTCGACCCTACTCGCTGCCAGGCTCTCCTCGCAAGCCGCGTGGCGCTGTGCGATGGAGAGCAGCTCGGCGAGGGTAGCGGGCTGCTGGACGTCGAGGGTCCTCTGTAAAAAGCCGTCGCGAGTGCCCTAGATGAGGGCACTGGTTGCCAGAGGGACGTCCAGGCGCTAGATGCGAAGCGCCTCTGTTCGGAACCTCTTCACGAAGTCCCAGAGCGCCTCGCCTTTCTTCTGGCATACGGCCAGAAGAGAAGCCGCCGTTCGCGGCTGCGACCTTCCGCCAAGGAAGTTGTCCCGGAAGGACTTCTTCAGTTGGTGGAAGGAGGTGATGGAACCCGCCGGGAGGGTTTCGAACCAGGCCCTGGCGGTCTCCTTGAGGGTTGCAGGGAAGGCCCTGCACTTGGCCGCATCTAATGCTCCATGGAACACCATGTGCGACTCGAAGCCGTGGATGTGGTCGGCCGGGTCGGTAGTGCCGTCGTAGGGTGCGATGGTGGGCAGAGGGAGCTTGGAGGAGACCTACGCTTCTAGGATCTCCCTGCTAAAAGGGGAGCGGAAGTCCAAGTCATCCTCCGCCGGAGCTTTCCCCTCCGCACGCTGAACCATTGCGTCCATACGGCGCTCGAGGTCGACCACACGCCTTAAGCGCCTGGCGAGCTCCTGCTCGGAGTTGGCGGGGCCCCCCCCGTCTGGACGCGTGGGAGTTGCCTCCCACGACTGATCGTGGAGGACCGGGGGAGGCGACAGAGCGACGGGGCGAATGCCCGTGGCGCTCCGGTGCCCGCTCTTCCGACGGAGCTCGGTGGGACAGGCGCGGCGAACCAGTCGGCTGCTCTTGAGGCGCTGGGGGGACGCGAGAGCATCGATGCGACGATTCCGCCTGCCGCTCGCGCTGCAGGGAAACCGCCGGGGCCGCTGCTCCTACCAGCTGAGCCTGTAGGGCGAGGCAGACGCTCGTCAACTACTGCATCTGCCCCCGAAGTTCTGCTACTTCAAGGGCAGCTGCGGGTGCGGCGGCCGCTGGTGCAGGGACGTCGTGATTAGCGCCGGCAGGGGCGATGGCGATGTCAACAAGGGGGGATCGCCGGCGAGAGTCCCCTCGCGACTGACGGGACCTCGTCGCCCGGCTCCCTACGTTCTGGTATGAGGATCGTCCACGAGCCATGGCTGCGTCGCTTCCCACAGACGGCGCCAAATGTGGTGGTGTGATCCTGTTTGGGCCTGAGCCAAACGGGCCTCCACTAGAGAAGATGGGGAAGACGATCGCCGGTGTGGACGAGAGCCTGCAAGACCAGAAAATGGATCAGGGGGCCCGGTGAAGACCGGGGAAACCCTCCGATGCCTAAGTCAGTGGAGAGCTTGCAAGGCAGAGGGTTTTGGAGTATGGAAGCGTGTTCGCGTGAGAGAGAACGTACCCTTGCATGGTACTTGTACCTGTACTTTTATAGGCGTTGGTGCCAAGGCCAACGTGCATAACGTTGGTAGAACATCCCTGAAAAGGCGCCTTGATGGGCGCGCTTAACCGGAGGAGTTATGCGCTCAGGTGCCCGTTGGGATACCAGGCAGTTCGTGCCTCTTGATGATGGAGCGCGTGGCCTGGGGCAGTTATAACCGCGGCGTAAGCCAGAGAGCCTGCTCGGCACCCTCTGGACACACCTTCCGAGCAGGTGACCCACATGGGGGCTCGAACGTGCCGTTCGGTGATATCCAGGGTTGTACCGTGCAGCAGGATTGATGCTCCTATTCGGAAGCCGTCCGCTAATGAACTCGGCAACGCTTCGCTTGGAGTGACTGGCGCGTGGGCCCCCTTGCATCTGATCCGCACGGAGACGTGGGACGGTAGGGGGAGGTCGCGTCACAGAGAGAAGGCGCTGATGGGCCTTGACGCAATGGGCTTAGGTGGCAGAAAACAGCCACCACAATGTTCATGTACTATAATAAGATTAGTGGTTAGGCTAATTAAGTATATTTTATATCCAACTAATCAAATTATTTTTTAGTAGTACAAAAATAGTCATATTATTATTCATGGATGACTACAGCAAGTAGTCTACATAAATATATATAGATAGCTGAAAAACATCTACAAAAATATATGTAGACAGCTAACACATGTATCAACATAAGTTTATGTAGACGGATATAGTGTTATAAAACCATTTCCTTTGGGTCGAACGTTTGACGATGATTTCAATTAATAATAATAATATATTATTATTATTATTATTATTATGGGATGAACATGCATTCAGTTCTAGCTCCCTGCTTCTATTTGCCTACAGAGGGTCAACCAATATTAAACACCCAATATTTATGCATGTGTCTGCCGACAACGTGGTGTTGGCTAATGTGGTACTGCATGCGTTAGTTTAGGCACCTTTTGGATCACCCGGGAACCTGCATCGATCGTGACGTCCAGTTAATGGAGGTTGTTCGGAAATGTGGGAAGCAGGAAAACAAAGTTAAAATCAAGAGGAACTCTTATTACTCGGGCGCTCGGGTAAATAATTTGCTTGGGCATCAGAGGTGGCCCACATCTCAAACACATCTCGTATTATGTGTTTGGGGTGTTGCTGGGCGCGAGCCACCTCCGGCACCTGGGTAAATCATTTACTCGGGCGTCCGAGCATAAAATAGTTCTCTAAAATCAAATCACTTATCCTCGACTGGTGATATATAGTGTTCCACCCACTAACCTAATAATACCCAGTGCTAGCTCCATTAATTCTACTCAAGAACGACTTCATACACTCGCCACTGTTATCTTTTTTAATGTGGTTATAGAACATGGCAGGAGCCTCAGGGCTCCTCCCATTTACCCCCCCCCCCCCCCAAAAAAAATCCCAATTATATGATGTCATATGTACAGTTCTTCTTGCTCAAACGTCAAGAATAACACAGACGTGTTCAGCCACTATAGGGCGATTAAGTTGTGGCTCCGTGGCGTTTGAAGAGCAATAGCAACATGGTCGTCCAAAGTTGGCCGATACACGTAAAGTCATACCGAAGCATCTATACGTACACGTGTATATATATATATATATATATTAATTTGTTGCATGTCACTGGTTAGTATCTGCGAACCTAGCTAATTTGGGTTGGTACACAGGAAAGGGGGAGACATACGCTATTTTCGGATCCTTGCGTAAGGGGATGAAATTAACTATATTAAAATTTTTTGTGGTGGATGGATCTATATATATCAGCCGTATCTTTTGGTGGGGTGTACGATTCGATTCCCACCTAATGGCGATGGGATTGTGGTGAGATCGATAGTTATCTTTAGAAACTCATGATATCGTTCTCCAGAAATGGCAAATGGACGAATGAGACGGTTTTAAAAGCGACCACCCCAACCTCTACTTTTTGACCTCTGGACATACTATACCTATATACATATTCTAGTGATCTCGATCGAGATATAGCGAAATCATCCCAATTTATGTGGTGTATGTGCGCGCAGCGTTGCATATAGGGGTGTCAATTGAGTCGGGTCGGCTCGAAGGCCCGGTGGCCCAGCCTAGTTTTACACGGGCTTATGCCGAATAATTTAATATTTTTTTAATTTTGAGCTCGGCCCGGCCCAGAGTAAGATTGGGCTGGGCTCAGCCCGGCCCGGGCGGTCCGGTGGCCCGATATTTAAAAAAAAAAAAAAAAGTAACACAGAGATAATTCTAATATTCTAAAATTTTGGAATGAAAATTGTATTGTGGAGCTATATTTAATGACTTAACATTTATTTCATATTTGTAACAACTAGAAATAAGTTTATGTAGATTAGTCTAATATTTATTTTATACTATTTTGATTAAATGAACACTAATTTTATTATATAAAAAATAAAAAATAGTAAAATTATTATTAAAAAAATAAAATCGGGCTAGGCCGGGCCTTACCTAATTTTCGCGGGCCGAGTCGGGCAAGGCTTAAAAAAATCGGGCCTCGTCTCGGGCCGGGCCGGGCTTGGGCTGAACGATTAGAGACCGGGCTGGACCCGGGCCAGCACAGGCCCGGTCCAGGCCCGGCCCATTGCCACCCCTAGTTGCAGAGTAAAATTAAAGCCAATGTCTCATAACACAATGCTTAGAATTTTTTTATAAGTGAAGTGAAGATATGTCTCGAAGTTTGAGACTCAGGATGGACATCTATAACTTATCTACTTATAATTTTTTTTAAAAAAAATATTTTTATAAACATGATAAACTTAAGAATCAAACCCTCATCTAATGTAAGATAGAACACCTTGTCAATCGAGTCACTCCCAGTGTATTATAATACTTAACTAGTTCTATATCTGTGCGTTGCACGAAAAATTATTAGGTTTGAATTAATAAATTTTATAAGTAGTATACATGAGGTTAATATTTTTTATTATTTATGAAAGTAGGATGAGCCGGATATGCCAGCTCAAGGGACCAGCTAGTGCGCCGAGGAGGACTAGGTCAGACTGGCAGTGTATCAGCTCAAGGGACCAGCCCATGAGTGGTGGAGAGTTCAGCGGCAAACCCACTTTCCAGGGCAACATTTGGATCAGATCACTTGGCAGCGATTTTTGGGGGTCTTTCACGGCAAGTATTTTCCTGACTATGCTCGACGTGAGAGACGAGATCAGTTCCATGAGTTGATTCAGGGAGGCTTGACAGTTACTTAGTACCATCAGAGGTTCGTCCAGTTGTTGAGGCATGTTCCTCATGTTGCCAATAGCGAGCAGGCTTGTGCAGAGAGGTTCATTGCAAGATTGAGGCTGGATTTACGGTGGGGCATGACTGCTCATATGTGTGCCACTTTGGGAGAGGTCGTGGCGAAGGCCACCACCTTGGAGAGAGAGACCTGGCAGCCCAAGCAGCAGCAGAAGGGAGGAGCCTCTTCTAGGTCCTCACCCTACCAGCATCCCGCAGGTAGTCGCGGTAGTGCGACTTCGAGCTCAGGAAGTTCGAGCAATTCCGATCTGCACTCGAAATTCAGGCAGATGACTACTCGCGGGGGTAGATGGAGTCGACAGCAGAAGCGTTAGTTGAGGTTTGCAGAGCAATCGGTCCAGCAGGGAGGCGAGCAGGGTAGGTAGGAGGCAGTCTGTTACACTTGTGGTTTGTCAGGCCACTTCAAGAGGGATTGCCCAATGGGGCAAGTCCAACAGCCATAATAGCCTGTGCAGTACACACAGCAGCTACCGCAGTACCAGTACCCTCCCCAGCAGCAGGCACCCCGTCAGCAGCAGCAGTTTCCACAGCACCAGTAGCCGTCGTAGCAGCAACAGCCCCAGCAGGCGCCGCAGAGTGGGCGTGGACGTGGTCATGTGATGGCTCTCACCACGGAGCAAGCCAAAGCGTCGATACTTTGCCTATCCTTGGTAGAGCTGCTCGTGTTTTGGTTGATCCCGATGCTTCCCTTTGTTTTGCTTCCGAGGAGTTTTACGAGTCTCTGGTTCGTCACACACCTGAGAGGCAGTGTGACGTGATGGTCGATCTCCCGTCCGGTGATTACATGCATTCTTTCAGTTACCTGGAGGGTGTCACAGTTGAGGTCTAGGGACATCAGTTGCCAGCTACGTTGTATGCATTGCAGCTTCGTGACTTTGACATCATCCTGGGCATGGACTGGTTGGAGGCTCACTCAGCTGTGGTGGATTGTCAGCGGAAGATCGTTCGGTTTGAGATACCTGGAGTGCCTGTTCTCTACTTCCGATGTATATGGTATACCCGTCGACCTTTTATTTCTTTCTGTAGAGCTCATCATTTGATCCGCGATGGTTGTGTAGCATATCTTGCTTCTATTTATTCCTTGGAGCCTAGCGGGTCGTCGGTTTTTGATGTGCCTATTGTTTGTGAGTTCTCTGATGTCTTTCCGGAGGATCTACCTGGGTTGCCGCCTGAGCAGGAGGTAGATTTCTCCATTGAGCTTGTTCCTGGTACGATGCCTTTATCTAAGGCACCATACTGGATGGCTCCGGCCGAGTTGCATGAGCTGAAGCGCCAGTTGCAGGAGTTGCTTGAGCTGGGTTTCATCTGTTCGAGTCGTTCGCCGTAGGGAGCGCCAGTGCTGTTGGTGAGGAAGAAGGATGGTAGCTTGCGATTGTGCATCGATTACAGGCAGTTGAACTAGGTTACAGTGAAGAACAAGTATCCGTTGCTGAGGATCGATGACTTGTTTGATCAGTTGTAGTCAGCTAGAGTATTCTCGAAGATTGACTTGAGATCAGGGTATTACCAGTTCAGGATCAGAGAGTCAGATATTGGCATAACAGCTTTCCATTTGAGGTACGGTCACTTTGAATTCATCGTGATGCCGTTTGGGCTCATGAACGCGCCAGCAGCTTTTATGGATTTGATGCATAGTGTGTTCAGTGAGTACCTAGATAGGTTCGTGGTCATCTTTGTAGGTCACATTTTGGTCTACTCGACTTTTGAGGAGGAGCACGAGGAGCATCTGAGGATCTTGCTGGAGACGTTGCGGAGTCACCAACTTTATGCCAAGTTCGACAAGTGAGAATTTTGGTTGAGGGAGGTGCACTTTCTCAGGCACGTGATCTCAAGTTCTGGTGTGGCAGTGGACCCTGCCAAGGTTGAGGCAGTGTTGTCTTGGGAGCAGCCCACTTTAGTGTCAAAGGTTTGCAACTTTCTGGGTTTGGCAGGCTATTACAAGAGGTTCATCGAGGATTTTTCCACGATTGCAGAGCTGTTGACTAGATTGACCAGACTTGAGGCTAGATTTGTTTGGACTGAGGACTACGAGCAGAGTTTCCAGGAGCTGAAGACGAGGTTGACTTCAGCACCAATGTTAGTCTTGCCGTCAGGTAGCAGATGTTTTGTGGTCTACACTGACACGTCGAGGTCAGGTTTGGGTGTAGTGCTGATGCAGCATGGTGGGGTCGTTGCCTATGCTTCTCGGCAGTTGAAGAGGCATGAGGAGAACTACCCTACCTATGACTTGGAATTGGCAGCATTTATACGGAGAGGCATTTGAGATCTTCACTGACTATCAGAGTTTGCAGTATATATTCACTCAGAAGGATTTGAACTTGAGGCAGCACAGATGGATAGAGTACCTAAAGGATTACGACCTTACCCTCTCCTATCACCCGGGAAGGGCTAACGTCGTAGCAGATGCTTTGAGCAGACGGGTTCGCCTGAGTTCGTTGCTAGTTAGAGAGTGGAGGTTGTTTGAGGACCTGTCTCAGGGAGATTTCTACCCTTCGAGGCGTAGTGACCATGCAGTGATGACCAGTTTGTTAGTTCGCCGGTTAGTGTATCGTCAGGTGCTGGAGGCACAACAAGCATATTTAGAGTTGGTAGATATTTTGCAAATGCCAAATTTTGAGTTGGACGAGGATGGTGAGGTCAGGTTCAGAGGCAGATTATATGTTCTCTGTGATGCGTGGTAGGCGCTGTTGTCAGAGGCACACCGGTCGTGGTATGCTGTTCATCCTAGTTCCACCAAGATGTATCATAACCTGAGGAGGTTCTTCTGGTGGCCAGGGATGAAGTGGGGCGTGGCAGAGTTTGTCGCTCGTTGCCTTACCTGTCAGCCGGTGAAGGCTGAGCATCAGCGTCCGGGTGGTGAGCTACAGTCATTGCCCATTCCTGAGTGGAAGTGGGACAACATCACTATGGACTTTGTGGTTGGTTTACCGTACTCCGCAGAGGCATGATGGTGTTTGGGTGATTGTGGATAGGTTGACTAACTCAGCGCACTTCCTTCCAGTCAGGATGTCTTGGTCAGTGGACAGGTTAGCCAAACTATACGTGGACCGAGTTGTTTCGTTGTACGGAACCCAGGTTCGATTGTTTCTGACAGAGATCTGAGGTTCACTTCAGGGTTTTAGCGCAGTTTACAGAGGGCTCTTGGTATAGAGTTGAAGTTGAGTTCAACGTATCACCCGCAGTCAGATGGTCAGTCAGAAAGGACGATACAGACTTTGGAGGATATGCTGAGAGCATGCTGTTTGGACTGGAGTGGCACTTGGGAGTCTCACCTTCTGACGATAGAGTTTGCATACAACAACAGTTATCACTTGAGCATTGGAATGGCACCATACGAGGCTTTGTATGGTCGACCGTGTAGGACACCACTTCACTAGTTTGAGGTGGGTGAGAGGAAGCTTTTGGGACCAGAGATGGTACAACAGTGCAGACACAATCAGACTAGTCATGCAGAGGCTTCAGATAGTACAGAGCAGACAGAAGAGCTATGATGTCCACAAGAGGCCGTTACAGTTCAGCGTGGGTGACCTTGTGTTCTTGCGAGTTTCGCCGACCAAGGGTCTCATGAGGTTTGGCAGGAAGGGGAAGCTCAGTCCAAGGTACATTGGGTCTTTCCCTATTTCAGAGAGGATCGGCGAGGTTGCTTACAGGTTGAGTCTTCTGGCAGAGTTGGCTGGTGTGCACAGTGTTTTTCACGTGTCGCAGCTCATGATGTACGTTGCAGATCCGCCGCACATGTTGGATTACTCGCAGCTTGAGGTAGCACCAGACTTGTCGGTGCCAGCATACCCGGTCAGAGTTGTGGACTGCAGTGTGCAGTAGTTGCGCCAGAGGTAGATCCTGCTAGTCAAGGTTGTCTGGGAGAACCGTGTTGGTGGCAAGGCCACGTGGGAGCGCGAGGATGAGATGAGAGAGCAGTTTCATTATTTGTTTGAGTGATTGGTATGTTGTTTTTCCCTATACTGCTTTTCAGTTTGAAACTGAGTTTCTTTTTATTTCGAGGATGAAATTCCTTAAGGGGGTATGATGTAAGACCCGGACCTCTTGAGCCCTTGGCCCTATCCTTAGGGTCGCGACGGACGGCCTAGTCGCGACATGGTCGCGCCATGGGAGCCTGTCACGACAGGTTTGTGGTCGCGGCACACCTGATCGTGGCGACATGATCTCGATGGGGGCGGACGTCGCATTTGGGTTGGCGTCTGGAGGCGATGCGATTGCTTTTCTGACCGATCTGGCCGTTGTCCTTATTTGTCAGAACGGCTTTGTTGGGTGTCAGGGACGTACAACATTGACATGACCTGGCAGGCCGTCACGTTCTGGTTTCCCAGTCTTCGAAGTTTGACCGCATTTTTAGTGTCACATCGGAGATGGCTGTCGCGACATACTTGTTGTCGCGCAGGGCCGACCCGTCCCGTCTTGGGGCCCATCGGTTCAAAACTGAGGCCGGCGCCCCTTTTCCCCCTCTCCCTTTTCCTTCTTCTTCTTCTTCCTTCTTCTTCCTCCTCCGAGCATTCTGTTCTCTGGAGATTTCTTGGCGTGCTTGAGGTGCTTGTGGTGGGAGGTGACACCCCGTTCGTGTAGGTGGCGTGTTTGTGGAGCTTGAAGCAAGGAGGAGGTGGTCATTCCGATGTCAAAGCCCCAACGGGTCGGCTCTACTCTTGGAAGTAGGGACCCTTGACTCCTCTCTTCCTAGCATGCTCCCTTCCCCCTTGAGATTGTGGTTTCTCCATGGTTTGGGGTCGTGGGGGTGTGAGAATCATGCTCGTGACGAGTGAGGTTTCCATCGAGCGTAGATTCCTTGTAATCCATGTTTTATAGGGTTTTAAGGGTGGTTTGGCTTGATTAGAAGTTCTTATAGTGTTTCCCATGCTCCCCTCCCCCTAATGGTGTGGTTTGTACTGGATTTTGGTGGTCTCTGGGAGGGTCGTCTCAGAACCCCCCTCGGTTGAGATCGTGACCAGTATAGAGGTCGCGATGATGTCGCGATTGGCACGGCCACCGCGACATCATCGCGACGCTCTAGGGCGTCACGACAAGGTCACGACAGCCTATGGCGTCGCGACAATGTCGCGATGGCCCTGGGAGTCACGACAGCACTAGAGACAGGTAAGTCTTGCAGAGTTCCATTTTCTGTAGAGTCTTCGCCGTTTCCGCTTCTTGTTGTACCCATGGCAGCAGTGCTAGTTTCCTAGTACAGTAGTACACTAGTCGTTCGCCCGGTGCTCGGCACTTGAGGATCTGTCCCGTGAGAGAGGTTGTTACCATTGCCTGGGACCCCCATCCCCACGCGCTCGTTGATGGAGTACTCCGAGCGGCAGGCGTGCTCGAGTCACGGATTCTAGAGCGGAGGGGAAAACGGTGGTTAGGATAGCGGTGTTGAGTCATTTGTAGAGCTCTCGTGGTTGGTATGGGATGCTGAGGTCGTTTGGAGTTGTTCCCAGTGTTGGTCAGTCATTCCTTTTCTCACTGCCTTGCTCTTTATGGCCCCGGAACCACTTAAAGAGGTCAGGCGTGGGACCGTAGTCCGGCCAGACTATGGCGGTTACTATTGTGTTCTTGTGTTCCTACCCCACTCTGACGAGACGTGGAGGTTTGGACCTAGGTCGAGGATAAGACGTCAGTGGACGCACCTGACCGGTTGACTAGTGGTAGTGTTTTCCGTAGCTAGTGTCTCTTGTCCAGACGGAGTTTGCTCTGTCTCTGTTGCCAGCCGTGTAGTGGTCACGACGTGCAGTTGTATGAAGTTTACGACCGTGGTGTACTTCCGTACCGTTGCTAGTTAGTAGCTTCGCTTCCGCACTTCCTTTTGTAGAGTAGAAGATATAACTGTTGTTATTTAATTGTATGTATATTCTTCTGCCTGTTAGAGCCAGTAGGAGATTGGTAGTCCCTACTGAGATTCTGTTGTGAGGCTCATCCCTTCTTTTTCTAGGTGAGACTTCTCAGCAGCGGCAGGGCGCGCGTCGGGCGGAAGAGACAGGGCGGTAGTCGTTGCTCCCGTAGCTAGCAGTGGTTTCCCCTCTCAGCTGTACGTCACCCTTGGGGTATGCCTTTAAGGGACTTGTTCTTCCCTCTCTTTACTTGTACTAGTAGTGTGTGTTGGGACTGCACCTAGAGCGATACGTAGTGGTCTCTATCTTATTTCTGCTTCCGTGTGTGTGCTCCTAGTTAGCAGTTGATGTTTATTTCCATTACATATTCTGTTAGACTTGTGTTATTGCCCTTCCGAGTTCCTAGATCCGTGGGCGGCGATAGTGAAAATCAGGTCCTCGGCTTGGGCCGAGGGTCAGGTTCTCGGGGTCGTTACACAGGTCAACCTAGATCATCCTATACTTAAGAATAACCTAGGCTCGGAATACCATAAATACTGTAATGCCCCGACGCAGAATATCGGAGCGAGCTACAGTTATACAAATAGTATAGAGCGCAAGATAAACATCAAACCATTGCACAATTAGAATAATACCAAATAAACCAACTTTATTGATAATTCCACTAATATCTATTACAATCACTAATTCAAAGCCATAACTATGGGCCTAAAGTGCTTTATTCAAATGAAAACAAACAAACTAACTAACTAATACTAAGACATCTGGCTGACAACTCAACGGGTCACTCCTGCAATTGCTCGTCCCCATCCTCATGCATGTGGTAGTCACCGTCAGATTCACCTGAAACACATATAACAAATAGCATTTGATGAGTGATAACATCCGGTAGGACTTAATATCTAGAAAACAGACATGCTTTAAGTGATTAATATCTTAGATAGCAGGATAACTAGAGAGAACGATCGAGAGAGTAATAGCACATGATAACAAGGGCACAATAGTACTTTTCAAAAGAATATAACACAACTAGCACGTTAAAGGAATGACCATATCATGAGATAACACGTCACGATAGCACGATAGCACACTAGTCAAGATAGCACTTTGATTGCCTTTAGATTATTGAGACAACTAGCACTTGAGTGTAATGCCGAACACTCTGATCATTAAACTCCCATAGGCACTAGGACTTTCGGGCGCACCTCCTAGGATCAGATCAGGCCCTTTATAATGTTGTCTGACATTGATCATGTTTTTATCTTTAGACAATCGGTCAAAATGGCCATCGAGAGTACCAAGAAATAGATGAGAATAATTGAAGAATAGACGAGTGCATAGAGAATATGAATAGATGAGCGAATAAAGTATAGGCGAGAACTATAGGTCAATGCACATAAAACAATGTTAAATTAGGCGATAGTAACACTTGCACAACACGCATAATTGGGTGCTAACAGTCAGGTAGAATTCACTAACTGCCCACTGGCCGTGCTATGAACATAGTTCAGAGGTCTGGCGTAATCTCAAGGTAAGAGAGCAATCTAAGGCCGTTGGATCATGCTGATCCCTAAAGGTAAAATATGTATTGATGGTACAACCTGCTCGTTGACAATGACGTTCGCCAAAGCCAAGGAGTCTTACGGAGGCCTTGAACAAGGAGTTCCTAGTCCAGTCAGAAGTATTCCCAACGGAGAGGTCGTCCAGGTCAAGAAAAGTATAAACAAAAATGTTTGTCCGTCTTGCCTTGAGTGCTCGAAGGCAGACGGATAGGATAATGGTATTAAATCGAGCGAATAAAATGAAGACAAGTTTATTTAAAATAACAGAAAAATTATTATGAAATATTATATTTAATTACCAGATATATTATTGAGGTGGTTTCTGCAAAGTCTCATGTCAAAAATTCATGTTTGGTATGTGTTTGTGAGAAGGAATCAAAGATAACATACGAGAGTCGTACACATATCTTTTAAATAAGAAAATCATGTGAATATCATTAAAGATTAATTAACATGATGTTGCTGTTCGTCAAGAGCATTACAAGGGTGTACCGATTGGTGACCAATAGTCACGACGTTAAGGTCTGTCGCGATCATGGCAATCGGAACAGGACACAGAGACGTGATGTTGTGGACCATCACATTCCCAACGCGACGCGATCCACTATCCAACCTTGTTGAGAACGCAACCGATCGGGTTGTCACGTTCTCAAAGACCCTGGCCGAATCCAAAAAGTGAAATGGAGCACCTTAGGTTGCGGTCTAGTTCTCTAAGAGCTTGATATAGGGGCATTTAAAAATTCATATAAAATCATATACTTAATGAAAAATCACAAAATTAGTTTTAAATGAAACTAGACTTGCAGAGGTATCAACAATAATGAGTAATTAGACTTCTAACATGGTATGAGCATGCTATGAATATGGTACTTCACGATGAACAAAAAATCTCACACAGTGGACATGGATTGATAAATTCGTACAACATACATGATAGAAATTGAGAAAATTGTAGCAATGGATTCGTGACATCGAGTAGAACATACAGTCAAAATCTCCCTCCACGAGATAAAGTGTAGACTATGATTTAAAGAGAACATGAAGGGTCGGGTATATGCCCTTAACAGATCTTTGGGAATGAAATACTCATAAACGACATGATATAAATTGGGAAAAATATGAGGCTTTTGATGCTGGGATCATGGACTATCTAGGGTCGAGTTTAATTTACTTTTGCTTGAGAGATTACTTACCTTTGAGCACTTTTGTGATCCTAGGGCAAGAATGTGAAGAATGCTAAGAACTCTCTTCCAAGCCTCCTTCTTCATGAAGTTTTCCTTCAATGGCCTCCTTCCCACGTCCAAGAGTTCTCAGAGCAGCATTAGGGGCGGCCAAGGATGAGATTGGAGTGTTTTATTGTATGCTTAGGGTTTAAGAGTCCCTCTAACTTCTAACTCTTCCTCCGATCTGAATTTTCATATTTATCTAGCATTTTCCTTGCATTTATCCTTTCATTGGCTTGGGGTGGGCTCTAAAACCATGGCCAACTAGTTACGATAGTGTTAGGACTCTATTTAGGATATTTATGAGCCATGATAGTGATTATCTTGACCTTTTTTATTTATTAATAATTTAGGTATGAAATTAGGCCTATTTATATCTAATCTATCATTCGGATTTTGCGTTGTGGTCCATTAGCTCATGTATGAATCATTATTTAAAGCCCAACACTTATTTTTACTTCACGGGTTTTAATTCATACATATTTCTTCTTAATTTAATTTATTTATCTCAATTTAAAAATTGAGAGTTGCTACACTTAAAGACCCTTACACACCAGCCTTGTTGTTGTTCTCTTCACACCCGAAGAGGAACAACCCCCCAAACACTTTGGGTCCTCCCTTTTATCGAGAGGAACAACAACACCTCGAAGGTGAAATCCACTTGCACATGCAAGTCCTCTCTTCAACCAAAGAGTCACAAACCTAAATCTCAAAGAGATTTCAAAGGGTCCCTAGACCAAGCTCAATATAAGTTGTAGGAGGGCTTGATCTAAGATCAACAAAACTTTTTCTGAAAGAAGATTACAACAGAGACGCATAGAGAGAGAGAGAGAGAGAGAGAGAGAGAGAGAGAGAGAGATAGAGAGAGAGAGAGAGGAAAAAGGAAGTTTGAAGATGATGGTCGAGATGCTCAGTATTCTTCACTTCACAAGGCTTGAAGGATGGATCATTTTGATGGTGTTGCCTTTCTGTAAATCTCACTCTAGTTGGGTTCTAGTTCACTCATTCCTCTGCTTGTAGAGTGAAGCTTCGACTCCGTTATAAAACTCATGGGAAGATAACTGTTGGGACTTTTGTTTGTGTCTTCAATTTTGGATTATGCATGTTTTCAAGGCATAATTGTGTGTAACGTTTGCTTGAATAGAGTACCAAATACCTACAACCAATAAATGCTAGGATAAGATGGTGAGAAGAAAAAGACATTTCATGTCTGTCACACCATACCTCTTCTACCTACTATCCTTATTTTCTACTGATTACTTTTTCTACTCGGTAGGAGCTTTCATGTCTGGCAGCAAACTGTATAGGGTAAGAAGGTATAGCCTATATCTGAAAAGCATGAGCTACTAAAAATTTTTGAGGCTTTGAGGAGGAGTCAAATTTGTAATGCGTGCCAAAACAGAAATTTAAGTAACACAAATCTTCTGTAATGCTCTTATATTATTAGTGAATAGATAAAGCCATTATTTGTTGCCATAGATTAAAATGGAAGACAATTACAGACTGAGCTGACAAAAATTCAGTTTATAAAGCACTTGGTCATTAATCATTACAAATAAGTCAACTGTTCATATGTAATATTTATTTATCAAATCGAAACAATAACTTGCCTAAGTATAAGATCAACTCTTCACAAGAAAGTCGAAGTGTAACATTGACTACAATATAATTATCTCAGCAGTCAAAGTCCACATAGTAGTCGAAGTTGGCATAGCAATTGACGTCCACACAGTAGTCCAAGTCCATATAGTAGTCAAAGTCCATTTATAACACTAATTGATATAACATCCGACTAGTGTTCAATAATTGATGTGAAACAATAATAATCAGTATGAGTTAAAGTCACTTGGGTCACCGATTGAAATGATTGTTCACTAATCAAAAGGATAAGAAGTGTTTAGTAATCAGAATGTTGTTTTTTTAGTAATCGACGTTGCACTTCGACTAGTCATGAGTCAAAGTGAGACTATAACACTAGTCGGACTACTAACAAGGCTTTTCTTCTCTAACCGATATAACTTAGTCAATAATGGATAGAGAGTCTTTCTTCTATAATCGGTGACTTTACTCAATAATCGATAGAAAGACTTGTTAGTAGTCGATGCATAGTTTAACACCAATCAGTATGAGACTTGGTCTATAATTGATAAAGACTTAGAGAATTTATGAAGAACTTTGTGATTGAGTTTTTGAGATACTTACTTTGATGATCCTTAGAGCTTATTATTTTACTTTTAATACCTGTTGACAGACTTAATGAATATATGTTAATCACATAAAATCAGACTAAAGCAAAATATCACCAAAATTGATATAGAAGCCAAAAAGATATTAACAAATATGAGCAGACATGTAGACATTATTTGTCGAGATATCATCCATATTTGTCGATAACTGGACATCATCTATTGACATATCATTCATGTCTATTGACAGATTTACCAGAAAACAATATTATGAGAATGCTTTTGATGATGTGCTTGTACAAATATTATTAAATGGATATGAATGAGTATAGTTACCATGAAGATATTTATTTAAAGTTTTGTCATCACTAAAACCTAGGAATATATGAAGATAATAGGTTCAACAGTGGGCTTCCTTCTTGCTCGAAAAAGAGAAGAAGATCAGTGGAGTGCTCAGTGTTGTATATCCTTAAGGGGGACTGACCCTTGGTTAGTGAAATCCCAAGATTTTACTTGGGGATTCGATGTAGGACTTCTATTTGGGAAGGGCCGAACCAGGATATATAACATTTGTGTGTCCTTTGTGTGATTGTCCTATTTGATTACTTTCGTACTCTTAATCTTTATTGCACATGATTTAATTCACTAACAAAGGTTGAAGTGTTTGATTAAGTTTTTAGATTTCTATATCACCCTATTCACCCCCCTCGGTGATTATTACTTTGCTACCGTGGGCCAACATGTGATATATTGTTCGATTAAGTTTCCTTGTGCTTTATGCGACTACGTACTATGATGCGATAATCAATTAAAATTTCCTTGTGCTTTTATGACTAATTGTGATACGATAATCGACTATGTGTATTCTAGTAGACTTTCTATGGCTATGTATAATTGATTGCCTTCAAACTTTTCTTTGTGTCCTGTGGCCAACTATAATTGATTAGCGGATTCAATGACAGATTATCTATGCTTATAATCAGTTAATATGACTAAGTAATTCTATTATCTAACCTATTATGCTACAATATATAGTTTTCTTTTCAAGCATGCAGTTAAGCTCTTTCTTGTGTTTTGATTCGATTTAATGTACGTACTGATCACTTAATGATATAAGATGCATATATGATCAACATGTATAAGAGAACTGTGAATTATTCTACTAAGTATGGACTCATTAAATCCACACATGTTTTTAGGAGACTTAAGTGAAGATTTCAGGATTCAATTCAAGAGTAAGCAGACTTAGCTGGAATCTGAAGGAAGACTATCTTAGATATGAGGATCTTTTGTTGTCTTTAGGTAGTTTAATTAAGCTCAGTTTTAATTTCAATGAAGTTATGTAAAACTCAATATGAACCGATTGGAGTTGTATTAATGGATGGTTAGATTTCTTTAATTGAATATTTCAAGATAGGAGCATGTATATATAGTTATATGATGATTACTCTATTTTGTTTAGTTAAGTTGGGTCGTTCCCACTGCCATGTTCTTCGTTATGAAAAAAAAAAATTCAAATTGAGGTCCCATATAACTAGCCCATCACATTCTCCTTTTTTTTTAAATCAAACACAAACCCTTCTTCATTCAACCAAAGATAGTACAAGAAATTATATATTCAAAGATCCACCGTGCAATAGCCATAAATATGCAGTTGGCCGGCCCCCATACATCCAATGCATAAAGTTGACTTTCACAATGATGAGAAACTTTTACTATATATAGAGATCAGATAGAAGAACACACAGATGAAGTTGCTCCAAGAATGCTTCTTCCATGACGACAACAAGGCTACTCTTCGACAATGACAACTGACAATTGATAGAAGAAGACTATGAGAAAACGCATCCAATTAGATGCATTTGGATGAAGTCTTAACATGTACAGTCTCCCTTGTATATAAGATGTAACCAATATAGGTGCATCAATCAATATAGGTGTTTGATGCAGAAACCAATATTCAAAGCTTACTGACCAGGCGTAGGAAAAAGAAGTGATTTAGAAGGTATGGTGGGGTTCCAAACATAGGAGAGGGTAGAAGGTTCTAATGAAAGAAGTGATTTAGACAAGTATATGATGGTGAAATAGAAGGTAGAACTTTAAAGATATAGACTAAATAAGGTTGATGAAATGGATAAGTAAGGATCTGAACCACAATATGAGCACAAGTAGAAAAAGACACCATGCCTACATGGGACAAAAGCTAATTAAGTTAAATCTAGATTTATCTTAAAGAACCTCGCAAAAGTGATGATGCTGCAAAAGGGGATTATTCCTCCACGTAAAGAGCAAGGGGGTGTCTCCGGGAAACCCCCTCTCCTGCACAAGGAGAGCTGTGGAGAAACTTCGACCGATCTGGTGGAGGGAGTTCCTACCAACTCCGTGGATAGGTGTCCCAGTGCCTAGCACAGTGGGCATCCGTGGAGTTTGGGTGGGAGGCATTTAGGGATCGATTCCTGGGCGCGTAGGTTTATACGTTGGTCAGCCACTTTACCACTGGGCTGTAGTACCAAAAAAAAAAAAAACTCCGTAGATAGGTCCTCAGCACGTAGTGGCCCATCACATTCTCTTCTACTACTTCCTTTTGCTTGGAAAATTCATTAATTTGATGCATTTGTTAGGACTCGTAGAGTCTGTAACTTGAGTCCTCTAAGGTATATAAAGATTAAAGCTAGTCTTTTACGTCGCCAAATTAGTTACAAATTATAATATATATTGTGATCTATAAAATCCACCCACTTTAGCTTTGTGGACGGCACGCGATCAGATACCCTATCTGGGGTAGCGCTCTTTGGAACTATATATAATTGGCCTTGCATGTGCACATATTCCCTCTGGTGGGGGTGGAGAATTATCGATCGGGAAACTTGTTTGATGGAAGAAACGTAAGGCAGAGCAGAAGAACACACACCGGACACTTGTCGGAGAATTCCTTCTCTTCATGTCAATTTAAAATGAGATTCTGAGCATTAATATAATTAATTATCTAACACATATATATGGGATGACCATCGACCCATTTGTCCCCATCTCACAAAGTGCAGACCTCTTTCTGCTGTTTCGGGGAGGACGACGATCTCCAAGTTTAATTAATCTACCATGCATGCATATGGCATTGTCCTCCCTGCACTTCTCATGCTTCTGCACCTGCGCCATGTCATTGATACCCAATGTATGGTTAGTAAGAACAGCCACTTGAAGATGTTTGGCTTGGTCCACTCTCTCCCCACCGGGACCTTGGGCGATTGAACACCCATATATAATGATTGTGCCTTCAAACGTAGTTCCCTTCTATTTGGCTACGGATCGAGGGTCCACCAATATTGAACACATCATGCATATGTGAGGTCAGATCATGCATCTTCCGACAACATGCTGCTGAGAAAGTCCAAATTGATAATGGGCACTTCATGAGTTAGTTCTAGGCACCCTTTGGAGCTCCTTGGTGCAACCTGCACGGTGACGTCTAGCTAGCTAGTTAATGGAGGTTGTTCGGACATTTGGATATCTGGAAAACAAAGTTAAAATCAAATCTCTTATCCTCGACAAGAATATATAGCTTTTAATTTGCTGGTGTCCCACTAACCTTCTTAACCCAGCACTCCATTAAAACGACTTCATTAAGCACTACTCCCAATTAACGTGTCACAGTCCCTTTCCAAATGTCAAGAACAGAGACGTGTTCAGCCATGATCGGAACATATGGAACGATTAAGTTGAACCTCCATGGCTTTTTGAAAAGCAAAATGAGAAGGGTCGTCCAACGTTGGTCTCCAACACAAACTCCATATATCACACTACTAGTTCGCAAACGAAACGTGATTCTCGAAGATTAATTCGAGTTAAAGCTGAGTTTGAGGTTGAGGTTAGATGCTGATCTTACACAACAAAGCCACACCCAAGCATATATATATATATACAATATTCTTTTGCTGACACTATCTATAAACCAAATTTGGCTGGAACCCATGCATGAAAGAAGCAGACGTCGTTTTCGGATCCTTGCGTGAAGGTATGAAACAACGTTTTTTGTGGGGGATGGATCTATCAGTTCCATATCCTGTGGTGGCGGATGGTTCAATTCTCTATTTATTCGTCTTCGAAGTTGCTATATATAGACAATCGCCTTAAGGTGATTTAATTTGGTGACGTTAAAAGGTTAAAAGAAGAAGAGCAGAAGAAGACGTGAGAAACAGAGAAAATCTCGGAGAGACGTACGTGTTAGATTCAAAGATTTCCATGCATATCTTCAATATTGAGAAAGCCCATATCGTTCCACAAAGGGAATTGGGCGAATGAAACCGGGGTATGAGGATCACGGCCAGGTGATCTTTTTTTTACCTGTCCCTGGCGGTATTACTATAGGAGAAAGACTTATTGCACTTTCACATTGCACTCCGCTTTGGTTGAGGGTTAGCCTTCCCAGGGATAGGTTAACCCGGGGTACGTTAACCCCAAAAAAATATAGATCCACTTTGGTTGCTATTTTGGAGATGTAGATGGGTTAAGGCATTTTTTTGGTTAACTATCATCTTTGACTCTATTTTTTTATGTATAAAAATTAAAAAAATATAAGACATATAATAGAATAATATTTAAAATTTTATGATAATTTTTTCAGAATTTTTTAAAAAAGAAAAAGAAAGTTATCCCTCTCTACCCCACCTCAAGAGGTGGGGTAAACTTACCCCGGGTTAGCGGGGGTACCCCGGGGTAACTCTGCCCCGCTTCCCAAAGCGGAGTGAGGCGGTTACCCCGGGGTACCCCTCTCTACTCCGCTTATCAAAGCGGCCCAGTGTAATGTAACTTGACATAAGATCCATGTGGCATCCAACAATTGGATGACCACTTTATCACTCCTCATGTGAGGAGTGCCACATGGGCCATAAGATCCATGTGGCATCCAACAATTGGATGACTACTTTATCACTTCTCATGTGAGGAGTGCCACATGGGCCTTATGCTTAGTCACATTGCACTTAAAGTGCAATGTGTAAGTGTAATAAGCCTTTCTCTTACTATAGATTCTTATTCTAGTGATGTTGTCCCAATTTATGTGGTCTATCTGCCTTCGATGAGTGTGATCGCGAGTTCAAAGATTTGTGAATATTTATGTCCTAGTGCTCTGCACAAAGATGTGGATAATTAGTAAGTAATTTTTTTAACAAGGTGAAGGGGCGGAAATGAAGATGACATGTTCTACTTTGATTGATTTTAAGTAAGGGTGTAATCGGTCGGAGTCATCAGAAACAATAATTTTCAAATCAGATTTTGATAAGAATTATAAAAAATAATCGAAAAATTGAATCTATTTCATCAAATTATCAGATAATCAGATTTGAAAATTGAATAGTATTAAATATGAACATATCTACAGTAAATCGGATAATTAGTGTAGCACCCTTGATTTTTAAAATCAAGAAAAATAAAATATTATTATTTAATAAATAAGATAAATTAATTTAATTAGAATAAAAGGGAATTAAAACAATACCCATTAAGCTAAATTATTAATGGGTTACTCTAATAACCCAAATCTAATAGATTGGGCCCAAATAGGGTTAGCCCATCATGGGATGAGAAATAATTAAGTTAAATTCGGAATAAAAATAAGTGATAATTAGGAAAGGGTTTAAATAATTATTAAATAGTCCATATCCATCCTAAAAAGAGTCCTAGACTTACCCTAAATCTTTACCCACAAAATTGGATCCCATTAAAACTCTATTAGATGGATAAATAAGAGAAAGTGGTAGATAAAGAAGGAAATTCGGAGTTTAATGGAAGAGAGGACACTTAGAATGGCTAGGACTCTAATTAGCAATCAAAACACCCTAAAACTCGTCCCTAGCAACCCTAAACCGCAGTAGAGGCTTTGGAGGACGAGGGGAGAGGCTGGAGATCGTGGGAGCTTGGAGAAGGGAGCTTGGACAAAGGAGTTTTCATCCCGTTTTCGTCTCCAACATAGGGTTCTTCTTGGATTCGAAAAAAGGTAGGCAATCTCTCAAGCAAAAATCGTGTAAAAATTATCCTAGGTAGTCTTCATGTACCTCTTCAAAAGCCCTATAGTTTCGTTGTATTCTGCTTATCCATTTGGGCGAATTTAATTCATGAAGCCCTGTTGTCACCATGAATCCAAAATTTCATGTTCTTTTTAATTCCCCGCACGTACTTGTCCCCATACTATGAGAAAATTCTCATTTATACTACAATGCAATAGCTTTCAAATGCCTCTAGTTTCGTTCTATTTCGATCTCCCATGAGGGAGAATTAATTCTTTGAATTCCTGTCAGATACATGCACCCGACCCCTCATGTTTGCTTGGGAACCTCGTTTATACTTGACTTCAGATCATGATAAAATTATCATAAATACTACATCTTGTTAGCTTTTGAACGCCCCTAGTTTCGGAATTTTTCATCATGTATTCATCTTAAATTAATTCATTGAACCCTGACTGCGCCTGTTTAGGTCACCGAAAAGTAACCCGATCAATGCATGACTAAACCTTGTCTATTTTCAAATTAATCATGTTGATAGGTCTATATGTCTACTTTCGTTTAAAACTATTTTCGTGCTTTTTGGATCACCGTGCTATTTTATATGGAATTTAGAACGTCCCTGTATCACAGAGACTCGCCCTGGGAAAAAGGGCAATCCCACCTGTTATCGCGACGGCGCAATCCGCCGCAATTTCAGCGAGGTCGCGCCGGCCGATGGCGTCGCGTCAAGAACGCGGCGGCTTATGCCGCCGCGACTCACTCCGGACCGGGCCAGACCGGTCAGGTTCCGTGTTGCGCCCGACCGCCCTGTCGCGACTTGAATCGTGACAGGTAAGTCTGCCGCGTTTTCATGAATCCGACCAGAATGGAAAATTATGCATATGCCGTGTTGTTTAAGCTTTATACCCTTTAATTAGCCATGATTAACCCATGTTATAGTTAATTCGACTTGGTAAATTAATAAATAGCATTAATGATATAAATTTAATTATTTAAAATGACATTTGCACAACTTGTCATATCCTCAAGATTTCTTTACACTTACACACACACAACATTATTAAATGCCATCTAACCCTGATAAATTATGCAATAATGTATTCGGTAAATTAGCGAAATAAATGACTAAATTACACTTTTTTTATTAAATACAATTGTCTTCATTTCATACGCGCATTTTTATACCGTTATCGTTTTCCCTCGGCTTCGAGCACTCGAGGCACGACGGACCCGTTTTCTACACACTTTTCTCTTGACTTGGACCACCTCTCCATCGGGAATACTCTCGATTGGGCCAGTGACTCCTTGTAAAGACCTCCGTAAGTCATCTTGGCTTTGGCGCACGTCCTTAGTCAATGAGCTGGTTGTACCCCAAAACCCGATACACATTAGGGATCAGTACGATCCATGACTTTAGTGTGTTCTCTCCTTATCTTGTGATCACGCCGAACCATTGAGCCTGTGTACACAGCACGGTTAGTGGGCGGTGGTGACTTCTACCAGATTGCCGGCCCGCAGTGGTGTGCCGTGCAACCATATTATCGATGTTTAACGTGATTTTATGATAATACCCATGTCTCATCTGCTCTCTATATTCTCTCGTCTATTCACATTCTCTCTACACTCTCATCTATCTCGTCTAAGTACTCTCTTATCTCTTCTTGGTAGTCCATTGGCCATTCGTGTGATTGTCTAAGATAAAAGAAATGACTAATGCCAGCACAATAGGGCCTGATCAGGTCCTGGGAGGAGCGCCCGAAAAGTGCCAGTGCCCATGGGAGTTAAAATGATCAAGGATGTGTTACGGCATGCATCCAGAGCCAGTTTACTATCTAGATTAATCTATGACAATCAAAGTGCTATCTCTACAAGTGCAAGCGTGATCGTTACTAGTGCACCGTTGTGTAAATTACATGTTATATCGTTACATGGCCATTTTATTATCGTTCTCGTTGTACTATTTTCCCTGTGCCAGTTGCTATTGTTCTCTCGTTATCATGACATGCTCTACATGACTATTCTCTCTAGATAGCCTGCCATTAAAACATTAACTATTTAAAGCATGCTTGTGTTCATGAGATATTAAGTCCTACTGGCGTTATTCGCTCATCTTGCGTATTTATTTGATGTGTTTTAGGTGAGTCAGATCACGACCACACATACGAGGACGGGACTGAGGGAGATGCTCAAGAGTGACCATTTCAGCCACCGATGCTATCTAGTAGTAGTTAGTATAGTTATAAGTTAGTGAGTTAGTTAGTCATGATGTAATAGTTTAAGTTTGAATAAAGTACTCGGGGCCCTAGTTCTGGCTCTGATACGTTGATGTAAAGATGTCTGGTGGATTATTAATGAAATTTGAGTTTATTTGGTGTTATCCAATTGTGTGATGGTATTGTTATTTATTTCTTGCTCTGTACTATTTAATAACTGTAATCCCGCTCCGATATTCCGCGTCGGGGTATTACAATTTTGTGGTATCAGAGCCTAGGTTATTCTTAAGTATAGGATGATCTAGATTTGACCTGCCTTTACTTAGAGTCTAAATTCCATACCTATGTGAGATGGGTATAACCGTGGGTAATAAGATAAAATGGATACACACACGCACAAACTTAGTGCAAACTCAACGACTTACATTTAAATTCTCTTTTGAAGGAACGTAAACAATGGCAGCGGAGCGTGCTCAACTCCGTGACAGGAGACACACGATTCAGCAGCTTACTCAAGCCTTACTTTAGGCCGCTGGAGCCAACAACAATAATAACAACAACCGAGGAGCTGGTGATTTACATAGAAATTTCCGCAACCTGAATCTGCCTCGATTCAGTGGTACCACAGACCCTGATGAGGCCAAGAACTGGCTCAAAGAAATTGAGCGTATCTTCTGCGTCATGCAATGCGCGGATGGGGACAAGATACTGCTAGCTACATTCTAATTAGAACGAGACACCCGTGCGTGGTAGGAGTCCGTCGAGGCTACCCGAGCAGATGCACAATTCACATGGGAGGAGTTTAAGGAGCACTTTAACTCCAAATATTTCTCTGAAAGGGTCCAAGAAAGGAAGGCCTCTGAATTCGCTGCACTTAAACAGAGGAACCTCACAGTTGCTGAATACGAAGCACAGTTCTCCCGATTGGCGTGCTATGCCAATCATCTGGTGAGTACAGAGAAGATGAAGGCGAAAAGGTTTCTTAATGGGCTCAGGCCCGCATATATCACACAGTTGGCACCTATGGATATTCAGACTTATCCGGAAATGGTCAGGAAAGTACAACTACTCGAGGATGCAACCGATCTCACTGATCGCATCAAGGGTAGAATGGTAAAGAAGGAACTGACTTCTGGAGCATCAAGCAAGCCTGCCTACAGCAAGAAAAGACCATTAAGTATCACTGACCGGCCAAGCCAGGAGCGAAAGCCCAAAGTCTCTACTCCTACTACTGCCCCAAACAACAAGCCCAGATGCAAACATTGTGACAAGCTTGGTCACACGACAGAAGAATGCTGGAGGAAGGTAGGTGCATGCCTTCGTTGTGGGAGCCGAGAGCATCGGATCCCTGAATGCCCGTTACTGAGGGAGAACGAGAAGTGTCCTGCGGGACAAAAGAAGCCAGGCAGACTCCAAGCTCTGTAAGAAGTGGACACCACTGAGGAAGGTGGAGTTGTGGAAGGTACACTACCAGTCTTTTTTCAATCAGAATTTGTTTTGTTTGATACTGGCGCAACGCATTCGTTCATATCACAAGCATTTGCTGATACATTAAATGAAAAACCCACATCCATGGAGTTTGAATTACCTGTCACAACACCCTTGGGAGAAAAGGCTCAATTGAATAAATATTTTCCATTGGCTAATGTTAAGATTGGTGAACTCAATCTAAGAGCTAACTTGATCTGTATGCCCATGGAGGGCTACGATGTCATTCTGGGAACCGATTGGCTATCCACTTATGGGGCTTGTGTTGATTGTAGAAGATGGAAGATTACCTTTAGTGAATTCCCTAAGCTAATCTTCACAGGACGTAGACACAAGAGGCACTTGTCTCTCGTCTCTGCCATAAAGGCACAAAACATGATAAGAAAGGGCTGTGTGGCATTTCTTGCCGCAATTGTAGTTGAGAAGAAAGCAACCAAGATATCAGACATTCATATAGTGCATGAATATCCAAACGTGTTTCCCGATGAGCGGCCAAGCATTCCACCTGAGAGAGATGTAAATTTCTCAATTGATCTCCTACCTGGAGCTGCACCAGTTTCACGACAACCCTACAGGATGTCCCCCGCTGAATTGAAAGAGTTGAAAGAGCAACTGATGGAACTTCTAGAAAAGGGTTTCATTAGGCCAAGTACTTCTCCTTGGGGAGCACCAGTGTTATTTGTCAAGAAGAAGGACGGATCCATAAGATTATGCATCGATTACAGACAGTTGAACAATCTCAGTATCAAGAACAAGTACCCTCTACCGCGTGTCGATGAACTATTTGATCAGATATCAGGAGCAAAGTATTTTTCTAAGATTGACCATAGATCGGGATATCATCAGATGAGGATTAAAGATGCAGATATCTACAAGACAGCTTTCAGGAGCAGGTACGGTCATTAAGAATTTGTAGTCATGCCTTTTGGACTAACCAATGCTCCTACAGCTTTTATGTAATTAATGAACAGCATCTACCGGACCTACCTCGACAAGTTCGTCGTGGTCTTTATTGATGATATTCTCATATACTCCAAGACCAAGGAAGAGCATGAGGATCATCTGAGGATCGTGTTGGCCCTTTTGGTACGGCAGCAAGCTAACCTAGAGGGGGGGTGAATAGGTTTTTCTGAAATCTGAAATAGAAACTTAAACACAGAAATTAACACTTGAAGGTTTGGTTAGTTTAGTGTGATAAAGAGTAGCAGTGCGGAAGCAAATAAACAAACACACAAAGGACACAAGGAATTTGTCCTGGTTCGGTCCTTCCCACATGGAAGTCCTACGTCCAGTCCCCAAGCAACCTCTTGGGATTTTACTAACCAAGGGTACAGTCCCCCTTAAGGACACTACAACACCCAGCACCCCAGCTGGTCTTCTTCTCTTTCCCGGGCAAGAAGGCAACCCACTTCTCTTACAGGTAAAGAAGCCAACCTCCTGGTACAAACCCTAGTGCGGTTCTGCTAGACACTAACCCCTAGCTAGGTTAACAACTGTATACAGTCCTACAGCCGGACAAGGATCTTTCTTAGAAAAGAAAGAACAAAGCTGAGAGTTGGAACAAATAAAAACCAACTAAAAGAACTCTCAGCAAAAGACTCTCTCCCCCAGATTACAAGATGCACACAGAGAGAGAGAGAAGAGAGAAGAAGGAGCTTGAATGCTTCAGTGCTTCAGATGCTTGAACACTTCTTCTTGGGCTCAGGCTCTTTCTCTCTTTTTCTTTGAGTGTATTTGGAGTTCAGGTTCCTCACTGATTGTACACTCATTCAAAAGATCTTCAGGAAAAAGCTCACTTTGTTCTTCAGCCATTCTTCATCTTTTATATGAGCAATTTGAATAAATCCGTTGAGGAGATCCGTTGGAGTTCTAGCCGTTGCTCATCTTCTCTTTCTTCTGATAATTTGTGGTCTACGAGGTCTGCAAGCATAGAAAAAAGTGTTTAGATAAAAGAGTATTTCTGTCAAAAAGGTTCATACCTTTATGTTTCCTGATGCCACCCAGAAGTGGTAAGTAATCTCTCTTTTGTTGGCAGGAGAGAAGAGATGTAGAAAGATAAGCAAAAAGATCTCCTGTCAGACAGATAAAGGATTACGCAAATCAAGAATATTGACTTTTTCACTAGATGCCAAAAACATTTTAAAATATAAAGGAAATCTATGTTTTTACAAACGAATTCACGTGAGAGCAATCCTTATGAGAGTTACAAAGGAATCCATGTGAGAGTTACAAAGGAATCCTTATGAGAGTTACAAAGGAATCCATGTGAGAGTTACAAAGGAATCCATGTGAGAGTTACAAAGGAATCCTTATGAGAGTTACAAAGGAATCCATGTGAGAGTTACAAAGGAATCCATGTGAGAGTTATAAAGGAATCCATGTGAGAGTTACAAAGGAATCCTTATGAGAGTTACAAAGGAATCCATGTGAGAGTTACAAAGGAATCCATGTGAGAGTTACAAAGGAATCCTTATGAGAGTTACAAAGGAATCCATGTGAGAAGTCTGTGTGAGTTACAAAGGAATCCTTATGAGAAGTCTGTGTGAGTTAATAAGGAATCGTTATGAGAAGTCTGTGTGAGTTACAAAGGAATCGTTATGAGAAGTCTGTGTGAGTTACAAAGGAATCGTTATGAGTTAGAAAGGAGTCTGTGTGAGTTACAAAGGAATCCTTATGAGTTACAAAGGAGTCTGTGTGAGTACAAAGGAATCCTTATGAGTTACAAAGGAGTCTGTGTGAGTTACAAAGGAATCCTTATGAGTTACAAAGGAGTCTGTGTGAGTTACAAAGGAATCCTTATGAGTTACAAAGGAGTCTGTGTGAGTTACAAAGGAATCCTTATGAGTTACAAAGGAGTCTGTGTGAGTACAAAGGAATCCTTATGAGTTACAAAGGAGTCTGTGTGAGTACAAAGGAATCCTTATGAGAGTCACTTATCAAATCGTTATGAGACCAAATCGATGTGGCACTTTGAACTGAAATCCATATATATATTGAATGGAATCCATTTATCTGTTTAGTGCAAATCATTATAGAATAATGTCATAAAATTATATTTATTAGAAAATCATGATCTTTAATTTATTATTAGAAAAATCATGGTAATAAATATATTTAATATTCAATTAATCATGTAAATTTATATTTATTAAGAAAAACATGATATTAAATATTTTTAATAATAATTAATTAAACATAAATTTTATTATCACCAAAATAAAAGGGTAAAATATAGGAGTGGTTCAACAGATCGCTCTGCAAATCTTACGGGACAACCAACTCTACGCCAAATTGAGCAAGTGTGAATTCTGGCTTGAGGAGGTGTCGTTCCTAGGTCATGTTATTTCCAATGACGGTATTGCTGTCGACCCTTCCAAGGTAGAAGCTGTGCTGAACTGGGAAAGGCCGACCAATGTCACAGAAATAAGAAGTTTTCTTGGACTGGCTGGTTATTACAGACGGTTCATAAAAGACTTCTCCAAGATAGCCGTTCCTCTTACACGTCTTACGCGGAAAGAGAACCCATATGTCTGGAGCAAGGAATGTGAGAAGAGCTTTCAGACACTTAAGAAGTTGTTGACATCTGCACATGTCCTCGCATTACCAGTCGAAGGAGCAGGATTCTCAGTCTACACTGATGCATCTGGAATCGGTCTAGGCTGTGTACTAATGCAGAATGAGAAAGTGATAGCTTATTCTTCAACGCAGTTGAAGCCACATGAAGTCAATTATCCTGTCCATGACTTAGAGCTAGCTGCTGTGGTATTTGCACTCAAGGTCTGAAGGCATTACCTATATGGGGAACAATTCATTGTCTACTCCAACCACAAGAGTTTGAAATATTTATTTTCTCAGAAGGAGCTTAACATGAGACAACGAAGATGGCTGGAGTATTTAAAGGATTTCGATTTAAACATTCAATATCACCCAGGTAAAGGTAATGCAGTAGCTGATGCACTTAGCAGAAAGCCAGTAGCTTCGTTATCCTGTGTAGTCATGGGCGAGATGCAATTGTTAGAGCAATTCGCCAGTCTAGATCTGAATATTGAAAAAAGAAGTGATAAGATGTTAGTGGCTAATCTTAAAGCTCAACCCGACATCTTTGTCGAGATCAGAGAGCAACAGGCTAATGATCTGTTTCTAATCAGAGTAAGGGAGACCATAGTTGACAAGCCAGACTTCTCCATCGCTGAAGATGGAAGAATATTATTCCAAGCCAGGACATGTGTGCCTGACAATGAAGAGCTGAAAAGGAAACTGATGGATGAAGCCCACAAGACCAAGTACACAATACATCCAAGTGCAACCAAGATGTACCAAGACATGAAGAGGTCATTTTGGTGGCCAAACATGAAGCGTGAGGTGGCTGAGCATGCCGCGCACTACCTCACTTGTCAGTAGGTAAAAGCAGAACATCGTTGTCCTGCGGGTGTACTTAGACCCTTGGACATACCTGAATGGAAGTGGGAAAGCATCGGTATGGATTTCATCATGGGTTTACCCCAAACTCGTGGTGGACTTGATGCTATCTGGGTTATTGTGGACCGTTTAACCAAGTCCGCACACTTCTTTGCCATTAAGAGTACTTGGAGTGTGGATGTGTTGGCAGCTTTGTATGTAAAGGAAATCGTGAGATTACATGGAGTCCCCATGTCCATTGTCTCAGATCGTGACCCCAGATTCACATCTAGATTCTGGAAGGGACTTCAGACAGCGTTGGGTACTAAACTCAACTTCAGCACTGCTTTCCACCCACAGACGGATGGACAGACTGAAAGAACAAATCAGATAGTGGAAGACATGCTACGAGCTTGTGCTATAGACTTTGAGGGATATTGGAATGAACAGTTCTCACTAATTGAATTCGCCTACAACAATAGTTATCAGGCCAGCATCAAGATGGCACCATTTGAAGCATTATACGGCAGAAGTTGCAGATCGCCAATATGTTGGAATGAAGTAGGTGAACAACAATGGCTGGGACCAGACATGGTGCAGAATACCAGTAGAGATATCCAGATCATCAGAGACAGAATTAAGGTAGCTCAGTCCAGGCAGAAGAGCTATGCTGATAAAAGAAGAAGGGACTTAGAATTTCAAACTAGAGATCATGTGATGCTCAAAGTATCCCTGACCCGAGGATTTCAAAGGTTTGGGATGAAAGGCAAGCTGAGACCGAGATTCATAGGTCCATTTGAAGTATTAGATAGAGTTGGCGAGGTGGCGTACTGACTAGCACTACCTCCCCAGTTCTCTACCGTACATAACGTGTTCCATGTGTCAATGCTGAGAAAGTACGTATACGATCCATCACACGTAATCAGCTATGATGACATTACTCTGAACAAGGATATGACCTATGAAGAAAGGCCAGTGAAGATCTTAGACAAGAAGATGCAACAGCTTCGGAATCGATCCATACCTGTGGTCAAGATTCTGTGGAGGGATCACGAAGTTGAAGAGGCAACATGGGAGCCCGATATCCAGATCTATTCAGTAAGACATTCTTCCTCTTACGATTATATGAATTTGGGGACCAAATTCTTTTTAAGAGGGGGAGGATGTAGCACCCTTGATTTTTAAAATCAAGAAAAATAAAATTTTATTATTTAATAAATGAGATAAATTGATTTAATTAGAAAAAAAGAGAATTAAAACAATACCCATTAAGCTAAATTATTAATGGGTTACTCTAATAACCCAAACCTAATAGATTGGGCCCAAATAGGGTTAGCCCATCATGGGATGAGAAATAATTAAGCCAAATTCGGAATAAAAATAAGTGATAATTAGGAAAGGGTTTAAATAATTATTAAATAGTCCATATCCATCGTAAAAAGAGTCCTAGACTTACCCTAAACCTTTACCCACGAAATTGGATCCCATCCCAACTCTATTAGATGGATAAATAAGAGAAAGTGGTAGATAAAGAAGGAAATTCAGAGTTTAATGGAAGGGAGGACACTTAGAATGGCTAGGACTCTAATTAGCAATCAAAACACCCTAAAACTCGTCCCTAGCAACCCTAAACCGCAGTAAAGGCTTTGGAGGACGAGGGGAGAGGCTGGAGATCGTGGGAGCTTGGAGAAGGGAGCTTGGACAAAGGAGTTTTCATCCCGTTTTCGTCTCCAACATAGGGTTCTTCTTGGATTCGACAAAAGGTAGGCAATCTCTCAGGCAAAAATCATGTAACAATTATCCTAGGTAGCCTTCATGTACCTCTTCAAAAGCCCTATGGTTTCGTTGTATTCTGCTTATCCATTTGGGCGAATTTAATTCATGAAACCATGCTGTCACCATGAACCCAAAATTTTATGTTATCTCTAATTCCCTGCACATACTTGTCTCCATTCTATTAGAAAATTCTCATTGATACTAAAATGAATAGCTTTCAAACGCCCCTAGTTTCATTCTATTTTGATCTCCCATGAGGGAGAATTAATTCTTTGAAACCCTGTCAGGTACATGCACCTAACCCTTCATGTTTGCTTGTGAACCTCATTTATACTTGACTTCCAATCATGAGAAAATTATCATAAATACTACATCATGTTATCTTTTGAACGCCCCTAGATTCGGAATTTTTCATCATGTATTCATCTCAAATTAATTCATTGAACCCTGACTGCGCCTGTTTAGGTCACCAAAATGTAACCCGATCAATGAATGACTAAACCTTGTCTATTTTTACATTAATCGTGCATGTTGATAGGTCTATATGTCTACTTTCGTTTAAAACTAGTTTCGTGCTTTTTGGATCACCATGCTATTTTATATGGAATTTAGAACGTCCCTATATCACAGAGGACTCGCCCTGGGAAAAAGGGAAAAATGGCGAGGTCGCGCCGGCCGATGGCGTCGCGCCAAGAACACGGCGGCTTATGCCACTGCGATTCACTCCGGACTGGGCTAGACCGGCCAGGTTCCGTGTCGCGCCCGACCGCCCGGTCGCGACATGAATCGCGACGGGTAAGTCTGCCGTGTTTTCATGAATCTGACCAGAATGGAAAATTGTGCATATGCCCTATTGTTTAAGCTTTATACCCTTTAATTAGCCATGATTAACCCATTTTATAGTTAATTCGACTTGGTAAATGAATAAATAGCATTAATGATATAAATTTAATTATTTAAAATGACATTTGCACGACTTGTCATATCCTCAAGATTTCTTTACACTTACACACACACAACAATATTAAATACAATCTTGTCACGGCCCAAGAATTACGCAGCGGATATTAGTTCGAGGAATTCGAGTCGATATCCCGAGACGTGGACAGTCGGCAAATAAGCCTCTAGCTAGCACGCACTAATGTGTATCAACACAACATCATAATAGGGCCCAAATATTGAACTAAAAATAAATTGTAATCAGATCTCAACTTATTGTATTCCAAATGGAACTGTTACAACTCTTAGACTATGGGATAACAGAACTAGACTCAATAAAAAGGAAAGTACATTTACCCCTCACTTCCTACTACATATTCTAACTCTCAAAATAAACTACTATAACTAGACTCATAATTTAATCGCTCATCACTTGGATGCATTCCCATCCTCGACTTGCTCTTCCTCTTGAGCTTCATAGTCACCTAGATTGGGAAAAGGTAGGGGATGAGCAAACTAGCCCAGTAGGATTTATATCTCAATGTGCGGGCAATAGTATAAGTGATTAACATTTTAGAACTAGGCAAGTATGATCAATGATATGCAAGTATGAATAAAACTCATTAAAACATGATATATAAAACAAGCTGGATAGAGTGAACAAGATAGAATAAGATTTTTGAACAAGATGACAAGAAAGAACTAGCAATAGATCACTTTGAACAAGCACGAAAGATTTCACTTGATGTCAATAGTTTTCAAGAAAACAAGATATCACTAGTTGTAATAAATGCAGGATGGCCATATCACGCAAGCAAGCAAGCAAGATTGCACAAGCACGATCAAGTAATACTAATCAGGCTCGTAGACACTAATGTACACCAAGGAAAGATCCACCAAGAATGCACACAGGTCACGTTTATTTGGTTATGTATCTATCATTCAAAAAGCAAGAAAGTACTCCCAGCGCAGATGCAACGCCAGTAATCATTATACCCAATGGTTAACAATATATTTATGACTCGCCGTCATTGGGGCTAGACTGGAGCCCTTGGACACACGCTGTGCCCTGTCAGCCATCTCATGTAAAATTTTAAATGTAGATACCCACAGTCATAAATAATGGCCAATGAGAGTTTCAAAATGTAGCGTGTGTAATGTCATGTTCACGATGATGATGAGAAGAATTAAATAATTAAATTGAACATGATTCCATGAGGACAATGGTCAAGAGATAAATTCGGCAGCTGAACGGTATGATTTATAATTTAGTTCAATCTTTACATTAATGGCTTTAGTCTAGATTGTAATTCATGCTCACGAGAACAAGAAGAGAAGGAAGTGCACGCCCTAGATGTATAAGTGTGTAGTGATGCAAGCGTGTCTATTCACAATCCGTCGGTCTCAAACTCTCGAAAAAAACACTTAACATGGTGGCATGCAATGAACAATACATTTAACTACATATGGGTTTACAAGATTTTAAGATAAAATTTATCATTTAAATCATGCTAGAATGGTAACAAGAGTAAATCACAAGTTTCATGTATGATTATATTATTAAGAAAGTGATTAGAATAATATTCATGTAATTAAGGATTTTTCAATGGGTTAAACATTTTTAAGCCATTAAATAGACATTATGTAATGAACAGACCCAAGACATGCAATATTTTGCAAAGGTAGTGTCGACACAACCCATACTGGTGTCGACACCATGCTTCGAACACAAAGCAAAAACATGAAGAACTGGTCAAGTAGTGTCGACACTGGTTCAAGTAGTGTCAACACTAGAGACAGGTTCCAAAAAACCTTCTGGCCAACATGGGACAATGTGTCGACACTAGATCAACTAGTGTCGACACTAGATCAGCTCCCAGAAACTTTCTGGGTCAAACTGGGACAGTGTGTCGACACTAGATCAGGTAGTGTCGACACTAGAGACCTTCCCAGAACACCTTCTGGACTATTTTGGGACAGTGTGTCAACACTAGATCAGGTAGTGTCGACACTAGTGCCCTTCCAGAAAAAAAACTTACAGGTCAAGGGTAACCCAAAAACACGTCTCATGCAGGATTTACTTACACCTCTTATAACTATCTAAGGAATGACATTTAGACAAAATGTTCAACACAAAAGATGACTAGGATAACTAGTAGAAGAACTTTTATGTTGAAGGTTTGATCTAATCGGTCTTGAATTCTGAGAAAACATGTGAAGAACAAAAAGTCAAGTGTAGCCCGAAATCACAGTATCATGCAGTGACTCTCTTCCCACACCTGTAACTCTCTAACAAAAGACTTTTGGACAACATGTCCAACATAAAAGATTATCTTGACTTCAAGTAGAAAAACTTTTGTGAAGTAAATTTAGTCAAATTCGGTCTCTAATCACATGCATAATAAGAAGAACAGGAAAAGCCCTAACAGTGCGCGACTTTGGAAGAACACTTATAACTCAAAATATACTCATTAGAATTTGATGAAACTAGTGGGAAACGAAAGTTAACTTGATTCTCTACACATTGGTATAGGATATATTAAGGTTTTGCCCGAGAAAACCTACCTTATGGGTTGAAAAATTCTCATTTTTCCAGAAAACCCGTGTTCAGACCACTTGGAGGAGAACACTTACTGCTCCGTGTATACTGCATGGAATTTGGGCATTCCACTTGGGTTAGAACGTAGACTTGACCCTCTTTCCAGGGGTATAAGTCTTGCAAGGTTTGGTTTAGGTTTGACTCACCTTTGGTCGACTTCAAGATGATGGTATGTGCAGGTCGCAGCAGACACAACGGGGAAAAAGAACGGCTTGGTGTGGATGATCTCCTGCTCCCCAGCCACCAAGAACTTCTCCACACGACCCCAGCAAGTTCTAAAACTCGTTCCTAGGGTTTGGTGAAGAGTATTTAAGCAACCATGGTGTTTTAGGAGTCCTACTATGACTAGGAAAGCTAAGTTGCGGTTTTGACAGGGTAGTTTCCTATCTTTTGAGGACTTCTTCCTCCCTTAGAGTATGTGAGGCTTTAGGAAACCTCCCACCATAGTTAGGCACGAATTTGGGTTGCCAAAAATGCATGGTTGCATCCCAATTCAACTCAAATTGCCTCTTTCTAATTTCAGCCTATTTAGAGTTACGAATTTTTCCTGCATTTTCTAGCTTTATTTGATTATTGGGCCAAATGATGTCCATTGACCCAAATTATGATATTGGGTCATTAATATATAATGTTGGAAGTCCCTCCAACACTTTTATTTAAATTTTTGATTGCGTCGTATTTCCGTGTTAATGGTTTTCCGACTTGTTATAGCACGTACGATAATGATGCGTATGTTTTACATACTTGGAAATTATTTATTTCCTTTTATTTGAATTCTTTATATAACTAAAATTTCCGGGGTGCTACACCCTCCCCCACTTAAGAGAATTTGGTCCCCAAATTCTTGTATAGCAAGTTATTGTACAAGTGAGGTGTACTTACTTGTGAATAGCTCCGGGAATCTTTTGCGCATTGGTTCCTCGGTTTCCCACGTGTTGTCCTCAACCATGCGTTGATTCCATCTAACCCTTACTAGTGGGATAACCTTGTTCCTTAGTTGTGTTCCCGGTCCATGATCTTAATTGGCTTCTCTTGATATGTTCCGTCTTTGTTGAACTCCAGAAGCTCATATTCTATGACATGGTAGGGATCACGTACGTACTTCTTTAGCATAGATATGTGGAATACATCTTGTACTCCTTCTAGCTGGGGTGGTAGTGCCAGACGGTATGCAACTTCGCCTACTCTCTCGAGGATTTCGAAAGGCCCGACGAACCTTGGTGATAGCTTGCCTTTAATTCCAAACCTTCTAATTCCACGGCCTGGAGATACTTTTAAGAATACATGATCACCCACCTGAAACTCTAGGTCTCTCCTTCTCTTGTCTGCATATGACTTCTGCCTTTGTTGTGCTACTGCCATTCTTTCCCTGATAAGCTTCACCTTCTCTGTGGTTTCCCTTATCATCTCTAGTCCTAGCACTTGACTTTCGCCAACTTCATACCAGCAAACTGGAGATCGACAACTCCTGCGGTAAAGTGCTTCAAATGGTGCCATTTGAATGCTTGCCTGATAGCTATTGTTGTAGGCGAATTCTACAAGAGGTAAGTGTTCATGCCAGCTACCTCCAAAATCTAGGACACAAGCTCTAAGCATATCCTCAATCACTTGATTGGTTCTCTCCGTCTGACCATCAGTCTGTGGATGGAAAGTCGTGCTGAAGTTAAGTTTAGTCCCCAAGGAATAATGTAGTCCTTTCCAAAAGTGGGATGTGAACCGAGGGTCTCTATCCGACACGATAGACACCGGTACTCCATGTAGTTTGACTATTTCCTTCACATATATTGCAGCTAAGACATCAACTGACCACTTATTCTTTATTGGTAAAAAGTGAGCAAACTTGGTTAGGCGATCGACTATTACCCATATGCCATCGAATCCACCTCTAGATTTAGGTAGTCCGAAAATAAAGTCCATCCCTACTCCTTCCCATTTCCATGTCGGGATTTCTAAGGGTTTAAGTTTACCTGCAGGTCGCAAGTGTTCTGCCTTGATCTTTTGACAGGTTAGGCATTTGGCGACATATTCAGCCACCTCCCCTTTCATATTAGGCCACCAAAAGCTTCTTTTCAAGTCTTGATACATTTTGGTAGTTCCAGGATGAATGGTATACCTGGTCTTGTGAGCCTCCTCCATGATCATTTTCTTTGTCTCTGCATGGTCGGGTACACAGACTCGATCCCGGAACAATAGTCTTCTATCTTCAGTTAATGAGAAATCTGGCCTCTGGTCTAGATTAGCCTTAATCTCCACAAGTACAGGGTCATTGTTTTGGAGTGCTATAATGTCTTCATGTAGGTTAGGTTGTACTCTAACACTTGCAATCAGGCATCCCTTCTTCTTAGTGTCAGCATCAATATCCAACTTGGCAAAGTCTTCCAACAATCTCCATTCACCCACCATGAGACTAGACAAGGTAGCCATCGGCTTCCTGCTAAGAGCATCTGTCACGGCATTTGCTTTTCCTGGATGATATTGAATAGAGAAGTCAAAGTCCTTGAGATACTCCAACCACCTCCGTTGTCTCATGTTCAAATCCTCCTGAGAAAACAAATACTTCAGGCTTTTGTGGTCAGAAAACACAATGAATTTCTCACCATAAAGATAATGACGCCATATCTTCAAAGCGAAGACCACCGCAGCTAGCTCCAGATCATGTACGGGATAATTGTCCTCGTGCTTCTTTAATTGTCTGGATGCGTAGCATATAACCTTCCCTTCTTGCATCAGCACGCAGCCTAAGCCGATCCCGGATGCATCGGTGTACACTTCAAAACTACCCCCAGTGACTGGTAGTGCGAGCACAGGAGCTGAGGTGAGGTGCTCTTTCAATGCCCAGAAACTCTCTTCACATTCCTTAGTCCATGCATATGGATTTTCCTTCCTGGTAAGCCTGGTCAATGGTATAGCTATCTTTGAGAAATCTTTAATGAAGCGACGATAATAACCGGCTAACCCTAGAAAGCTTCTAATCTCCAACACAGTTGTCGGCCTTTCCCAGTTCTTTACTGCCTCCACCTTAGATGGATCCACAGAGATTCCCTCCTTGGATATGATGTGACCAAGGAAAGATACTTCATCCATCTAGAATTCACACTTACTAAGTTTAGCATAGAGTTGATTATCTCTGAGCACTTGCAGAGCAACCTTCAAGTGTTCCTCATGTTCTTCTTTGGATTTGGAGTAAATAAGGATGTCATCAATGAACACCACTATGAACTGGTCCAAGTATGACCGATAAATATTGTTCATAAGTTGCATGAAAGCCGCTGGAGCATTGGTTAATCCGAACGGCATGACCACGAACTCATAGTGACCATATCTACTCCGGAATGCAGATTTGTGAATATCCTCTTCCTTTATTCTCAGTTGGTGGTAGCCCGATCTTAGATCTATCTTAGAGAAATATTGTGCACCGGAGATCTGGTCAAGCAGCTCATCGATGTGGGGCAGTGGATACTTATTCTTTATTGTCAACTGGTTCAGCTGACGGTAATCAATGCAAAGCCTCATTGATCCGTCCTTCTTCCTGACGAATAATATAGGTGCTCCCCAGGGGGATGTGCTAGGCCTGATGAACCCTTGATCTAACAATTCTTGGATCTGCCTTTTTAACTCCTGCAATTCAATGGGGGATATGCGATATGGAGCTTTGCAAACAGGGGCTGCCCCAGGGAGTAGCTCGATGGTGAAGTTTACTTCCCGTTCAGGTGGTATTCCGGGTAATTCTTCTGGAAAGACATCCGAGTAGTCTCTAGCTATGGGGATGTCTTCTAGATTTGGTTTCTTATTTTCAGTCACCATGACCGAAACTAGGAAAGCATCACAACCTTGGTTGATTAGCTTAGAAGCTTTTAGGGATGATATCATGATGGGGTGTTTATGATAGCGATTCCCAAGTAGGGAAAAGGTTGGAAGATTTGGACTTCTAAAAGTGACCATCCTATGACGACAATTTACATCAGCATCATATTCGATCAGCCAATCGACACCCAATATGGCATCATAGCCCTTCATGTCTAGACAGATAAAATCAGCAGGGAGATTGTGTCCTCCTACTATAGTTTCACATTTTGGAAAGTAGTGGGTAAGTTTAGATTCTGAGCCAAGTGGAGATGCTACAGTGATCTTGGATTTCAAGGGTACAGGTTGGACAGGTAGAGTTGCAGCAAATGTGGTGGAAATAAATGAATATGCAGCTCCCGTATCAATAAGCACAAAAGTAGGTTGAGAGTGTATGGAAATGGTACCTTCCACCATACCCCCTTCCTCGGGTAGGTCAGCTTCTATGACAGCATTAAGGCGTCCCTGACGTCGTGGTACATTCTGGGCTCTACCTGGTTGGTCCTTCATCATTAGGCAGTCAGGAATACGGTGATCACGACCACCGCATCTCAAGCATGCCCCGAGCTTCTTCCAGCACTCCTCAGCTCGGTGTCCTGGTTTATCACAGAATTTACAGTTCTCAGACAACTTCCTACCTTCCATTTTGACTCTTTTGTCTCCCGCAGCATCTCTTCCAGCATTTGGCCTCTTGTTGTTGCTGTTAAAGTTGTTATTGTTGCTACGAAACGTTGGAGCAGTATTAGGTGCTCCCTTCTTGACAAAGACCGTCTTAGAGTTGTCCTTGCCCCTCATGCCCTCTACTTTGGCCATGGTGTCTTCTACCAGCTGAGCTCTTTGGACCATCTCAGTGTAAGTTTGAATGTTGTGTGGTCCGAGCCTTTCAATGAACATGGGCCTCAGTCCATCCATGAAACGGTTGGCCTTCAACCTTTCTGTGCCCACAAGATGTGGGGCATACACTGCCAGGCGAGCGAACTAAGCTTCATACTCAGCCACATACATGCTCTTTTGTTTTAGTGCAGCAAACTCTGCTGCCTTCTTCTCCTTCACTCTCCCAGAGAAAAACTTTCCCCGGAATATCTCCAGGAATCCGGCCCACTCTAGTTCAGCTACGTTTGGCAGGTGGGCCGAGGTGGCCTTCCGCCATGCTCGAGCATCTTTAGTAAGTTGGAAAGTGGCCAATACCACTTTCTCTCTATTGGTGCATTGCATTACTTGGAAAATCCTTTCTAACATATTCCCAGTCTCTACCCATTCTCACCAGGAACTGTATTTAATTTTTCATGACCCAGGTTCCATAGGTATCTCCTATTCCTGAGACATATCCTATTTGGTATTCCTAGGCTCTGATACCACTAAACTATCACGTCCCGAGAATTACGCAGCGGATATTAGTTCGAAGAATTTGAGTCGATATCCTGAGATGTGGACAGTCGGCAAATAAGCCTCTAGCTAGCACGCACTAATGTGTATCAACACAACATCATAATAGGGCCCAAATGTTGAACTAAAAATAAATTGTAATCAGATCTCAACTTATTGTATTCCAAATGGAACTGTTACAACTCTTAGACTATGGGATAACAAAACTAGACTCAATAAAAAGGAAAGTACATGTTCTAACTCTCAAAATAAACTACTATAACTAGACTCATAATTGAATCGCTCATCACTCGGATGCATTCCCATCCTCGACTTGCTCTTCCTTTTGAGCTTCATAGTCACCTAGATTGGGAAAAGGTAGGGGATGAGCAAACTAGCCCAGTAGGATTTATATCTCAATGTGCGGGCAATAGTATAAGTGATTAACATTTTAGAACTAAGCAAGTACGATGAATGATATGCAAGTATGAATAAAACTCATTAAAACATGATATATAAAACAAACTGGATAGAGTGAACAAGATAGAATAAGATTTTTGAACAAGATGATAAGAAAGAACTAGCAATAGATCACTTTGTACAAGCACGCAAGATTTCACTTGATGTCAATAGTTTTCAAGAAAACAAGATATCACTAGTTGCAATAAATGCAGGATGGCTATATCACGCAAGCAAGCAAGCAAGATTGCACAAGCACGATCAAGTAATACTAATCAGGCACGTAGACACTAATGTACACCAAGGAAAGATCAACCAAGAATGCACACAAGTCACATGTATGTGGTTATGTATCTATCATTCAACAAGCAAGAAAGTACTCCCAGCACAGATGCAACGCCAGTAATCATTATACCCCATGGTTAATAGTATATTTACGACTCGCCGTCATTGGGGCTAGACTGGAGCCCTTGGATACACGCCGTGCCTTGTCAGCCATCTCATGTAAAATTTTAAATGTAGATACCCACAGTCATAAATAATGGCCAATGAGAGTTTCAAAATGTAGCGTGTGTAATGTCATGTTCACGATGATGATGAGAAGAAATAAATAATTAAATTGAACATGATTCCATGAGGACAATGGTCAAGAGATAAATTCGGCAGCTGAACGGTATGATTTATAATTTAGTTCAATCTTTACATTAATGGCTTTAGTCTAGATTGTAATTCATGCTCACGAGAACAAGAAGAGAAGGAAGTGCACGCCCTAGATGTATAAGTGTGTAGTGATGCACGCGTGTCAATTCACAATCCGTCGGTCTCAAATTCTCGAAAAAAACACTTAACAGGATGGCATGCAATGAACAATGCATTTAACTACATATGGGTTTACAAGATTTTAAGATAAAATTTATCATTTAAAGCAAGCTAGAATAGTAACAAGAGTAAATCACAAGTTTCATGTATGATCATATCATTAAGAAAGTAATTAGAATAATATTCATGTAATTAAGGATTTTTCAATGGGTTAAACACTTTTAAGCCATTAAATAGACATTATGTAATGAACATACCCAAGACATGCAATATTTTGCAAAGGTAGTGTCGACACAACCCCTACTGGTGTCGACACCATGCTTCGAACACAAAGCAAAAACATGAAGAACTGGTCAAGTAGTGTCGACACTAGTTCAAGTAGTGTCGACACTAGAGACAAGTTCTAGAAAACCTTCTGGCCAACATGGGACAGTGTGTCGACACTAGATCAACTAGTGTCGACACTAGATCAGCTCCCAGAAACTTTCTGGGTCAAATTGGGACAGTGTGTCGACACTAGATCAGGTAGTGTCGACACTAGAGACCTTCCCAGAACACCTTCTGGGCTGTTTTGGGACAGTGTGTCGACACTAGATCAGGTAGTGTCGACACTAGTGCCCTTCCAGAAAAAAAACTTACAGGTCAAGGGTAACCCGAAAACACGTCTCATGTCGGATTTACTTACACCTCTTATAACTCTCTAACGAATGACATTTAGACAAAATGTTCAACCCAAAAGATGACTAGGACAACTAGTAGAAGAACTTTGATGTTGGGGGTTTGATATAATTCGATCTCGAATCCCGAGAAAACATGTAAAGAACAAAATGTCAAGTGTAGCCCGAAATCACAGTATCATGCAGTGACTCTCTTCCCATGCCTATAACTCTCTAACCAAAGACTTTTGGATCAAACATCCAACATAAAAGATGATCGTGACTTCAAGTAGAAATACTTTAGTGAAGTAAGTTTAGTCAAATTTGGTCTCGAAGCATGTGCATAATAAGAAGAACGGGAAAAGCCCTAACAGTGCGCGACTTTGGAAGAACACTTATAACTCAAAATATACTCATTAGAATTTGATGGAACTAGTGGGAAACGAAAGTTAACTTGATGCTCTACACATTGTTATAGGATATATTAAGGTTTGGCCCGAGAAAACCTACCTTATGGGTTGAAAAAGTCTCATTTTTCCAGAAAACCCGTATTCAGACCACTTGGAGGAGAACACTTACTGCTCCGTGTATACTGCATGGAATTTGGGCATTCCACTTGGGTTAGAACTTAGACTTGACCCTCTTTCCAGGGGTATAAGTCTTGCAAGGTTTGGTTTAGATTTGACTCACCTTTGGTCGACTTCAAGATGATGGTCTGTGCAGGTCGCAGCAGACACAACGGGGAAAAAGAACGGCTTGGTATGAATGATCTCCTGCTCCGCAGCCACCAAGAACTTCTCCACATGACCCCAGCAAGTTCTAAAACTCGTTCCTAGGGTTTAGTGAAGAGTATTTAAGCAACCATGGTGTTTTAGGAGTCCTACTATGACAAGGAAAGCTAAGTTGCGATTTTGACAGGGTAGTTTCCTATCTTTTGAGGATTTCTTCCTCCCTTAGAGTGTGTGAGGCTTTAGGAAACCTCCCACCATAGTTAGGCACGAATTTGGGTTGCCAAGAATGCATGGTTGCATCCCAATTCAACTCAAATTGCCTCTTTCTAATTTCAGCCTATTTAGAGTTACGAATTTTCCCTGCATTTTCTAGCTTTATTTGATTATTGGGCCAAATGATGTTCATTTACCCAAATTATGATATTGGGCCATTAATATATAATGTTGGAAGTCTAGTCCCTCCCGAGAATTACGCAGTGGATATTAGTTCGAAGAATTCGAGTCGATATCCCGAGACGTGGATAGTTGGCAAATAAGCATCTAGCTAGCACGCACTAATGTGTATCAACACAACATCATAATAGGGCCCAAATGTTGAACTAAAAATAAATTGTAATCAGATCTCAACTTATTGTATTCCAAATGGAACTGTTACAACTCTTAGACTATGGGATAACAGAACTAGACTCAATAAAAAGGAAAGTACATTTACCCCTCACTTCCTACTACATGTTCTAACTCTCAAAATAAACTACTATAACTAGACTCATAATTGAATCGCTCATCACTCGGATGCATTCCCATCATCGACTTGCTCTTCCTCTTGAGCTTCGTAGTCACCTAGATTGGGAAAAGGTAGGGGATGAGCAAACTAGCCCAGTAGGATTTATATCTTAATGTGCGGGCAATAGTATAAGTGATTAACATTTTAGAACTAGGCAAGCACGATGAATGATATGCAAGTATGAATAAAACTCATTAAAACATGATATATAAAACAAGCTGGATAGAGTGAACAAGATAGAATAAGATTTTTGAACAAGATGACAAGAAAGAACTAGCAATATATCACTTTGTACAAGCACGCAAGATTTCACTTGATGTCAATAGTTTTCAAGAAAACAAGATATCACTAGTTGCAATAAATGTAGGATGGCCATATCACGCAAGCAAGCAAGCAAGATTGCACAAGCATGATCAAGTAATACTAATCAGGCATGTAGACACTAATGTACACCAAGGAAAGATCCACCAAGAATGCACACAGGTCACGTGTATGTGGTTATGTATCTATCATTCAACAAGCAAGAAAGTACTCCCAGCGCAGATGCAACGCCAGTAATCATTATACCCCAAGGTTAACAGTATATTTATGACTCGTCGTCATTGGGGTTAGACTGGAGCCCTTGGACACACGCCGTGCCTTGTCAGCCATCTCATGTAAAATTTTAAATGTAGATACCCACAGTCATAAATAATGGCCAATGAGAGTTTCAAAATGTAGCGTGTGTAATGTCATGTTCACGATGATGATGAGAATAAATAAATAATTAAATTGAACATGATTCCATGAGGACAATGGTCAAGAGATAAATTCGGCAGCTGAACGGTATGATTTATAATTTAGTTCAATCTTTACATTAATGGCTTTAGTCTAGATTGTAATTCATGCTCACGAGAACAAGAAGAGAAGGAAGTGCACGCCCTAGATGTATAAGTGTGTAGTGATGCACGCGTGTCAATTTACAATCCGTCGATCTCAAACTCTCGAAAAAAACACTTAACATGATGGCATGCAATGAACAATGCATTTAACAACATATGGGTTTACAAGATTTTAAGATAAAATTTATCCTTTAAAGCAAGCTAGAATGGTAACAAGAGTAAATCACAAGTTTCATGTATGATCATATCATTAAGAAAGCAATTAGAATAATATTCATGTAATTAAGGATTTTTCAATGGGTTAAACACTTTTAAGCCATTAAATAGACATTATGTAATGAACAGACCCAAGACATGCAATATTTTGCAAAGGTAGTGTCGACACAACCCATACTGGTGTCGACACCATACTTCGAACACAAAGCAAAAATATGAAGAACTGGTCAAGTAGTGTCGACAATAGTTCAAGTAGTGTCGACACTAGAGACAGGTTCCAGAAAACCTTCTGGCCAACATGGGACAGTGTGTCGACAATAGATCAGCTCCCAGAAACTTTCTGGGTCAAACTAGGACAGTATGTTGACACTAGATCAGGTAGTGTCGACACTAGAGACCTTCCCAGAACACCTTCTGGGCTGTTTTGGGACAGTGTGTCGACACTAGATCAGGTAGTGTCGACACTAGTTCCCTTTCAGAAAAAAAAACATACAGGTCAAGGGTAACCCGAAAACATGTCTCATGCAGGATTTACTTACACCTCTTATAACCCTTTAACGAATAACATTTAGACAAAATGTTCAACATGAAATATGACGAGGACAACTAGTAAAAGAACTTTGATGTTGGGGGTTTGATCTAATTCGGTCTTGAATCCCGAGAAAACATGTGAAGAACAAAAAGTCAAGTGTAGCCCAAACCACAGTATCATGTAGTAACTCTCTTCGCACGCCTGTAACTCTTTAACCAAAGACTTTTTGACAAAAAGTCCAACATAAAAGATGATCTTGACTTCAAGTAGAAAAACTGTCGTGAAGGAAGTTTAGTCAAATTCGGTCTCGAATCACGTGCATAATAAGAAGAATGGGAAAAGCCCTAACAGTGCGCGACTTTGGAAGAACACTTATAACTCAAAATATACTCATTAGAATTTGATGGAACTAGTGGGAAACGAAAGTTAACTTGATGCTCTACACATTGTTATAGGATATATTAAGTTTTGGCCCGAGAAAACTTACCTTATGGGTTGAAAAAGTCTCATTTTTTCAGAAAACCCGTGTTCAGACCACTTGGAGGAGAACACTTACTGCTCCGTGTATACTGCATGGAATTTGGGCATTCCACTTGGGTTAGAACGTAGACTTGACCCTCTTTCCAGGGGTATAAGTCTTGCATGGTTTGGTTTAGGTTTGACTCACCTTTGGTCGACTTCAAGATGATGGTCTGTGCAGGTCGCAGCAGACACAACGGGGAAAAAGAACGGCTTGGTGTGGATGATCTCCTACTCCCCAGCCACCAAGAACTTCTCCACACGACCCCAGCAAGTTGTAAAAATCGTTCCTAGGGTTTGGTGAAGAGTATTTAAGCAACCATGGTGTTTTAGGAGTCCTACTATGACTAGGAAAGCTAAGTTGCGGTTTTGACAGGGTAGTTTCCTATCTTTTAAGGATTTCTTCCTCCCTTAGAGTGTGTGAGGCTTTAGGAAACCTCCCACTATAGTTAGGCATGAATTTGGGTGGCCAAAAATATATGGTTGCATCCCAATTCAACTCAAATTGCCTCTTTCTAATTTCAGCCTATTTAGAGTGACGAATTTTCCCTGCATTTTCTAGCTTTATTTGATTATTAGGCCAAATGATGTCCATTGACCCAAATTATGATATTGGGTCATTAATATATAATGTTGGAAGTCCCTCCAACACTTTTATTTAAATTTTTGATTGCGTTGTATTTCCGTGTTAACGGTTTTCCGACTTGTTATAGCACATACGATAATGATGCCTATGTTTTACATACTTGGAAATTATTTATTTCCTTTTATTTGAATTCTTTATATAACTAAAATTTTCGGGGTGCTACACATCTGACCCTGATAAATTATGCAATAATGTATTCGGTAAATTAGCAAAATAAATGACTAAATTACCCTATTTTTATTAAATACAATTGTCTTCGTTTCATACGTGCATTTTTATACCGTTATCGTTTTCCCTCGGCTTCGAGCACTCGAGGCATGACAGACCTGTTTTCTACACACTTTTCTCTTGACTTGGACCACCTCTCCATCGGGAATACTCTCGACTGGGCCAGAGACTCCTTGTCAAGACCTCCGCAAGTCTTCTTGGCTTTGGCGCACGTCCTTAGTCAACGAGCTGGTTGTACCCCAAAACCCGATACACATTAGGGATCAGTATGATCTATGACCTTAGTGTGTTCTCTCCTTATCTTGTGATCACGCCGAACCATTGAGCCTGTGTACACAGCACGGCTAGTGGGCGGTGGTGACTTCTACCAAATTGCCGGCCCGCAGTGGTGTGCCGTGCAACCATATTATCGATGTTTTACGTGATTTTACGATAATACCCCTGTCTCATCTGCTCTCTATATTCTCTCGTCTATTCACATTCTCTCTACACTCTCATCTATCTCGTCTAAGTACTCTCTTATCTCTTCTTGGTAGTCCATTGGCCATTCGTGTGATTGTCTAAGATAAAAGAAATGACTAATGCCAGCACAATAGGGCCTGATCAGGTCCTGGGAGGAGCGCCCGAAAAGTGCCAGTGCCCATGGGAGTTAAAATGATCAAGGATGTGTTACGGCATGCATCCAGAGCCAGTTTACTATCTAGATTAATCTATGACAATCAAAGTGCTATCTCTACAAGTGCAAGCGTGATCGTTACTAGTGCACCGTTGTGTAAATTACATGTTATATCGTTACATGGCCATTTTATTATCGTTCTCGTTGTACTATTTTCCCTGTGCCAGTTGCTATTGTTCTCTCGTTATCATGACATGCTCTACATGACTATTCTCTCTAGATAGCCTGCCATTAAAATATTAACTATTTAAAGCATGCTTGTGTTCATGAGATATTAAGTCCTACTGGGCGTTATTCGCTCATCCTGCGTATTTATTTGATGTGTTTAAGGTGAGTCGGATCACGACCACACATACGAGGATGGGACTGAAGGAGATGCTCAGGAGTGACCATTTCAGCCACCGATGTTATCTAGTAGTAGTTAGTATAGTTATGAGTTAGTGAGTCAGTTAGTCATGATGTAATAGTTTGAGTTTGAATAAAGTACTCGGGGCCCTAGTTCTGGTTCTGATACATTGATGTAAAGATGTCTGGTGGATTATTAATGAAATTGGAGTTTATTCGGTGTTATCCAATTGTGTGATGGTATTGTTATTTATTTCTCGCTCTATACTATTTAATAACTGTAATCCCGCTCCGATATTCCGCGTCGGGACGTTACAATTAGATATTCAAATAATATATAATATATATTATGTAATATATAATCTATATTATATGATATAAATATTATAGTAAGATCATATAATATATATATATATATAATATACTATCGGATTTTGAAATCAGATAATTGTATGCGAAAACAACAATTTTCATATCTTATTTCGATAATTTATCACAAATATTCAAATTCGATAAACTATTGATAATAAAATATATTTTCAAATCTTATAATTTTTATCAAACTCAAATTAAATAATCAGATAATCAGATATTTTTGACAGCCCTAATTTTAAACATTGTAGGAGAGGAGAGCGACATGAAAATAGGTGTTTACATTTCCACATCTATTTTCTCTTCCAAATTCATTTTGAATGCTTTCGATTCAGTTGTCTCTATGTTAATAAATAATAAAAATAAATTACAATTTTCATCCACTTTCAATATTGTAATCAACATTATAATGCTTTATAATATTTTGTCTTATATATATAACTCGTCTATGCATGTGTATATGTATATATGCTTATCACAAGCCAAACTAACTAATAATATAGAGCGACATTGTCATCCGGCAGTGTTGAATATGACCAGGAAATTAAGGTAACTCAGTGGATGATTTATCTAAAACTAAGGTCTGAAAATTAAGACCAAATTTTTGAAGGAAAAACATAAAAGCCAGAGAATTCTAGCTTTTCCCATTGCAAACGCATCCCGTTTATACATTCCACACACAGTCTAAAGTTACCAGTTTATGGGGTGTTTGGGAGCAATTTATAAAAAAAAACTATTTCTACTTAAAAATTATGTTGTGTTCGTTTTTAATTTTAAATTTAAAATTGTGATGAGGTGATGTTATCTGTTTGATAAAAATATTAAAATTTTTAAATTTTGTGTTAATGTGTTTGGGAGGGGGGGAGGGCTGGTAGGAGGGGGTGGGGGCCTTCGCCGGGGATGGGCGGGCGGGTGGGAGGGCAGGGGCGGGGGTTGGGTTCCGGGGCGGGGGAGCCGGAGGGCTGAGGGCGGGTGGGGCTGGGGGCAGGGGAGGGTGCAGGGCGGAGGGCGAGCGAGGGGGCCACCGGGGCGGGGGAGGGGGGGTGGGGTTCCGACGCGGGGCTGGGGTGGGCGGGGGTTCTGGGCCGGGGCGAGGGAGCGCGGGGGCGGGCCGGGGGGGGCGGGGGGAGCACGGGGGTGCTGGGGTGGCAGGGTGGGCGGGGGCGGGTTCCGGGGGTGGGTGGGGGTTCCGAGGCTGGGGCCGACCGGAGCTGGGGGCGGGGGCGGGGCGAGGGAGTGCGGGGGCGGGCCAGGGGGGGGAGCGCGGGGGTGCTGGGGTGGCAGGGTGGGCAGGGGCGGGTTCTGGGAGTGCGGGGGCGGTGGGGGTTCCGCGGCTGAGGCCGGCCGGAGCTGGGGAGGGTGCAGGGCGGGTTTGCCGGGGCTGGGGATGGTGCAGGGCGGGTGGGATGGGGGGGGAGTCGCCGGCGAGGGGGAGCTGCCGCGGTGGGGGAACCGCCGGCGAGGGGGAACTGCCGCGCGGTGGGGGAAAGGAACGAGAGAGCGTGTATTTCAAAAAAAAACTGGTGAGTAGGTGTTTTTTTTTTGTGAGAGATTTAGGCATGATAGAATTTTTACTTTTAAAAAAAATTTTACTTACCAAACATGTTAAGATGTCTGTCCTCTTTCTTTTTTAAATTTAAGAGAAAAAATGGTTAAAAAAGTACAACCAAACACCCTATTAAGCAGCTAGGGAGAGCATTGTCAAACTGCAGTCATGGTTAATACTTCGAAAAGGTGCTGAAGCCCACAAATTATGCTCCACCCTTGCAATCGTCAGATGCATACGATAAACTGAGAACATCACTAAAAATCCCAATTCTGAGGTCATATTCACCCATAGAGAGAGCCAAGCAAAAAAAAAATTTAAGGATACATAAAACATGCTGATATGGGAATGGACGACGATTATTCGAATGTGATCTAGTTTTTTTTACTTGTATTTTGTATGTTCATCTTTTCATATCTTAATTATCTAAGTTGTCAACTCTATTTTATTGCTGCCATTCAGTTTATGTTATTTTTTTTTCTATTTTGGAATGTATTTTCAGTTTGAACTTTTTATTAGTCTAGAGCTATTTTCGACCAATGTTAATAGCGAGTCCTAGTAGGGGTTTAGCTTAAACGCTGTAAATAAGTGTGTATACTAGGACTGTCATGCCCCACCAATTTAGCAGCGGGATAAATCGGGGAGGAATGAACAACGTCTATGGTAATGTAAATTGCGCATACATTCGCATATATCAGAGCATCTAATAAGTAATAATTGCAATAAAATATTTATTTTATTGATAATTCATCTAAACTATTACAACCACTAATTTAGAGCCAAACATAGGGCTCAATGACTTCATTACATTTGAAAAGGATAACTAGACAAATATCTAAACTAACTCTAAGGACATTCTGTCGCTATGTCTCCAGGACGCTCATCACTACAGTCCAATCCCGTTGATGTGTGTAAGGTCATCACCTGACTTACCTGAAAACACAATAACAAATAACGAAGGGTGAGCGATAACGCTCAGTAGGACTTAATATCTCGTGTAAACAAGCAAGCTTTAAGTGATTAATGTCTTGTATCGCAGGTTAATTAGAGAGAACGATCAAGTATAGTCAAGAGAGTAATAGTATAAGATAACAAGTGAACGATAATACAATTCTCAAGAGTATTACAAAATTAGGATGACAACATAACGAGATAGCGTGTAACAAGATAGTGTATAACAAGATAGCGTGTATCAAAATAACATGTAATAGGATAGCTTGTATCAAGGTGGCGTGTAACGAGATAGCTCGTATATCAAGATAGCATGTAATGAGATTGCATGTAAAGAGATAACGTGTATGGTTGCACCACAGTGCACTAGTCGAGCACGACAATAGTCACTTTGGGACAGTAGCCGTTTAACGATAGTACAATATGTATGAACTCCTCAGACTAGTATTATAACAATTAGATGTCTAGCCAAGTTAGTATAGTCAATCAGAACCGGTGCAATGCAGAACACCGTCAATAGCCCCTGCAAGTATTTTCGGGTGGCTCTCTGCCCCCAGGACTAGATTGGAGCCCCTCGGACACTCTCCGTGCCCTGCAAATTATGCATTCGAGTTAGTAGGGTCACCGGACCCATATTATGGCGCTAGACAGTCATGTATCGTACAAGTAATAGAAGCCACAACAGCTGAAGAGTCTCAAGAGAGTACTAGATGAATATACGAGATAGTAGAGTGAACGTGAATAGATGAGAGTACAAGAATAGTAGATGAGATATGGGTATAAACATAAAATAACGTTAAACCACGATAGTAATAGTTGCACAACACCAGGTCGTGTGCCGGCAATCTGGTAGAAGAAGTCACCACCGCCCACTAGTCGTGTTGTGTACACGAGCCAGGTGGTCTGGCGTGATCACAAGATAAGAGAGATCTCACTAAGGCCGTTTGGATCGTACTGATCCCTAAGAGTGTAATGAGATTTAAAGGTACAACCAGCTTGTCGGCAATGGACGTGCGCCAAAGCTAAGAAGACTTACGGAGGCCTTGACAAGGAGTCCCTGGTCCAATCGAGAGTACTCCCGATGGAAAGGTGGTCCAAGTCAAGAGAAAGTGTGTAACGAAACGTTGTCCGTCTTGCCCAGAGTGCTCGAAGGCAGAGGGACGCGATAACGGTGTACAAATCACGCGAATAAAACGAAGATATGTGTCATTTAAATAATAGAGAAATTAGGTAATTAGTTTCACTTAATTACCAGATACATTATTGAGTAATGTACTAAGGTTTAATGGCAACATGATGGTTAAGTGTGTGCAAGTGTATGAAATCAAAAGAGCATGATGGATTGTGCACAAAGCTTTTAAATTAATTACATTCATGTAATTTATTGCACATTAATATTTATTCAGATCAAATTATGAATAACAATGTTTAATTAAGGCTAAACAATGACTAATTAGCAAGTAGAGCAAGGGTATATAAGTAATTTCAGGTTCTGGCTATTTTCTGTTAACGCGACGGGGGTACACGTCGCGACTCCAGGTTGCGACAAGGCGGCTGGGCGCGATAAGTGAACTGGCCGGTCTGGCTCGGTTCGGGGTGGATATCGCGATGGCATAGGTCACCGCATTCTTAACGCGACGTGATGGCAGGGCACGACCCGGCTGATATCGCGGCGGGTCGCGCCGTCGCGATATTAGGAGAGTCTGGCCCTTTTTCCCTTTTTCCAGGGTTGATCAGATTTGACACGGGGCTCTTCTAAATTCAATATAAAATCATATAATGATACAAAAATCACGAATCTAGTTTCAAATGAAATTAGACACATAGATCTATCAGCATACATGATTAATTTGAATTTAGACAAGATTTAGGCATGCTTTGAACATGTTACATTCTGATGACCTAAACAGGCGTAGTCTAATACATGATGAAAAATTCCAAAACTAGGGGCGTTTGAAAGCTAACAAGATGTAGTATTTATGAGAATTTTCTCATGGTGTGGGATCAAGTATGCAAGGAGTTCACAAGCAAACATGAAGAGTCGGGTGCATGGTTCTGACAGAGATTTAAAGAATTAATTCTCTCTCATGGGAGATCGAAATAGAACGAACTAGGGGCGTTTGAAATCTAATACAATGTAGTATCAATGAGAAGTTTATCATGGCATGAGAGAAAGTACATGTGGGGAATTAGAGAAGACATGAGATTTCGGTTCATGGTAACATCAGGGCTTCACGAATTAAATTCGCCCAAACAGATGAGAGAAATGCAACCAGACAAAGGGTTTTTGAAGAGGATCATGAAGTCTATCCAGGGTAGTTTTTTCACGATTTTAGCTTGAGAGATTTCCTACATTTCGTTGCAAGAATGAAAAGCTAGGGCTTTGGACGAAGAACGAGGTGAATCCCTTGGCTCCAAGCGTTCTCCACCTTGCTCCTTCGTTCTCCAGCCTCTCCCTTCATCTCCCAAAGTCTCAGCACAAAAATGAGGGTTGATAGGGTTAGATTAGGGTGTATTTAGTTGCTACAAGAGTCCATCCTCTCTAAAACTCTTCCTTTCCTATTTAATCTGAAATTTTCTTATTTCTCACCTAATTTCTCTCATTTATCTCCTATTTAGGGTTGGGAAAAGATCAATTTTCATGGGGAATGGATTAGGGTAAGCTTAGGACTCTTTTTAGGATATTTATAACTCTTTTTAGTATTTATCTTACCCTTATTTAATTTATTTATTAATTAACTCCGAATTCACACATTTTTATCCTCCTTTTCTAACATTTATCACTTAGTTGGCTTGGGGAGAGATCTAATTTTATGGCTAATGTGTTAGGATGGGATGTGGACTCTTTTTAAGATAAATAAGAGTTAAAATAGTCATTATCTTAACCCTTTTCTATTTATTACTATTTTTATGTACGAATTTAGCCTAATTACTTCCCATCTCATGATGGGCACTTCTCATTTAGGCCCAACAATTCATGTTAGGTCCATTAACAAAATCCATTACTAATTTGACTTAATGGGTATTGATTTAATTCAAATTATTCACCCTTTATCCTTATGTAAATCTATTTATCACACTTATTCAAGTAATTTCATATTTTTAAATTGATTAAATATTATTCATGTCAATATTTCTAATATTCATCATTTAGGCTCTTACTCTTAGCCCAATATCTCAAATGAGTCTAATTGTACATCCCACGTTCTTACTTTACTTATTGGATTTTTAATTATCTTTTTATTAGAGAATTTATTCATGGGCCAAGATTTGTCCATTGGTCCAAATATCATAATGGATTATCATCCTATATTATTTAAAGTCTACCCACATGTTTATTTTCATTTATAATCCACTTTGGGTCATAAAATAATGGGTTCTTCGACTTATTCCTTAATTATGCTAATAAGTCGCATAAATTATTAAACTAAGTCCAAATGATTTTTCTATGTCCAAATTTCATGATGGGTCATTAGAGAACATTATTTAAAGTATAACTATTATTTTTACGAAATTTTTATAGGGGTTTATACGCATGCAATAATGATGCGTACCTTTTTAACTAATTGAATTTATTAATTGATAAAATTTTAATTTATCCATAATTTTTAATTAATAAATTTTTCGGGGTACTACAAGAACTGTCAATGGATCTTTAATATCTGATATTTCGACTGATTTCTGGCTTTTCATAACGAAGATGGAAACAGTCGCATCAACTTCTGTATTTCTAATTTATTTTTGGCTGTATATATTTTTTATTATGTACTTTTAATTTTTTATATTTAATGAGTAAGAAACCCAAGACTCGAGTTCTTTGAATCGTTCTCAACTTGGCTCCCCTCTCCCCTAGTGCTACCTATGTCCAATGTAAAGCCACCTCTGTTATTATGGTTCCAACACGATGAATTTACTACCAAATTGTAATTGGAATTTTTATTTTTTATTTTTTTTTTATAGGAAATGGAAAAAGAAAGAATTGCAGTCACTAGTCCTGTTTCCAACCCGTTGACAGCTTGTTTGCATCAATTTCTGTTAAATGGGCGATGAGATGAAGTTGGGCCTGTAGCCCAGTAAAGGTCGCAGGAGATAAACTCGAGTTGCACCCGTTAAAAGAGGAATGAAAAAAGTAAAAAAAAACAAAAAAAACAGAGCTGCTGCCTCATGGCAAAGAGGGGCAGGGCTTCTTCTCTTGGGCGGTGTCTGCGTCAGTCCGAGTGAAGAGAAGGCGGCGAGCTTCTATTTTCCATCTCCAGGAACAGTGTGCAGAAAGAAAGAGGGTGAGAGAGGTTAACGGGATTGAGAGAGAGAGACAATCGTTGTGTCCTTTCCCCACTCCCTCCTCTACTTGTTCTGTTTTCATGATGTGTTCTTAGTGTGCTGTCCCCCTCTGATTTAGACGTCTTTTTTTTTTATGGAGTTGATGGTTTTGAAAAGGGAGATGGTCTTTCCTCCATGTAAAGACTCTCCACCATTCATACAATAATATATATATATATACACCTCCCTCTCTAACCAGATGTGTGCAGTCCCTTTGTCCCGTTTTTTTTTTACTTTGTGAGAGTTGGATGACGTTCCTCGAACAGTGAGTTGGCATCCGAGCACCCAACTCCATTCACAAGGAAACTACAGGAGCACACACTCGAAAAGGAAACGAGTTCTTTTTTTTTTTAGGTTCAATGTTCATTCGCCAGTGGGGATTGCTCATCGCTTTTGTTTCTTTCACAACATCTGCATCCCTTGTATAATCCCGTAGTGAACTTCGGATTTTGAATCTGTCATCATATGCTTATTTCAAAGCCGAAATGAGCATTTTCTTCTTTCATAAATAGCCTATCCTGTTCGAATGTTTACTGTTTTCTCATTGTAACTGGAAGCCCCATACATCACAGGTTGGATAGCGTAATATCCATCCCTCCTGTTCTGGGACTAAATATAACCCAGCCCCCGTTCATCATAGTTTGGTTTGGAATTTAGGCTATTTGGTCAAGCATTTTTGACTCATTAAACCCTCAAGTTCCCCATCTCTGAATCATGTACAGGCTCCCAGGTGCCTCCTTCTCATTTAATACCATTTCATGGTTCTTCCTGTTTCCGGGTGTTCCTACCCCACAATAGTCCACCGTTTCTCACCATGTAAATCCCTTCATCAACCCTTCACCTTCCCTATGTGAGGAGTGCTGGTGATCTGATAATAGATATTTCATCTGTTTGGACCATGTGGAAGGGGATTTTTAAAAAAAATCTTTTAATTCTTTTTATCATGTTCTCATATTCTCATAGATAGATGTATATTGCTAATCCAAGTCCCGTCGAATATTACTTGAGTGATAATAACGAAAGATAAATCGACAATCGCATAGCGCAGGCGTGCCAGTCACCGAAGTGATAACAAGTGTTCTGCCTCCGAGAGTCGATAGACTTTAAGTCTATTGTGCGCACCATTTGACGTCGTCAAACAAAAGTGGAGATCGGGTCGGGACCAAGATCCCGTCGTTGTCTGAGCGCAACGACATTAATTACATCTCTCGGAGAGAGAAAACCCTTGATTAATCGTCAGATTAGAAAGTCTTATGACCTTAAAATAGAAACATTCGATAAAGGTGTGAAGTGCGTGCCGAAGTAAGACCGAAATGGTAACAGGAAAGCTGTCTATTGAAAAGCATTTGATATGTTGTGATCATTATCATCTTCATGTACAATTGTTGGGTCTTTTATTCTCTTATTCATTTAATGCTGTCGATTGATGTCAATTATGATCTCTTAGTTTCATTTGAAACATGATAGTTGTAGTTATGTAGGTGAGTTGGCAAACTGCTGAGTCGACGGAGTTCAACTGAGTCGGCAAAACCTTGCTGCAACCATTAGTCGGCAGACTGCTGAGTCAGGGCATGACTGAGTCGGCAGAACCCTACTATATTCAATGAGTCGACAAATCCTTGAGTCAGAATATGACTGAGTCGGTAGGGTCTTGCTGAATCAGTGAGTCAGCAGACTGTTGTTGAACCACTCTATATTTTACCCTTATATTTTGGTGATAAGAAAATTTATGATTAATTAAATATTATTAAATATATTTAATATCATATTTTCCTGATAAATATAAATTTATGATATTTTTTGTGATAACAAAACTTATGATTAATTAAATAATATTAAATATATTTAATATTATATTTTTCCTAATAAAATTATTTTATGGAATTATCGCTGTGTGTTTTGCACTAAAAAGCTAAATTGATGTCCATTTAATATACATCGATTTCAGTTCACAAAGTGCCACATCGATTTGCTTGAAAACATGGATTTCACAGCAACATCGATTTGATAAGTGAAACATCGATTTTCCTCTCACATCGATTTGATAAGTGAAACATCGATTTTCCTCTCACATCGATTTGATAAGTGAAACATCGATTTGTCTCTCGATTTGATAAGTGAAACATCGATTTGCCTCTCAATCGATTTGATAAGTGAAACATCGATTTGCCTCTCACATTGATTTGAAACATCGATTTGCCTCTCACATCGATTTGATAAGTGAAACATCGATTTGCCTCTCACATCGATTTGATTAGTGAAACATGGATTCGCTTGGAAACATAGATTTACTTCAAACATGGATTTCATAAGTGGAACATTGATTTGCTTGAAAATATGGATTTGATCACTTAAACATGGATTCCCTTCATATTTCAAAGTGTCTTTTGGCATCTAGTGAAAAAGTCATATATTATTGATTTGCGTAATCTTCTATCTTTCTGTCAGAAGATCTTTTTGCTTATCTTTCTAGATCTCTTCTTTCTTGCCAACAAAAAAGGGGTTACTTACTACTTCTGGGTGGCAACAGGAAACATAGATGTATGAACTTTTTTTGACAGAAACACTCTTTTATCTAAACACTTTCTTCTATACATATAGACCTCGTAGACCACAAAATATCAGAAGAAAGAGAAGATGAGCAACGGCTAGAACTCCAACGAATTTGTTCAAAGCTGCTCATATAAAAGATGAAACAAGGCTGAAGAAGAAAAAAGAGCTTTCCTGAAGATTTTTTAAGAGTGTACATCCTGTGAGGAATCTAAACTCCATATACACTCAAAGGAAAAGAGAGAAAGAGCCCGAGTCCAAGAAGAAGTGTTCAAACATCTGAAGTCCACAAGCTTCAAGCTCCTTCTCCTCTCTTCACTCTCTTTGTGTGCATCTTTGTAATCTGGGGAGAGAGTCTTTTCGCTGAGAGTTTCTTTTAATTGGTGTTCATCTGTTCCAACTCTCAGCTTTGTTCTTTCTTTTCTACGAAAGATCTTTGTCCAACTGTAGGACTGTATACAATGTAGAACCTAGCTGGGGGTTTAAGTCTAGCAGAACCGCACTGGGGTTTGTACCACGAGGTTGGCTTCTTAATCTGTAATAGAAGTGGGCTGCCTTCTTCCCCGGGAAAGAGAAGAAGACCAAGCTGGGGTGTTTGGTGTTGTATTGTCCTAGAGGGGGACTGTACCATTGGTTTGTAAAATCCCAAGAGGTTGCTTGGGGACTGGACGTAGGACTTCCATGTGGGAAGGGCCGAACCAGGATAAATTCCTTGTGTAGCAACCCGAAAAAATAAGTATTTAAAATTTTGAAATAATAAAATTTCTATAAAAAGGAAATAATAGTAACGTACATACCACTATCGTATGTGCAAGAACATATCGAAAAATTCTGTAAAAATTATAAATCAACCCCAAATATTATCCCTAAGTGTTCCACGAAGAAATTCGTGCAATGAAATATCCAATTGGCCAAGCGTACGTCGCAATGTGACTAATTATCTAAATTTAGAAACTAAGTCGGAAAACCATTAACACAGAATTATAACGGGCTCATAAATTAAATGAACATGTCAGAGAGACCTCCATCATCGGGTATTGATGACCCATTATCGAAATTGGACCAATGGACCTCTCATAGCCCATGAAAAAATTCAAGTAAGAAAAATATAATAAAATCTAAAATTTCTATTACTCCCTAATTAAAAGAGGAAATTCCCATAAGTTAAACTCCATTGAGTGATGGGTTTTGCTAAATGGATCATCTAAAATTTCTTGGGCCAAAATATGGATTTTTAAATATGGAGTAATAGGAAAATACCCTAAATTCGTAACTTAAATATTACTTAAATAGAAAAGAGATATTTAATGCATTAAAGTAATTAAATTGGGTAGGAATTAGATTCCTAAACCTACCCTAATTGCTTGGCCATGAATTTAGATCCCATCCTAACCCAATTGGAAGTTGTCAAGCTTAGAAGGAAGGAAGGAATTAGGAAATCTCAGAATTGATAGGAGTTAGAGTTCTATTAGGAAATAGAAAGGGATAGTGCTTAAATAGTCTCCTAAATCCCCCATGGCCGGCCCTAGCTCGTTGCTAAGGGTTGCTAGACCAGGAGGAGAGGCCAAGGAGGAGGAGATCTCGTGTGGAGAAGAACCTCTCAAGCTCTCATCTCCGTTCATCAAAGTTCTAGCCCTAGAAGAGAAAAGGAGTCAAAGGTAGGCATTCTCACGAGCAAAATCTAATTAAATTCGTCTATAGATTGTTCCATGCATCAGAAATAAAACTCCTTTCGTTTCATAATTTTTTGTTCACCCAATCTTTTATTCTTAATTTTTGAAGTTCTGTAAACTCCATGACCCCGAACCCTCTTGTCAAATTTATATCTCCATGTATACCTAACCCCATGTCATGGAAATTTTACTGGAGATACTGATGATTGTTAGGAGTCTTTTGCCCATGAAAGCCCTAATTTTCACGCATCATACATCTCGTATTAATTCTTTGATCTCTATTGTACCCAGTTCCATGTTCTTCATGAAGTACCATGATTAAACCATGCCTTAACCATGTCTGTTTTCAAATTCCTAATTATTGGAAGTACTCTTGCATGTCTAGATTCGTTTAGAACTAGTTTCATGAATTTTCGTCGCTTGTACAATTAGTTATGGATTTTTTGAATCACCCTGTGTCAAAATAAGGTAGTTCTGGACCGCAATCCAAGAATATGCCCTTTCCCTGTCGGACTCAGGTGCAGAACCTGAGAACGCGATGACCTGATAGGCCGTGTTCCCAGGGCCGTTGCGACACAGTACTTGTTATGATCTGATCGCGACAAGCCACACTGTCGTGTTCTGGTCGCCTGACCTGATCGACCTGTCGCGATCCTCAGACGACCCTATCGCGTTTTTAATCGTCCCTGTCGCGATCCTTACACCTGTACGTCGCGTTCTGCAGTTTTTCACCTTAACCCTACATTTTTGCTCAACTTGACTTCCTACCGTAATTTTGTGCAATATTAATCGTCCTACACACAGTAACAACACTGCTAAACATGGTTATGAGATTTTTAACTAAAAGTCATTCACATGATTCTATCACATCTATGATTTCTTGTCACATGTGCACACACTTTGAACCATCCATTATGGCTTAACTTGGCATGAAAATATCTCATAATACATATGGTAATTTGATTCCAATTATGTATTTTTATTGCCCTATTTTAATGAACTCGTCTGTGTTTTCATGCAATGTTTGGGAATACCGTTACCGATGCTCCACTGTTCTAGAATTCCTCTAGAACGTCGGGCACTTTTTTCTCTACACACTTTTCTCTTGACGTGGACGGACTCTCTATCGGATACTCCTTCTGCTGGACTAGTGAGTCTTTGTTCAAGGCCTCCGTAAGTCTCCACTGTCCATGGATTCCCACATGGTCGACGAGCTAGTTGTACCCTAACACCTATGATACCCTTTCGGGACCAACATGCAGCACTACAAGAAAATGCGCATTTAGAGACCGACATTTTCGGTCTCTATTCGCTCCCTAATCGGTCATTAAAAGACTCAGAGACCGAATAGTGACCGAATTCGTCGGTGAAGAATTTCTGGTCACAAATCTGTGACTGAAGGATTTCGGTCACTAATCAGTCACTATTTAGGGACCGAATAGTGACCGAATAAAATCAGTCACTAATAGTGACCGAAATATTCGGTCACTATTCGGTCCCTAAAATAGGGACCGAACATTGACTGATTTCAATCGGTCACTAATAGTGACCGAATTAAATCGGTCACTGATAGAGACCGATTTCATTCGGTCACTATTCGGTCCCTAAATTAGGGACCAAATAGTGACCGAATATTTCGGTCACTAATCGACCGATTTCATTCGGTCACTATTCGGTCCCTATTTTAGGGACCAAATAGTGACCGAATATTTCGGTCACTATTAGTGAACCGAATTTTTTCAGTCACTAATCAGTCTCTATTTTTTTAATTTTTTTTTAAAATTTATACATTGTTAGGAAATAACCTGTGTAAAATAAATAACAATGTCCACAACAATAATAATTATCCACAAGAAAATTGTCTACAACATAACAATAATCAAAATATCCACAACACAACAATAATGAAATGTCCACAACAATAATAAAATATCGACAACAATAATAAAAATATCCACAACATCACAATAATAAATTGTCCACAACAATAATAAATGTCAACAAGATAAATATAATCAAAATGTCTACAACACAACAATAATAAAATGTCCACAACATTATAATAATAAAAATGTCCACAACATCACAATAATAAAATGCCAACAACAATAATAAAAATGTCTACAACAATAATAATAATGAAATGAAAATCATGAATCCTCGTCCTCGTGTTCATGCTCGTGCTCGTCTCCTCCCACGCCACCCGATGAAGGAACCTACAATACATATATAACAATAATAAGTTAAAATTAAATACTATTATAAGCAATAACTTATTTTAGAAGCATAAATTAAATACTATTATAAGAGATAAATTATTTAAATTTATAGATTTTTATTCACTCACATTCGGTCAATATTTTGGTCACACTATATATTTTGGTCACACTTAAGATGAATTTGAGCGTCGAGCTCAAACCGGGAGTCCGAATTGAACTCCGTCAGTTTCCACAAGTCACACTCATCGCCCCGACCGTGCTGGAACAAACCGGAGGCCAATCGGATGAGTATTTCTAGTTTTGGACCCCCAAACCTAGCTAAGTTATTCATTTCTAAACTAAACTAACTTGCTTAATGTGAATTTGAGCGTCGAGCTCAAACCGGGAGTCCAAATTGAACTCCGTCAGTTTCCACAAGTCGCACTCATCGCCCCGACCGTGCTGGAACAAACTGGAGGCCAATCGGATGAGTATTTATAATTTTGGACCCACAAACCTAAGTTTTTCATTGTTAAACTAAACTAACTTGTTTATTGTGACTTTGAGCGTCGAGCTAAAATCGAGAGTCCGAATTGAACTCCGTCGGTTTCCACAAATCACACTCAACGCCCCGACCGTACTGGAACAAACCGGAGGCCAATCGGATGAGTATTTCTAGTTTTGGACCCCCAAACCTAGCTAAGTTATTCATTTCTAAACTAAACTAACTTGCTTAATGTGAATTTGAGCGTCGAGCTCAAACTGGGAGTCCGAATTGAACTCCGTCAGTTTCCACAAGTCACACTCATCGCCCCGACCATGTTGGAACAAATTGGAGGCCAATCGGATGAGTATTTCTAATTTTGGACCCACAAACCTAAGTTTTTCATTTTTGAACTAAACAAACTTGTTTATTGTGACTTTGAGCGTCAAGCTCAAACCGGGAGTCTGAATTGAACTCCGTCAGTTTCCACAAGTCACACTCATCGCCTCAACCGTGCTGGAACAAACCTGAGGCCAATCGGATGAATATTTATAATTTTGGACCCACAAACTTAAGTTTTTCATTTTTAAACTAAACTAACTTGTTTATTGTGACTTTGAACGTCGAGCTCAAACTGGGAGTCCGAATTGAACTCCGTCAGTTTTCACAAGTCACACTCGTCACCCCGACCGTGCTGGAACAAACCGAAGGCCAATCAGATGAGTATTTCTAATTTTAGACCCACAAACCTAAGTTTTTCATTTTTAAACTAAACTAACTTGTTTATTGTGACTTTGAGCGTCGAGCTCAAACCGGGAGTCCAAATTGAACTCCGTCGATTTCCACAAGTCACACTCATCGCCCCGACCGTGCTAGAATGAACCAGAGGCCAATTGGATGAGTATTTCTAGTTTTGAACCCCCAAACATAGCTAAGTTATTCATTTCTAAACTAAACTAACTCGCTTAATGTGAATTTGAGCGTCGAGCTCAAACCGGGAGTCCGAATTGAACTCCGTCAGTTTCCATAAGTCACACTCATCGCCCCGACCGTGCTGGAACAAACCAGAGGCCAATCGGATGAGTATTTATAATTTTGGACCCACAAACCTAAGTTTTTCATTTTAAAACTAAACTAACAATTTTATTGTGACTTTGAGCGTCGAGCTCAAATCGGAGGCCAATCGGATGAGTATTTCATTTTTAAACTAAACTAACTTATTCATTGTAACTTCTATCATTTCTACGACTTCTGTATTGTATAAGCTCTGTGTGAACATATTAAGATTATGGTTTGTGCTGGTTTCTTCCTAAATCCAGTGAGTTTGGTTGATAAGAGCTATCTATATAGTTTGTTTAGTTTGCTTTGCTATTGCTTTCAACCAAGTAAATAGAATTATAATATTATCAATGTTCTAATTGGGTGTTGCAGAAGCAGCTGAATAAGGCCCTCCTTGCACACCAAGTTTAAGAGGTTTCAGGTTTGAAACCAAGCGGTCAGTTTTAAAGGAATCTAAAGTAAGGGTGTATAAATAGGTTAGTGTAGGTAGTTCCCAACCCAAAAAGGACAAAAAAAGTAGCTCACACTTTATTTGGTTTCTTAACTACATATTGGTGGATGAAATTTGCCACCATTCTGTCCGTGGGTTCATTGTAATGTGTGTCTCTGTGTGTTTTTGAGTGGAAGGTTTATTGGGGGTTTGTTTATTTTAAAACATTCACAGGATGACTAGAAAAATTTCTGAACTTCTTATAATCGGCAGAACTAAAAATCCTCAACTGAGAAGCTGCAGTGGCCAATGTCTCCCTAACAATATAGTTCATCAGTCATTAAGCTAGGTTTATGAAACAAAAAGAAGCAGAAAATATTATATATATATGTATATATATATATATATTAGATTGTTACTATTTCCCCTTCTCATTTAGTAGAACACATCATTGTGAGTAAAGATGGAGCAAATATTCTATCTTTGATGTTTATTGTTGTATAGAATTTTCAGTGCATGCCAATAATGGGGTATTTAGATTTATGCATAACTCTGATGTTCCATTCATCCATTAAATAAGTGTTGGTACATCACTAAACTTATAAGACCCGTTTGTAAGACAAAGATAGGAAAAAAAAAGTTGTTGGCGGAGAAAACAATATGTTGTCGCCACCTTCAGAACCACCACCTCTTCTATAGCCATTGTCGATGCTAAGTCGGAACAACTGCCTACACCTCCGCCTCCGCCTTTACCTCCTCTATGATCTCCACCAGCACCACTGCCAATGCCTCCACCTCTTCAAGAACCACCACCAGCTCACACAGGTGTGAATTTACAAAGATTAGAATAGAAAAAAAAGGGAAAAAATTGCAAGCTTGGGATATCTTGAATCTTAATGGATGTGACGCAGGTGCCTCACCAGCCCTCACTGAGAACAAATTGTCTAGAGTTGGCTTTTGGGAGGTAAATTGCTTAAAGGTGGTTGTTGTGTTGTTCTCTTGGTACTTTGTTCATCATCTTATTTCAGGCATTAATGATTCCTTTTATTTCCTTATTGTTGTGCTATGTAATTCTAATTTTATTAGTGATTTCAACACAAGTTTAAGCTGTAGTGGATTCAATTCGGTGACAGAAAGCCAGGAATATGATAACACTTTTGCAATTGTCAATTTCTAAATCTAATTTGCTACTAATTTTTGAATTATAATAAGTCAACTACAAGAAGGCAATATCACACCAAGTATGATACCTCATGTTTACGATGTGTTTTCTTAAACCAATAAGCCTTATGACATACTTTTTGTTATGAATAAATTCTTAACAACAGCTAATTTTCTTCTTCTTAACCAGCAGCAAAATTATGAATAAACATAGTGAAACACCCCATATCATCTTAATATCAGGTCTGCAAATCCAAAAAGTGTAAAAATTTAATCCTTTGGCAAGCTGGAAAAAAGAGGTCAAGTTACCAATAGGATTGACATTCCCCCAGTACTCTTCCTTCTGGGGGTGTTCAAGAGGATCGCCATATGCCTCTGAGGTTGATGTGAGCAAAATCCTATTATTAAAAGAATCATAAAAAGTTTCATAAGCAAGTTGCACAAGAATAAAAATTGCATAACATGAATGATAAGTATTTCACCTTGCTCCAACCCTTTTTGCAAGACCCAACATGTTCAATGTACCAATCACATTTGTCTTTATGGTCTGTCAACACGGTGAGCAAACAATCGGGTTTAGCCAGAAAAAGGAAAGATGTAACAACAGAAAGCATAGTATTGAGATGGAAAAAACAAAAAGGACCTTAAATCATGCAATTTCAAACATGTAAGTGAGCTATAGCTGAATAATCTATTTAATGGAGCCAGGAAAGTAGATTACATTATTGGTTTTAGAGATCATTCAACTGAAGGTTCTGTTAGATAGTAATGAACCCATAGGCAGCATACCATAATAAAGTGATGAGTAATGGAGACCAAATTTTAAAGTAAAAACAAATAGAGACTATTAAAGAAAGACAAAGGTATTAATTATAAGAAGTGAGTTACAAGAAAATTTCAAGCATTACCAGGCAAAAAGGATACTTGATGACTGGAGGGTGAGAAAACACGGTGAAAAGGTATGTGTACGTAATAGTTAAGAAATTCATACAGAGATAAAAGGAAGGTCTGCACCTTTACAGGATTATATTTGTAGAAAATTGGAGATGCAGGGCAAGCCAGATGATATATCTGATCGACTTCTACAAGCAATGTCTCTGTGACATCTGCAATCAAGGATGCAAGGGATAGGAGCATGCAAGTTATGTTTATTCATTGACAGACAACTAATTCACAGAAACATGATTTGTTGAATTATGTACTATATGTAAGCAAATAATCATTACTGCAGCTCCCAACTTACTTGGGGCAGGCTTCAACAAATTAGTGGATAAATAAATGTAAAACTTCGATTATATAGGCAGATATTTAAAAAAGGGTTATCAATTTCCAAGGACTGCAAAAGTGATGGGTGAGCTATAAGATCTCACGAAAACAGAGCAAAGTACATGATTTAAAGTAAGAGCAAAGTACATGATTTAAAGTAAAGTAATACCATGCCGAATGAGCTCAAATCTTGGATGACCAATCCATTCCCTGAGATTATCTTTTGAACTAGTGAAAAAGTTGTCAACAACTATCACCTGTACATCATAAAGGAGGGGATATGTCAGTGGAAACACTACTTCAAAGAGTGACACAGATGTCCCTGTGCATCAGATATCCCTGTGCATTTATAATGCGTAAAATAGATTGTACATATTGGATCAAGCATGTGCAACCATATATTTGTAAGAAATAACTTCTATTTTTTGTTCTTTTAATAGAATGTTTATGCCATTCATATGTACTACATGGCATATTGATGAGCATCTCTTTCATACCAAAAATGCCAGAAGACTGATAAAACATCAACATAAGTGGTAAAAAATATATAATGTATATGAGTCTATAAAAGGTATCACATTAGGCTTCTGTAATTTAATTTCTAAAGTCCTTTTCTTTTTCAGGCATTTGGAGCAGATTAAGGAGCTAAATTTGGTAGATTGCTTCTAAATCATTCAATTGGAGGTGCACCTTTTTAAATATATCTTTTCTATTTGAGTTATGTTGTGCAGTGTACACTGGGATTTATGTAATTAGTTTTAGTGCTTTATCATAGCTTTCATTATGTGCTCTTTTATGTAATCTTTTCATAGCTACATATAGTTTGTGTATTACATAATCTTTATTCTATTATAATTGTCTATTACATATCTATTCATAAAAAAAATGGTGATGGATCAATTTTGCAAACCATACCATCAACTCCCCCAGTGTACACGGACCCATGTCTTGAGAAGGAGACAGAGCTGGCACCCCTGCCAATTGAAAAAAATGGTTAATTATCAGTAAAAAGATAACACTGAAATAATCACAATCCTAACCCTACCAAGTCGAGGGTCAGATAGCAGTAATGATCAGGTTTGTGGAAAATTAACATGTGATGTATTAATGTCGCATTATGTTATCAATTATGCTCATTACCTGCAGCCTCCAACCATGAGATGTGCTTTTAGAAGATGTTACTTTTGGCGGCTCCTTTTGGATTCTATTAATAAGCTCGCAAACCTATGCACTAAAATATAGAAAATATTTGACCGTGAGGCAATACAATTTCTACACAACTCTACAACAAATCTAAGAGAACAACTAATCAATTTATGATAATATTTTTTGTAGTAACATTTATATCTCTAATATATCAATTAAAAGATTGTTGGCAATTTATGATAAAAATTTTTGTGTAATTGTTTTATTCATGTTCAAATAGAGAAATATTTATTGCCCGTCAAAGAGTATAGTAAACATGATATAGATTGCTCTTCAAATAATCTTAAAGTGTCTAAAGTACTTGAGGTCTCTTAATATCTTGTAGCACAACTCAAAAAAAAAAAAGACTCAAGAATATTGGATTCATATATAGAACTAATTAATGTTCTATAGTTGCCTTCTAGTTGCCGGAACACCTATTAATGTTCCATACTTATAATAGAAAAACATTCATCCAATGTTTGCATCCTGCATTAAAATACATTCACACATCTGGCAAAAAATATATTCACGCATCCACACATAATATAAAAGGTGAGCCACCACCCAGGCTCGCTGGATTAAATAAAAATGAGCCACCACCCAGGCTCGCTGGATTAAATAAAAATGAGCCACCACCCAGGCTCGCTGGATTAAATAAAGATGAGCCACCACCCAGGCTCGCTGAATTTTACCTAAACAAGAAGCCTCAAAAGATGAAAGCAACTAGCTCGATCTTTGAACTTGTTCCAAACAAAACCTGTCGTCATATTTTACAAAAAAATATATTAATAAAAATATGGGTAAGCCAACACAATTTATTTAAATACATAACACAATATTTCACATTCTTTTGACAATATCATGACAAGCCTGGCATGCATATTGGCTATTCATCAACTTTGAATGGGGAATCATTAGTTTTTTATACTAATATATCTTATGCTCCGGGAAGGAAGATGGCAAGGATTTAGCACATGAGAATCTTAGCCCCAATCACATAGCTAACTTGGAGATCTCAAGTTAATCCTGCCATCCACATAGAAATAGCAGTTGCAAAGTAGATATGGCACACATGTTTTAATAGCATCACACGGACATGTTTTTATAGCATAGACTAGATATGGCAACAAAACGTAAAACAGTACAGAACCTTGATGACCATGTCTACATGTAAAAAATTTATTGGTAGGTACCAAAATTTATTGCATGAGATTTACATTTTGTCAAATTCACAGACTTTTTTGAACACTTTAAAATTTTCTGTACTGTTAAAACGATTTAAATGTTATGTTTTGAATTAAATTGTGAAGTTATGGAAATTAACTGCATGTTTAAGATTTGAAACCTGTGTTTATTGATGACAGTTAACAAAATAGTATAAAAATATGTTATTTAAATCTCTATCTTTATTTAAACATATTATAAACAAATTCAAAATAGATTTTTATTTAAATCAGAGATATAGCTTCATACGTTTTATGAATCAAACCAAATACTTAATATTCACATAAACATACATAAAAGCATTATATCATAAATCTAACATAAAATTCAAGCCATGCAAACCAATCAGATTTTATTTATCATGCTTACATCTTTATCTGATTATACAGTTCTGGAAAACAAAACAAAATGAAGGCATGCATGTTATAAGAATTTCTGCAAACTATCTTACCTTAATTTTCAGTAAATGCTCCAACACTTTAGCAACTAAACCAGATGCCAAAATCTACAATTAGACCTTTGGAACCATCCTGCTAAGCAACAACTCCTACTGCTGCAAGGACCCAATGAGCTCTCCTCTTAGAAGTCATAAGAGACCCTCCAACACCGCAGCCAACCCACTCCCAACTGTCCCTTGCTCCCCCATCCCCCCCTCGGCCGGCGCGCCCCTCCTCCTCCCACGCCAGCACTCCCCTGCGCCCCCATCCTCCCCCCGCCAACGCGCCCCGCCTCCTCCCCCGCCAGTCCCACATCCTCCCCTGCGCCCTCCTCCTCCCCCTCCCCCTGCCGGTGCTCCCCTCCTTCTCCCCTAGAAGCCCCCCCTCCTCCCCTGCGCCCCTCGGCGCCTCTTCTCCTCCTCCTCTCCGCCGGGGCCCCCACTGCGCCTTCACCCGTCTTGCACCGCACCCTGCGCCCCTCCTCCTCCCTCGCCAGCTCCTCCTCCCCCAGCGACCACCACCCTCCCCTCACCAGCCTCCCAATCCACACACACACACACACACACACACACACACACAGAGATAGAGAACCTGCGGGCGGAGCTTGTGGCGGCCGACAGTGGCAGCGTCGGAGTAGATCATCGGCGGCGGTTGCAGCAGCGGTGGCGTCGGACCAGATCGCCCGCGGCGGCGAGGGCGTTGAACCAAATCGCCCGCGGAGAGAGGGGCTGGGCGCGGGGCTTCGGGGAGGAGGGGAGAGAGAGGTTGGGCAGGGGGGTTTCGCAGGCTGGGCGGGGGGTTTCGCGGGTTGGGGTTTTCGGGTTTCGCGGAAGGAAAGAGAGAGGTTTATTATATATATTTACATTTGTGTTAATATACTTATAGATGATTATGTCCAAATAAATATATTTAATTATGTATAATTATGATATATTAATTTACATTTATATATTTAATGCTATGAGTATAGCCATCAATTTAAAAATATTAGCATTATAATGTATAATGTTCCTATAGTATTCCTAATCAATTACATATTAAATAATTATTCTTATTAATCATTTTTATCTCAAAATTAATTTTAATATTTAAAATTTGAATATGAAGTTTAATATTATTTGATGAGTTATAATTACATATGGAATAATTTACATATAAATATGTATGTAGACAGCTTAAAACACCGTCTACATATGTAGGATATGTAGATGGGCCGTCTACATATCCTCTGCACATAGACGGCTAGTAACACACACCTACATAAGTTATGTAGACGACTACAGTAACCGTCTACATATGTAGGATATGTAGACGACCCATCTACATATATACCTGTCTACAGTAACCGTCTACATATGTAGGATATGTAGGATATATATGTAGCCGTCTACATATATATCCTACATATGTAGACGGATTTAGATAGCCGTCTACATAACTTACATAGACGGCTTAGGAAACCGTCTACATATGTAGGGTATGTAGACGGCTCCAATAAGTCGTCTACATATCCTACATATGTAGACGGTTACTGTAGTCGTCTACATAACTTATGTAGGCGTGTGTTACTAGCCGTCTATGTGCAGAGGATATGTAGACGGCCTGTCTACATATCCTACATATGTAGACGATTTTTTAGGCTGTCAACATACATATTTATATGTAAATTATTCCATATATAATTATAACTCATCAAATAATATTAAACTTCGTATTCAAATTTTAAATATTAAAATTAATTTTGAGATAAAAATGATTAATAAGAATAATTATTTAATATGTAATTGATTAGGAATACTATAGGAACATTATACATTATAATGCTAATATTTTTAAATTGATGGCTATACTCATAGCATTAAATATATCAATGTAAATTAATATATCATAATTATACATAATTAAATATATTTATTTGGACATAATCATCTATAAGTATATTAACACAAATGTAAATAGATATAATAAACCTCTCTCTTTCCTTCCGCGAAACCCGAAAACCCCAACCCGCGAAACCCCCCGCCCAGCCTGCGAAACCCCCCTGCCCAACCTCTCTCTCCCCTCCTCCCCGAAGCCCCGCGCCCAGCCCTCTCTCCGCGGGCGATTTGGTTCGACGCCCTCGCCGCCGCGGGCGATCTGGTCCGACGCCACCGCTGCTGTAACCGCCGCCGATGATCTACTCCGACGTTGCCACTGTCGGCCGCCACAAGCTCCGCCCGCAGGTTCTCTATCTCTCTCTCTCTCTTTGTGTGTGTGGATTGGGAGGTTGGTGAGGGGAGGGTGGTGGTCTCTGGGGGAGGAGGAGCTGGCGAGGGAGGAGGAGGGGCACGGGGTGCGGTGCAAGAGGGGTGAAGGCGCAGTGGGGGCCCCGGCAGAGAGGAGGAGGAGGAGAGGCGCCAAGGAGGTGCAGAGGAGGAGGGGGGGCTTCTAGGGGAGAAGGAGGGGAGCGCCGGGGGGGGGGGGGGGGGGGAGGAGGAGGGCGCAGGGGAGGAGGGGGGACTGGCGGGGGAGGAGGAGGGGCGCGCTCGCGAGGGGGGGGGGGAGGATGAGGGCGCAGGGGAGTGCTGGCGTGGGAGGAGGAGGGGCGCGCCGGCCGAGGGGGGGGATGGGGGAGCAGGGGACAGTTGGGGGTGGGTTGGTTGCGGTGTTGGAGGGTCTCTTATGACTTCTAAGAGGAGAGCTCATTGGGTCCTTGCAGCAGCAGGAGTTGTTGCTTAGCAAGATGGTTCCAAAGGTCTAATTGTAGATTTTGGCATCTGGTTTAGTTGCTAAAGTGTTGGAGCATTTACTGAAAGTTAAGGTAAGATAGTTTGCAGAAATTCTTATAACATGCATGTCTTCATTTTGTTTTGTTTTCCAGAACTGTATAATCAGATAAAGATGTAAGCATGATAAATAAAATTTGATTGGTTTGCATGGCTTGAATTTTATGTCAAATTTATGGTATAATGCTTTTATGTATGTTTATGTGAATATTAAGTATTTGGTTTGATTCATAAAACATATGAAGCTATATCTCTGATTTGAATAAAAATCTATTTTGAATTTGTTTATAATATGTTTAAATAAAGACAGAGATTTAAATAACATATTTTTATACTATTTTGTTAACTGTCATCAATAAACACAGGTTTCAAATCTTAAACATGCAGTTAATTTCCATAACTTCACAATTTAATTCAAAACATAACATTTAAATCGTTTTAATAGTACAGAAAATTTTAAAGTGTTCAAAAAAGTCTATAAATTTGACAAAATGTAAATCTCATGCAATAAATTTTGGTACCTGGCAATAAATTTTTTACATGTAGACATGGTCATCAAGGTTCTGTACTGTTTTACTTTTTGGACAATTAGCTCATAATGTGATTACAATATTTTTCCAAGTTCTAGTGAGACCGATAAGGAAGGGGGCGAGCAAGAGACTGAGAAGTAAACAAGAAGAACCACATTTATACTTTTCTTTTGTGTCTCTTATTGTACAGTTACTTTGTAGCTACCAAGTAAAGAACTATAACGGTGTAATATAAGACTGCAAATGTAAATATAATGTCATATTTTCCTTCTACTTGCATGTTTTTCACTTAATCGAATGACATCTATGTGCACCCGGGCTTTTCGCTGCACCCGGGGGTGTCAAATGATGGTTGTTTTGACTCTCAATCTATATTTGGTCAAGATCAAACCAGTGAATCTACTATCAATCAAAATCCAATTATTGGATTTCATTCAATCTAAAATTCGATCATTAGAATTGCTCTCGATCTATGTATACTTGATTAGTTGGGTTTGTTACCAACCTAAAATAATGTGATCAAGATCCCTACATTGGATTTGCTCCATGTCCAAATCCTAATCGCTGGATTTAAGTTTAAACAAAATGTGACAGTTGGATTCACTATCGATATTCATATGATCAAAGATTCGACCTTTGAATTCACTTTTGATATATATATATCTAATCAGTTAGATTTGTTGCCAATCGATAACAATCTAATCACGATTCACACATTGGATTTGTTACAGATCTAAATCATGATCGTTGGATTTAAGTTTGATCATAGTTTGACAGTCAAATTTACTCCCGATCTAAATCTGATCAAGATCTATCCATTGAACAAATTGTCAATCAAAATCCAACCATTGGATTTCATCATGATAAAAAACCTGTCTGTCAGATTCACTCTTAATCTAAAATCTAATCGATGAGCTACATAATATTAAATGAGTATAATATAATATATTGTGGTGGCTAAGCTACATAATATTAAATGAGTATAATATAATATATTGTGGTGGCTAATTCCAGCCACCTAAGCCCACTAGGCCCGTGAGGCCCATCGTGATCCTACGGGCAGGGGCAACCCTTCTTCAAGACGTCACGTGTCCTCAGGAGCGCCTCGCGGAGCCCGGACATGCCCTACGCGTCCGAGCAGTGGGCACCGAGCAGAGGCCCCAGCCGCTGCTCAGCTAGTCTAGCCCTCCGAACAGGCTACCTACTCGGTATCTCCCGACCAGAGGAGTCCGAACATGCTTTCCACCTTCACGACAGTTATAACCGTTCCCCAGTACGTGCCTCACGTTCTAGAGAGCATTAACCACGACGGCCCTCAACGGGCACCTCAACGCATAATGCCCCGACAAGGGCGCTAACTGGCGTGCCATCCCCGGTATTATGGGAGGATGTTTCGTCCCACTCCCACAACTCCATTGCCTATAAATAGGCTCGGGTAAGCTCCATGCAAAGGTAACACCTCTCTGGACACTCACACTCACTCATACGCGACTCACACACGAGAACCCCCTTTTCTCTCCAATCTCCTACTGACTTAGGCATCAGAGGGTTCTCTCTGGTTCTCCAACCGATCCCCCCTGATCCTTGTTCTATTTTGCAGGCATCCGTCCACTACCGACGAATGTCTTCCCATCTTCCTAGTGGAGGCCCGCTTGGTTCAGGCCCAAACCGGAACACACCACCACATATATCATCATATAAAATATAAAAGGTAAATAATACTATTTTGAATATATAATAAATAAAATATAATATTTTAAGCATACTATTTTATCATATAATTATATTCACTAAACAAATATGATACATTCACAAATATGCAAATACAATGTGTATAATATATATATATATATATCAACTAAACAAAAAAGGTAACTTATAAATTTATATTTTATATATATTTGCCTTTTTATTTTATTTTATAGAATAATTATATATAATATATTTATTTGAATAATGCAAATAATTATATCTATAATATAGCTAAACTACCATAATATAAATAAAATAGGTAATAGTTAGCAACAATGGTTAATAAGAATTAAGTAAAAATAACATATAATGTACACATATATTCAATCAACTAAAAGTGTAACTAATGAATTTGTATTTGTCTTATTTATTTTTTAAAATAATATATAAACTATATATAATAAATATAGATAACTATATCAATAACTAAGCTACTAATAAACAATATAACTAATAGTTAGCAACATCGGTTAGTTAAGTATAAAATGGGAAGAAAATTTTATGTGTCTCTAAATGGCGACGGAAAATTTTGTCGTTAATTAGGGACGAAAAATTCCGTCGCCGATCTCTCGGTGATTCCTCGCAAATCTGTCGCTACTCAGCGACGGATTACCGATGGGATTTTTCCGTCGCTAATAATGATTTTTCTTGTAGTGTTTGTGACTGAAATAAAACCAGTCACCATTCGGTCCCTAAAATAGAGACTGATTTATTGCAGTCACTATTCGGTCACTATTTAGGGACCGAATAGTGACTGAATCTAATCGGTCCCAAAATATAGAGACCAAAAATTTCGGTCACTATTCGGTCCCAATTTTGGGACCAAATTGTGACCGAATCTAATCGGTCCAAAAATATAGAGGCTGAAAATTTTGGTCACTATTTTGTGACTGAATTGTGACCGAAATTAATCGGTCCCAAAGTATAGAGACTGATAATTTCAGTCACTATTCGGTCACAAAATAGTGACCGAATAGTGACCGAAATTAATCGGTCCCAAAAATATAGAGACTAAAAATTTTGGTTACTATTCGGTCCCTACTTTTTAGACCGAATAGTGACCGAATATAATCGGTCCCAAAATATAGAGACCGAAAATTTCGGTCACAAAATGGGGACCGAATTGTGACCGAATCTAATCGGTCCCAAAATATAGAGACCGACAATTTCGGTCACTATTCGGTCGCAATTTTAGGACCGAATTGTGACCGATTCTGAATCGGTCTCTAAAACTTTTATTTAGCGACTGATTAATTTAAGACACAATTCGGTCACTATTTTGTGACTGAATAGTGACCGAAATTTTCGGTCTCTATATCGGTCTCTATAAGCGTTTTTTCTTGTAGTGATTATCCAAATGGGTGTTAAAAGTTTACTCTTATCTTGAATCACGCTGGACCTCTGGACCTGTGCTTAACATGGCCAGTGGAAGGTATTGAATTCCACCTGACTGCCAACACCAATCGCGCGTGTTGTGCAACTAGTACTATCGCCTGTTTACTCGACGTGTTATGTGCAATGTCCCTTAGTTCTCGTCTATACTCTACACGCTCGTCTATTCACGTTCACTCTACTATCTCGTCTATTCATCTAGCGCTCTCATCTATTTCTTGGTACTCTCTATTGGCCATCTATTGATTATCTAAAAATAAACAAAATAACTAATGCCTGCGCAATAAGGCCCCGAGCTGGTCCTGGGAGGAGCGCCAGAAAAGTGCCATTTGCCTATGAGAGTTAACATGATCAAGATGTCGGCATTATATCCAAGTGCCATTTAACAAACAAAACAAAGTGCTATGTTCTCTTGTTGTCCTTTGAAAACAAAGTGCCATTTAACAAACAAAATAAAGTGCTATGTTCTCTCGTTGTCTTGTAACAACAAAGTGCCATTTAACAATATTACTCTATGACAATCAACACAAAGTGCTATATTCTCTCGTTGTCTATTGACAACAAAAGTGCTATATTCTCTCTCGACTATCTACAGATAACCAAAGTGCAATTACTATCTCTATTGACGAAAGTTAATCAAAAGTGCTATACTATTTCGATTGATGAAAATCAATCAAAGTGTAATTTACTCTCTATTTATATGGCCAACTACCTTCTCTCTCCTTGCTATACTTGTTGCTTGCTATTGCTTGACATTGTTGTTTCTTGCTATCGTGTTGACATCGTTGTCTATCGTGACCTGACTTAATCATCGTGCTATACTTGATTCATCTATTATCTGAACATTGTTACTCGTGCTATTACTTTCTCGAAATTACATGACTCTTGCTATCTTTAGTAACTCTGCCCTTTTAAAGTATTAATTATTTAAAGCATGCTTGATCCTGAGATTTAAGTCCTACTGGATGATTTAGCTCACCCTTTGTTATTGTTATTTTGTCTCAGGTAAGCTAAGTGATGTGACTCACACCAATGGGGCAGGACCCGAGTGATGATCGATCTGGAGCCAAGTCATGAAATTACTCTAGTACCATGGAGTCTAGTAGTTATTGATGTAGATTTCTTTCCAATGTATTGACGTCAATGAACTCAATGTAGTGGCTCTGGATTTGTGGTTGTAATTGTCTTAGTGAATTTATAAATGAAATGAAGAATTTTATTTCAATTATTGTTCCTTAGATGCTCTAAATTATTCAATTGTTGTACATTTTACTCTACTATGTACTTTGCTCACGTCTCCTTGATTTATTCCGCAGCTAAATTGGTGGGGCGTGACAGTTGGAATCAGAGCCTAGGATGTCCTTATTAGGATATTTTAGGTCCTAGGATGTTCTAGGTGAACTGCCATGACACATGTCTAAGTCAACCACCATACTTATGTGAGGATTGGGTAGAACCATGGCTAAGATCTGAATGCATTCATTTATATGTATGTATCAACTAAAAATTACTTTAGCATCCTAATACCAGCCTTATTCTAGAAGGGACTCTTGATGGACGCCGACATGAGACCAACTCAGAGACTAGTTCTGGCATGTCAGCAAGCCGCTCAACTGCTAGAAATAGCTCTGGAAGCGACTAAGGAGATTAAAAAGGAGACCAATCAGAATGGGAAGAGAAGTTATAACCATGGCAAGATGGCCAACCAAAAAGTGAAGTGTAACGATGAGATCATCTGCCTTCATTGTCACAAGCCAGGTCATGTGGCCAAGGAGTGTTGGCGAAAATTTGGTGCTTGCCTACGTTGTGGCAACTCAAGGCATCAGCTGTGAGATTGTCCTCTTTTAGAGGAATCCACTACTAGTGTGAATGATCTCAACTCTATGACAAAAGGAAAGCGACTAAACACTGGTAAGGGTAAAAAGAATAATAAGAATGATAGGCGTTTAACTCTCAATCACGAAGGTCGATGCAAGAATTGCAATAAGGTGAGCCACATGTCGAGAGATTGCTGGAAGAATCAAGGAAGGTGTTTCCGATGTGGCAGCTCAGACCACAAGATTAGAAATTGCCCCAAGAAAGACAAACAATTTGGAGAATCAACACATCAAGATACACTCAAAGTTTCGGCAATACCTAGTCCAAATGACGAAGTAAGAACCATGGAAGGTAACTCTAAACTCGTCTCGATTAGTACTCTTAGTATAGGGTGATGATTCATATTTAACTGAAGGAGTCATGGAATTTGATGGACCAAATTCTTTTTAAGAGGGGGAGGATGTAGCAACCTGGAAAATTCAGTGTTTAAAAATTCAAAATAATAAAATTTCTATAAAAACGATATAATAGAAACGTACATACCACTATCGTATATGCAAGAACACGTCGGAAAATTTCGTAAAAATTATAAATCAACCCGAAATATTATCCCTAAGTGTTCCACGAAGAAATTCGTGCAACGAAATATTCGATTGACCAAGCGTACGTCACAACGTGACTAATTTTCTAAATTTAGAAACTAAGTCGGAAAACCATTAACACAGAATTATAACGGGCTCATAAATTAAATGAACATGTCGGAGAGACCTCCATCATCGGGTATTGATGACCCATTATCGAAATTAAACCAATGGACCTCTCATAGCCCATGAAAAAATTCAAGTAAGAAAAATATAATAAAATCTGAAATTTCTATTACTCCCTAATTAAAAGAGGAAATTCCCATAAGTTAAACTCCATTGAGTGATGGATTTTTCTAAATTGATCATCTAACATTTCTTGGGCCAAAATAGGGATTTTTAAATAGAGAATAATAGGAAAATACCCTAAATTCGTAACTTAAATATTACTTAAGAGGTATTTAATGTATTAAAATAAGTAAATTGGGTAGGAATTAGATTCCTAAACCTACCCTAATTATTTGGCCACGAATTTAGATCACATCCTAACGCAATTGGAAGTTGTCAAGTTTAGAAGGAAGGAAGGAATTAGGAAATCTCAGAATTAATAGGAGTTAGAGTCCTATTAGGAAATAGAAAGGGAGAATGCTTAAATACTCTCCTAAATCCCCCATGTCCAGCCCTACCTCACTGCCAAGGGTTGTTGGACTAGGAGGAGAGGCCAAGGAGGAGGAGATCTCGTGCGGAGAAGAACCTCTCAAGCTCTCATCCCCGTTCTTCAAAGTTCTAGCCCTAGAAGAGAAAATGAGTCAAAGGTAGGCATTCTCGTGAGCAAAATCTAATTAAATTCGTCTGTAGATTGTTCCATACATCAGGAACAAAACCCTTTTCGTTTCATAATTTTTCATTCACCCAATCTTTTGTTTTTAATTTTTGAAGTTCTGTAAACTCCATGACCCCAAACCCTCTTGTCAAATTTATATCTCCATGTATACCCAACCCCATGCCACGAAACTTTTACTGGAGATGCTGATTATTGTTAGGAGTCTTTTGACCATGAAAGCCCTAATTTTCATCCATCATATGTCTCGAATTAATTCTTTGATCTCAACTGTACCCAGTTCCATGTTCTTCGTGAAGTACCATGATTAAACCATGCCGAAACCATGTCTGTTTTCAAATTCCTAATTATTGGAAGTACTCTTGCATGTCTAGATTCGTTTAGAACTAGTTTCATGAATTTTTGTTGCTTGTACAATTAGTTATGGATTTTTGAATCACCCTGTGTCAAAATAAGGTAGTTCTGGACCATAGTCCAAGAACATGTCCTTTCCCTGTCGGACTCAGGCGCAGAACTTGAGAACGCGACGACCTGGTAGGCCGCGTTCTCAGGGCTATCGTGACACAGTGCTTGTCACGATCTGATTGCGACAGGCCACACTGTTGCGTTCTGGCCGCCTGACCTGACCGACCTGTCGCGATCCTCAGACAACCCTGTCGTGTTCTTAACCGTCACTGTCGCGACCCTTACACCTGTACGTCGCGTTCTGCAGTTTTTCACCTAAACCCTACATTTTTGCTCAACTTGACTTCCTACCATAATTTTGTGCCATATTAATCGTCCTACACACAATAACAACACTGCTAAACGTGGTTATGAGATTTTTAACTAAAAGTCATTCACATGATTCTATCCCATCTATGATTTCTTGTCACATGTGCACACACTTTGAACCATCCATTATGGCTTAGCTTGGCATGAAAATATCTCATAATGCATCTGGTAATTTGATTCCAATTATGTATTTTTATTGCCTTATTTTAATGAACTCGTCTGCGTTTTCATGCGATGTTTGGGAATACCGTTACTGACGCTCCACTGTTCTAGAATTACTCTAGAAAGTCGGGCACTTTTTTCTCTACACACTTTTCTCTTGACTTGGACGAACTCTCCGTCAGATACTCCTTCTACCGAACTAGTAAGTCTTTGTTCAAGGCCTCCGTAGGTCTCCTCTGTCCATAGATTCCCACATGGTCGACGAGCTGGTTGTACCCTGATCCAAACGGCTATTAGAAGTTCGCTCTTATCTTGAATCGCGCCGGACCTCTGGACCTGTGCTTAACATGGCCAGTGGAAGGTATTGAATTCCACCTGACTTCCAACACCAATCGCGCGTGTTGTGCAACTGGTACTATCGCCTGTTTACTCGACGTGTTATGTGCAATCTCCCTTAGTTCTCATCTATACTCTACACGCTCGTCTATTCATGTTCACTCTACTATCTTGTTTATTCATCAAGCACTCTCATCTATTTCTTGGTACTCTTTATTGGACATCTATTGATTGTCTAAAGATAAACAAAATAACTAATGCCTGCGCAATAGGGCCCCGATCTGGTCCTGGGAGGAGTGCCCGAAAAGTGCCATTTGCCCATGGGAGTTAACATGATCAAGATGTCGGCATTACATCCAAGTGCCATTTAACAAACAAAACAAAGTGCTATGTTCTCTCATTGTCCTTTGACAACAAAGTGCCATTTAATAAACAAAACAAAGTGCTATGTTCTCTCGTTGTCTTTTGACAACAAAGTGCCATTTAACAATAATACTCTATGACAATCAACACAAAGTGCTATATTCTCTCTCAGCTATCTACGGATAACCAAAGTGCAATTACTATCTCGATTGACGAAAGTTAATCAAAAGTGCTATACTATTTCGATTGATGAAAATAAATCAAAGTGCAATTTACTCTCCATATGGCCAATTTTCTTCTCTCTCCTTGCTATACTTGTTGCTTGCTATTGCTTGACATTGACGTTTCTTGTGTTGGGTTACAATGTGTATGATGACATGTGCTTAAATGTTTTTGATGATGAGTGACATAATTGACGTTGTCTTAATGTTGGAAACATGATAAATATGACGAAGACATGAATGAAATGATCAAGTGAGCAAATGCTTTGATGAACACCTATGTATTCATTGTATCTCACTTAGAATGTCTTTTAATGTAGGATGATTGCATACAAGAGAAGCATCAAGATACAAGTGCAAAAGATCATGAAAAACACTTCAAGTGGTCATGTGTCGACAGCCAGGAAGTTCCCTGGCGACAGATAGACCATCCAGAAAAAAACAAGCCACTGGAAACTCAAATGGAGCAGTAGCTGTCAACAGCTAAAGGCTGCCTGTTGACAAATACAGGCTGCCTGTCGACAACCAGCAATCGCCAGTTGACAGATAAGGCTGCCTGTCGACAGCTAGGAATCGCATGTCGACAGCCCCAGTGTTCTAGGAACTTACATGGTTCTGGAAACCAGATTTGAGTAGTAGCTGTTGACAGCTACATGGTGCCTGTCGATAGATAAAGAGAAAAGTCAGAAACGTGAATATAATATGATATGTATCAGGGTGTTTCCTTTAAGCACGACTCTCCATAATTGGACACCTCTATATATACATCATATTGAGCTATTTTTGCAGCAAGAAGCCACCATATCAAAACCCTAAGCAAAACCCAAGAGAAGAGCTTCTTCCTGCTGCTCTGCTTCAACTCTCCGTCCAGCGCGAGGAAGATCCATCTCACGAGTGGAGTTGAAGTCGGTCTGTCCACGATTCAAGCTTCTCTATCATCTGATCATCATCAACATGGAGCTTGGAGTTCTTCTGGACGACCACCAAGAAGAGTTCTTCATCTGGATTTATTTCTACATCTCAGAACTCTTCTCCTTCCATACTTTTCATATCTCTGTGTGTGTGGTTGTGGTTCGAGCATTCCTTGTTCTTGACCTACATGTGGATTGTTGTTCTGATTGCGTGTTTGCATCAGACAACGTGCGTGTGTGGTGTGTTGATCAGATCAAGGCTAGAGGTTCTGATCTTTTGTGGACTTGATCTAGTGTGTGTGTGTGTGGTTGAGCCGTTGTGCTTGTGTGTGTGTTGTACTCAGTTCTTGAGCAGTGTGTCCTCACTGTGTGAGGGGTGGACGTAGGAGTCATGTGGTGTAATTTTCGAACTACCTAAAAAATTCCTTGTGCACTGTGGTTTGACTTGTGGTTTGCATTGTGTTGTAGTAGATGCATGCCTAGGGATTTCATCTACACACTAACTGTTAGTTTGCTCACACACATTGCATCAGATCAGAGGGGTTTTAATTGAGTAGATATTTTAATCCAAAGTAATTTTTAAATTGCTTAAGTTTCCACTGCAAATCTATTCAACCCCCCCTTCTAGCTTTGTCATTACCGAATAACCGATCCTAACAATTGGTATCAGAGCCAGGTTCTCTGTTGTTTGGTTGTGTTTTTGGAGATCTATCTTTGTGTGCTTAATCGCTCAGATTCCTAACAATTGGTATCAGAGCCAGGTTCTCTGTTGTTTGGTTGTGTTTTTGGATATCTATCTTTGTGTGCTTAATCGCTCTGATTCCTAATAATTAGTATCAGAGTGGGTTGTCTGTTCATTAGTTGAGATTTGGAAGATCCATTTTTGTGTGCTTATAGCTCATCTGATTCTAATCTAATCTGATTGCTTGTGATTAATCTTTTGGAACATCATTTGATCTGTTTGAACTGGTTGATTACTTGTTGATCTGACTTAATATTCTGTTGTCTGGTCTAATCATCTGAAGCATACTCAGAAATATGGCTAAGTTCTCAAGTATCATAAATAGACCTATTATTATTGGGTTTGATGACAATGTTTCTAAAATGTAGAACTCCTTTATGAAGACAAGCAAGATAGGAAATAAAACCAATGACCAATGCTTCATGGCTCACGACAGCTCAAAAAGCTTTCCCAGCTCAAATGAATCTGAAGAATCAAATTTGTTAGAAAAGTCAAGAAAATCTAAAAAATCAGGTAAATCTGATTCAGAACCATTTAATATATCAATATCTTATATTGACTCAGAAAATGACATCTTATGATGAACTGATAGAATGCTATGAGCAAATGTGCAAACAATTTAAGAAGGTAAAATCTCAAAACAAGAAGCTAAAAGAAAAAATGGAGAGGAATGAAATGAGAATTGATAATGCTCAAGCATTCTATGAAGAAAATGAAAAATTGAAGATGGAGAATGAAAAATTGGAGAATGAAGTCAGAAACTATGGAAACAAGGTTTCTAAATTGAAAGAAGATCATGATCAGGTTGAATCTGAAAATTTTGATTTGAAAATTGAAAATAAAAAATTGATTGATATCAATGAGAATCTCAAATTTGATAATAATCAATTGAACTAACAAATCTCCAACATGGCTCATGATCATCAAATAAAATAAAAATGTAACCAATTGGTTGAGGAAAATAGTCATCTAAAAAAGAAGATTGAATTCTTGTATCATGATAGACCATCAAATGATGAATGGAACAATTCTAAAAAGAAAATTACTGACTTGGAAAATCAAATTGTTCAAAGTAAAATTGAAAAGAACAAAATGAAAAATGGTCTGGATGTCATGACAAACCAACTTCAAACATATGAAAAAGAAATTGATGCATTGAAAGCTGAAAAAGAAAAATTGACAAATGAACTTGAAGTGGTTATTAAACAAAATCAAAATCCTGAAAAGAAGGATTCTGAATTGAAAAAAAATGCTGCAAATAGGAAGAATCATATTTCAACTGAAAACCAGAGAAAGAAAAAGAAAAAGAAAACAGGACTCCACAAGGTCCACATCTCCTCCAGCCGCCAAAAAGGCTTCAGGGCATTCTCCAATTGCATACCATGCCAAGAGATACCAAAGGGTGCCACCTCCACACTTTCAACCCAAGGGTGATCAAAGGTATTTTAGAGGACTTCAGAAATTTCAGCAAATGCATTCATATTATGGTAAGCTTTATGTAAATGCTCAACCCATTTTCTTTAAATGCAATAGACCTGGTCATCTTGCTAAATTCTGCTGGAATAAAAATCAACACTCTCATAAATATGCTAAAATAGTTCAGTGCTTTACATGTCAAAAACATGGCCATATCTCTAGGTACTGTTGGCATATAAATGATCATCTTATGCATGTTCCCAAGCCCCATGTTCATACACATTCCCATGTACATAAGAATAAAAATCGTGTTCATGTTGAAAATAATCAGAAATTCCATGTACATAAGAACATGATTGCTGGACAAAAGAAGTGTTCTGTTCTTCATGCTAAAAGTCCTGAAAACAAAATATTTCATGAAAACATAGATGTATTGAACCAAACTAAAGAAAAACATGGAACTAATGCTGCTCATAGTTCCATTAATGAAAGAAATACATCTATTCCAAAAATAAAATCACTTTGGATTTTGAAATCATTGTTAAATTCTAACATTAATGTCATTGCAGGACCCAAGCAAGTGTGGGTCCCAAAACCAGCTTGATCAACAAGCTGAGATGTATTGCAGCCATACAGAGCAAATGGATTCATGATATTGGCTGTGCAAGGTAAGAAATGATTGGAGAACAAAGGTAAAATTTTTGAGACTGTGATTGAAGACTGTTCAGGTAAATCTCCTTATCACTTTAGATTTGAATTGTTGGAATTGAAATGGATTTTTAATTCTATCTGAGCAATGAAAAATGTGTTTTTGATGCTATCCCCAAATGACAATGCCTCTTAGCAATTGGAATCATGTCATGTCATCTTGCTTGCATAACTGTGCTCATGACCTCTTAAGCATAACATTTGCTTTGACCTCTTGGTATATCAAATGATGACATGTGGAAAAACAAGTTATGCTTGTTTGGAAACTATCATTATGCGTGAGTGAAAATACTCCGCCAAGTACTAAAAGTGATGTTATGCATAAGGTTAATTGTGTGCATGATTACGTGTGAATTGCTTGCTATTTTTCTTATTCTATGCATGTGTTATGGGGGAGTAAGTTTGAAAACACACAAAAATGTTCGCAAAATTCTTTGAATATCATGTTTGCACTAATTTTGTGCAAATTGATTGGCATGCAAATGCTTGAATTGCTTGAATGTTGAATCATCACATGCACACATTATGGGGGAGTCAGTCAAGGTAGGTTGGGTGAAATGCTTGAGAGATATTCTTCATATTAATTGTGTCATTATTTCTCAAGTCTTGGTCTTCATGTCACTCTATTCCATCCCTTAAAACTGAGTTTTCAAGTACCTGTCAACAACCCCTTCTTCAGCTGTCGACAGATGACCTTTTCCAGAACATCAGTTCTTCTGTTTCACACTAGCTGTCGACAACCACATTCTTGCTGCTGACAGATGCCCTTTATATGTGAAATACTCAACATTCATCAACATTTCTTCATGAGTATGTTCATTATTTTTGTGCAAGGGGAGAATTTGGACTTAATGTTCATTACAACCTTTCATACTCATATAGTATTAAAGACATTACCTTAATCACAATGATTTTGAAATAACTTTCTGTGCTTGAGTCTAGGTTGTATCCTCTAGAAAATATTGAACAAATCTAATGATTTTAACTTAACTCACTTGAATAACTCCCTTGTGGATAATCATTTTTCTGAAATGGTTTGACAAGTAAGAAGGCTTTTGAAATTAATGTCTTTCATTGGTTTTTAACCTTAGATAACATTTTGAACTTGATTTTCACAACAAAAATAAAAGGGAGAAAAACTACCTATTTCCAAATTCACAAAAATTATATGAAATGGGATAAAGGCAGAGCAATGATGAGCATCACTGAGTAACCAGGGACATGGGCATCACAAATGTCTATCTTCGAGTTAAAAAGTCCTTTCATTATCTGTGCACAATGGTATGATGGTCACTCACACTGAGTAACTGGGGGTACGGGCATCACAAATGTCTACCTTCACGTCAAAAGGTGAAAGTGATCCTAATTACCACTTTTCCCACATGAACTTGGCAAAAGAAATAATTCAATGAAAGAAATAGAGTGTAGCCTCCATGTTTTTACATCAAGGGCAATTTGTTGTTTATTGTTAATTGTTCATGTAAACATTACTTTCATTTATCAACTGAACATCACCCACAAAGGAACATGTTTTTCTACAACGGTTTTATTCAAAAGGGTTATCTTAGTTTCATATGTTTTTTTAACGGTGTCTTCTAAATGCCATAACTTGAGATTCCCGGAGTATTATCTCTTAACCATTGTAGAATTTTTATGTGTCTTAATACTAGTGTTTATGACACTTCGTAGTGGGTATCAACCTATTCTGAACCTTGCAATCCCATTTGAACACTCATTCCCCACTCAAATCTTTCACAATTCAGTTCTGGGGTCAAGTAGTTCTTTGCTTCATTCTTACCCATGTGTGTACTCACTATCTTTTTGAATGTTGTCAAAAGGGGGAGAAACATCAATTGTATCAATTGCTAATTTTGTCATCATCAAAAAGGGGGAGAATGTTGGGTTATAATGTGTATGATGACATGTGCTTCAATGTTTTTGACGATGAGTGACATAATTGATGTTGTCTTAATGTTGGAAACATGATAAATATGACAAAGACATGAATGAAATGATCAAGTGAGCAAATGCTTTGATGAACACCTATGTTCATTATATCTCACTTAGAATGTCTTTTAATGTAGGGTGATTGCATACAAGAGAAGTATCAAGATACAAGTGCAAAAGATCAAGAAAAACACTTCAAGTGGTCATGTGTCGACAGCCTGGAAGTTCCCTGTCGACAGATAGACCATCCAGAACAAAACAAGCTACTGGAAGCTCAAATGGAGCAGTAGCTGTCAACAGCTGAAGACAGCCTATTGACAGATACAGGCTACTTGTCGACAATCAGCAATCGCCAGTCGACAGATAAGGCTGCTTGTCGACAGCTAGGAATCGCCTGTCGACAGCCCCAGTGTTCCATGAACTTACATGGTTCTGGAAACCTGATTTGAGCAGTAGCTATCGATAGCTACATGGTGCCTGTCGACAGATGAAGGGAAAAGTCAGAAACGTGAATATAATATGATATGTATCAGGGTGTTTCCTTTAAGCACGACTCTCCATACTTGGACACCTATATATATACATCATATTGAGCTATTTTCGCAGCAAGAAGCCACCATATCAAAACCCTAAGCAAAACCCAAGAGAAGAGCTTCTTCATGCTGCTCTGCTTCAACTCTCCATCCAGCGCAAGGAAGATCCATCTCACGAGCAGAGTTGAAGTCAGTCTGTCCATGATTCAAGCTTCTCTATCATCTGATCATCATCAACACGGAGCTTGGAGTTCTTCTGGACGACCACCAAGAAGAGTTCTTCATCTGGATTTGTTTCTACATCTCAGAACTCTTCTCCTTCTATACTTTTCATATTTCTGTGTGTGTGGTTGTGGTTCGAGCATTCCTTGTGCTTGACCTACATGTGGATTGTTGTTCTGATTGCGTGTTTGTATCAGACAACGTGCGTGTGTGGTGTGTTAATCAGATCAAGGCTAGAGGATCTGATCTTTTGTGGACTTGATCTAGCGTGTGTGTGGTTGAGCCGTTGTGCTCGTGTGTGTGTTGTACTCAGTTCTTGAGTAGTGTTTCCTCACTGTGTGAGGGGTGGATGTAGGAGTCACGTGGTGTGATTTCCGAACCACCTAAAAAATCCCTTGTAGACTGTGGTTTGACTTGTGGTTTGCATTGTGTTGTACTAGATGCATGCCAAGAGATTTCGTCTACACACTAACTGTTAGTTTGCTCACACACATTGCATCAGATCAGAGGGGTTTTAATTGAGTAGATCTTTTAATCCGAAGTAATTTTTAAGTTGCTTCAGTTTCCGCTGCAAATCTATTCAACCCCCCCCCCCCCCCCCCCCTTCTAGTTTTGCCATTACCGAATAATCGATCATAACATCTTGCTATTGTGTTGACATCGTTTTCTATCGTGACCTGAGTTAATCATCGTGCTATACTTGATTCATATACTATCTGAACCATGTTACTCGTGCTATTACCTTCTCAAATTTACATGACTCTTTCTATCTTTAGTTACTCTGCCCTTTTAAAGCATTAATTATTTAAAGGATGCTTGATCCTGAGATTTAAGTCCTACTGGGCGATTTCGCTCACCCTTTGTTATTGTTATTGTGTCTCAGGTAAGCTAGGTGACGTGACTCACAGCAATGGGGCAGGACCCGAGTGATGAGCGATCTGGAGTCAATTCATGAAATTACTCTAGTACCATGGAGTCTAGTAGTTATTGCTTTAGATTTCTTTCCAATGTAATGACGTCAATGAACTCAATGTAGTGGCTCTGGATTAGTGGTTGTAATTATCTTAGTGAATTTATAAATGAAATGAAGAATTTTATTTCAATTATTGTTCCATAGATGCTCTAAATTATTCAATTGTTGTACATTTTACTCTACTATGTACTTTGCTCACGTCTCCCCGATTTATTCCGCTGCTAAATTGGCGGGGCGTGACACCTTGTGTCCTCTGTGTGATTGTTTATTTGCTTCCGCACCGCTACTCTCTATCACACTTAACTAACCAAACTTTCAAGTGATAATTTTATGTGTTTAAGTTTTTGTTTTAGATTTCAGAAAAACCTATTCACCCCCCTCTAGGTTAGCTTGCTGCCGTACCAAAAGGGCCAACAAGTGGTATCAGAGCGAGGTTCTCTGATCGTTCAAGAAGATCCAACGATCTTAGAGAAGATCCATGGCAGCTCAAGGATTTGTTGAAGGTCAATCAGTCATCAGACCTCCACTCTTCGATGGAGAGGATTACCAATACTCGAAAATGAGAATGGAATGCTTCGTTCGAGGCACAGACTTTAATCTGTGGCAGGTAATAGAGGTAGTTGATTTTTTTGTTGTTCCTGCTGCAGGTACTACTGCTATTACAGCAGCTGATAAGAATAAACTATCTTTAAACTTTAAGGCTAAGAACTACTTATGTTGTGCGTTATCCAAAAAGGAATTTAGTAGAGTATCTGCATGTAAATCTGCTAAAGACATGTGGGATAAACTGTAGATAACTTATGAAGGAACAGATAAAGTAAAACATACTAGGATAGATATTCTTGTTTCACAATATGAACAATTTAAAATGCTTCCAAATGAAAAAATTACTATTATGTATAATAGATTTTCAAGCATAGTAGTAGGTTTAAATTCTCTTGGTAAAACTCTTTCTAATGAGGAAACCGTTAGAAAGATACTTAGGTCTTTAACTCTTTCATGGACACCTAAAGTAACTACTATTGAAGAAGCCCATGACTTAACCAAACTTTCTATTGATAACTTAATAGGTTCCCTCATGGCATATGAAATTAATATGGAGCGACTATCTGAAAGCTCATCAAAGAAAAAATGAACTAATGCTCTTAAAGTTGCAGCTTCTCGTTCCACTTCTTCTTCTTCTAGTTCCAAAAATGTAGATTCTAAAGATAGGGACGTAGATGATGTACTGTCCAAGCTTCAGAAAATTCTCAAGAAGAAGAAAAGTGGATCAAGAAGGATTCAAAAGAAAGAGAAAAAAGAGAAAGAACTAGTCTGCTATGAATGCAGAAAACCTGGACATCTGAGACCAGATTGTCAAAGAATTAAGAAGACTGGTCAACCAGAAAAATCCAAGAAGCAACACAATAAATTCAAAAGAAAAGCCATGGCGGCTACTTGGGAAAATGAAGAGACCACAAGCTCAGAATCATCAAGCTCAGAATTGGAGAAAGAGCAGGTAAGTCTAGCCCTCATGGTAGGACTAGATGAGGTACATTCTGACCCTTCTTTTGACTCTTGCACAGATTCAGGATCAGACTCTGAAGATTTAGAACAAGTTTTTAATTAACTTTATGATAAACACAAGGTTGTTGTAAAAGAATTGAAAAATATCAAGAACAACCTTACTTGTTTGGACAATACTAATTCTGATCTTAAATCAGAAATGGAACAATTAGAAGAACAATTAAAAAAATGTAAAGATAATAATTATCTTTTAAATGAAGATTTGAAAAGCAAGAATAATGAGAAGTTAGAGTTAGAAGAAAAATTAAAAACTCTAACTGAAGAAAATTTGTATTTAAAAGAATCAGTTAGAAAATTAACTAAAGGGAAAACATCTTTAGCCCTATGCTTAAAAGGATCAAAATATGGAAATAACAAACAAGGGCTTGGTTACATACCTCCGGAAAAAGGAAAACAAGTCATAATTTCTAAAAAATATCCATTACTAAAATTTGTAAAAGAAACCAAGTTGCCTCAGAAAAAGTCACCTGTAAAGGAAAAGCTCTCCAAAAATTGTGTTCCAAATAGACATTACAAAGAAAATAAGAACTGTAAATCAAATTATATTCATTGCTGCTCTCATTGTAATAAGTTAGGTCACACAGTAAATACTTGCACAACAAGGCACTTAGTTTGGATTCCGTAAGGAAATTTTTATGCATCTAACCATCAAGGACCCAAAAAGATTTGGGTACCTACTTCTGAATTAGTTGTTTGCATGATAGCCTTGGAGCATCTAGGATGCTCAAGGCAATGGTGACTGCCAACTCTTCATCCAACTCTTATGTGAAGAGGGAGCAGTCACAAATATTGAATTTTATATTGCTACTAACAATGTTTCCAAGCTTTTCCTAAGATCTATGCAGATAAAAATCTTGAAGACTTGACAAACAACCAATCAACAAGACGACTCAAGAGATCAACAGGTCGACACACCAAGAAACACCTATCGACATACAAGTGAAAAATCCTAAAGAGGACCCTCTTTGTCAGGGGGAGCCTTATGCTCAGGGGGAGCATACACTAAGGGGGAGTTATTCTTTAACATCTATCATTGTTGAACCCGTCGAAGGTAAGAATTTTTTTTTCAAAAGGGAGAGACTACATGGTAAGGTCCTACCTTTTTGGTTAGTGACAAAAAGGGGGAGAGTATGCATTATCTATGAATTTTCTGTATTTTTATGCTTTAAGTATTTTTTTCAAAAAATTCTCATAAATTTTGTCATCACAAAAAAGGAGGAGATTGTTGAACCACTCTATATTTTGGTGATAACAAATTTTTTGATTAATTAAATATTATTAAATACATTTAATGACATGTTTTCCTGATAAATATAAATTTATGATATTTTTTGTGATAACAAAACTTATGATTAATTAAATATTATTAAATATATTTAATATTATGTTTTTCCTAATAAATATAAATTTATATAATTATCGCTGTGTGTTTTGTAGTAAAAAGCTAAATCGATGTCCATTCAATATACATCGATTTCAGATCACAAAGTGCCACATCAATTTGCTTGAAAACATGGATTTCACTGACATCGATTTGATAAGTGAAACATTGGTTTGCCTCTCACATCGATTTGATTAGTGAAACATGGATACGCTTGAAAACATAGATTTGCTTCAAACATGGATTTCATAAGTGGAACATCGATTTACTAGAAAACATGGATTTGATCACTTAAACATGGATTCCCTTTATATTTCAAAGTGTCTTTTAGCATCTAGTGAAAAAGTCATATTATTGATTTGCGTAATCTTCTATCTTTCTGACAGAAGATCTTTTTGCTTATCTTTCTAGATCTCTTCTTTCCTGCCAACAAAAAGGGGGTTACTTACTACTTCTGGATGGCAACAGGAAACATAGAGGTATGAACCTTTTTGATAGAAACACTCTTTTATCTAAACACTTTCTTCTATGCTTGCAGACCTCGTAGACCACAAAATATCAGAAGAAAGAGAAGATGAGTAACAGCTAGAACTCCAACGGATTTGTTCAAAGCTGCTCATATAAAAGATGAAGCAAGGATGAAGAAGAAGAAAGAGCTTTCCTGAAGATTTTTTAAGAGTCTACATCCTATGAGGAACCTCAACTCCATATACACTCAAAGGAAATGAGAGAGAGCCCGAGCCCAAGAAGAAGTGTTCAAACATCTGAAGTCCACATGCTTCAAGTTCCTTCTCCTCTCTTCACTCTCTCTGTGTGCATCTTTGTAATCTGGGGAGAGAGTCTTTTCGCTGAGAGTTTCTTTTAGTTGGTGTTCATCTGTTCCAACTCTCAACTTTGTTCTTTCTTTTCTAAGAAAGATCTTTGTCCAGCTGTGGGACTGTATACAGTGTAGAACCTAGCTGGGGGTTTAAGTCTAGCAGAACCATACTGGGGTTTGTACCACAAGGTTGGCTTCTTAACCTGTATCAGAAGTGGGCTGCCTTCTTGCCCGGGAAAGAGAAGAAGACCAGCTGGGGTGCTGGGTGTTGTATTGTCCTTGAGGGGGAATGTACCCTTGGTTAGTAAAATTCCTAGAGGTTGGTTGGGGACTAGACGTAGGACTTCCATGTGGGAAGGGCCTAACCAGGATAAATTCCTTGTGTCCTCTGTGTGATTGTTTATTTGCTTCCACACAGCTACTCTCTATCACGCTCAACTAACCAAACTTTCAAGTGATAATTTTCTGTGTTTAAGTTTCTGTTTCAGATTTCAGAAAAACCTATTCACCCCCCTCTAGGTTAGCTTGCTGTCGTACCAAAAGGGCCAACAACTATCATAGTGCTACCGAATCACCCAGCCAGCAAGATTTTAGAGTATTTTAGTCTCATAAAGTCTTTTAATCTCATGAGAATGCGCGAGAAAATTCGGCAGTACCTCCCCTTATTCATAGAAAAATGGGAAGGCATGGTACTCGTCCACCATGATGGAGACGGCACCAAAACAAGGTGTTAGCCACGTACGACGTCACCTAAATGGCACATGGTACCGATTCCCGAGGCATGCCTAAGCGGGAATCGATGAGTACTAAGATCGAAAACAAGTATTCTCATTAACCTAGGCTCGCCGGCTCATCGTACATGAGGCCTGCTGACTCACTGGTTCAAGTCTCTTCACTGGTTCAGTGAGTCGGCAGCCTGCTGAGTGCTTGCTGACTCACCAACCAGAAACACTTAACGGTTTAAATCTCGTGGGGAAAATTCGTCGGCATCTCCCCTGGGCTCATGAGATGTGGGGCAGTTCACGGTATCCATCCATCACAGCGAAGATGGTACCAAAACGGGGTGTTGGCGGTATACGGCGCTACCCAAATGGCACATGGTACCGATTTCCGAGACGTGGCTACGAGGGAACTGATGAGTACCGAGACCGAAAATAGTCTGGTTAACGATCCAGCAATGTTTTAGACTAGGAACTCGGGCATAGATATCATGTTATCTAACCCTGGGGATCATAGACGTCTCATTTCTTATGTGAGTCGGCAGGAGACTGTTCTGCATGCATGAGTCAGCAGCAAACAGTTATGCCTGCATGAGTCGGCAGCATCCATTTGTGAAAAGATGGCACTCAACTCATGGTGAAATGGCGGGAAAAATTCATGGGAGGGAATGAGGCATATCTCAGTCAATTTCAGACTTTTAGGCGGACAAAATACCAGGCCGACCAGTCTTAAAACGTCGAAAGCTCACTACCCAAGTGAGTCGGCAGCAAACCTTCAACAAAGATCCGATCATTTACATGGTTTTAGCCCTGGAAAATGGGATGAGTGCGGTATACACATGATGTTGGGAAGGATTACATCTCTTTCAAGTCTTGGGCAGGGCATGGATATCATATTATCCAACCCTTTGTGCTTAGACTTGGAATTGCAGTGATTCGGAAAGCGGTATTCAAGCTTAAAACTTATAAATGAGAGGAGATCCCATTGCCAATGGGGAGGACAACACCCCCATAATGGATTAGAAGACTATCATTCCCATTTAGGGGCACCACTGATTTGTCCACCCTTGGGCGCCCTCAAGCTCACCTCCAGGTGAGTCGGCAGGGCTCCTTCAATGGAGAAAGGCCAATAAAAACACAGTAGTCAAGGGGGCTCTTCCTGGGAGGAAGACCCAAATCATTTAAATAAAGAAATGCAAGGGGAAAGGGTGTTGCCCAGCTAGCTAGCCCAGAGGGGGGGGGTGAATGGGTTATTAAAAATTAGATCGTAGATTGATACCTGTTCACTAAAAAGATTACACAACAACTTAAACGAAGGTTAGAGCTAGAGGGAATGAAACAACAAATGCACAAAACATAGCCACAAGACACAAGGATTTTATCCTGGTTCGGAACTCCTTTCCACAGGAGACCTATGTCCAGTCCCTGAGCAATACCTCAGGATATCACTATCAAGGGTACTATCCCCCTCACGGATCCTTACACCCAGCCTCAACTGGTCTTCCTTCAACCTGAAGGGAATACAACCACCCTGGATACCACCAGGTCTTCCTTCACACAGAAGGGAATAAACCCGCCCTGGATACCACCACGTCTTCCTTCACACAGAAGGGAATAAAACTAATAAAAGTAAGCACAAGAACAAGCTTCAGGAACTAGCTCAAACAGCTACAATCTGAAGCAAACAAGCCTCGAGAGAGAAAGGATTTTGACACTGGTTTCTCTCAAAGACTTCACTGGCTCTCACAGGAATTTCTTTTTCAACACAGAGAGCTAAAGAGCTAAGATCTATGGAATGGAGTGCTTCGCTCTTGTTTGAACTACTGAAGACTTGAAGGATTGGCTATTCTCTATCACAGAATGTTGTTGTCTTCAAAAGTCCTTTCTTCTCAGTCTTGTAGTCTTGTATTTAAGCTTCTACTTGAAATTTGAACGTTAAAGATCCGTTGTCTCTCATTCTGGTGTACGTTAGACTAGTCTGCAAGGAAGCTTCTGATCTTCAGTCTTTTTTCCTTTAGTACATGCCAAAGAAATGTTTTGATATCTTGTATCTTTTGTGTCCAACGTTGTACAGATAAATCTTGTCAGGTATCTGCAAGCATATCAACAATAAATAGGAGACAGCTAGGGCTGTCGTTGATTGTCAGTCACAGTTGGAAAAGATATTGCTAGATTTAGCAAAGCTCCTTTCTGTCAAAATAAAGATGTAGACAGAATAGCACAATAGTGGAAGATATCGTCTGCATGCATGAGAGATACGTTCAGAGTGCATTGAATGCATAGCAGTCAAACAGACGAGATATGACTTTGACTATTCAACATATATTAAAGAGTATTGATATAACAATGAAATCGATATGAACAAAGCCGATGCCTTTATGACTTATGAAATCATTATAAGTTGATAGGCAAATCGTTATGACAGAGAATCATTAAATCATAATAATGAAATCGTTATAAGCACTTATGAAATCGTTGTGCAAGACAAATCGTTATTAGCATCAAAGAAATCGATGTGATTACTTACCAAATCGTTACTATAAGTAAATCGTTGTGATCAAGGAAGAAATCGTTATGAATTCTACAGAAATCGATGTGATCACTTAAGAAATCGTTGTGGTAAGCAAATCGTTATGAACAATACAGAAATCGTTATGACGTCTTAAGAAATCGCTGCGACGAGCAAATCGTTAAGAGGTCTTAAGAAATCGTTATGACAACTGAAGAAATCGTTGCGACGAGCAAATCGTTACGAGGTCTTAAGAAATCGTTATGACAACTTAAGAAATCGTTGCGACGAGGAAATCGTTACAAGGTCTTAAGAAATCGTTATGACAACTTAAGAAATCGTTGCGACGAGCAAATCGTTACGAGGTCTTAAGAAATCGTTATGACAACTTAAGAAATCATTGCGACGAGTAAATCGTTACGAGATCTTAAGAAATCATTATGACAACTTAAGAAATCGTTGTGGAGACTTGGCAAGTCTTTATAACTTACAAAGAAACCGATGTCTTAGCAAATCATTATAGTGTATGAAGAAGTCGATGCAATGACTTGGGAAAAATATGAAGTGAGAGTTTTTACCTGATTGTCTTGAACTTCCTTTTATTTTATTTCCTGTCCTCAAGGTTCAAGTAATTCATTAGTATTGTTTTGTTAATCATCAAAATTAATATATAAATAAGTGAATTAATTTATATGGGGAAAGTTTGGTCATCAATCTCCCCCTTTTTGATGATGACAAAATATACTAAACAGCATAAATAAACAGACATGTTTTTCAGAGTTGCTTTAGTTTTCTCCCCTTTTTGTCAATAAGCAAAAGATAGTCTATGAGACAAAGAAGAGAGAAAGCTTTAGATTAATTAGGAGCAAGATAATACAAAGGAGACAAAAGAGAGGCATGCTGTGAAATGACAGCCCATGCCTTGATTTCCATATCTTCAAAAATCTGGTGGAAAACACCAAGAGCTACTGAAAAAGAAGAACCCATGGCTGGAATGATCCTTTGAATGTATAGCTGCCGCTGCTGTTCCAGGAATTCTCCATACTGATCTTTGTCCAGTATGAATTTGAAGTAGGTGCTCTTTCCAAAACCGGCACGATGGAGAAATCTATCTAGAGAGATTGGATAGAAAATCTTATGATCAAGAAGATCCTTCTTCAAGGCATAGAAGGCAGTATATCTGGCTGCCCACTGAACATATATCTCTTGAATTGGATTTATGGAGTTGAGATCCAAGAAGACTTCTGCTGATAGAATAGGCTTATCTTGACTGAACAAGGAACTGTTGATGGCTTGCAACTGAAGATGGGATTCCTTATAGAGCTTTTCCCATGCGGAGGGAGAAACCTCTCACACTCAGAAATGAGTGGAGCCAAAACTTGGGAGGAAATGCAGCCAGAGTGGTATTATCTGAAAATAAACCGCAAAAAGGAAGGCAATCTACCCTGCTTAGCTGACATTCTGCCCATCTGCTTAGCAAACATATCAAAAGCATGGGAGCCTGCATCTGAGTCAAACACTAAGGAGTGTAGCTTCGGCAGAAGAACTGAAGAGGTAACTTTGAGGTTTGCAAAATCCACTGTGAGGGGAAGATTTATTGGAAGTTTTGATCTCAGCAGCACTATGGTTGAATGAAATTGGCAGAACTGGACTTCATGCAGCTTGTTCAGGTAGCAGAAATCACTGTACAACTGGAAGTTCTTAGCTATCCTGATCTCTTTCAGAATGAATGGTCCCCAAGAGGTCGTATGCTGAAGAATGAACCACTCAGAAAGAGTGAGTGGATGATCTCTATGGGTAAGGGTTTCTGCACGGGCAGTCAAGTATTTGGAGTACTGAGACTTGTTGCCCTTGACGTTGGCCCACTGCTCTTCAGTCTTGAACTCAGTGCCCTCATAGATTTTGGATTTTTGAAGGTGGGACAACTGGCAAAGTGGAAGAACAATGTTTAGATGCTCAGAGAGGTTGAGGAAAGGAATACCATAGATAGTGGAAATGATACATTTTTTAAGGTATTCCCTATAGATGGATCTTCTCTGAGGTTCGAGGGTAAGAGAGTACCAAAGAGGCGGAAATAATGGTGATGAGGGGATGCTGACAGAGGATGAATGTTTCCTCTTTTTCTTGGCAGGACTGGGAGGATCAGTCCTGTGGACATGAGTGGCAATGGATAGAATGGAGATGAGGGTACTTCTCTCAAAGTCATCTGGAAGATTAGTGTCAAAGACACTGTGAATTTGAGGTTTTTCTGGAATGAAGGTGACAGAAGAAGGAGGAGGAGGATAGAAGAGATGTTTGGGATTGAAAGATGTAGATGGGTGAACTGGAGTAGTTTCAGTGAGAGGTGAAGAAGGTGAGGGTGATGATGGAGCTGAGGTTTGAGAGGGAGTGGGAGAGAAGGAAGGTTGAGATGGAATGAGAGAGGATGAGGTTTGGGTGCGAGGCATAGGGTGTTTGAAAGTTGGTGGTGCTGGAGGGGCTGTAGAAGAAGATGAAGGTGAGGAGAGGGTTGGAGTTGCAAGAGTAGAAGTTTCAGGGGCCTTGGTAGCTGCTACTGGCTCTTTCCCTTTTGCTTGACCTTCTCCGGCAACTGCAGATGGCCCAGATGGCCTAGATTCCTGATGAGATGGCCCTGATGGCCCTGATGCTTGCACTGATGGCCCAGATGGCCCTGACTCTTGTGCTGGTGGTTCTGGTGGCCGAGGAACAGCTGCTGGTCTGCTCTGAGTAGCAGAAGGAGAAAATCCACCTGTCCTCGAAATTACTGATAGCATGGACTTCATGTCTGACATTTCCTTGTTGAACCACCTTATCGCATTTCAGACTTTAGATAGTTCAGTAGTGGTTGTAGCTTGACTGGCAAGAATGCCTTGGACACTGGTCTGAACTGATGATAATATATCTTCTTGAGCCTTTAATATTTCCATAACAGGCTTCAAATTTACTTTCCTGTGGCTCTTTCTTTGCCTTCTGTGAGCCACTCTCTTTCTTTTGCTTTTCTGAGTGACTGGCTCCTCAATATTAGCATGGCTTGTACTTGGTCCTTCATTTACAGGTTCTTTGGCAGGAGCTTGATTTCCCTGAGATGGTGCATCTGTCTCAGGAGCATTCTCCATCATAGATTCCTCATTGCCAATTTGCTCCCCCTGAATAGGAGCATTGAGTTCAATATTTTCTTGCTCCCCCTGAGTAGGAGCTTCTTCCAAAACAATTTCCTCAATGTGGCCTTCTGCCACTGATTCTGAACAATTGAGACTCTCTAACATTCGGCTCCCCTTGGCTGGGAACTTCTTCCATAATCACTTCTTGTTGAGTAGCTGTTTGCACCTCAAAACTGACATTTACTTCAGTTAAATTTTCAGTATGGCCTGGTGCCATAGCTTCTTCTTCTGCAAGTCCACCTATTTCTGAAGTAACTGAGGTGGAGGGAAAGGAGTCCAACACCTCTCTTAGAATAGAGGCAACTCTGGAGGTGGGAAAGGATCTGCCACACCTGCTACTGCTTCTCCCATTGGAGTTTCTGGAGAATGAGATTCAACCTCCATAACAGGTGATCCTGAAGTTCTGCTTGTTCTTCCACTGCAGGTTCTGCTGCTGCTTGTTCTACTGCTACTGATTCTACCTCTAATTCTGCTGGTGGATCTGCTGCTTCTTCTGGAATCTCTGGGACATCTCCAATGATGGCCTCTCCCTCTGCCACAGAGGTCTTGGTCCATATCCCATTCTGCACTGAGAATCCACTTTTCTTTAGGTTCCTGGACCTTATAGACTGGCCCATCTTTTCCACAACTGCCCCAGATAGATTTACTCCAAAATGTTTGAATATCTTGGTAAGTAGATGAGCATAGGGGAATGAAACATTCAACTTACTCTTTGTATCCCAGATTTGATCATGGGCAAACTTCATTCTCTCCATCATGACCTCGGCCATGTTAATCTCCTTTTGCTGGATTACCCAGAACATCATATCCGAATCTGCCCTAGTACAAGTTGAGAAAGTGGCACTGCGGGGAACCATGATTTGACAGATAATAAAATGAAGTAGACGGTTGAATGCAGTCATCTGATTGATATCTAATTTCCCGTCTCTCAGCCTGAAACCTGGACCTATAATGCCAAGACCCTTTGCTTGATCGTTCACTGTGTGAACCCCACTGTGTCTAGAAGTCTTCAACCCAAACAACATGTGTAAAAGCTCATGATCTACTTTAATTTTGATACCCTTTACAGATGAGACAAGGGACCCATCCACCTCTGACCTTAGACAAACATAAAAGGCTTTCACCAGGTCGGGATAGCTTACCTCGGTGAAGGTGGCAATATCCATCCACTGCATCCTTCTCAATGTTTCTGCTATACTGTTCATGCCATTCTTCTCTAGATTTGGTACATCCACTGCTTTATTTCCGCAAACCTTCGTCTTGACGAATGTAAACCTTTCCTGCTGCTCAGGGGACAAATACTCAGCACTGTAGCCCCCTACACTTCCGGAGATCACTGGAGCGGCCATGGGTAGAGTGGAGAAAAGGTTCTGGAGAAAGGAGATGATGGAAGGGATGGAAGCCCTCAAGGGATTCTTCGCGGGAAGAAGAGAAGGCTTCAAATCTTGCGGAGAGTCGATGCCGGAATCGTTAGGGCATCGGCTTTGGGCGAACAGATAAAGGAGAAAGAAGGGTAAAGGTGGGAGATGAGTCGTTCCCACAACAATTTGACTAATTAATAATACTTTATCGAAAAAGGAGGCGCCAAAAGGGGTAACGGCAGAAAGCGACAAAAGGGTTTGACGGGTCAAACTACTTTTAACACAATAGCGGTCAAATAAAGTAAATAAGCTGAGTTTTGCTTAATGCCAGAGAGAGAGAAAAATTTCATTATAATCTGAAAAATTTATATGCCAATTTAAATACAGAAATCTTTTCACAAATTGCACATCCCTAATTCCCTTCTAAGAGATGTAAATCTCTCTTCAGGTAGGGCTTTTGTGAAGATATCTGCCAGTTGACCATTTGTATCTATAAAAGAAATTTCTAAATTACCACTAGCTACATGATCTCGAATGAAATGATATCTAACCTCAATGTGTTTAGTCCTTGAGTGTTGCACTGGATTCTTGGTGAGGTTGATGGCACTTGTATTATCACACAGTAGTGGAATTGACTTGATATGAATGTCGAAATCCTCAAGTTGTTGCTTTATCCATAGGAGTTGTGTACAACAACTTCCAGCAGCAACATATTCAGCTTCAGCTGTTGATAGAGCTACTGAGTTTTGTTTCTTGGAAGACCAAGATATCAGACATCCTGTAAGAAATTGACAACAACCACTGGTGCTTTTTCTATCTACTTTGCATCCAGCATAGTCAGCATCAGAATATCCTACTAAATTTATTTCACAAGATTTTGGATACCAAAGACCTAAATCATGAGTTCTAGCTAAATATCTAAATATTCTTTTCACAGAAATTAAATGAGACTCTCTAGGGTTGCTTGATATCTAGCACACATGCATACACTAAATAAAATGTCTGGTCTACTTGCTGTTAAGTAAAGTAATGACCCTATCATACCTCTATAGTTCTTTTGATCTACCTTTTTACCATTTTGATCACTGTCCATTCTGGTTGATGTGCTCATTGGCGTTGACAATGGCTTCGCACCTTCAAATCCAAATTTCTTTAACAGCTCTTTGGTGTACTTGGCTTGACAGATGTGGGTGCCTTCCTTCCCTTGCTTGATTTGCAATCCAAGGAAGTAGTTTAGCTCCCCCATCATACTCATTTCAAATTCTCCCTGCATAAGCTTTTCAAAGTACTTGCAAAGAGATTCATCAGTAGATCCAAAAATAATATCATCTACATATATTTGCACAAGTAGTATATGTTTGACTTTTGATTTTATAAATAATGTGCTATCTACTTGACCTCTAGTGAAACCATGATCTAATAAGAAAGTACTGAGCCTTTCATACCAGGCTCTAGGTGCTTGCTTTAAACCATATAAAGCCTTATGGAGTTTAAATACATGATTTGGAAATTCGGTGTCATCAAAACCTGGAGGTTGTTCAACATACACTTCCTCCTTGATAAAACCATTTAAAAAGGCAGATTTGACATCCATTTGAAACAATTTTAAATCTAATGCAGATGCATAAGCAAGTAAAATTCTAATAGCCTCAAGTCTAGCCACAGGTGCATAGGTTTCATCGAAATCTATGCCTTCCTCTTGGGAATAGCCTTGAGCTACCAGTCTGGCCTTGTTTCTTAAGATTACTCCAGACTCATCCAGTTTATTTCTGAACACCCACTTGGTGCCAATAACTGAATGATTGGATGGTCTAGGAACAAGTGACCATACTTGGTTTCTCTTGAACTGATTTAGTTCATCTTGCATGGCTATTATCCAAGATTCATCAGTTAAAGCTTCATTGACTGTCTTAGGCTCTATTTGAGAAACAAAAGCTAAATAATCACAAGGAATTACATTACCTCTTGTTCTTACCCCTACAGATGGATCACCAATAATGTTCTCAAGAGGGTGATCTTTCTTATGTCTCCATTCTTTTGGAAGATTTTCATGTTGAATTTCAGTTTGCTGCAGTTCTTCCAGAGGTGGATCTTCCTTGTCCTCAATTGAGGTATTCTTTAATTTTTCGGACAAGTCATCTGCATCATCAATGTCACTAATTTCTTCCTTTTTCAAGGAAGGGTTAGATTCATCAAAAATAACATGCACAGATTGTTCAATTAATAATGAGCGTTTATTGAAAACTCTATAACTTTTGGGTTTAGAAGTGTACCCCATAAAGATGCCTTCATCTGATTTGGCATCTAACTTACCAATGTCCCTTTTTCATTGTTGTGGATGAAGCAAGGACATCCAAATATTTTGAAGTGACTGATCTTAGGTTTCTTTCCCTTGTAGAGTTCATAAGCAGTCTTCTTCAGAATTGGCCTGATCATTACCCTATTAATGATGTAGCTTGCAGTGTTGATGGCTTCGGCCCAAAAATATCTTGGCAAGTCATATTCTGATAACATTGTTCTTGCCATATCCAAAAGAGTTCTATTTTTCCTCTCAGCAATTCCATTCTGTTGAGGTGTCCTTGGTGCTGAGAAGTTGTGCTCAATTCCTTGGTCATCACAGAACCTAGCAAACTTTTCATTTTGAAATTCACCACCATGATCTGATCGGATAGAGATAATGGTGAACTTCTGATCTTTCTGAACTTTCTTGCTGAAGCTGACAAAATTATCAAAGGTGTCATCTTTGTGCTCTAGAAAGGATACCCAAGTAAATCTTGAGTAATCATCAACTATGACAAATCCAAAATTCTTTCCTCCAAGACTGGTAGTCCTCATTGGCCCAAATAGATCCATGTGAAGTAGTTCTAACGGCTTTGAGGTGGTCACTACTGTCTTTGATTTGAAAGAGTTCTTGGTGTGCTTTCCTCTTGCACAAGGTCTGCAGATGCTATCCATTTTTGTGTTGACCTTTGGCAGTCCTTCCACTAGATTTCTCTTTCTGAGCTTGTTCAATCCATCCAAACTGCAGTGGCCCAGTCTTCTGTGCCACAGCTCAGTTGATTGATCTTTGCTGGCTGCCAAACAGACATCTTGATCCTTGAGTTCCTCAAGATAGAGTACATACAAATTTCTTTCTCTATATGCTTCAAAGATGACTGCTCCATCCTTTAATATGCTGCATTTTGATTCTTGGAACTGAATCTGATGGCCTTTGTCACACAACTGGCTGATGCTAATGAGATTGTGCTTTAATCCTTTGACCAGCAACACATCTTCAATAACTGATTTTCCTTTGTTGTTCACGGACCCACTTCCTATCACTGTGCCTTTTCCATTATCTCCATAAGTAACTGTTCCTTCTTCAGCTTGGAGATTGACGAAAAGCTTCTGGTTACCTGACATGTGTCTTGAGCATCCACTATCCAAATACCATTTGGATGCTCTTGAATTTCCCTGAAATTTAAACATTAAGTTTTAGGTACCCAAGTTCTTTTGGGTCCTGATGGGTTAGTATCATCAATTTTCCCTTTTATTATCCAATTTCTGTTCTTAGTGGGACAGGTTGCTTTACTGTGTCCCAGTTTATTACAATGATTGCAACAGTTGTTCTAGTTATTCTTTCAATTGGAGTGTATTTAAATTTTTGGTGTCTTTTGTCCTTTTCGGATATAAACTCAGGAGTTGGATAAGTATTAGGAAAGATTTTAGTTTCTTCATTTTCTGAGGGAGTGTAACCAAATCCATGTTTCTTCTTGTTTGATCTTTTAGCTCCTTTTATCATTAGAAGGGGTTTATTATTTGTGAACTTGTTTATAGTGCTTGTTAAGTGTTCATTTTCTTTAATTAGTCTTTCTATTTCTGTTTTAAGTTCACTTATGTCTTCTTGTTTTTCTAAGTGTATTATTTTACTGTTTTTCTCTTTTAGATCTTCATATAATAATTCATTTCTTCTTTTATGTTCAATTATTTGCCTTTCAAGTTCTTCATTTTCTACTTTTAGGTCTGAATTAGTGTTTTCTAAACAGATTACATTTTTCTTACTAACTTTAAGTGATTTAGATACTTCTTTATATTTATCATAAAGTTCATTAAAGGCACTTTCTAGATTATCAGAATCTGAATCATTACAGGAATCAAAGAAGAGTCAGAAGTTACCTTGTCTTCGGTGTTGGCCATGAGAGCCAGGTTGGCTTCTTCTCCATCACTGCTTGAGCTTGACTCACTGTCTGAGTCACTGCTGTTCTCCCAAGCAGCTGCCATTGCCTTCTTTTTATACTTCTTGAATTTTTGAAATTATCCTTCTTCTTGTGATCATTCTTCTTAAGCATTGGACAATCTGCCTTGATGTGTCCAGGCTTCTTGCATTCATAGCATATCACTTCTCCTTTCTTCGAATCCTTTACTTCTGGTTTTCTGAAATCTTTATTTTTCTTAAAAAATCTTCTCCCAGACTGGAACTTCTTCTTCTTTGCTAGAATTCTTTGAAGTCTTCGAGACAACATTGCTTCTTCATCATCACTGTCCTTACTGCTTTCACTGTTGTCCAGTGATTCTTCTGATATATCTTCATTGGCCTTGAGAGCGTTTGATTGCTTCTTTCTGCTGGAGGATTCTCCTAATCTCTCCATATTTATCTCATGAGCCATGAGGGATCCTATTAACTTCTCCAATGACATTAGTTTTAGATCATTGGCTTCCTCAATGGTTGTTACCTTTGGAGTCCATGAGGATGGCAGAGATCTGAGGATCTTCCTGACCATATCTGGTACATCATAGATTTTTCCTAATCCAGCTAACCCATTTGTGATATCTGTGAATCTGCTAAACATTTGGTTTATGGATTCACCTGACTGCATCTGGAATCTTTCATATTGAGTCACAAGAATGTCGATTCTTGTCCCCTTTACCTTATCTGTCCCTTCATATATAATCCTGAGCTTTTCCCACATTTCCATTGCGGATTTGCAGGCTGAAACTCTGTTGAATTCTTTCTTGCTGAGGGCACAGCACAGGATGCTCTTGGCTTTGCAGTTTAAGGAGATTTTTCTTCTATCTTCATCTGTCCACTGAGCCTTTGCATTGGTGACTAGAAGATCGCCTTCTTCTACAATGGACTATATCATGTAATCGTGGCCTTGTAGAAAGTACTCCATTCTTGTCTTCCAATAGGTATAATCTTCTCCATCAAACAAAGGAGGTCTGTTGACTGACTGACCTTCGAAGTTACCTTGGGCTGCCATGGATCTTTACTCTTCAGATCATTGGATCTTCTTCTTTGTCGAAGAGACTTTCTCTGATACCACTTGTTGCCCAGCTAGCTAGCCCAGAGGGGGGGGGGGTGAATGGGTTATTAAAAATTAGATCTTAGATTGATACCTGTTCACTAAAAAGATTACACAACAACTTAAACGAAGTTAGAGTTAGAGGGAATGAAACAGCAAACGCACAAAACACAGCCACAAGACACAAGGATTTTATCCTGGTTCGGAACTCCTTTCCACAGGAGACCTACGTCCAGTCCCTGAGCAATACCTCAGGATATCACTATCAAGGGTACTATCCCCCTCACGGATCCTTACACCCAGCCTCAACTGGTCTTCCTTCAACCTGAAGGGAATACAACCACCCTGGATACCACCAGGTCTTCCTTCCACAGAAGGGAATAAACCCGCCCTGGATACCACCAGTCTTCCTTCACACAGAAGGGAATAAAACTAATAAAAGTAAGCACAAGAACAAGCTTCAGGAACTAGCTCAAACAGCTACAATCTGAAGCAAACAAGCCTCGAGAGAGAAAGGATTTTGACACTGGTTTCTCTCAAAGACTTCACTGGCTCTCACAGGAATTTCTTTTTCAACACAGAGAGCTAAAGAGCTAAGATCTAATAGAATGGAGTGCTTCGCTCTTGTTTGAACTACTGAAGACTTGAAGGATTGGCTATTCTCTATCACAGAATGTTGTTGTCTTCAAAAGTCCTTTCTTCTCAGTCTTGTAGTCTTGTATTTAAGCTTCTACTTGAAATTTGAACGTTGAAGATCCGTTGTCTCTCATTCTGGTGTACGTTAGACTGGTCTGCAAGGAAGCTTCTGATCTTCAGTCTTTTATCCTTTGGTACACGCCAAAGAAATGTTTTGATATCTTGTATCTTTTGTGTCCAACGTTGTACAGATAAATCTTGTCAGGTATCTGCAAGCATATCAACAATAAATAGGAGACAACTAGGGATGTCGTTGATTGTCAGTCACAGTTGGAAAAGATATTGCTAGATTTAGCAAAGCTCCTTTCTGTCAAAATAAAGATGTAGAGCACAATAGCGGAAGATATCGTCTGCATGCATGAGAGATACGTTCAGAGTGCATTGAATGCATAGCAGTCAAACAGACGAGATACGACTTTGACTATTCAACGTATATTAAAGAGTATTGATATAACAATGAAATCGATATGAATAAAGCCGATGCCTTTATGGCTTATGAAATCGTTATAAGTTGATAGGCAAATCGTTATGACAGAGAATCATTAAATCATAATAATGAAATCATTATAAGCACTTATGAAATCGTTGTGCAAGACAAATCGTTATTAGCATCAAAGAAATCGATGTGATTACTTACCAAATCGTTACTGTAAGTAAATCGTTGTGATCAAGGGAGAAATCGTTATGAATTCTACAAAAATCGATGTGATCACTTAAGAAATCGTTGTGGTAAGCAAATCGTTATGAACAATACAGAAATCGTTATGACGTCTTAAGAAATCACTGCGACGAGCAAATCGTTACGAGGTCTTAAGAAATCGTTATGACAACTTAAGAAATCGTTGCGACGAGCAAATCGTTACGAGGTCTTAAGAAATCGTTATGACAACTTAAGAAATCGTTGCGACGAGCAAATCGTTACGAGGTCTTAAGAAATCATTATGACAACTTAAGAAATCGTTGTGGAGACTTGGCAAGTCTTTATAACTTACAAAGAAACCGATGTCTTAGCAAATCGTTATAGTGTATGAAGAAGTCGATGCAATGACTTGGGAAAAATATGAAGTGAGAGTTTTTACCTGATTGTCTTGAACTTCCTTTTACTTTTATTTCCTGTCCTCAAGGCTCAAGTAATTCATTAGTATTGTTTTGTTAATCATCAAAATTAATATATAAATAAGTGAATTAATTTATATGGGGAAAGTTTGGTCATCAAAGGGGTCATATGTTCATGCATCGAAATGTACACATTAAAGAAAAGGGCATCCAACATAAGCATTAAATGAAGAGGTCACATGTTCTCATACATCTAATATTCTATTCAAAAGAAGAAAGGCATTAAATGCCATTCTCATCACAAGGGGAAAGGGAAGAGACATAAAGCATGAATAGGTACATTGATTAGATAAGAGGTGGGGGAAGAAGTAAATAAAAAGAAACATAAAGAAGACAAGAGGAGGAGGGGCGATGGTTCTCTTCTTGCGGGCTCTTTCTCTTCTCTTGGCACACCTTTTGAGGGGGAGAAGAGACTCTTCAAAGCTTTTTTCTTCCTCTCACATTGAAGCTCTCCTCCTTGGGAAGAAAAGCTTCTTCTCTTCTTCTATTTCTCCTTTTCCTCTTCTCTCTTGGAAAACACAGTAGCTCCCTTCTCTTTTTCTTCTTCTTCCCTTCTACTCCCTTCTTCCTAGAAGAACCAGACCCGAGGAAGCCTTTTCACTACACCCCTTTTTGGCTGCCCTCTCCCTTTTCCTTGTTGCCCAAGAAAGTGTCTTTTTAAGAGGGATGGGAAAGTCCACTTTCCCTATTTGCCTCTCCTTTTCCTCTATTTTCTTTAGAGGGGCAACAAGCTGTGGGCCTCATTTTTTGGGTGTATTTTTGGGCCCCATGGCTGGGCATGGGCCTCATGTGGGCTGTGCATTTGGATCTGTCTTTGGCCATCAAATGGGCTTCTTTTGGCTCCATTTTTGGGTCCATGTTAAGCCTGTATGTGGGTCTTTGTGGGCTTCATGGCTGCTACCTACATGGGCCTCTATTTGGTAGGCATCCTGGGCCTGCATATAGCCTCTCATAGGCCTCATGTGGGCTGCACATGGGCCTCCTATAAGCTTCTTATTTGAAACATACTTGGGCTTTACATGGCCCGCTTTTGGACCACATGTTTCATTATTGTAATGTCCGCAAATGCCCCCACCCAAGGGTGGTGCAAACGAGGGACGAGCGGAGCGACGCCCGTGGGTGAACCCATATGTAGTCAACTACGTCTCATTTTCAATTTGATGAGAGTCAATTTGTCAGTACTGACGGTCATTGACTTGTTGTCGTACTGACAGCCTCGTGACTCATCAATGTTCTGACGATTTTTCGACTTTGGTCTATTATGTTTGTGTTGTCGCATTTAGATTGAGACGGTTGACGCCGATGCGAGTCGACAGCCTCTGGGGTCGCTCGTATGATAGACGGGCTCCACTTTGATAAGTGGATCAATCAACAGCTTTGTGATTCGGCAGACTGTCCATTTAGTAGTATTTTGAGTGGGCAAACTCCTTGAGTCGGCAGCCATTCTGTTTAATGGCCTAGTGAATCAGTAGGCCTATGATTCGGCATCCTTATGGCTTAGCACGAGTCAGCCGGCCCCTTGAGTCAGCCACGCCTTGAGTCGGTAGGGAACTACCTGGCGTGAGTTGGTGAACTTCTGCAAGTTGGTGGCCACCCTAAATCGGCAGCTGCGTGAGTCGACAGCTGGAGTTAGTCGGCGGCCGCGTGAGTCAGCCGCGCCTTGATTCGGCACGGGGCCATCTATCGCGAGTTGGCCTGGTCCTTTTCCCATGTTGCGCGAGTCGGACAAGTCTTGCCTTTTTTGCCTCAAAAGGGGCACCCGCGTCCCTTCTTCTTCCCTCTGGTTTCTTGGCCCACAAGCCACCCACCTCGTTCCATCTTACTATTCATCTTCCCCCCTTCTTCCGCAGGAAAGGTGGCGATCGAGAGGGGGCAGTGGTGCCACGGCGGCGAGTGTGACTCCTCTTTCTTTTCTCCGACCACGGTGTGTCGGTGGGGCAGTTGCAGTGGTGAGCACGGTAGTGCAAGGGGCCTAGAGGCGGTCAGGAGGGGCTCCTCCCCTTCTTTTTATTTTCCTGCCGCTGTGTTCTCGGATCTTCCGCAACGGCCTCCACGTTTAGAGGCAGCGGTGTACCCATCCTCCGGAGATGGTGGTTGGAGCGCGGCTAAGGGAGGTGACAGCTTCCTACCACTCTTGTCTGCCCCTTTGCTGGTTTCCCGTGCAATGGCACACTGCGACAGAGGCAGCGGGGCTGCGAACGAGCGGCGGCATTCGAGGTTGTTGGGGGGGGGGGGTGACAGAGGTTAGACGTCTTCCTCCTCCCTCCTTTCTGTTCTTTCCTCTTTGCAACGAAGCTGGGTGGCGACGGTGACCTTTGAGCCTTGGCGGCATTAGGGCTTGCTACGACACTTGAACATTGGCGGCTCAGCATGGTGGGGTGCGACTGCCGCGGAGGTCCTGACGGTGCAAGACAAATACTGGTGAAGTTGGGGGGGGGGGGGCCCATCGCAGCACCTATGTGCTGCCGTGATGAGGCACTCTGGAGCGGCTGTGGGAGGCGGTGGCAGCGGCCAAGGTCTATAGTGGCATTGCTGGGGCGACAGTAGCTAGTGGCATGACTAGGGTGTTGGCAGTGGCCGTCCTGAATATTTAGGGTAAATTTTTTTTATTTTCTATTTTTGTTGTATCCCTATGCTATGCATGGTTTGGTTCTGTATGCCAGTATACGGCATGGGTCGGTGGACCTTTGGTCTTGTGAGGGTCCAATACTCTTGTAATACTGTCGACAGTCGGCCCGAGGGGCCTGGAGGACTACCCTAATTAGGCCCAACATGAATGAGTCGGCAAGGCGCCTGTAGCATGCTGAGTCGGCACCGTCCTTTTTTATGTATCATTATCTCATTTGGTGGGTCTTTTGACCTTAGCAAGGCACTGGGTCGCTTCCCCTTGTAGGTTGGTCCTCGGAATTTGGGCGGTTCCCGGAGAGCCATTTGACGTGCTTTGCATGTCGTAGTTGGGGCCATCTCGCCCTAGTGCGTAGATGTGTACCCGCAATACCCCCCCTAGTCGACCGGACAAGGGGAGATGCTGCCAAAATTTCTTTTGAACTCTCCCATTTAGATTGCCCCACATTGACATATTTCTCTTTTTATGCAGAGGTCATGGCTAGCCGACCTTCTTCCTCTTCCCCTTCAGCTTCAGTGAACAGAAAGGGAAAGAGCACTATTAACCGAGCACCATTAGTCTCTTGGGGGGACTTCCCCAGATTGGAGAGGCATCATGACAATATCTCTATCTTGGCTGAGTCATCTGATTCAGAGACATACACTATGGATGCTGATAGATTTGTGGTGGAGTCCGATCCTGTTTTCTTTGCTCGTGGCCGAGATTATCGAATGGATTATCCCAAGGACTGACATCTCATGAAGTTTCTTCGATCTTATGCTCCGGACGGCAAGAGGGATATTTTTCTAGTACGACAGTTGGAGAGGGCAGTGTTGTCAGAGCGGGATAGTTTGGCTGGCTGTGCCTCGAGATCAGAGCCCATGTACTATCTTGGTGAGCCTCGGCAATGGGCTTCCATATTGGGGCTAGAAGACCTGACGCCGGAGGACGACAAGCTCACTTGTGCTCCCACCTTCACTCCTGCAAGGTGGGATAACTCTGCTGGTTGTGTGAACAGAGAGCGTCTGACCTTTGGACTGTTCTTATGTTCTTTGAAGTGGGGCTACCGAGATGAGCCCTTTGTGCTGGATTGCTTGGCAGTCATATTCAAGTACCAGCTGGCAGTGGGCTGGTTTGGAGATTTGCGGGCGACAGCTGCCCAGAGTTTTTGTCGCTTTGCCATTGAGGCTGCAAAGTTCGTGCTACAGGAGTATGCACCAATTCTTGTGACTGCTGGGGTGTACCACAGTGTATATGCAGCTAGATATAGATACCCTTTGTCTCGGGGCCTTTGCTATGGTTTGGCAAAGGTTTTTGTCCCCGAATTCAATACCTTTTACACTACTGAAGGCGAGACCTCCCTTGATCTATGGAGTCTGCATTAGTTGACGGGTTACCCCTTGATGGAGAACCCTATGAGGAGGTATGCCTCAGTGATCTGTTGAAAGATGAGACCGATGGTGAAGGTTAGTATACTCTGAGGTACTCCTACAGGTACCTCATGAAGGTGTATAGGCAGCTGATCCTCTGCCAGAAGAAGACAACGGAGAAGAAGAAAGTTTGAGTTCATATGTGGTTAACTTATTTCTTCTCAACAGAGCTGAAGTATGAAGACTTCCCTTGTTCCAGTCTGGTCGGCACGATAAGAAAGAGAAGCCGACAAAAGGTGGTTCTTCCTGAGTCGGTCTTCAAGGGGCACCAGGCAGGGCCAAACCCCACTAATGCAGACCCCTATACTGATTGTGCAGCATATCTAGCCTATTGGCTATGTTCTTTTGCCCTGCCGGTGGGTGATGCCACTGTTATCCGCTCCGAGGTCCTATATCCTACTTGTCAGATGGGGCGTGAAGCTATCTTTGTGCCCAACTGCTTTGTGCCTGATTTACCAGAGTCTTGGCGAGCTGCACCGTCATCCGGTTCCCCACCATCATCGTGTTGTTGGCCCATGGCATTTATTCAGTGCTTAGGCCTGGAGTCTCTTCCCAGAGTTTGCTCCGCGGTCTCTTCAGTCCCCGCTGCAATTTCTGAGAATGCTGGAATTTACAAGCTTAGAGCCCCCTTCTACCTCCTCCCAACTTTTCAACATAAGGGGGAAGCTGACCGACATCCCTACTGACTCTCCGGGACTATCCACTTCTGGAGCTTAGCTAGTCATTCTAGCCCATTGGCTAGTCGATACCGGTAGTGCCTGGATGATTTGGTTGAAGAATATGTACACCCCTTCAGCAATCAGAGGCTGGTGAAGTCATTGTTAGAGCCCGAGCTTCGTGAGTGAGCCTTGTCTATTCGGCCTAGTGTGCTGACTCTCCGCAGGGGTAGCATTGTCTATTTGGAACCATATTATCTGTTCTGATTTGGATGGAATTTTGGATATGGTCAGCATATCCTATCCTCTTCTGCTAAGTTTACCCTACCGGGCCGAGCTGTAGCAGGGGCATAGGCTATAGTTCAAGTCCGAATCTGGTGGGACTTTTACCATCGCTTCGACCCTTGTGCCTTTAGGGTTCCCATGCCTGGGCGCACCCCCCGTGTCACTTCTGACTATGTCAAGTGGTGGAATGCTCGCACCGGCTTCTACAGGGCGTGCAAGCTTGATTGCTGGGATAGTGCTGAGCAGAAGATTTTACGATTGCAGCTCGTTCCTACTTTGGACATTGACAAAGAACATCTACTGCGACTGAAGTTGCATGACCAAAGGGCCGTAGATCAGTATTTAAACGCCAGACTGTTCGCCAAGAAGCAGAAGCCTCCCCTAGATCTGGTCATGCCTGAAGCTGAAGCCGATCTATTTCCAGCAACTCTTCAACATCTCAGAAACCTTAGTGCTGAGCAGTTAACTTCGGCCCAGCCCTAGCCAATCGAGGAAAGCCATCCAGCTGTCACTTCATCTAGCAGTGAAGTGGACGCAGTTTTTCCTTGCCGGATCTTCCTTTCCCAGGCCGAACGAAGTCAAGCATATTACAGGTTCACTTCCTGGCTCTTCGTGTTTCTTAATGTGCACAATCTGACCATTGAGTCAGACTATGATGTGATTTTGGACCACGGCCTGCACACTGCTTTTCATTATGTGGACGGGTGGGGTATGGACCATCTCGGGCTATATTACTTCCTATCATCCAACGGCCATGGGGACTCATTCGCCCTCGTAGATGATTGCCAAAAGATTAATGATGTCTGTTGGTTGGTTGGTCAAGGAGGCGTCCTCCCGGGACAAGCAGAGTGCCCTCATATACTGGCCTCTATCTCATTTTTACAAAGGCTCAGCTGGTAAGCTTCCCCCCATCTCTTGGTCTTATTGTCTTTCATCTTATCATCTCTTAGCTCATGTCTTTGTCCCTTCAGATCACTCTACCAGAGATCGTAAGAAGAAGTATCACGAGCTGATCATGAAGGATGAAGGTCAAGAAGCCGGCTTCCTTTGCGGAGAGGGTCGTTCATCTGTCGCCTCCTGTCCGCAAACTACCAGCCAAGAGGTCAGCTATAGCGACGGCGGTAGCTGAAGCCACGAGGGCTTCGAAGAGGAAGAAGGGCATGCCCAGCCAAACGCCTGTTTCTCTTGAGGCTCCGGCTGTCCCTTCGTTCGAAGAATTTGTCGAACAACGTGCAAGTGGAGCACCTTCAAGTAACTATTTACACATTGATCCTCTACTTCTATTGTTGCCAATATCTATGTGACTCATTCATTCTGTTGATCATTGGCAGGCGACATTCCACTTCCAAGGGCCTCTCTGACCCCCGAACATGAGACCCCAAGGCCACCAATGACTTCGGGTATTCAAGATGTGCCCTTATCTGCTCTTGCTGAAGAAGCACCTACCGAGACTGCAACACCTGAGCCTGTATAGGAAGGGGTTTCTCTTACCCTGTCTAGTGAGCCTTAACTTCCAGTGGCGGACCCGCATTTAGGTTCTGAATTGACTCATTGGTGTCTTTTAAATCTTTCTCATTTCTATGTGTTGTTAACGTGATGTTATCTCTTTCTCTCTTTTTTTTTTTTTCAGTTGTTACTTCCCCTACAACCGCTTCTGCTGCAGGTAAGCGATTGGCCGTAAAGGCCTTTAAGAGAGCCAAGAACCCTTCTGGCTATTTCCGCGTGAACTCCTGTGCTGCCGGGAGATTAGCTTTGATGAAGATTCACCAGGGAAGCCAGACTCTTCCATCTGACACCCCCTCGGCCTCGGTGACTATCTCATCGGGGAGCTCTTCGGGTGTCGGAGATGCTTGCTCCAGTTCCTCTTTGGGGGCAGCTACCAAGGACCCACGTGAAGGGTCGTTTAAAGAAAAGATTTCTGCCCTGGAGGGCATCGAAGGGCACTTCGCCAGTAGTGCAGATGTCTCATCAGCAGCACAACGTGAGCCCGCTATCTCTACTACTTCTGAGGCTGCTCCGGTAAGTGTCAGCTTGTCGCATGACATTTGTGCATGTCATTTTTGTAATGGTTTTGTCTCTTTTCCTCTTATGCAGGAGTCCAGCCCCGAGCAGCACACGTTTGTTTCCGATCTCTCGCCAACGGCTGACGCTGATTCCGAGCTTGCTCTAGCTATTGTGGTGCACGTTCCACCCCTAGCGGTGGCCCAGGACATAGTTGTTGAGCCCAATTCACCGTTGGATGATGCTCTTGATATTTCTCTTGAAGCGCCGGCTCCTCAAGCCTCTTCTATTGATGTGGCTACAGCTGCCTCCCCACCAGTGGCGGCCAATGTTACTCTTGCGAAGATTGACGTTGCATCGTCAGCAAATAGTGCCAGCACCAAAGTTGATTTCCCTTCTTGCTCTCATGAAGTGGACGCAAGTTTATGGACGACCAGACCATTGATGATCAAGTGAGTTTTCAGGTGCCGCCCTCCGAGTCACCTGGAGGCGTTCCCTTTTCTGATTCTATGGTAAGACAACAACTGTCTGTATTGTGCTCGATGGCCATGCAAGACCCTTGTTTAAGCTATGAATATATTAAGCCAGTTGCTAAAAAGCTCACAGATGCACTGGTCCTCATGGGCTGCCCATTGGCTGATTGGGCGAAGAGAGTGACTCTTCTACTTAAGTATGTGAAGCGGCGGCAATTCCATTCTCTTGAGTTGCCTGATCAATTGGCTGCCCTGGTGCTGCAATGCGCTGAGTATGAGGCAGTATTAGAACCCCTCCAGGTCAGTAGGGAGCGTCATCAGTCTGCCTTGGCGAAGCATGATATGGATTCACAAAATTTGCAAACGAAAATCGCTAGGCCAAAAGTCAAGTTGAGCATAGCAGAAGATGAGATGGTCGAGCTAGAGCTTTCTCGGGAACAAGAAGAAGGGGATCTTCTGTTGAACGAGGGCAGAGTCGCCTCGGCTGAGGAGAAAATCAGATAAATTCAATCCGAGACGAGCCGCTTGAAGGAGATGGCCTCCTCCCTCCATTCAGGCATTCTGCCTTTAGAGGAGCTGTTTAGGGATTTGCAGTAGGCTTACTTGTGCCTCTTTTGTCTTTTCTTTCTTTTGCTTGTGTACTTCCGAGGCCATGCCTCGATGACGTGTAGCACCATTTCAATTAATGAAAAGCACTTTATTATGTTTATTGATGTTCTCCTTGTGCGAGTGCCCTTTCAGGTTTTCACTGAATCCGCCCCCCTCTTGCTTTTGCCTACACGCCCTTTCGGGTTTTCGTGTAGCGGGGTTCCCGATTTTACCCATGGCTCCCTTTGCGGGTTTTCACCATGGCTGGGTTTTAGTCCTTTTTACCCTTACTCGAAGGAATAATCCAAGTAAGTCCGACGAGGCCTCTTTATTTTTAGCCTCTTTCTTTTTTTGTTTTTGTTTTTTGCAGTGTTCTGCGTTGTCTGTTGGCGTCATGATGACGGGGCTTTTGTTGCCTACTGACCGTCCGGCTGACGATACTTTTTGTCATCTGTTGACTATCGGGGTGATGGGATCCTTTGTCATTTGTTGACTGTCCGAGTGACGGGACCTTTTTCCGTTTGCTGACTGTCCGGGTGACGAGACCTTTTGTCGTCTGTTGACTGTCGGGGTGACATGATCCTTTGTCGTCTGTTGATTGTCAGGGTGATGGGATCCTTTGCCATCTGTTGACTGTCGGGGTGACGGGACCTTTGCTGTCTGTTGACTGTCAGGGTGACAAGACCTTTTGCCGTCTGTTGACTGTCAGGGTGACGAGATCCTTTCTGGTCTGTTGACATTTGACATCTACCTTCATTTCTTCTTTTCATTGTGTTTTTATGTTTTCCCATTATCAAATTGGGCGTCCTTTCGGGTTTTCACCCAATTTGACCCCCTCTTGCTTTTGCCTACACGCTCTTTCGGGTTTTCGTGTAGCGAAGTTCCCGATTTTGCCCATGGCGCCCTTTGCGGATTTTCACCATGTCTGGGCTTTGGTCCTTTTTACCCTTACTCAGAGGAACAGTCCGAGTAAGTCCGACGAGGCATCTCTATTTTTAGCCTCCTTTCTTTTTTTTTTTTTTTTTTTTTTTTAGTAACATTGATGTCATCGTCCACTCGAGCTCGTTGACGCCTCTTTATCCCAAGACCATACAGTTGGTTTGGCCTTGTGTCACGTTGGCGCGGCTGCCGATGGGACTTCGCTATTTGAATGACGTTGATCTCTTCGGCTTGTCGCCATCGTCAGCTTTCATTGCGACTCTAACATGTTGATGATGATGCCAGCCACCCAGGCTTGTTGACACCAGTTCCATTGGTCCCTGCCCACAAAATATTGTAGGGATTATGTCAATTAGATAACAACCCATTTTGTACGTCAAGGCATTCTCTTTTAAGTCTCTTTATTTTTTTTTAAGAAAAACATGAAGTTCTTATCTTTTTAAGAGATCTTTTTCATGTGGGGAGAGGCACGAAAAACTCGAACAATCTCCACATGTTTTACAAAGAAATGACATGCTAACTAAAACGGGGGGAACTCCTTTCATCGTCCTCCCCTTGAAATCAGCGGAAATCACGGAAATCTTATAAATTTTTGTTGGGACGTTCGTCCCCTCAGAGCCATGGTCCGACTAGCGGTATGGCTGCCTCTTCTTTCTCTCTTTTTTTTTGCCATGCATTGCATGCCATTTTTCTTTGTGTTTCTTCTTTTTGGATCTTCGTCATCGGTGACCAACGTCCCGGGGGTTTGAGGTTTTAATGTTTTGGCATTTTATCTATTTCATTTTTTTTAATGGGGGAGGTTATGTGTAGAAACTCCCTATTGTTGCAAATGCAACAGTTTCTTTTATAGCCGAGCTCTTCATTCGTCAAACAAGTCGGTCAGGTCTGTTTCTTGTTCATTCTCTTGCTGCTCATGATGCTGGCCACTGAAGCGTGGGTGACACGCATGGTATAGCTTCAGATGTCTTCCATTAAGGGGAGGAAACTGCACATCACCCCGATGATTAACCAGGACATAGGCACCGCCTTTGTAGACTCTCTGCACTATGTATGGCCCGATCCAATTCACGTTCAGCTTCCCTTTTGGGTTGCCGGCCATAACTTCTCTTTTCTTGACCATTACCAGGTCTCCTTTATTGAAGTCACGACCCTTGACGAGCTTGTCGAAGGCACATGGTATGCAGGCATGGTAGACCTAAATGTTCTATTCAGCTTGCAGCATTTTCCCCACCAGATCGGAGAGTTCTTCAAGCCTTCTTTCAATGTTGGTCTAGTTCTCAGGAGTTAACCCATGCTGGATTACTACTCTGAGAGATGGCACTTCAAGTTCTACGGGACCACAGCTTTTGAACCGTACACCAGGGAGAAGGGTGAACAGCCCGTCGGTGTCTTGTAGATGGTCTGGTAAGCACACAAGGACTCATACATCCGATCCTCCCAGTCTCTTTCGTTGGCACTAACTGTCTTGGCTAGCAAGGTGCACAATGTCTTGTTATAAGCTTCCGCCAGACCATTGGCTTACAGATTGTAGGGAGTGGACGTCCTTCAGTCTATTTTGTATTTGGCAGTCATTTTGGACACCTTCTAATTTTTGAAGTGTGTTCCATTGTCTGGAATGATCCGGTCTGGGCTCCTGAATCTGAAGATGATGTTTTGCTGTATAAAGCGCGTCACCAACTCCCCTGTTACTTCTCTTAGTGCCACGACTTCGGCCCATCTTGAAAAATAGTCGGTGACTGCCAAGATGTACTTGCATCATGAAGAGGAAGGTGGCAAAGGGCCTACAACATCTGTGCCCCATTGTGCAAACGACCAACTTAGAATGGTCGGATGCAAGTGTATGGGAGGTCTTCATGGTATGACAGCATATTCTTGACATTTTTGACATGTTTTGGCGAAATTTCCACAATCTTCAAACATGGTCGGCAAATAATAGCCAAGTCTTTTAATTTCTATTTTCATTTTTGGCCCGGCCTAGTGGGCGCCAGCAGTTCTGGCGTGCACCTCTTTCATGTCTCTCCAGGCCTCTTCAGGTGACAGGCACCTTAGCAAGATCTTTTTCTTAGCATTTGCCATAATGTGGAATAAAACTCTGCCTCTTAGCTCGTAAGAGTCCTTTGTTCTGACCAGTCTAATCTTTTCTTCTCTTTGTTTTGGCAACTACTGGTGCTCGAACCATTGTAGCAGGGGCTCTCTCCAGTCGTCTTGCCTGATTTCTTTAGCCACGGATACTTCCTCTTGGCTGTTCTCTTCATTTTCGAGCTCATCTTCTATCATGCTGAGAACTTGTCATCGATTCATGATGACAACCTCCAATTTCCCATCTGGCAGCACTGCCAAGGAGCTGACCAAATTTTCTAGAGCATCTGCTTATGCATTTCTGCTTCTGCCAATGTGCTCTATTTCTATTCGATAGAATTTTGACAGTAGTCTCTTGACTTTTTGGTGGTATGGCAGCAGCTCTGGCTTTTTGACATCAAACTCCCCTTGCACTTGTTTGATAATCAACATCGAGTCACCAAACACTTGCGACACCTTGATATTCATGAAAAGGGCCACTTGCAAGCCAATGATTAGGGCCTTATATTCAGCCTCATTATTTGTGCATGGCTTGTTAATAGAGCAGGAGGTGTGCGTGACTTCTCCTTCGGGCGATTTCAGGACAATGTCTGCCCCTGCTCGGACTCTTGTGCTGCCATATGCAGCTGGTTCTATTCTTGATACCCCATCAAAGTATAACTGCCAAGTGGCCATCTGCAACTGGTTCACTTCGAGGGTCTCATCTTCTGGTAGCTCTGTGATGAGCAGGAAATTTTCTAGTACAGGATGAGCTGCGAAGAAATCAGCTACTGCCTGCCCCTTGATTGCCTTTTGAGGGATGTACTTGATGTCAAATTCCATACGTATAACAGCCCATTTGCCAATTCTTCCCCTCAACGTCGATTGGGAGAGGATGTACTTGATGGGGTCGGCCCTGAAGATCAGCCTAACCTTATATGACAACATGTAGTGTCTCATCTTCTTGGCTGCAAAAACCAAGGCTATGTAAACTCTCCCAATTGGAGAATACTTTTCTTCCACACCTACTAACCTTCGGCTGAGGTAGTAGAGAGCTTGTTTTTTTCCACCTTTTACTAGAGCACCCAGCACCGGTGGAGTGTTCAAGTACGTTTTCAGTTGATCCAGAGCGTTCTGACACTTTTGGTTCCATTGGAAAGGGACATCTTTTCCCATCAACTTGTGAAAAGGGTGACATCGCTCAGATAGATTTGAGACAAACCTACGAATGTAGGCCAGTCTCCCTTGTAGTGATCTGAGCTCAATCAGATTCTTTGGTGGCGATATCTCTTAGATAGCTTTGATCTTGACTGGGTCAATTTCTATTCCCCTATATCGGACGATGAAGCCCATAAACTTGCCACTGGATACCCCGAATGCACATTTCATCGGGTTCATTTTTAGCTCATACTGCCTCAGCCTTTCAAATATGACCCTGAGATCAGCTAGGAGGTCTTCTCTTTTTCTTGTCTTGACAACTAGATCGTCAATGTAGCACTCCACCTTCTTGTAGAGTAACTCATCAAAGATTTTCATCATCGCTCTTTGGTAGGTGGCCCCAGCATTTCTGAGACCGAAGGGCATTCTCTTGTAGTGAAAGATCCCTTTGGGTGACCTGAAAGCAGTGTGCACCCTGTCTTGTTCGGCTATCCAGATCTAGTTATCGTCGGATGATCCATCCATGAATGACAAGGCCTCATGTTCGGTGGTTGCATCTATCATCACTTCGGTGATTGGCACTGGGAAGTCATCTTTTGGGCAAGCCTTGTTCAGATCTCGGAAGTCCACACAAATCCTGATCTGTCCATTATTCTTTTTGACGAGGACGATGTTTGCTAACCATGTTGTGTATTGGTTCTCCCCGACAAAGTCCACATCTATCAGTTTGTCCACTTCTGCACATACCTTGTTTATCAATTCTGGTCTCATTCTTTTGGGAGACTGCTTGACCGGTTCAATTTTTGGGTCAATTGCCAAGATGTGTTGTGCCACGTCAGGGCTGAGTCCCGACATTTCCTTGTAAGTCCAAGCAAAACAATCCCGGAATTCTTTTAGCAGCATAACATATTGCTGCTTCTCTTCTTCTGGGATGAGGGCACTCAAGAAGGTTGGTCTATAATCATCTTCCGTGCCAAGGTTCACTTCCACCAAATCATCAACTGTGGCTTGGCCACCATCTTCAAACTCTTCTAACGCTGGCTGAAGGTCCACAAAACCCTCTTCATCAGCTTTCGCCTCTAGCACCTCTATGTATTCTCTTTGCTGGTCTTTAGTTAGCATACTCTCTTCAGTCTCTTCTTCTTGTTGGGCCTCTTGGCTGGAATTTTGAGGTATGCCTATCGTCACTTCTTAGTCTTTTGTCTCCCTTGGGTCTGCAAGGACTAGCTGGGCAGTCTCGTCATCTTTGCTTTCTTCGGTTACTGGTAACACCCGAGTGACAGGGAGCTCCACGGAGATACATGTGAGAGACACCGTTGCCACCTGGGGAGGTTCATCACTTGTGTCTGTAGTTGTTCTAGTTGTGTCTCTTTCTTCAGGATAATCATCATAAACCACCCTTGATGGGCTCTCTTCTGGTTGGTTGGCTATGCTGATCATGCCAACGGTATAGCTTCCTCCCAAGGACAGGCCGAGTCCTGGGTACTGTGTAATGTTCAACAAGTCCCTGTCCATATTCGGCGGGTACCATAGTTTTTTGAACATTTCGCTCTGGCTGAGACGTTGACAAAAAGGGATTTGTTATCTTTCAGTCAATCTGATGACTGTGCTGGACATGTCGGGGAGCCCCATGATTGGCACCAAGGGATCTCTAGTTTCAGGCATGCTTCGGAAGTGATCATGCCAATCAGCCCACGTCTTAAGTTGTGGCACCCGGTTAGCCACACGCCCTTCCAGGCCAACTATGTTGTCTAAGTGTTTGAGCGGACTCTTGGAAAAAGATCCGGGACGAGGCAGAAACCTCATTGCTCAAATCAAACTTAAAGTGTAAGTCAATCCAACAAGCAAGTAAGAGCATTGAGCCATAAGGAGGCCTACCCAAGCTCGCAGCCGTTAGACCGCTGTAGAGGAAGGCTAGCACCGCCGGTCCTAGTCTCTCACCCTCCCAGAGGCCGCACATTACGCTCAACTGATCCTCTTCTAAGATGTTATTGATTGAAGGGAAGAGAAGTGCGCCCGTCACATAGATGGCGAATCCCCTCATCACCTGTTCTAGCCTCTCGCCATCCTCTACCTTTGGTATCTCCTTCATGGTCCAGGCCGCCAATCGTTGCAGGTTGATTCCTTTCTTGATCCTAAGATCTTCGGCCGTCCTTGCATCCATAAAGCTTTCTAGCACCGCCTTGCTTGAGTAGCACCTTGGCATGAATACCATCTCATCTTCTTCGCCTTGCTTGATCCACTTCAAACCTAGTAAGATATCTCATGATATCTCTTGGCATGGACAGCAAGGTTGTTGATCCCCCACCGCTTAAGGATGTTGGTCATGTCAAGGGTGATGGATGTGGTAAATTTTTGGATCCATGGAAGGTGCATATAGCGCCGGTTGCCGGAGAATAGTGGGTAGTCCTGTTGTATGGAAGGGGTGCATGGCATGGTCATGGCATGAGGATGGCGCATGGGTCATGGGGATGTGAGGAGAGCGGCCATGTTGAAGATCAAATTGACTCACCAATTTAGCTTGAACAAGCTTGCAGATGTGACCTTCCACTAGATTCAACCTCATGAATTTCTCAACTCTTGGCTTCTTGGATGAGGGAGCATCACTTTGAACCATGACACCAAACCTCAATTCTCCTCCTCTGCTTCTTCTCCAAGCTTCAATGGTTAGTTTCTGCACTTTGGGGAGGGTGTAAGCATGAAGAGAGTAGGTGGGAGGGTGTTTTAAACCACCTTGGTTCACATTACCCCAGAGGCAAGCACCCAAAAGAGAGAAAGGCTGAAAATAGGCAAGGAAATCAAGTCTCGGATGGAAGGTCTGAATTGCGTCCAACATAGTGGACGCGGTTCAAAGTGCTGAATCCGATCTTCATCACGACAAGTAAATGCGTCCGGCTAAGTCGACGCTATTCAGGTAGGTTGAAAGGTGTCTAGTATACCTACCGCAATTCACAAGTAACATTATTTTCATGTTTCGCCATATTATCTGTTGCTTGTCAATGCTGATGAGTCTTTGAGTGCAGGGTTTGGATTTCTATCTCACCATACAATACAGGAGCATCTTTGGCGATCTTCAGTTCAGTATTGTATATACTGCATTCTACTGTATAGTATACCCTATTAGATAACATCAAGGATGTAACGACCCAAAATCCGCATTACCGGTAACCAACCAGTAACCTGAATTCTGACCCGCTAACCCACGAGACAAGCTCGAAAGGGTAAAAAGTGAATGTCTGAGGAGACTATATATAAGAAGATACACACCATGTAAAGCTGTAAGATTTCACTATACATGAAACATAACATGTACAACTCAGAGTCCACACTAAGTACAGAGTACAGAAGTACAACAAAAAGTACTACTCACTGCAGCTAAGGCGCACCAACACCGGAGTGGCTAGACTCGCCTGGAACGGGAGTCGACGACGACCCACCTGAAAGGGAGGGGAGTGAGTCTCAAGAAAAGAGACCCAGTAGGGAAAAGTAACCCCCACCGGCAATAGTACTAAAGTGTGGAAAGTAAAAACAGAAAGTAAATACACGTCGCATCACAACCAAAACTAGTAACAACCACGCGTCTCCTTGACATGAGTGCGTTACAAGACTGTAAACCTCGCGGCTCAGTAACACACACTCACACACAGTAAGTAGAACTCAGCTAGGGTCTGTGGCTTGGCATCCCGTCACCACAGAGTCTCTCAACCCCAGCCATGTGTGCACACTACAGACGCTCTCTCTCGTGTCTGGTCCACAACCGGTTTTCCCCCTACGCCTGACCCTAGCGGTAGATAAGGGGGTCCACGGAGACCGGCTCGAAACCACCACAAGGAGTACGCACAGGACAGAGACGCTCTCAACGTCCTGGCTCACCGACGGAGGACCCCCACATGTCAGTCATCTAGACAGAGCGTCGCTCTATGTCCAGGTGACAAACAGAAACAGAAGCACGGTAACTCAACACGAGTACAGACGGTAACATTCTCAATGTCTGAAACACCGTACAATAGATGGACACCTCGTGTCACGTCTCGACACAGCTAATTACACATATGCACAGGCGGAGCCACACTCTAAGCCTGGAAAAATGTGTTAACAAGCGGACATCGCACATCAACACCTTGAGTCACAAAACAGGAACAAAGCCTACTGGGACACAAGATATTAACGGCAACATCAAATGTCGCCAATCAAGATGTAGACGGCACTCACAATGCCGCCAACACTTATTTAACGGTAATAGATCTTGTCGTTTATATCAACATTGAAGATCTCAACGTCAACATATGTGGACGTTAATATCCTCAGCCCCCTGAACCCAGAACAACGCCAGGTCAGTCCAATTGGGCAAAACTGCCTAACAGTCCACCTATTGATGGAGGGAAACACCTCCTCACATCCTCTAACACTACCAGAACTCCGGATTTCTACGATCCAACACTTGGATCGCCCAAAACACCCAAAATCCCGGCATGGCATAACCAAACCCTAAAATGCAATTAGCATACTAATCTATACAAATAAGCATGCTGATCTGTTAAGGAAGGTTTAAGGGGTTAAGTCCCTACCTCAGAACGCTCCAAAAACACCTAAATAGCAACCAATCGCGCTGGAACCCTCCCGGAGTCTTCGCATGAATCACAACAAATCTCGACATTTCCCGCCCGATCTATCACCATCACACGAACCAGGGTCCTCCCACGAGCTCCCACAGATCGTTGGAAGTGGTGGAAACAGACAAAGGTAATGGTGGAAGGAAAGAGAAGGAGAGGAAAAGAAGGATGTTGTTCACGGGATGCTCTATTTCTACAGGCGCTGCAAATAGGCGTCCACATCTCTTGCCGCCTACTGGAACCGCCAATGGGTCGACGTCCGGACCGCTTGCCGTCAAGTTCAACGACAAAGGTCTACATCGCTGGATGCTAATACCGAGTCAACAGCTAGCCCCTGGCCGTCAACCCCAAGTCAACGACAATATCCATTGTCGTCAACCACATCCGAACCTTTACAAGATCCAATAAGGATCCGCTAAGACCGGAGACCTTACAAAGGACCTCAAGGCTCTGATGAATCTGGAATTCCAATTCCCCTCCTCCGCCAAAAACGATGACGATTCCAGAGGATTCTTATGACTTGAGGACAAGCCATTGCATTCTAGAAGGACGATGGATTCCATCTGGTTTCTTGACTTTGGCACCGTAGCAATATTATCCTTGATTATTTTATATATTTCGTTTGTTTTAATCTTTTTCTTTTAGCCCAGCATGCATCATGTAGGATTTTGAACATAATTCCGGATAATCACTCTCATTTTTAACTGATGAGAACCACTTGTTTCTAAATTCCAATTAACATGAAATATTCTACTGTGAGTCAAGTACTCAGTTCATGTCGTTGTTGTTTGAAGATCTTCTTTTGAGAAATTCATTTGTCTTGGATTCCTTATTAGTTCATCTATTTTCCCTAAGATCCACTAGAGGTAGTGGCAGACGCCCCCAATGGTGCAACCTAACGGATTGTGTCCTCAGGTACTTTCCCGACGCTGGAAGTTGATCTATCTCCCTTCCGTGCCCACGTGTACACCCTTTCTCTTTTCATCCAGACTTTGAGTTTCTTCTTGAGGTTTTCTACAAGTCGCTTCATTTTGAACTGACGAACAGCTCCTGTCATATGTTGTTGAGGCGTGTTTCATCATACCTTGGCATCTACTTTTCTGTCACTCCGCTTCATTCCACTCCATTCACACCATTCCATTGCTTTCATTTCGTGTCACTTCGCTCCATTTCCTTGCAAAGCAGACGCCAAGGTGAGACAGCTGTAGACACACCATTTTGGCATCATATCGAGAAAATTTGATGTTACACCGTAATGACTCGAAGTGGCTCTCTTCAATTAACCTCTTGAGTGATTTTCCTATTTTTTAGATTTTTCTAGGATTTTTAGGAATTTTTCTAAGGGGTCCAAAGGGGTCTGTTAAACTTAAGTGATTCACGTCCGATATAGTGGACGCCATTTAGAAAGCTTGAGCCGCGGCAGATAAAGCCGACGCGTATCACACTTCCTTTTTCGGCGCTTACCCTCTTTTGATTCGCGCCCACTATAGCCGTCGTAATTCAAAGTTTCCATTTTCGAATTATGGAAATTTCCAAATTCATTTTTTTGGAAGGATTTTGTTGCTATATAGAATTGCGTTGACTATATCGGACGCGTTTCTAACCTTCCTCTGAAAAAGATTGATTTCCCTTAAAAAGAACGATTCTATAAAATACGTGGCGGCTCTTGTCGACGCGCTTCAATATTTCCATTTTTGAATATTTGGAAAGAATCATTGCAAATCGGAAGGTTTAGAAATGCGGAGGTATTGGTCGGCGCGATTCTAAAGAAGGCTATAATCGATGTTTGGAAATGCTTAATCATAGCAAGTCGATCTTTGAAATCGCAGAGCTTAAGTCGGATGCGATTCAAGAGATAGGCGTCCACTGTACCGGACGCGATTCAAGGGATTCTTCCCTATAAATAGACCCCCGAGGCCATTGTTTTAGGCATCACTCACACACTACGACAAAGCCTTGCCGCACCGGAGACTCGCATTTCAAAGCCAAGGAGGAGCGCTCTCAACTTAAGACACTCCACATCTTCCTCTCTTGGAGTTCAGCGCGTTCGTCTTCCCTCATTGCATTGGAGCGAGGCAGGAGGAGCTCTTCTTCCACTTCACTTCGTCCATTGCAGCAGTAGCCCAAATTGCCACTTTTTCCCTCCCTTTCATTCATTTTTATTTTATTTTTCTTAGTGCATTTCATTCATCACACTATTTTCTCACACACCACACATCATTTACTCCCTTCCCACTTTTTTAGGGGTTTAACACCACCCCACAAGGTGTGTTAACGCCCATTTAATGCTTTTCTTTTCATCTCATTTGATCATTTTACTACACCTTCATGTCTAATCAATCTGTCACGTGTTTCTTGTTGTCTCTTTTTGCTAGGTAACCTCAGAGCTAAATCTTCTTTGTTGGCCGGCCGGTGGAAGGAGTAAGAAGAGCCTGCACACACTCTCCCACGATCTTTGGGTGAAGGTAAGTCCCCCTATTCCTTTTCACCCATTTCCTTCGACACCCTCTCGTGTCTAGCTATCACACCTCCATCTCGTGCGCACCCCGCACTCCTTCTTTCTTCCTTGACATTTTTCCACTCATCGACTAGTTTTCTTTTCTTTTATTTAAAAATTCTCTTTAAATCATCCTCTTTGTGGGAGGTGTTTTGCGAAAAAAAAACACGTCTACATCGGCGTCGCGAGAGAAAGGAGGAGGAGGTGAGCAGCTCACGTAGGCAGAGGCCTAGCGAGGGAGAGAGGAGGGAGGAGTGAGGAGCGAGGCTCTAGATGTACCATAGGGGTATGCCCCTGTCATGCTATGTACAGAACTTGATCCCTTATAGTGGACTTTTGTGCTTTTGTCCATCCAATGTGTGAGTTTGAATGGTTTGCCAAATTTGTTCCTGCATTCACAACACTTCACGGAAAAAGGTAAGTGTAGATCTGTCTTTAGCCCCTTGCCTAAAAGATATACCTTTCTTGAGACCTGGTCAAGGGACTAAATCTAACCAAAGATAAGAATAAAATAAAATACCGAAGGAAAATATGTACATACATTAAAAAAAATCATAAGAAAGAAAGGAAATACGATAATATATGTACATGATATAAGTAATTTTTTTGGATTTTGATTTTATAATTTTTTATTATTATTAAAATAAGAGGGGAAATATGTACATAGTGGAACTATTTTCTTGAAGAAATACGTACATCAACAGACTCTCTTTTTCTTTTTCTTTTTTCTTCTTCTTTTTTTGGATTTTTCATCATTTGACTTTAAGACACATATTCATCACAAGTCAAGGTATGAGTCTTCATAATCCACCTAGTCACAGAGGTCATAAGCAAGGGGGATCGTGCATGATATCGTTGACATTGGAGACTGCCCATGGCCTTCTTGATATTTTTCACTGTGGAAGATCTTACAAGGTCAAATTTCCTCTAGAGGGAGAAATTAGAAGAAGTAAATAGGAGGTCATGTAAGGATTCAGTCCAAACCACTTTTTGTTCCCAAACCAACATCTCGCACTGAAAGACTTAGTTTTCAATCATTTTCAGGGGTACTTTTCATCTTGATTCATTGGTGGAGGTACGTACTATTTGCTACCTCCTTGATTTGGTCAGCCTTTTTCTGGGTGCGTATTTTTTGCTACCATTTTTGACCTTTTAGCTTTTCCTTGCCATTTAGATTTGGCTTGGCATTTGCCTTGGCATTTGCTCTTCTTTTAATGCCCCTGTTTGTTGTGACTTTATCTTTCAGGTGAGAGTGGGTGGTCCCCCACTTGTAGTCTATCCCTTTTTCCAAACTTGAATCGAGTGAGAAAAGAAAAGAGGTTATATTAACTTGAGAAACATCCAGTGTACTTATGATTTTTTGGATAATGACCAATACTCCAACATCGTGTAGTGTGTGAAGAGACCCTACATTGCTAATGGCCAAGTGAAAAAGTAGAGTCTCAGACCCATGACATTGACAAGTGATGAACGAACAAACTTGACTAACATACTAACTAAGGGTAGAACTTCATGAGGTAAACTGCGTTCCATGGGTGTGACAAGTCAACTCCCTCAGCGTTCGCAAACCTGGAAGCGTTCCCCGAGTATACTTCTTTGACAACGAACGAGTCCCAATTCTCTTGCACTTTACTCCTAGGACCTGGTGCCTTAATGACTTTGCATTTTAGAACCATTTCACCCACTTCAAATTTTCTCTCAAGGACCTTTTTTGGTGTAGAAACGTGCAATTCTTTGACGGTAAATGTGACGGAACGCCTCGGTCAAGCCCGTTAAACCGATAACGTACTTGATCCGAGTTTGCCTCCCGCGAACGGGCCGAAGCCTCACAAGGGATACCAAACCACAGTCCGTGTAAACATAAAGGAACACACCACATTTCATATATATATTTCACAGTTTTACATAGCCAAATTTCCACAAAACTGAAAAGAAGTACAAGAGCCTGGGGTATACCCCGAGGTACAACTAAAGAAAGTAAACAACTACAAAGCTACACTGCTGAAGTACTACATAGCTGGAACTACACCGCTGGAGCTACTGACCCTCCACCACTACGGCGCGGCTCGGAGCTGGACGTCGGACGAGAAACGTCCTCCTCGCTCTCACCTGTGGGGGTAGGGGTGAGCCTCTCTAGTCACTGGCTCAGTAGGGAACTCCCCCAACACCGAGCAAAACAAAACCACAGGTACGAAAGTAGTAAACAATACCAACAATTTATAGAACAGCTAAGCAAGTAAGTAAAGCTGTAAAAGTACTCACCGTCTGCCGACTCCGAGAAACAACAGTAATAATTAAACGGCAAACCAGTATAGGTGTACAAGCTAAAGTAGAGACAGCCAACACGAGACACGTGAACTGGTTCGCGACACCAGAAACTGACTCGGACAACTAACACAGGTCTACCTCTCAGTCTCGCAGCCACGGACGAAAGGTCCAGCTGCCGCTCCACGTAAAAAGGTCAAGCAACTGTGGAGACCAACTAAACACCACCACCTGCAAACCACACGGTCACAGGCCCATGCCTGACACCTCCAGAGACCCTGGCCTGGGCTCGCTAGAGTGAGGCACTGGAAAAGGACTAGCTGGGGACCAGTGTCGACTACTGGTGCCCGTATCCCCAACTACGAGCGCGCTACAAGTGACTAAAAACAAACACAAGTGTCACTGTCCCACTGTCGTCTTTCCCTCAGCCGGACGTACAACTCAACACAGGAGTGAAGGTGTCCAGGTCAGACGACACAGACCTCGACGGTACAACACAAGTACCAGGACAAAGCCCCGAGCTAATAGCCTAGCTCACAAAGAACCTGGGGCACCCAACTGGAGAGGTAACCACGGTAGGCGTCGTACTACTCGCCATGTACACAGAACCACGTGCACGTCACACACAAATCACGTGAAACCTTACGTAAACCACAAGTAACCACTGGTCCACTACACGTGAACCCAACTGACTCGCGTGAACAACACGCAACCTCAAAAGTAAATAATTAACTGCATACCTTGTATGCTAAACACGGAAACCATGTGCACTCAGTGCACTATAGGTGTTAACTATCATGCATTATCGATAATTACTGTAAAGAGCTATTTCTGCTTAAACACATGCTGGCGGCAACATCGACTGCTGCTAATAGGAAGTAAACGGCAATAGATATAGCCGTTTATATCCTAGCTGATGAACCTGACGTCAATCGACCTTGACGCCAAGATCCTCAGCCGCAGACCCGGCAGAAACCCTAATCTGATTCTACAGGCTTTCTGATTGTTTAAATTACGATAAAACATAAGGAAACAGTTCCTCTAACATGCACGAACCCTTAACAACCCAATACAGCATGCTTTACACATTAAATTCATCAAACCACCCTTTAACCCCGCATGGTGCAACTTGATCCGAAAACACATTATCATGCTGTTTCAAGTGGGTTTGTCGTGTTTTAATGTTTCTATGGAGCTACCAGGGTTCGTCCCCTACCTCAGAACGCGTTAGAATCTCCCGCAATATCCCGGTTCACGTCGAGCCCTCCGCGAGCTCCTACGGGAATTGCACCACGCCGCGACGTTTCCTCTCGCAATTTAGCGACGCCACGTGTTCTACGATCGTCCAACTACTCCTTGGTACCTGTTGGAAGCTTCAAAGACTCGGGGGCAGCAAGCTGGGGCAAGAGGGAATGAGAGTGAGCTGAGAGAGCTGCCCTCGGGTAAGCCAACCTGCACCAAGCTCAGGTTGGCGTCAACCCCCATGCCGCCAACAAGAACCGCCACCCTCTGCGTCCACATCTAATGCCGCCAAGTTCATGAAGTAAACATCCACTAAGCTGGACGCCAACAGTTAACGACCACCTCTGGCCGCCAACTTCAACTGAACAGCAGCAGGTCCTATTTCATTTCAGGACCGACCCTGCTCAAACCACACATCCACACCATGCATTCCACACAACCGACTCACACTGGCCTCACAACGGCCGCCACAACCACAATACACACGATCCGCATGGATCCGAAAGGCACACGACGTTACAGTAAAACTGTGCATGGTCAGCCACTATCATTCGCCTTTCATCTAAGAGTTCAAGTTGTGCTAATAAAATCTCTCGACATTGATCGGAGTCAAGTTCGGAATCCAATTGAACTCTTAGTGAAGGGACGAAGATCTCATATAGGAGTTCTGCATCTGATCTATATGTCAAAGCATAGGGGATTTGCCCCATAGGAGTTCGGATAGAGGTGTGGTAAGCGCATAGAGCTTCGATCAAGCAGTCTAGCTAATCAGCGTTATTGTGAGATCTGCAAGTTTTCTTTATGATTTTGATGAGAGTTTTATTGGTAGCTTCTGCTTGTCCATTACCTTGTGAATAATATGGAGGTGAATGATGCAACTTTATGCCATATTTACCACACATGTCGCGAAGCTCCTATGAAGTGAATTGTGGTCCATTGTTAGTGACGATGTCCCAAGGTACGCCAAATCTTGCAAGAATGTTGCGCTTGATGAACTTAACAACTGTTGAAGCTTTGACCTTTATGAATACGTCTGCTTCAGCCCACTTCGTGAAGTACTCAGTGGCGGTCAGAATGAAGGACTTCTTATAGATTTCTCTGGTCCTGTCCTCGAGTGGACCAACCACATCGAATGCCCACATGGCGAAGGGCCATGGAGCAATGAGAGGGTGAAGAGAGGAGGAAGGAGAATGGATCTTGTCACCATGGAGTTGACATTTAGCATAGATATGAACAAAATGAGTGCAATCTTCTTCCATTGTAGGCCAATAATAGTGTCTTAGCAACTTTTGGGCAATTGCTCTACCATTGACATGGCCACCACATTCACTAGAGTGAGCGGCTTCAACAACATTTTGAGACTCGATCTCATCAAGGCAACAGAGATAGACCCCACTGAAGGATTTCTTGTGGAGAATGCCATCTATGATCTTGTAACGTGCAGAGACGCGGCGAATGGCCCGTCTATCAGAAGAGGTGGCATAATCAAAGAAGGATCCATCTTTGAGATAAATTTTTATGTCAAAGTACCAGGGATGGCCATCATCGAGATCGATTTCTGGCTCTTTTGAAAGCGCATGGACTTGAGGTGAAGAAGAAGACTGAAGTTAAGAGAACCATGGATCAACATGAGAAGGGATTCTCAATCTTTGGACAGAGATGGTTTCAGAAGATTTCTCTAGCAGAATAGGGAGAGAAGAAGCTAGGGAAGTAAGTGAATCTGCCAGAATATTCTGAGCCCTAGGAGTGTGAACTAGAGTGAGCTTCCTAAACTGCCGGATAACTCTTCCTACCAAATCTTGGTATGGTTTCAACTTGGGATCCCAAGTTTGGTACTTGCTAAGGGATTTTTAGAGTATCAATTGTAAATATCCAATTATCCTTAACTCCTTAACTCCGAGTAACAATGCCATTTTCAGCCCAACTAGGAGTGCCTCATATTCGGCCACATTGTTCGTGGCAGGGAATGTTAGTTGGTAGGCTTGCGGAATCACTATCCCTTCCGGTGAGAGGAGGACTATCCCTATTCCACTCCCTTTAGAATTGATAGCTCCATCGAAGTTGTAATACCCCAGAAATTTCATTAATTAAAAATTTTAGATAAATAGAAAATTCGTCAATTTATAAAAAACAAACTAGCTAAAAGAAACACGTCATTATTGCATGAGTAGAAACTCATGTAAAAATTCTATAAAAATAATAGTTGTACCTTAAAAATTATTCTCTAATGACACATTAAGAAATTTAGGCATAGAAAAATAATCCGGGCCATGATTTAGAATTTATGTGACTTATCATGGTAAATAAGAATAAATTGAAATATCCATTATTACATGAGCCAAGTAGATTAACAATTGAAATAAAAATTATGAGTAGACTCCAAATAATATGTGGGGATAGTCCATAAAAGAAATTGGACCAATGGACAACTTATGACCTATGAACAAATGCAAGTATGGAAATAGTAGATAAATAATTTCTGTATTATCATAATGATAGAACTTACGTACCACTATCGTACGTGAGAAAACACATTAGAAAATTCCGTAAAAATTATAAACCATCCTCAAATATTATCCCTAAGCATTTCATGAAGGAATTCGTGCAACGAAAAAATCGTATTGGTTGAATGTACGTTACACGTGACCAAGTTACCCGAATTAGGAAACTAAGTCGGAAACCGGCTATTTAATATAGCAAACTAAAGTAAAATATATGTTCGAGGCCAAATCACAATTATTGGGCCAAAAGGTGGCCAAATAAAAAGGAAATAATATTTAAAATTCATATTAACCCTATACCTATTAGTAAAATGGGTCATTTAAGCTTAACCATGAGTTAGTTGGGCCATTAATCATGACCCAAATCTAAGCCCAACATGAGAGCACGAATTTGCTCCTTACTGCTTACTCATTGGGGTTGCCTTAGGATGGCAATAGCTCCTATGGTAGTTCTAGTCATGGTAGGATTCCTACTACAAGATTTAGAAACTCCAAAACTCGGAATTAAGAGAACCTAGCCTTATAAAACCATCTTAAGACCCTATATGACCAACCTTAGCATGCTCCTTTCGTTGCTGGACATGGGAACAACTCCCAGGAGCAAGGAGGACGACCCTAGGGCTTGGAGTCATGAAGAACATCTTCCCCAAGCCACTGCATCAACCCAGGAATCTGCAGGGAGTTCTTAGCATTCAAAGGTAGGCATTCTTGGGTCAATATTAAAGAAAAATAATATCATCTTGTAGAGCTTCGAGTCTAGATTCATTTGCTTCTGATTTTACTAATTTTCATGGAGTATCCTTTGTGTATTATTCGTTCTCCCTAAGTCGCGCACAGTTAGGGTTTTTCCCGTTCTTCTTATTATGCATACGATTTGATACCGAACTAGACTAAATCATCAACATCAAAGTTCTTCTACTAGTAGTCACAATCATCTTTCATGTTGAAAGTTTTGTCTAAAAGTCTTTAGTTAGAGAGTTATGAACCCCGTAAGAGAGTCATGCATAATACTGTGTTTTCAAGTTTGCAGTTAGCCTTAGGTTCTTCCTGTTTTTATTGAGATTTAAGACCGAAGTAGGTCAAGACTCCAACATGAAAGTTCTTGTATTAGTCGATAGGGTGATCTTTCATGTTAAATGTTTTGCTTAAATGTCATTAGTTTGAGAGTTATAAACTTCGTAATAGATTCGTGCATGATACTGCACTTTCTGGTTGCATTTAACTTTAAGTTATTCATGTTTTTCACAAGGACAAAGACCGAATTAGGTAAAACCCCAACATCAAAGTTCTTCCACTAGTTGTCCTGGTCATCATTTATGTTAAATGTTTTATCCAAATATCAGTAGATCTCATGTTACAAGCCTAACATGTAAGTCGCAACGAAGTCATGCATGTTTAGGGTTTTTTTACGTTCTTCCTATATTGCATGCAATTAGAGACGCATTCAGACTCAGCCCACAACACAAAAGTTCTTCAAATAGATGTCCTTGACATTTTCTATGTTGAGAGTTTTGTCTAAAGGTCAGCATATAGAGAGATATAGGCGTTTCATGAATATCACCCCTGTGTCAAAACATGGTAAGTCTGAACCAAGAGCATGTCAGATCCCTGTCAAACTCAGGCCCAGACGCTGTGAACGCTTGGGCCCGATATGTCGCATTCTGAGGTCGGGTCGCGACAGTACCTCTGTCATGTTCTGGTCGCGACAGTACCCCTGTCGCGTTCTGCCTGCCTGATCTGACGACCCCGTCGCGATCCTTGCAAGACCACGTCGAGATCTCAGTTTTGGGCCTGAAAATCAAGATTTTGCAAGTCTTGTTGTACCACCATAATTCTCATATCATGTTGACAATCTTAACTACATAAAAACAAAGTTGTAAGTATTGATTGTATTTTAATCTAATAAAAGTCAATCACTTGATCTTTCATATCCTTGATTTCATGACACATACACACACGTTGAACCATCCAAACATGGCTTAATTTGTATGAATATGACACATAACATATCTGGTAATTATTGCAATTAATTACCTTACTTTAACAAGTACTCGTTTACGATTCGTGCGATGTTTTCAAACACCGATCTCGACGCTCCACTGTTCTACAATTCCTCTAGAACGTCGAGCACTTGTTTCTATATTTACACACTTTCTTGACTTGGACGAACTCTCCATCGGATACTCCTTCTGCCGGACTAGTGAATCCTTATGCAAGGCCTCCGTAAGTCTCCTCTGATCATGGATTCCCACATGGTCGACGAGCCAGTTGTACCCTAACACCCATTACACCTTTAGGGATCGATATGATCCAAACGGCTATTAGAAGTTCGCTCTTACCTTGAATCACGTCGGACCTCTGGACTTGTGCATAATATGGCCAGCGGGAAGATCGTGAGTTCCACCTGACTGCCAACACCAAGTGTGCGTGTTGTGCAACTGTTACTATCGCCTGTTTACTCGTCGCATTACGTGCAATGTCCACTAGCTCTCATCTATACTCGACTCGCTCATCTATTCACGTTCACTCTACTATCTCGTCTATTCATCTAGTGATCTCATCTATTTCTTGGTACTCTCTATTTGTCCATTAAATGATTGATTGTCTACGATAAAAACATGACTATGCTAGGCAACATTATAAGGGCCCGATCTGGTCCTTGGGAGGAGCACCTGAAAGGCTATAACTCGCAGGGGTCTAATGATTAGGGTGATGTCATACACCTAACGCATGACACGCAAGATTTGATCTATGACAATCAATTAATCAAACAGTCAATTATTGGTTTACTTGAATCTCGTGGTTGAAAGAATATCGACCAAACACTTGCTATCGTGACTTGTGCACTGTTGTGCAACTTTACTTGTTATCCTGTTATATGGCCAATCTGATATCAACACTTGTCATGCTATCCTCTCATGCATTGTGCCATTGTTTCTCGTTATCGTGTACCAGTACTTTCTATATGTTTCTCGTTACTCTCTCTAGTTATCCTGCTTTACAAGACATTAAACACTTAAAGCATGCTTGACTCATGAGATTTAAGTCCTACTGGGCGTTGCTCGCTCACCCTGCGTTTTTGGTTATTGTGTCTCAGGTAAGTCGGACAATGACGTTAGATGCACCCATGGGACAAGACCCGAGTGTTGAGTGACCTGGAATTAGTTGATGACGATACTCTAGTACAATGGAGTCTAGTAGATATTGTTTTTAGATTTCTTTCTAATGTCATGGAGTCAATGAGCTATATGTTTTGGCTTTGGATTAGTGGTTGTAATAGTCTTAATGGAATTTCAATGAAATGAAGAGTTTTATTCCAATTGTTGTTCATTAGATACTCTGATTTATTCAACTGATTGTACATGTTACTCTACTATGTACTTCGTTCACGTCTCCCCCGATTTATTCCACTGCTAAATTGGAGGGGCGTGACAGAAGTAAAGTATCCATGAAGGTTCACCATCAATAATGGCTCCTAACTCTTCATCTGGAAAACTTTGATCAATAGGAGAGCATGAAGGTAAGGGATGGTGGGCCAAATGCTCGGTAATGGCATGCCCCTTGATTGACTTCTAGTTCACGTAAGTGATGTCAAACTAATTAAGAAAACTTTGCCACCTCACCAAACGTTCAGTTAGAATAGGCTTTTCCAGCAAGTACCGAATTGGGTCCATTCGCACCAGAAGCTTCACTTAATGAGCTAGGAAATAGTGTTTTAGCTTCTGGGCGACCCAGACGACGGACACACATGTTCTTTCCATAGTGGTGTACCTTTCTCAGCGTCATTGAACAACTTGAATAGGTAATACACCGCCCTCTCCTTCTTCTCGTCGTCATATTAGGCCAAGACTGCTGCAGTGGAATCTTCAGTGGTTGACACGTAAAGCAATAAAGGCCGACCCGGGACCAGAGGAGCAAGAACAGGGGGATTGAAAAGATAACTCTTCAGTTCTTCAAAGACCTTTTGACATTTATCATTCCAATCAAATTTAGCCTCTCCTCTAAGCATCTCATAGAAGGGCTCACAACGGATTGAATGTTGAGAAATGAATCTCCTAATGAACTGAAGTCTATCGATTAGCCCTCTAACTTCCTTGATATTCCTAAGTGGAGGCATATCGATTATTACTTTGGCCTTGTTGGAATCAATCTCAATTCCCCTCTTGCTAACAATGAACCCAAGCAACTTCCCTGAGGACACTCCGAAAACACACTTCTTGGGGTTCATCTTGAGCTTGTGTTCCCTAGACCGTGGGAGAACCGCCCGGAGGACTTCAACATGGTCATGTCGAGTTCTAGATTTAACCAAGACATCATCAACGTAGACCTCCATGTGCACATGCATCATGTCGTGAAAGATTTCCATCATTGCCCTTTGATATGTTGCTCCTACATTCTTCAGTCCGAAGGGCATCACGACATAACAATAGGTCACCCATGGCATTGTAAAAGAAGTTTTCTTCTTGTCTTCCTCCGCTAAACGGATCTGGTTATACCCAGAGAAACCATCCATGAAAGACAACATCTCTAAACTGACAGCAATGTCCACTAGGACATCTATGTGGGGGAGAGGAAAATCGTCCTTAGGGCAAGCACGATTAAGGTCACGGAAATCTATGCAGATCCTAACCTTATAGTCCTTATTCATCATAGGGACGATGTTAGCTACCCACTGCAGATAAAGCACAACCCTAATGAATTTGGCTTTATGCAACTGTCAACCTCCTCTTTAATCTTGAGCGCAAGCTTGGGGTGTAGCCTCCTTAGCTTTTGTTTGATGACTTTTGCATCGGCTTTTAAGACTAAATGGTGCTCGACCAAAGAGGTGTCAAGTCTCGACATGTCTTCATAGGACTAGGCAAAGCCATCGAAAAATTCTTTAAGGATAGCTACAATAGCTTCTTCTTCTTCTACGCTCAAGTTGGCACTAATCCAAATTACCTTCAGAGATTCTTTGGTGCCAAGGTTGATCTCTTTGGTCAGTTCATCCGTAGCCATGGTTGGATCATCAAACCTCTTAGTGCCATCCACATAGGAGCTTACTGGGTCCTCTTCTTCTGACCCAAGATCTCCTGGCTCATTTTCTTCATCAAAATCTAGCAGATACACTCCTAAACCATCATCTTCTGAATCACCTTCTATGAAATATGTTTCTACAAGAGTAGGTTCCTCAAGAAATTGTGGGACTCGACTTAACTTAGCACATCACTCAGCCAAAGCCAAAACATATTGGGTAGGGACTTGCCTACCCTTCTCCTTGTGAATGTGCGGTTGAGAGGAACTAGACTCTTCTAAACTTAGACCTGACCCTAGACTTAAACCTAAAGCTGAACTTAAACAACTATATATAGGAGAAGTACCTCTGGGCAGGCGAGCATCAGAGCTCAAGTTGAAGAGAGTCAGCCCCTGGCCAATCAGAGGAGACTCTAAAGAGGAAGGGTGATTAATGGAGACCTCACATTCCCACCTTTGAGAATTGGCTTTTTTTCTTTGAGTCAAGGCTTAGAACCATGAGCTGTTGATTCAAGGTTTCCCTGACTGGCCAGGTGAGTAATGGATGAAGGATGGGTTGGAACAGAAAGGGGACGGAAGTGGCTAGAGAAGGACAATCATGTGCCGAGTAGACTCCAGCTGAGGGAGAAGATGAAGGAGATGGGGTTCGGAGTCGAAATCAAAGAGTGAAAGAAGGCCAAAGTCTTCACAGACCACCTCAATTTAAGCAGCTTCTTCTTATACCTCAGTCACTTCTTCTTCTTCCTCACTCTCTGAATCAGATAGTTCTTCCACGACAGGCTCCCTTGTTCCAGGTTGGATGGGTCCCTGAACGAAATGTTGCTTTAGGGTCTAGGTAAGAGGTGTATAGGATATGAAATGATCCGGATGAATAGGGTCAGGATGAAATCCCAAATCAGCCCTAGCTAACAGCCTCCTTACATGAACACTACTGACGGGACCCTGTCTGTCTCTACCCAACCCTCGTCCATGAATATAGCCGATCTTTGCCATCACCTCCCAACCCTTCCCTTGAGGACATGTGGTCATCTCAAACACTTCATCAATGAAGGAAGGTTGGTTCAAATCAAGGGTAGATGGTATATCAATGATTGACATAATAAGTTTCTTCCCCTTGTCTGGAATAAAGAGGTGTGGCATCTGCTCTGATGAGGTGGAGTTGAGGCTTTCTACAGTAGGGATGCTCTTCATTTTGATGACCCGCCCATTGAATGAAAATTTGAAGCATTGATGGGCAGTGGAAGGGACCCCTAAAGTTTGCTCTAGCCCAGGACGGTCGAGAATGGCCTTATAGGCTGGGTCGACGTCCAAGACTAAGAACTCCGAAGACATGGTGACAGGTCCTATTTCTAGTTGAAGAGCAATTTTTCCTTTGGAAACCCTCTTGGAATTGTCATAAGTATCAATGGTGGAGCAGATCTTCTCCAGACTATCTTCCCCTAAACCCATTTTTTTGAAAGTCTTCATCGAACAAACATTGATGGATGCCCCCGTGTCAATAAGAGTGGAGTCCATCGAAACCCCCTTAAGGGTGACGGTCAGACAGAGAGGGAGTGAGCGACACTCGGGGGCTGCAAGGTCTTTATCTGAGAAAGAAATGGAATGCCCTTGGGTGAGGGAAAGAATAGCATTAGTGATCCCACTCGCAGGGAGGTCATCATTGACCATGATCTTTTGAAGAAATTGGAGGAGAGTGGACTGATGAGATGGTGACTTCCAAATCAATTCTAGGATGGATACCCTTGCAGGAGTCTTGTCCAAGTGCTGAAGAATATCATATTCGGTGTCAGCAGGGGTCCACTATCCTCCTCATCTTGTGATGGACGTGGGAGTGGGGGAATGATGCGGTTCCGGAGGGTGACATTCATGTTCTCTTGAGACCTAGGGAGAATGAGTTGGAGGGGTTGACAGTCATAAGTGGGCGACTCATAGGTAGCGGGATTGAGAACAGACTGAGTATCCTGGCGAGCGGGTCTGATGAGAACTAAGGGCCGCTCTTCCAGGATGACATCAACAGTGGTGGAGGGTTTCTGGGACTCTACCAAAGGACATGGGTACCACTCCTAAAAACCTTCTACCCCCTAATATTGTTCTCTTCTCACAACCCAGGGTCCTGGATGTGTCATAGTATTGACCTTCTCCTGAGACTTAGAGGTGGATGGGTTGTTGTTATTTTGGTGGTTGGGGAGGGGGTTCTGAACTATACCCAGGTCCTTTCTCGTTAATCTGGATTTAGAAATGGCTCCTTTGACATCATCTCAATTAATTCTACACTGATCATTCATGTCATATACCCAGTCACAGAAGGAGAAACAATTATCGATTTCATGACCATGGGCCTTATGATAAGGACAGTACTTTGAGGTGTTAGCCCTAGGATGCACACCCTCCATCTGTGGTGGAAGTTGGATGGCATCCCAAGACATGAGAGCAAAGAAAATGTCCCTGAGGGATTCAGGGAGAGCAGGATAGTGAGATCTCTTGGGACTGGGATGGGTGTATCCAGAAGCTGGAGGAACAACTAAATAGGGCCTGGAGGGATGTGATGGGAATTGATGGGGATTGGAGGTGGAAGTAAAGGTGGAAGATTTGTTAGGAGGCCTTAATGGCTGACTGCAGGCGCTAATGGACTCATTGACGGTCACCCACTCGGTGGTAGGTGTCGTGGGAGCCTTATGTCCCTTGGGCTTCCCTTCAAAGAATGGTGGGAGAGAGGAGTCATTGATTTGGTTCTGAACCACTCTAGCTCGATTGTAAAGATGTGCAAAGGAGGGAAACTCACTAAGCATCAATATGGATTTGAGCAAGGGAGTGGTGGTGTTTTCAATCATGGTGATGGCTTGGGACTCTGAGATGGGGACGTCGGCCCTCGAAGCCATGGATCTCCAATGGTTGGCGAAAGTGACAAAGTTTTCCTCTGGCCTTATCTTTTCTGCCACCAAGTCAGGAAGTGTGAGAACTTGAGTGGCTATGTAAGAAAAGTGGGAGATGAAGCGTTCGGAGACAATGTCAAAGTTAAAAAGATCGGATGCAGGTAAGGAGGTGAACCACCTCAAAGCCTTTCCTTCTAACGATTGTTGGAAGAGGTGAACCATGAGGACCCGATCATATAGCCACCGGTGAGAGTCCATGAGAAAGCCGACGAGATGGAATTGGGAGTCGGAGGTCCCGTCACACTTACGGTATTTCGGGGCCTTAAAACCCGAAGGAAAGTAGGCGTATGGGAGCTTGCAGTAGTTTTGAAGAGAATGAGGCTTAGATAGGGACAAAGATTCAACCAAAAGTTTCCTAACAAAAACCTCCATCTCAGACTTGGAGATGGATTCGGGTTGAGTGGGGGTTGTGGGCTAGACATAAGGCAGATAAACGGAAGGAGGGGTTGGAATGTGAGTTGGTGCAGGACGAGGGGTGGAAAGAGTGGGGATGGGGACCCGAGATGGAGTGACAGGCCTCGAAATGGGCTTGGATGAAGAGGCCTTTAAAGGAGAAGGTGAAGAGGTGAAAGCCCTCGCCCGAACCGTATGCTTGGAAAGCATGGAAATGATGTCCTTGGGCGAATAGTGGGACATAAGTTGGGAGAGTTCAGGGTCATCTTGGGTTTCTTGGGCATAAGTGGGATTGACCCTCAAACTCATCTTTTCATTATCAACTTGAGAGGAAGATTAGACTGATTCTTCAGGTTGCATGTTAGAATTAACCATTCCGACAAATTCATCATTCATATTATCATCATATTCAAAAGCCAGATTGTTAGACATGCTGACAGAATTCAACCAAGAGTCCATTAGCAAACTGATGACCAAATTGTCCCCATAATAAAGAATTCATTTATTTATATATTAATTTTGATGATTAACAAAATAGTACTAATGGATTACTTGAGCCTTGAGAACAGGAAATAAAAGAAAAATGAAAGTTCAAGACAATCAGGTAAGTCTCATCTCACACTCTGTCCAAGTATTTGTATCGACTTCTTTGATAAGCAGAACGATTTCCTCTCTGACCGGAAAATTCAAAACAAATCGATATCACAACGATTCTTTAAGACATCGCAACGATTTCTTTAGAACCCGTAACGACTTGACTGTCGTAACGATTTCTTTAGACTTCGTAATGATTTATTTAGAACCCGTAACGACTTGACTGTCGTAACGATTTCTTTAGATATTGCAACGATTTCTTTAGAACCCGTAACGACTTGACTGTCGTAACGATTTCTTTAGACCTCGTAACAATTTCTTTAGAACTCGCAACGACTCTCTAGCCGTAACGATTTCTTTAGACCTCGTAACGATTTCTTTAGAACTCACAACAACTCTCTAGCCGTAACGATTTTTTTAGACCTCGTAACGATTTCTTTAGAACTCGCAATGACTCTCTAGCCGTAATGATTTCTTTAGACCTCGTAACGATTTCTTTAGAACTCGCAACGACTTTCTAAGGCGTAACGATTTATTTAGTTCTCGTAACGATTTCTTTGATTCTCATAACGATTTTCTTTGTGCAACGATCTATTAAGACTTCTCGTAACGATTTCTTTGGTTCTCATAACGATTTGCTTTGTGCAACGACTTGTTAAGACTTCTCGTAACGATTTCTTTGATTCTCATAACGATTTGCTTTGTGCAACGATTTGTTAAGACTTCTCGTAACGATTTTTTTGGTTCTCATAACGATTTGCGTTGTGCAACGACTTGTTAAGACTTCTCGTAACGATTTCTTTGAAACTCATAACGACTTGATAGTCATAACGATTTCTTTACAGTTCATAACGACTTGATAAGTGTTCATAACGGCTTGCTATAACTCATAACGATTTCATCATTATAATGTGATAATGCTCTGTCATAATGATTTGTCTGTTATCGCATAATGATTTCATAAGTCATGAAGGCATCGGGAGTATTCATATCAACTTTCCTGTTGTATCAGTATAATGTTTTTAATAGCGTTGAAAACTCAAAGTCATATCTCGTCTGTTGACTGCTATGCATTAAATGCTCTCTGATCGTATCTCCCATGCATGCAGACAATATCATCCATTTTTATGCTACTCTGTCTACGTACTTTTTAGACAGAAAGGAGCTTTGCTATATATTGCAATATCTGTTCCATCTGCAACTAACAATCGACGGCAGTCCTAGCTGTCCACTATTTATTGTTGATATGCTTGCAGATATCTGACAAGACTCATCTGTACAACGTTGGATACAAGATTCTAAAACATTTCTCTGACGTGTACCAAAGGATAAAAGACTGAAGATCAGAAGCTTCCTTGGTGACCAGTCTAACGTACACCAGGATAAGAGACAACGGATTCTTCAACGTTCAAATTTGAATCTGAAGTTTAAATAAGACTCAAGACGGAGAAGACAAGCAGAACAAGGCTTGCAATTCGAAAAGATAGAACACCATCTCTTCGAGTCTTCAGAAGATTGAAACAAGAGCGAAGCTTCCACTCCAACCTTGTTCTTAGCTCTTAGCTCTCAGTGATCAAAGGAGATCTTATGTGTGAGAGCTTGTGTAGTCCTTGGAGAGAAAACCTTGTTAAATCTCTTTCTCTCTCGGGCATTGGTAGCTTCAGCTTGTAGCTGGTCAAGCTAGAGTCTGAAGCCTGTTCCTACTCTTTCTCTTCTTTAGTTGTGTTCCCTTCTAGACGAAGGAAGACCTGGTGGCATCCAGGGTGGTTGTTTTCCCTTCAGGTTGAAGGAAGACCAGTTGAGACTGGGTGTAAGGATCCTTAAGGGGGATTGTACCCTTGGTAGTGAAATCCTGAGGCATTGCTCAGGGACTGGACGTAGGTCTCCTGTGGAGAGGAGTTCCGAACCAGAATAAAAATCCTTGTGTCTTGTGGATGTGCTTTGTGTGATTATTATCTTATTTGCTCTAACTCTAACCTCGTTATTAAGTTGTGTAATCTTTTCAGTAAATAGGTTTTAATCAGAGATCGAAATTTTAACAACCCATTCACCCCCCCCCCTCTGGGCTAGCTAGCTGGGCAACAAGTGGTATCAGAGCCCGTCTCTTCGACAAAGAAGAAGATCCAACGATCTGAAGAGCAAAGATCTATGGCAGCCCAAAGCAACTTCGAAGGTCAGTCAGTCAACAGGCCTCCCTTGTTCGATGGAGAAGACTACACCTACTGGAAGACTAGAATGGAATATTTTCTACAAGGCCATGATTATACAATTTGGTCCATTGTAGAAGAAGGTGATCTTTTGGTCACAAACGCTAAGGCTCAGTGGACAGATGATGATAGGAAAAGAATATCCTTAAACTGCAAAGCCAAGAGCATATTATGGTGTGCCCTAAGCAAGAAAGAATTCCATAGAGTTTCAGCCTGCAAATCCACAATGGAGATGTGGGAAAAGCTCAGAATTACCTATGAAGGGACAGACAAAGTAAAGGAGACAAGAATAGATATTCTGGTAGCTCAATATGAAAGATTCCAGATGCAGTCAGGTGAATCAATAACTCAGATGTTCAGCAGATTCACAGACATTACAAATAGATTAGCTGGATTGGGAAAAGTTTATGATGTACCAGACATGGTTAGAAAAGTCCTCAGATCTCTACCATCTTTATGGACTCCAAAGGTAACAGCCATTGAAGAAGCCAATGATTTAAAATTAATGTCATTGGAAAAGCTAATAGGATCTCTCATGGCTCAAGAGATAAACATGGAGAGATTAGGAGAATCCTCCAGCAGAAGGAAACAATCAAATGCTCTCAAAGCAAGTGAAGTCAATTCAGAAGAATCTTTGGATAATAGTGAAAGTAGTAAAGACAGTGATGATGAAGAAGCCATGCTGTCCCGAAGACTTCAAAGGATTCTAGCAAAGAAGAAGAAGTATCAGTCCGGAAGAAGATTTTTCAAGAAAAACAAAGACTTCAGAAAACCAGAAGCAAAGGATCAGAAGAAATGAGAAGTGATCTGTTATGAATGCAAGAAGCCTGGACACATCAAGGCAGACTGTGCAACGCTTAAGAAAAATGATCACAAAACGAGGGACAACTTCAGAAGATTCAAGAAGTACAAAAAGAAGGCAATGGCAGCAGCTTGGGAGAACAGCAGTGACTCAGACAGTGAGTCAAGCTCGAGCAGTGAAGGTGAAGAAGTCAACTTGGCTTTCATGGCCAACACAGAAGACAAGGTAACTTCTGACTCTTCCTTTAACTCATGCAATGATTTAGATTCTGATAATTTAGAAAGTGCTTTTAATGAACTTTATGAAAAATATAAAGAGGTATCTAAATTACTTAAAAGTAGTAAGAAGAATTTAATCTGTTTAGAAAATACAAACTCAGATCTAAAAACCGAAAATGAAGAACTTGAAAAACAAATAACTGAACATAAAAGAAGAAATGAATTATTATGTGAAGATTTAAAAGAGAAAAATAAGAAAATAAATCATTTAGAAAAACAAGAAAACTTAAGTGGACTTAAAACAGAAATAGAAAGATTAAATAAAGAAAATGAACATTTAACAAGTACCATAAACAAGTTCACAAATAATAAACCTCTTCTAATGATGAGTGGAGCTGAAAGATCAACCAAGAAAAAACATGGTTTTGGTTATACTCCCTCGGAAAATGAAGAAACAAAAGTCTTTCCCAACACTTATCCAACTCCTGAATTTATATCCGAAAAGAATAAAGAACATAAAAAATTTAAATATAATACAGTTGAAAGAATAACTAGAATAACCTGATGTACTCATTGTAACAAACTAGGACATAACAAAGCAACATGTCCCACTAAGAACAAAAAGTGGATAATAAAAGGAAAAATCAATGGTACTAACCTCTCAGAACCCAAAAGAACTTGGGTACCTAAAACTTAGTGTTTAACTTACAGGGAAAATCAAAAGCATCCAAATGGTATTTGGATAGTGGATGCTCAAGGCACATGTCAGGGAACCAGAAACTTTTTGTTAATCTCCAAGATGAAGAAGGAACAGTCACTTATGGAGATAATGGAAAAGGCACAGTAATAGGAAATGGATCCGTAAACATCAGAGGAAGATCAGTAATTGAAGATGTGATGCTGGTCAAAGGGTTAAAGCATAATCTCATCAGCATCAGCCAGTTGTGTGACAAAGGCCATCAGATTCAGTTCCAAGAATCAAAGTGCAGTATATTAAAGGATGGAGCAGTCATTTTGAAGCTTATAGAGAAAGAAATCTGTATGTACTCTATCTAGAAGAACTCAAGGATCAAGATGTGTGTTTGGCAGCTAGTAAAGATCAATCAACAGAGTTGTGGCACAGAAGATTGGGCCACTGCAGCTTGGACGGTTTGAATAAGCTCAGAAAGAGAAAGCTAGTGGAAGGACTGCCAAAGGTCAATTCTAGATTGGACAGCATTTGCAAACCTTGTGCAAGAGGAAAGCACACCAAGAGCTCTTTCAAATCAAAGACTGTAGTAACCACCTCAAAGCCTTAGAACTACTTCATATGGATCTATTTGGGCCAATGAGGACTACTAGTCTGGAGGAAAGAATTTTGGATTTGTAATAGTTGATGATTATTCAAGATTCACTTGGGTATCCTTTCTAGAGCACAAAGATGACACATTTGACAATTTTGTCAGCTTCAGCAAGAAAGTTCAGAAAGATCAGAAGTTCACAATTGTCTCTATCCGATCAGATCATGGTGGTGAGTTTCAGAATGAAAAGTTTGCAAAGTTCTGTGATGATCAAGGAATTGAGCACAACTTCTCAGCCCCAAGGACACCTCAACAAATGGAATTGCTGAGAGGAAAAACAGAACTCTTTTGGATATGGCAAGAACCATGTTATCAGAATATGATTTGCCAAGATACTTCTGGGCCGAAGCCATCAACACTGCATGTTATATCATAAATAGAGTGATGATCAGGCCGATTCTGAAGAAGACTGCTTATGAACTCTACAAAGGAAAGAAGCCAAAGATCAGCCATTTCAGAATATTTGGATGTCCTTGCTTCATCCACAACAATGGAAAAAGGGACATTGGTAAGTTGGATACCAAATCAGATGAAGGCATCTTTATGGGGTACACTTCTAAACCCAAAGGTTATAGAGTTTTCAATAAATGTTCCTTATTAATTGAACAATCTGTACATGTTATTTTTGATGAATCTAACCCTTCCTTGAAAAAGGAAGAAATTAGTGACATTGATGATGCAGATGACTTGTCTGAAAAATTAAAGAATACCTCAATTAAGGACAAGGAAGATCCTCCTCTGGAAGAACTGCAGCAAACTGAAATTCAACATGAAAATCTTCCAAAAGAATGGAGACATCAGAAAGATCACCCTCCTGAAAACATTATTGGTGATCCATCTGTAGGGGTAAGAACAAGAGGTAATGTAATTCCTTGTGATTATTTAGCCTTTGTTTCTCAAATAGAGCCTAAGACAGTCAATGAGGCTTTATCTGATGAATCTTGGATATTAGCCATGCAAGAAGAACTAAATTAGTTCAAGAGAAACCAAGTATGGTCACTTGTTCCTAGACCATCCAATCATTCAGTTATTGGCACCAAGTGGGAGTTCAGAAATAAACTAGATGAGTCTGGAATAATCTTAAGGAACAAGGCCAGACTGATAGCTCAAGGCTACTCCCAAGAGGAAGGCATAGATTTCGATGAAACCTATGCACCTGTAGCTAGACTTGAGGCTATTAGGATTTTACTTGCTTATGCATCTGCATTTGATTTAAAACTATTTCAAATGGATGTCAAATCAGCCTTTTTAAATGGTTTTATCAAGGAGGAAGTTTATGTTGAAAACCCTCCAGGTTTTGATGATCCCGAATTTCCAAATCATGTATTTAAACTACATAAGGCTTTATATGGTTTAAGCAAGCACCTAGAGCCTGGTATGAAAGGCTCAGTACTTTCTTATTAGATCATGGTTTCACTAGAGGTAAAGTAGATAGTACATTATTTATAAAATCTAAGGTTAAACATATACTTCTTGTGCAAATATATGTAGATGATATTATTTTTGGATCTACTGATGAATCTCTTTGCAAGTACTTTGAAAAGCTTATGCAGGGAGAATTCGAAATGAGCTTGATGGGGGAGCTAAGCTACTTCCTTAGATTGCAAATTAAGCAAGGGAAGGATGGCACTAATACCTGTCAAGCCAAGTACACCAAAGAGCTGTTAAAGAAATTTGGATTTGAAGGTGCAAAGCCATTATCAACTCCAATGAGCACTTCAACCAGAATGGACAGTGATCAAAAAGGTAAAAAGGTAGATCAAAAGAATTATCGAGGTATGATAGGATCATTACTTTACTTAACTGCAAGTAGACCAGACATTTTGTTTAGTGTATGCATGTGTGCTGGATATCAGGCAGACCCTAGAGAGTCTCATTTAATTTTAGTAAAAAGAATATTTAGATATCTGGCTAGAACTCATGATTTAGGTCTCTGGTATCCTATATCTTGTAAAATAGAATTAGTAGGATATTCAGATGCTGATTATGCTGGATGCAAAGTAGATAGAAAAAGCACCAGTGGGTGTTGTCAGTTTCTTGCAGGATGTTTAATATCATGGTCATCCAAGAAACAAAATTCAGTAGCCTTATCAACAGCTGAGGCAGAATATGTTGCTGCTGGAAGTTGTTGTACACAACTTCTTTGGATAAAGCAACAACTTGAGGATTTCGGCATTCATATCAAGCAAATTCGCTATTGTGTGATAACACAAGTGCCATCAATCTCACCAAGAATCCAGTACAACACTCAAGGACTAAACACATTGAGGTAAGATATCATTTTATTTGAGACCATGTAGCTAGTGGTAATTTAGAAATTTCTTTTATAGTTACAATTGGTCAATTGGCAGATATCTTTACAAAAGTCCTACCTGAAGAGAGATTTACATCTCTTAGAAGGGAATTAGGGATGTGCAATTTGTGAAAAGATCTCTGTAATTTTATTGGCATATAAATCTTTTAGAATAAATGAAATTTTTCCCTCTTTAAAGATAAGCAAAACTCAGTTATCTACATTTCTTTGACCACTATTGTGTTGAAAGCGGTTTGACTCGTCAAACCTTTTTGTCGCCTTCTGCTATTACCGCCTTTTTGGCGCTTCGCCTTTCAAGAAATTAATTTTAAATCAGTCAAATCATTCTGGGAACGACTCGTCTTCTAACTTTACCCTTTTATCCTCTATCTGGTCACCCAAAGCCGATGCCCTAACGATTTTGGGATCGACTCTCTGCAACTTTCGAAGCTTTCTCCTCTTCCTGCGAAGAATCCCTTCGAGAGCTCCCATCCTTTTCATCATCTTCCTCCTCCAGAAATCTTTCTCCTCTCTACCCATGGCCGCTCCGATGATCTCCGGAAGTGTTGGGGGCTACAGTGCTGAGTTTCTGTCCCCAAAGGAGCAAGAAAGGTTTACCTTTGTGAAGACGAAGATCTGTGGAAATAAGGCTGTAGATGTTCAGAATCTTGAGAAAAGTGGAATGAGCAGTCTAGTTGAAGCCTTGAGACGGATGCAATGGTTGGATGCGGTTACTTTCACCGAGGTAAGCTATCCGGACTTGGTGAAAGCTTTCTTCATCTGTTTGAAATCAGAAGCAGATGGGTCCCTTGTCTCCTCTGTCAAGGGTATCCAAATCAGAATAGACCGTGAGTTACTAAGTACCTTCTTTGGAGTGAAAACATCAGGCTTTAGTGGTGTGGACTCGGTAAATGATGAAGCTAAGGGTCTTGGCATTATTGGTCCAGGGTTTAAGCTGAAGGATGGAAAATTGGATATAAATCAGATGTCAGCTTTCAATCGGTTGCTCCACTTTATTGTATGCCAAATCATAGTTCCTCTGAGTGCTACCTTTTCTTCATGCACTAGGGCAAACTCAGACTTGATGTTCTGGGTAATCCAGAACAAGGAGATAAATCTGGCCGCAGTAATAATTGAGAGAATGAAATTTGCCAGTGCTCAGATCTGGGAAACCAAGAGCAAGTTAAATGTTTCCTTACCCTATGCTCATCTACTCACCAAAATTTTCAAGCATTTCGGAGTAGACTTATCTGGAGCAGTAGTAGAGAAGATGGGCCAGTCCATAAGGTCCAGAAACCTGAAGAAGAGTGGTTTTTCAGTGCAAGATGGAGTTTGGTCAAAGACTTCTGTAGCTGAAGGAGAAGCGATTATTGGAGATTTCCCAGAAGTTCAAGAGCAAGCAGCAGTAGCAGCAGTTGTTCAAGCAGCTGCAGTAACAGTTGTGGCAAGCCAGGCAGAAGTTTCAGAATCACCTGTTGTGGAGATTATCTCTCATTCTCCAGAAGTTCAGATGGAGGAAGGTGCAGCTGGTGTGGCAGACTCCTTGCCCACCACCTTAGTCGCCTCTATTTTAAGAGAGGTATTGGATTCTATTCCCTCCACCTCAGCTACTTCTAAAGAAGGTGGACGTGTTGAAGAAGAAGTTATGGCACCAGGCCATACAGAAATTCAGTCTGAACCAATTGCTAATGTTGAGATACAAGCAGGTACTCAACGAGATGTGGTCATGAAAGAAGCTCCTAGCCAAGGGGAGAAAAGTATCCTTGAACCTGAAGTGTCTGAATCTGTGGCAGAAGGCCACTTGGAACAAATTGTTTTGGAGGATGCTTCTGCCCAGGGGGAGCAAGAAAGTGTTGTACTCCCTGCTCCTATTCAGGGGGAGCAAGTGGGCATTGAGGAAATTCCACCTCCTGACAGTGTTCCTGTTAGTGAAGGCCCAAGTGCAAGCAATATCAATCTTGAGGAGCCTGTCATTCAGCAAGGGAAGCAAAAGAGAGTGGCTCACAAAAGGCCAAGAAATAGTCATAGAAAAGTAAATCTGAAGCCTATTATGGCATTGCTGAAAGCTCAGGGAGAAGTCTTGTCATCAGTTCAGACAAGTGTTCAGGGGATTATTGCTCATCAAGCTTCAACCTCCTCTGACCTATCCTCAATTCGAAATGCAATGAGATGGTTTAATAAAGAGATGTCTGATATGAAGCAAATGCTAGCAGTTCTTTCAAAGTCTAGTGGTGTCCCTCCTGCACCCACTCAGAGCAGTCCAGCTGAAGTTCCTAGGCCACCAGAGCCTCCAGCAGAAGTCTCTCGGCCAACAGGGCCATCAGGGCAAGCTTCAGGGTCATCAGGACCCTCTTCAGCTGTCAGAGAAGCCAAAGGGAAAGAGCCCATGACAGCTACTTCGGCCCCTGACACTTCATATCTTGCAACTCCAATTTTGTCCTTATCTACCTCTCCTCTCACAGCCCCTCCTGCTCCACCAACTATAAAACACCCAGCACCTCGCACCCAACCATCATCCTCTATCATTTCATCTCAACCTACCTTCTCTCCCACTCCTTCTCACACCTCAGCCCCATCATCCTTCTCACCTTCATCACCTCAAACTCAAACCACTCCAATTCAACCCACTTCATCCTTCAATCCCAATCACCTCTTCTATCCTCCTACTCCTCCCTCTTCTGTCTATGTCTTTCCGGAAAAACCTCTACTTCTTGGTGTTTTTGACACCAATATTCCGGATGATTTTGAGAGAAACACCCTTATTTCAATTCTCTCTACCTCCACACACATTCACAGGACTGATCCTCCCAGTCCAGCCAAGAAAAAGAGGAAAACTTCCTCATCTGTTCGCACCCTCTCTGTACCTTTATTTCCTCCTCTTTGGTACTCTCTTACCCTCGAGCCTCAAAGAAGACCAATCTATAAAGAATACCTTCAGAAGTGCATTCTCTCCACCATATATGGCATTCCCTTCCTTAACCTATCCGAACACCTAAACATTACTCTTCCTCTTACCCAGTTGACCCACATCCAGAAATCCAAAATCCTTGAGGGCACTGAGTTCAAGACTGAAGAGCAGTGGGCAAATGTCAAGGGCAATAAGGCGCAGTATGCAAAGTTTTTGACTGCCAGGGCAGAATCTATCACCCACAGACCTCATCCACTCACTCTTTTTGAGTGGTTTGTCATTCAGCATAAAAACGCTTGGGGATCCTTCATTCTGAAAGAGATTCGGATTGCTAAGAACTTCCAGATTTACATTGATTTCTGCTACTTGAACAAGCTGCCTGAAGTTCAGTTTAGCCAGTTCAATTCCACCGTTGTCTCGCTAAGAACAGAGCACCCTGTGAACCTTCCACTCAAGATAGAATTTGCATCCTTCAAGGTGGATACTCCAGTTCTTCTGCCAAAGTTGCATTCCTTAGTATTTGATTCAGATGCAGGTTCTCATGCACTGGATATGTTTGCAAGGCAGATGGGCCGGATGTCAGCCAAGCAGGGCAGATTACCCTCCTTCTTGCGGTTCATCTTCAGAGAATACCACTCTGGCCGCATTTCTGCTCAAACTTTGGCTCCACTCATATCTGAGTGTGAGAGGCTTTCTCCCTCAGAATGGGAAAAGCTATACATTGCCCCCCGTCTTCACTTGGAATCAATTAACAGTGATCTAGCCCATCAGTGCAAGTCCCTTCTTTCAGTAGAAGTTTTCTTGGATCTCAACTCCATAACTCCAATCCAGGAGATCTATGTTCAGTGGGCCACTAGATACAATGCCTTTTATGCTTTGAAGCAGGACCGACTTGATAAGCAGATCTTCTATCCCATCTCTCTGGATAGATTTCTCCATAGAGCTAGTTTTGGAAAAAGCACTTACTTCAGATTCATCCTGGATCCAGATCAGTATGCAGAGTTCTTGGATCAGCAACGGACTCTATAAATTCAAAGGGCCACCCCCTCCATGGGTCCTAATTTTTCAGTTGCCTCTGGAGTTTTCCAACAAACTTTTGAAGATCTTGAGATCAAGGCAAGGGCTGTCATCTCACAGCATGACTCTTTATTGTCTCCTATGTACTATCTTTCTCGCACTTAATACAATGATCTCTCTTCTTTGTCTCACAGTCTATCTTTTTGCTTAATGACAAAATGGGGGAGAAAACTAAAGTCATTCTGAAAAACATGTTTAATTTTTGTATGATGTTTAGTATATTTTGTCACCATCAAAAAGGGGGAGATTGATGACCAAATTGTCCCCATAATAAATAATTCATTTATTTATATATTAATTTTGATGATTAACAAAATAGTACTAATGGATTACTTGAGCCTTGAGAACAGGAAATAAAAGAAAAATGAAAGTTCAAGACAATCAGGTAAGTCTCATCTCACATTCTGTCCAAGTATTTGTATCGACTTCCTTGATAAGCAGAACGATTTCCTCTCTGACTGGAAAATTCAAAACAAATCGATATCGCAACGATTCTTTAAGACATCGCAACGATTTCTTTAGAACCCGTAACGACTTGACTGTCGTAACGATTTCTTTAGACTTCGTAACGATTTCTTTAGAACCCGTAACGACTTGACTGTCGTAACGATTTCTTTAGACATCGCAACGATTTCTTTAGAACCCGTAACGACTTGACTGTCGTAACGATTTCTTTAGACCCCGTAACGATTTCTTTAGAACTCGCAATGACTCTCTAGCCGTAACGATTTCTTTAGACCTCGTAACGATTTCTTTAGAACTCGCAACGACTCTCTAGCCGTAACGATTTCTTTAGACCTCGTAACGATTTCTTTAGAACTCGCAACGACTCTCTAGCCATAACATTTCTTTAGACCTCGTAACGATTTCTTTAGAACTCACAACGACTTCTAAGGCGTAACGATTTCTTTAGTTCTCGTAACGATTTCTTTGATTCTCATAACGATTTGCTTTGTGCAACGATTTGTTAAAACTTCTCGTAACGATTTCTTTGGTTCTCATAACGATTTGCTTTGTGTAACGACTTGTTAAGACTTCTCGTAACGATTTCTTTGATTCTCATAACGATTTGCTTTGTGCAACGATTTGTTAAGACTTCTCGTAACGATTTCTTTGGTTCTCATAACGATTTGTGTTGTGCAACGACTTGTTAAGACTTCTCGTAACGATTTCTTTGAAACTCATAACGACTTGATAGTCATAACAATTTCTTTACAGTTCATAATGACTTGATAAGTGTTCATAACGACTTGCTATAACTCATAACGATTTCATCATTATAATGTGATAATGCTCTGTCATAACGATTTGTCTGTTATCGCATAACGATTTCATAAGTCATGAAGGCATCGGGAGTATTCATATCAACTTTCCTGTTGTATCAGTATAATGTTTTTAATAGCGTTGAAAAGTCAAAGTCATATCTCATCTGTTGACTGCTATGCATTAAATTCTCTATGATCGTATCTCCCATGCATGCAGACAATATCTTCCATTTTTATGCTACTCTGTCTACGCACTTTTTAGACAGAAAGGAGCTTTGCTATATATTGCAATATATGTTCCATCTGCAACTAACAATCGACGGCAGTCCTAGCTGTCCACTATTTATTGTTGATATGCTTGCAGATATCTGACAAGACTCATCTGTACAACGTTGGATACAAGATTCTAAAACATTTCTCTGGCGTGTACTAAAGGATAAAAGACTAAAGATCAGAAGCTTCCTTGGTGACCAGTCTAACGTACACCAGGATAAGAGACAACGGATTCTTCAACGTTCAAATTTGAATCTGAAGTTTAAATAAGACTCAAGATGGAGAAGACAAGCAGAACAAGGCTTGCAATTCGAAAAGATAGAACACCATCTCTTCGAGTCTTCAGAAGATTGAAACAAGAGCGAAGCTTCCCCTCCAACCTTGTTCTTAGCTCTTAGCTCTCAGTGATCAAAGGAGATCTTATGTGTGAGAGCTTGTGTAGTCCTTGGAGAGAAAACCTTGTTAAATCTCTTTCTCTCTCGGGCCTTGGTAGCTTCAGCTTGTAGCTGGTCAAGCTAGAGTCTGAAGCCTGTTCCTACTCTTTCTCTTCTTTAGTTGTGTTCCCTTCTGGACGAAGGAAGACCTGGTGGCATCCAGGGCGGTTGTTTTCCCTTCAGGTTGAAGGAAGACCAATTGAGGCTGGGTGTAAGGATCCTTAAGGGGGATTGTACCCTTGGTAGTGAAATCCTGAGGCATTGCTCAGGGACTGGACGTAGGTCTCCTGTGGAGAGGAGTTTCGAACCAGGATAAAAATCCTTGTGTCTTGTGGATGTGCTTTGTGTGATTATTGTCTTATTTGCTCTAACTCTAACCTCGTTATTAAGTTGTGTAATCTTTTCAGTAAACAGGTTTTAATCAGAGATCGAAATTTTAACAACCCATTCACCCCCCCCCCTGGGCTAGCTAGCTGAGCAACACAAACAACCTACTGATTTTTAAGATGATTAGACTAATTAACTACACTGTTATTAGGAGAAATATGGATTTATAGACAAACAATGTTGTCAAACAACGCCCCAAAATCTTTTAAATGTTACAGTTGTGTGTTAACTCAACTTGTGAAGGCCGATTCTCTCACCTCTCACTCAAAGCTGGGTGAATGGGCTAACTAGATGGGAGGGTAAAGGTCCTCCTACCCCGTACCATGAGAGAATCCACAGAATTTAGGGACTTATGGAGTTCTTCTTGAAACCAATTCGATTTACCCAAGAGGGAATCCTCGAGTAAAAGATTGTAAATTAAGAAGGGGTTATCCTAAAATGTGTGGGGAGGCTAGAATAGATGAGAAGAGAGACCCACCTCGTGACTCAGGACCAACAATGATCAAAGAGATAGCAAACAAAAGGAAAATTGAAAGAAAAATCAAGTAGAAACAACTTTTATGAAAGTAAACGGCAACACATGCGACGTCAAGTTCTTTAGAAATAGGTAGACGGCAAGATCGATGGACGCTAAGATGATATTGACGGCGCAAGAAGTTGACGTTAATAAAAACTAAATGACACAGGATGTGGACGTTTACCTGGGTAGACATCAAGAACGATTGACGTCTACCTATCTGTAGACTTAAACCTTCAAAACAGTGGTCAGCAGTGCCGATCCCACCGTGTTCGCCAGAGGAGAGCTGTAGATGTTTTGGTTTTCCTTTTCCGGACCTCCAAACGTTGCTCTCTTGAGGGTGAGTGTGCGCTGACTAGTTGATCTCGTCTTCGTCCTCTTTTCGCGTTGACCCTCGTTTGACCGAGTTGACCAAAGAAATAAGGGGAAGAAAACAAGGAAAGTAGCAAAGAAATGAGTACGGTGTGATCGTCAGGGCCTAACCTGTGCCCAAGGAAGTGTTCAGATCATGCCGGCGATGTGGTCTCGTGAGCGGTTGATGGTAGGACGCCGACTTTCTCCCCTTCATCCGGCCAAAAGGAAGAAGCTACGTGGTGTTGCTGAAGATGCTCCTGCGACAAAGAGAACTCTATAAGACCCTAATGAAGTGCAGCAAATGTTCTAAAGTAAAGAAGAATGACCAAAAAGGTGAGCCCTGTACCGGTTATGGGCTTGAGAAGAGGGGTGGCCAAATGCTATGACCACCCTTCTTCCCTCCGTTTTTGGTTTGGAAAACTACTTTTAGGTGTGTGGGAGTGTGCACTACGTGCTTGGTGTGTGTGTGTGAGGTGTGACTAACATGCAAGACTAAGGAAGAAGAGAAAAAGAAGAAGAAGAGGAAGATGATCCTCGTTAGAAGGCTCTTGCGGCTGCTTGGTGGACTCCTCCAACTCGTGGTGAAGTCTCTTGGACACTCCAAGTGATGAGAGGCAGAGAGGAATGAAGGGTGGAAGCTCTCAAGGCCCAAAGTGGCTCTTTCTCTTTCTTCTCTCAAGGCATCAAAGCTTAGGGGCTCGTCCAGCATCCCCCCCCCCCTCCCCTCCTAAGAAGGCTAAGGAGCTTCATATATAGGTAGTGGGGGCAGAGGTAGGGAGCATAGGATGCTCAAGTGTGAGAAAACACACTAGTACAAGTGGCAATCCAAGTAGAAAGTGTAGGCCAATGGGAGGAGTCCACATAGTACTTTTACTGGGTCAAGGGGGTGCCAAGGTGGCCCATTTGCTCGTTGGGAACGGCCCCATGCGTTGCATGGCCGAGGTAGGGGCGCAAGTGGGTGAGATTCTCGAGCAGTTCCGCAGACCAGGTAAACCCAAGTTGACGTCAAGCGATGCTGCCGTCAACCTCATGCAGACGTCAACCTATGTTGACATCAATTTAAGTAAACGTCAATGGGTGGTGCCGTCAACCTGGGGTAAACTGCAATCGATGTTGACGTTAACATGGGATCCGAGACAAGTCAACAAGGAGTCAAACAAGTCTTAATGGGCCATGGACCTACACGGGGATGGGCCCAATCTCGTGTCTACACCCATAAGTTGGGTCTTAATGCAATGTAGTTGGGTTTTCTTTATATAAATCATAGCACCCCTCTACCGAAAGTAGGCAGATTCTCTTCTACTTGGACTAATTACCGACTAACCCTATTATAATTAATTAAAATTGATTTAAATATGGGAGGGCCCTCTCTCCCACTTTAACGAGAAGTTCTACTCTAGATCAAGTATTATCAATTTATGAAGGTTAATAAATTATCAAGAATGAAAGGGTAAAACAAAGTTATTAAGGGATATTTGGATTTATCTAGAATAAGATCCAATTATCTTGTCAAACATGTTTTCACTTAATTATCCACAGAATTGTAGATATCTACCTCTTATTTGGATATCAAATGTTACCTATAAGAGTATATTTAAGGAAAAATTAATTAGAAGTCCTTGATTGTAATATGGAGATCTTTACTCTAACATGATTTAACGTATACTGTAATAGGAGATAACACTTACTGTAATGAGTTACGACTCTATCATGGACTAAAAAATAAGTCAAATATCTGTTAGGGACTCTTAATTAATTTATCCTATATTTAATCCTCATCCATTACCAGCAAATGATAGTCAATTTTGATTATAGTTTCAAAATGAAAATTTTAATAAAGGATAGTATATGTGAAATTAGTAATATCTTTTCCTACTTTAGTACATATAGGAGTACTACATAAGAAATGACCTTTTCATGAAATTTAATAAAATTTGTATATTAATATAACAGAATCTAATAAATTAAAGCCTTAGAGATAACATCGTGCTTTTAGAATATCTAGATCCATATTGGATTTTAGTGGATAAGCTTAATAAATCAGCTCATTTTGTTAACATGAACTCATTAAATTTTATTGAGTAATTTATATAAATAAGAAATTTAAAAACTAATATTTCTTTATGTCGAAAAGTTCAACTGACATAAAAGTTGGCTCATGAGAAAGATATCTTAATTCTCTATTAATTTCATCTTGAACACTTCTTGATTAATAGATAAAAGATTAAATAAGCAAATGTATGCATGCCATTGCATGTATGGCGGTGAGATGAGTCGATGTCATTGTGCCTACGGATGGGGTATGTTCCTTCCCATCCCATCCCTATGATGGAAGTCAGAAGGGGAAGAACCCTCGCAGGCAGTGGCGGATCTAGAATTTTCATTCAGTGGGTGCACCCTTAAATGTATTTTGTTAATCCATTGGGCTCACTAATGGTGAAACTTTACATCACTAATGGAAACTTTTTGATCTAGTCGGGTCACAGGACCCCACTGGCCTCAAGGTGGCTCCGCCACTGCGTAGGCACAAGCAGGGCTAGGGAAGGAATGCTAGAGAAAGAAAAAGTATGGGTTACAATTAGGTCTTTATTTTCATATATTTTAGTTAGTTTAATAGTATTTAATTAAGAGAAAACATTTTTATTTTGTTAGGGTTAAGGTGATCATCTTTAATATTTAATATTTATAGACCATATATAAAGGAGGCGTAGAAAACTTTCAAGAGTATTTCTAGAGTGAGAAATATTTGGATGTGCACACACATCGTTTTGTGATTAGATACCCATTACATTAATATAATTAGACACCCAATCACATGGTGGTGTGTGTACGTCACCCTTAAGTGGTGTGCACCAAGTGTTTCTCTTCTAGAGCTGCTTTGAGAGATAACCCTAAAAGTAGATGCTTGATGAATTAATCAAGCTGAATTCATGTTATTAATTATTTGTATTGTTTTAATTTAGTTTTGATATGTGGGTGTTCAATTTTTATATATGAAAATTACATAATTAATTTAGAGACGTTTACACCATATTTAAATAATAAACTATACGATAATTATTATAATACTATTTAATGGAACTCTAAGAGTTAAATAAATAGTAACATGATCATGGTTAAGTTTAAGTGTTTATAGTATGTAAGCTTATTCAATTTTCAACATAATACTATTCAATTTGATCGTAAAGGATGAAGGAAACGTAGAATATATTTAATTTATGTACATCTTTTGTAACCCATTAGATTTTCATTTTTATGGTAACCATGATATTATGTTTTATTTGATAATAGTAAGCATGTGTAGTATTATTATTATTTAAATTGCACATATGTTTAAAATAACATAAAATCAATCATATAAACAATGCCATTTAAAAGGGATTTCTAGACTACTTTGTAGTTAGCATCCCCTGCACGATGTCATTTTATATTAGCAGGCAATGTTCTTCTGTGAAATCTAAGAGTTAGACTTATGATCTAGTAGTTATAGTGGGGTATTTATCTCCAAACTTGTGTATTATTTGACTAGGTATATAGATGTCTACTCTGACCCCTTATGTTGTGGTTAATATATATGAAATATCAAGTCAATTATGATTTCTAAAAATTATCTACCACATAGATTTAGCATTCTCAAATGGGACATGAGTTGGGGTGGGGGGAGGCTATGTGTGGAGGACAATCTCGAGAATGGCAGAATGTAGTACCCACTCAAGGTGTAGCAACAATAGATATAGGAGGGTTTGGTCAATTCTTCTAAGGATTGGTGCAGAATATGCATGTAGCAACTCAATTTTTTAATCATCAGTATAGTCTTATCCCATTATTTGGGGTTAGCAATGTAAACGATCCGAGTCGAACCAAGTTATATCTGTTCGAATTAGAATTCATATATATTTGATGAACTCAAATTCTACTCGAAACTCATCGAGCTTCTTCAATTGATGCTCGAACTCAGCTCGTTAAAAAATTTCTAAACTCGAACTCAGCTCGTTGAACAGCTCATTTATGTAATCGAGCTCGAATTCAAGCTCAAACACAAATTCAAAATCCCGAATTTGAGTTCCAACACAAATCAAAAATCGAATTTAAAATTAAATATTTAAATAATTATAATCTTTTTAAATAGATATTTAAACGAGCTCCTTGCTCGACAGCCAAGAGGGCTTTTTTATCAATATTAGAAGGCGAAAATGGCACAGAAGACTCGCGGTGAAGGGGGTATCCCGCCAACACTTGTTGCAGCCGATATGGGACTAAACAAGGCACTGAGGTAGGGATGCAAGGTCCGGTCGTGTGTGAATGGGGTGGGCATTGGAGCAAGGGGTGGGTGGCCGGATGTCAAAGAACGCCACCACGGGCACGGTGGTGGCATCTGGCATCACTGGGAAGCACCAAGGAGCCAGGGAGGGCCAGTTGTTTAGCCAGGGATGATGGCGGCATCGACCACCATTGCGGCCCACAGATTGCTTCTACCCCGGCAGGGAGGCTCCAAGCCGCCCTCGTTGCCGCCAAGAGCTTCGTCCAGCATTAGTGCATTGTCCGCGGCGGCCGCTAGTGGCTCCGGGGGCCGACGACCACGTCCCTTCGCCGCGCGGCCTGCGCACTACACAGGTGCTCAGCGGGTGGAGGAAGAAGACTTCGTGGTGCCTCTGGACCCTAGAACATTTGATATTTGTGTATAAACTTTTTTCTCATTTAATTCAACCTAGATTTCACCTATATACCTTATTTATTTAATTTGTGCATGTACCCCTAACTTATTTACTCTAAAAACTGTAAGACTGTGTATACATTTTATATGTTTAACTTTTACATATCAACCCCTAACTTTTATTTTTATTTCTTACATCTCATTTTGTCAAAGTATATAAAGAATTTATTCTTTATAATTTTTTTAATAATTTAACTTATTTAATAACAAGTATTTAAATAAATTATTAACGAGTTCTTAATGAGTATTTAATCGAGTTTTAACGAGCTCTTAAACAATCCGTTCACGAGTGTAATCGAGCCGAGCTCACATGTGTTCAGACTCGGCTCGTTTATGAACTGAGCTTTTTTTTTTCAAACTTGACTTGTTAATTAAATAAACGAGTTGAATCGAGTTTTTATCGAATCGAATTTTGAGCTACTCATCGAATGTATTAGCTCGTTTACACCTATAGCCAAGAAGTCCAAGTCTTTCTTAATAACATTGTACCACCTCATTTTAGGCCTTCTCCTAGCTCTTTTACTAGCATCTACTAAGATTTGGTCGCATCTTTTAATCGGTGCCGTATTTGGGCGACAGTACACGTGTCTAAACCACCTAAATCTATTTTCTCTCATTTTTCTATCAATTGGAGCTATTCCTAAATCCTCACGGAAGCTCACATTCCTAATCTTATTTTTTTTAATCTTATCACACATCTATCTCAACATTCTTATCTCTACTACACACATTTTGTTAATATGTTCATTTCGCACTGTCCAACACTCGGTACCATATAATAAAGTAAGAACTCATATATTTAATAACAAATAAAAAAATTAATGACAAATTTTTCAACCAAAAAAAAGTTAGTCAATTTTTTTTAAATATTAATATAATTTTGATAGATATTCTGACAAATATATATTTTTTGTTGAAAATTTTGAATTCTTTGTTTTACCAATAATTGTTTTGACATAACATATATGTCTGAAATTATAAATGAATTTCAGACGGAATGTTGTTCAGTAGGAAATTTCCAACAAGTATTTCTCGATAAATGTTTTCCATCGAAAAACTATTAGAAATCTATCAGTGACTCCTTTCCGATAGATTTTAGGGTGGATTTTTGATGGATTATGACCGTCCAAAACTCTGCTATTTCTTGTAGTGAATAAAAATAAAAAGACTAAACCTCAAAGTATAAATTGGCCAAGAAAGGCTTAAATAGCGATGAAAGAGAGAAAATAATAATTAAGTTTGAAATACCTAATTATTAATATTAAATTTAGCTAAGTAAGCTTAAACATAAGTTTAATGGGCCATAAAACAAGCCTAAACCCTAACCCAATAAGACTTTGTAACAACCTGGATTTTTAAATAATAATAATAATAATAAAAGTTTAATAAAAATAAAAATAAAAGCAATTAGAAAATCAAAGAAAAGAGAATTAAATAAAACCCATCAAATGAAAATAAGTAATGGGCTCTATTAAATGAACCCATTAGAAATTAGTGGGCTAAAATAGAGATTTTAAAAAAGGGAATAATAAAGAAATACCCAAAATTCGTAACTAAAATATTACTAAAATAGAAAAGAGATATTTAATACACTAAATAGCTAGTTTGAGTTAGAATTGGATTCCTAAACCTACCCTAATTGATTGGCCATGAAATCTTCTCTCTCCCAAGCCAAGTAGGAGATCTCTTGCTTAAAAAGGGGAGAGGAAAATAGGAAATTTAGAATTTAATAGGAGTTAGACTTGAACTAGGAAAGGGAATAGGGAGAAGCTTAAATACTTCTCTTAAACCCTCATGGTCGGCCCTAGCTCGTGCTAAGAGGTTCCTGGACCAGGAGGAGAGGCCAAGAGGAGGAGAATTCGTGGAGAAGAAGGATCTCTCAAGTTCTTCTCCGAGTTCTTCAAGTTCTAGAAGAAGAAAACAATCAAAGGTAGGCAATCTCACGAGCATAAACCATGAAACTTTTTCTGTAGGATGTCTCGTCTATCAGGAACAAAATCCCTTTGGTTTCATATTTTTCCATCGAGCAAATCTTTAGTTCTCAATTTTCCAAGTTCTGTGAACTCCATGACCCCGAACCCTCTTTACAAATTCATATCTTCATGCATACTCGTCCTCATGCCATGAGATTTTTACTGTAAGAACTGATAGATGTAAGGTTTCTCATGCCATGAGATTTTTACTGTAAGAACTGATAGATGTAAGGTTTCTCATGCCATGAGATTTTTACTGTAAGAACTGATGGATATAAGAACTAATTTCCATCCATCCTATCATGCGAATTAATTCTTTGATCTCATCTGTGTACTGTTCTAAGTACTCCATGAATACTAGGACCAAAGCATGTCGAAACCTGTTTGCTTTTCAAATTCCTATTTACTGGAAGTACCCATATATGTCTGGATCTGTTTAAAACTAGTTTCACAATTTTTCATATACAGTACAATTTGTTCTTAATTTTAGAACAACCATATGTCAAAACCTGGAAGTTCTGGTCGGCAATCCAATGCACTGTACTTTTCCTGCCGGACTCTGGCACGGACCTTGTGAACGCGACGGCCCGATAGACCGCGTTCACAAGGCCGTCGCGACAGTAGCTCTGTCGCGATCAGGTCACGACAATTTTGTCGTCGCGATTTGCTGCCGGACCCGTCGCGTTCCTTTCATGCCCCTGTCGCGACCCAAGCTCCTGTCTTGCCGACCGATAGCGATCTGTACTGCACCCTTTCGCGTTCTGTCCTAAACCCGTCGCGACCCTTACTGTGCTACGTCGCAATCTCAATTTTTGGCCCGAAAACCAGTCTTTTGCAAAGTCTTGTTGTTCCACCATAATTCCCATACCATGCTAACTGTCTTGCATACACAAAAGATGAAATGTTAAATGATTGATTATATTCTAAGAAATTCAAGTTAACCACATGACCTATCATATTCCATGATTTCTATTACACGTCGCACACACTTTGAAACCATCCAAATATGGCTAAATTGGCATGAATATGATACCTAACATATTGGGTAATTTTTGAAGAATTTATTTACGACTCTTGCGATGTTTTGGAACACCGATCTCGACGCTCCACTATTCTAGAACTCCTCTAGAACGTCGAGCACTTGTTTCTATATACACACTTTCTTGACTTGGACGAACTCTCCGACGGATACTCCTTCTGCCGGACTAGTGAGTCTTTGTTCAAGGCCTCCATAAGTCTCCTCTGTCCATGGATTCTCGCATGGTCGACGAGCCGATTGTACCCTAACGCCTATGAAACACTTTAGGGATCAATACGATCCAAACGACTATTAGAAATTCACTCTTGTCTTGAATCACGCCGGACCTCTGGACCTGTGCTTAACATGGCCAGTGGTAGAGTTGTGAGTTCCACCTGAATGCCAACATCAAGTGCATGTGTTGTGCAACTGTTATTATCGCATGTTTACTCGACGCGTTACGTGCAATGTCCGCTTGCTCTCATCTACACTCTATTTGCTCATCTATTCACGTTCACTTACTATCTCGTCTATTCATCTAGTGCACTTATCTATTCTTGGTACTCTATATTGGCCATTGACTGATTGTCTAAAGATAAACAATATAACCAATACTTGGCAATATATAAAGGGCCCGATCTGGTTCTGGGATGTGCGCCCGAAAGTGCTAGTGCCCATGGGAGTCAAATGATCAGAGTGCTTGGCATTACACTCAAGTGCTATCTATCTCGACTATCTAAATGCCAATCAAAAAGTGCTATATTCTCTCGTTGTCCATTGGCAACAAAGTACTATACTATACTCGTTGTGCTATTACAATACTTGTGTTATTGTGCTATGGCCATCCTGCTATTGTTGTGCTATTCCCGACACCTGTGCTATTTTTTGGGAAGTCTATATTTGGAAAGTTGTACTATTTTGTTCACAAGATATCTTGCTATCTTTTACTTGACTATCTCTCTCTATCATTAGTTACTCTGCCTTTAATGCATTAACTATTTAAAGCCTGCTTGACTATTGAGATTTAAGTCCTACTGGGCGATGTTCGCTCACCCTGCGTTATTTGTCATTGTGTTCTCAGGTGAGACCGAGGATGAACCCTACACTCAAGAGGACGGGAATGACCTGGAGTGATGTCATGAGTAACCTAGTGTCTTAGCAATATAATTAGCATTGTAGTACTATGACAGCGTCTTAGTTTAGTCTTTTGCCTTCTTACAATGTAATTGGGCCCTATAGATTGGCTCTGATATTAGTGGTTGTAACTAGGCATTGGAAAGTATTAATGAAATGTATTTTCGTTAGTATTATTCATTGCGAAATGGTTTGATGTCTAGTATTCGCTCTATATCCTTTACTTGCAACTGTCTCGCGTTCCGATATTCCGCATCGGGGCGTGACAGTTTTGTGGTATCAGAGCCTAGGTTATTCTTAAGTATAGGATGATCTAGGTTAACCTGCCTCGACTAGAGTCAATTATCCACCTATGTGAGTTGAGGTTAGAGCTAAGGGTAACTAGCTAAAATAAACTCACACACGCACGAATTAAATTCCACATCGATATCATGACAATAAGTTATTTTGTAGGAACTAAGCAATCAAGATGACTGCCGAACGTGCTCAAATGAGGGGAATGCAACAAACCATCCAAGAACTGACATGCGCCATTGTGCAAGCCACTCAAGGAGGTGGCAATCGTGGTGCAGGCGACCTGCATCGCAACTTCAGAAGTCTGAACCCACCTAGGTTCAACAGATCCACAGATCTGGATGAAGCTGAGCACTGGCTCCAAGAGACGGAAAGAATTTTCCGTGTCATGCAATGTGTAGCAGGGGAAAAGCTGCTACTTGCCACGTTCCAACTGGAGAAGGACACCTACGCTTAGTGGGAGTCACTAGAAGCTACTAGAGAGAATGGGCAATTCACCTGGAACGAGTTTAAAGAAGCGTTCAACTCCAAATACTTCTCCAAGCGTGTTCAAGAAAGGAAGGCTGCGGAATTCGCTGCTCTTAAACAATAGAGCTTGACTGTGGCCGAATATGAAGGACAGTTCTCTAGACTGGCACACTATGTTGTACATCTGGTGAACACTGAATGGATGAAGGCTAAGCGCTTTCTAAACGACCTTAAGCCCCACTACATCACTCAACTCGCACCTCTGAACATTCAAACCTATGCCGAGATAGTAAAGAAAGCCCAACTGCTAGAAGACGCTATGGACTTCACCGACCGTATCAAAGGGAAGTTCGTCAAGAAGGAAGTGACCTCGGGTCAGTCATCTGCTAAGCCTACCAACGACAAGAAGCGTCCCTTCAACATCACGGAGGGATCTAGCCATGAAAGGAAACCCAAGGTTTTCGTACCCAACACTCCAACAAAGAGCCACTGCAAACACTGTGACAAGCCTGGTCACACGGCTGATGAATGCTGGAGGAAAGTCGGCGCGTGTCTGCGCTGCGGAAGTCGCGAGCACCGCATCCCTGAGTGCCCGCTACTAAAAGAGAATGAAAGGCGCCCTAATGCGCCTAAGAAACAGGGCCGACTGCAAGCCCTGCATGATGAGGAACCTGCTATGGAGGATGGCGTGGTAGAAGGTACCCTTCAAGTTTTCTCATTATCAGCATTTGTTTTATTTGATACTGGAGCCACTCATTCATTTATATCTCAAAACTTTGCGGATACTGTGAATGCTAAACCTATATCCATGGGTTGTGAGTTTTCTGTCACAACACCACTAGGGGAAAAGGAGAAATTAAACAAATACTTTCCCTCTGCCGATGTAATGATCGGAGACCATAACCTAAAAGCCGACCTGGTGTGTATGTCCATGGAAGGCTATGATGTAATTTTGGGAGCCGACTGGTTGTCCGCATATGGGGCAAGTGTTGACTGTAGGAAAGGGAATGTTACCTTTAATGTCTTTCCTAAATTGGCATTCTTTAGGATTAGACATAAGAGACAGATGTCTCTAGTCTCCGCCATAAAAGCCCACAACATGATGAGGAAAGGTTGTATTGCTTTCCTAGCAGCCGTAGTAGTGTAAAGGAAGGGTTCCAAGATAGAGGACATACATATAGTACAAGACTACCTAGATGTATTCCCCGAAGACCTGCCAGGGATTCCCCCTGAACGAGATGTCAACTTCGCCATTGAGCTGATTCTTGGAGCCGCACCGGTATCGCGTCAACCATACCGGATGTCACCTGCCGAGCTGACGGAATTGAAGGCGCAACTGATGGAGCTACTAGAAAAGGGTTCATCAGACCAAGTACTTCCCATGGGGAGAACCTGTGCTATTCGTAAAGAAGAAAGATGGATCGATGAGGCTGTGCATCGACTATCGACAACTCAATCAGCTTACCATCAAGAACAAATACCCATTGCCTAGGGTCGATGAACTATTCGACCAAATTTCTGGAGCACAATATTTCTCCAAGATTGATCTTCGATCTGGCTATCACCAAATGAGGATCAAGGATGACGATATTTTCAAAACGGCTTTCAGGAGTAGGTATGGACATTATGAATTCGTCGTTATGCCTTTTGGTCTAACTAATGCTCCTGTAGCCTATATGCAACTCATGAACAACATATATCGGCCATACCTCGACAAGTTCGTGGTCGTCTTTATCGACGACATCCTCATATACTCCAAGACCAAGGAAGAGCATGAAGAACACCTGAAGACAGCACTACAAGTTTTGTGAGACAACAAGCTGTACATAAAGCTTAGCAAGTGTGAATTCTAGCTCGAAGAAGTATCCTTCTTGGGCCATGTCATCTCAAAGGACGACATCTCTGTTGATCCCTCCAAAGTCGAAGTTGTACTCAACTTGGAGAGACCAACTAACGTCACCGAGATAAGAAGCTTCCTAGGACTGGCTGGCTACTACAGGCGGTTCATCAAGGACTTCTCAAGGATCGCCATTCCTCTCACACGTCTGACACGAAAGGAAAATCCATACTCCTGGAGTAAAGAGTGTGAGAAAAGTTTCCAAACTCTCAAAGACTGTCTTACCTCAGCACCTGTTCTCGCTCTGCCAATAGAGGGAGAAGGTTTCTCTGTCTACACCGATGCCTCAGGAATTGGGCTAGGGTGTGTACTCATGCAAAAGGAGAAGGTCATCGCCTATTCTTCAAGACAACCAAAGACACATGAAGTCAACTACCCTGTACATGATCTCGAGCTAGCTGCTATGGTCTTCGCCTTGAAGATTTAGAGACATTATCTATATGGCGAGTAATTCACTGTCTACTCAGACCATAAAAGTCTGAAGTATTTATTCTCTCAAAAGGAACTCAACATGAGACAAAGGATATGGATGGAATACTTGAAAGATTTCGACTTCCACATCCAATACCATCCTGGCAAGGGAAATGCCATGGCTGATGCTCTTAGTAGAAAGCCGAGGCATCTATTTCGAGTCTATTCCTTGGCGAGATGCAACTACTAGAACAATTCATAAGGTTAGACTTAACCATTGAACATAGTGATGATCGAGTCTTGGTTGCTAATATCAAGATTCAATCCGAGATGCTGGAAGAGATCAAAGCCCAACAAGACAATGATCCGTTCTTAGTTCGCATCAAGGAAACTCTAGTCGAAAGGCCGGACTTTGCTATGACCGAAGATGGAAGGCTTGTCTTTCAAGGAAGGACATGCATTTCCGACAATGAAGAATTGAAGAGAAAGGTAATGGATGAAGCCCACAAGACAAAGTACACCATTCATCCTGGAGGTACCAAAATGTATCAAGACATGAAAAGAACATTTTGGTGGCCGAACGTGAAGAGAGAGGTAGCCGAGCATGCTGCTCACTACCTTACTTGCCAACAAGTAAAAGCAGAACACCTGCGCCCTGAGGGTGTACTCAGACTGCTTGATATTCCGGAATGGAAATGGGAAAGCATCGGCATGGACTTCATCATGGGTTTACCCAAGACTCGGGTGGACTCGATGCCATATGGGTCATTGTGGACTGACTAACCAAATCCGCCCACTTTCTGCCTATAAAGAGTAAATGGTCAGTGGAGGTACTAGTTGCTTTATATGTCAAGGAGATTGTAAGACTACATGGCATTCCATCATCTATTGTTTCGGATCGAGATCCGAGATTCACATCTCATTTTTGGAAAGGACTGCAAGGTGCACTAGCTACTAAACTCAACTTTAGTACCACATTCCATCCACAAACCTATGGGTAAACTGAAAGAACCAACCAAATAGTGGAAGAGATGTTGAGAGCTTGCACTATAGATTTTCAAGGTTATTGGAATGAGCACCTACCCCTAATTGAGTTCGCCTATAACAACAGTTATCAGGCAAGCATTAAGATGGCACCATTCGAAGCACTCTACGGAAGGAACTGTAGATCTCCTGCATGCTGGAATGAGGTTGGACAATAACAATGGCTAGGTCCAGACATGGTGCAACGGACAACAAAGGACATTCAGGTAATCAGAGACCGGCTCAAGATTGCCCAATCCAGACAGAAGAGCTATGCCGACAAAAGAAGGTGAGATCTGGAATTTCAAGTGGGTGATCATGTATTTCTAAAAGTGTCACCTACTCGTGGCATCCAAAGATTCGATGTAAAGGGAAAGCTCAGCCCTAGATTCATCGGTCCTTTTGAAGTACTCGAAAGAGTTGGTGAGGTTGCATACCAGCGGGCATTGCCACCGGATCTGTCATGTGTACACAATGTGTTCCATGTTTCCATGCTTAGGAAATATGTGTACGACCCCACGCACATCATTCGCCACGAGAAGTTGGTGTTGAACAAGGATGTGACATACAAAGAGAAGCCAGTCAAGATACTGGAACGTAAGATACAACAACTCAGGAACCGTCCCATCCATGTGGTTAAAGTCCAATGGAATAACCGTGGAGTGGAAGAAGCAACCTGGGAACCATCAGACGGAACTACCCTGATCTTTTCGGTAAGACATTCCCTCCATTATGATTATGAATTTGGGGACCAAATTCTTTTTAAGAGGGGGAGGATGTAACACCTGGATTTTTCAAAAAAATAAATAAATAAAAGTTTAATAATAATAAAATAAAAGCAATTAGAAAATCAAAGAAAAGAGAATTAAATAAAACCCATCAAATGAAATAAGTAATGGGCTCTATTAAATGGACCCATTAGAAATTAGTGGGCTAAAATAGAGATTTTAAAAGGGAATAATAGAGAAATACACAAAATTCGTAACTAAATATTACTAAATAGAAAAGAGATATTTAATACATTAAATAGCTAGTTTGAGTTAGAATTGGATTCCTAAACCTACCCTAATTGATTGGCCACGAAATCCCCTGTCTCCCAACCCAAATAGGAGATCTTTTGCTTAAAAAGGGGAGAGGAAAATAGGAAATTTGGAATTTAATAGGAGTTAGACTTGAACTAGGAAAGGGAATAGGAAGAAGCTTAAATACTTCTCTTAAACCCTCATGGCCGGCCCTAGTTCATACCAAGAGGTTCCTGGACCAGGAGGAGAGGCCAAGAGGAGGAGAATTCATGGAGAAGAAGGATCTCTCAAGTTCTTCCCCGAGTTCTTCAAGTTCTTAACCCTAGAAGAAGAAAACAATCAAAGGTAGGCAATCTCACGAGCATAAACTATGAAACTTTTTCTGTAAGATGTCTCGTCTATCAGGAACAAAATCCCTTTGATTTCATATTTTTCCATCGAGCAAATCTTTAGTTCTCAATTTTCCAAGTTCTGTGAACTCCATGACCCCGAACCCTCTTTACAAATTCATATCTTCATGCATACTCGTCCTCATGCTATGAGATTTTTACTGTAAGAACTGATGGATGTTAGGTTTCTTTTGCCCCTGAAAGCCCTAATTTCCATCCATCCTATCATGCGAATTAATTCTTTGATCTCATCTGTGTACTGTTCTAAGTACTCCATGAATACCAGGACCAAAGCATGTCCAAACTTGTTTGCTTTTCAAATTCCTATTTACTGGAAGTACCCATATATGTCTAGATTTGTTTAAAACTAATTTTGTGATTTTTCATGTATTGTACAATTTGTTCTTAATTTTAGAACAACCCTATGTCAAAACCTAGAAGTTCAGGTCCACAATCTAATGCACTGTACTTTTCCTGCCAGACTCTGGCACGGACCCTGTGAACGCGACGGCCCGATAGGCCGCATTCAGAAGGCCATCGGGACAGTAGCTCTGTCACAATCAGGTCGCGACAATTTTGTCATCGCAATTTGCTGCCGGACCAGTCGCGTTCCTTTCAAGCCCCGGTCGTGACCCAACCTCCTATCTTGCCGATCGGTCGTGATCTGTACTGCACCCTGTCGCATTCTGTCTTAAGCCCATTGCGACCCTTACTGGGCTATGTCGCGATCTCAGTTTTTGGCCCGAAAACTAGTCTTTTGCAAAGTCTTGTTGTTCCACCATAATTCCCATACCATGCTAATTGTCTTGCACACAGAAAAGATGAAATGTTAAATTATTGAATATATTCTAAGAAATTCAAGTTAACCACATGACCTATCATATTCCATGATTTCTATTACACGTCGCACACACTTTGAAATCATCCAAATATGGTTAAAGTGGCATGAACATGATACCTAACATATTGGGTAATTTTTGAAGAACTTGTTTACGACTCTTGCGATGTTTTTGGAACACCGATCTCGACGCTCACTGTTCTAGAACTCCTCTAGAATGTCGAGCACTTGTTTCTATATACACACTTTCTAGACTTGGACAAACTCTCCGACGGATACTCCTTCTTCCAGACTAGTGAGTCTTTGTTCAAGGCCTCCATAAGTCTCCTCTGTCCATGGATTCCCACATGGTCGATGAGCCGTTGTACCCTAATGCCTATGAAACCCTTTAGGGATCAATACGATCCAAACGGCTATTAGAAATTCACTCTCATCTTGAATCACGCCAGACCTTTGGACCTGTGCTTAACATGGCCAATGGTAGAGTCGTGAGTTCCACCTGACTGCCAACATCAAGTGCACGTGTTGTGCAACTGTTATTATCGCCTGTTTACTCGACGCGTTACGTGCAATGTCCACTAGGTCTCATCTACACTCTATTTACTCATTTATTCACGTTCACTCTTCTATCTCGTCTATTCATCTAGTGCACTAATCTATTCTTGGTACTCTATATTGGCCATTGATGATTGTCTAAAGATAAACAATATAACCAATGCTGGCAATATATAAAGGGCACGATCTGGTCCTGGGATGTGCGCCCGAAAGTGCTAGTGTCCATGGGAGTTAAATGATCAGTGTGTTTGGGCATTACACTCAAGTGCTATCTATCTCGACTATCTAAATGACAATCAAAAAGTGCTATATTTTCTCATTGTCCATTGACAACAAAGTGCTATACTATACTCGCTGTGCTATTACTATACTTGACTATTGAGATTTAAATCCTACTGGACAATGTTCGCTCACCCTGCGTTATTTGTCGTTGTGTTCTCAGGTGAGACCGAGGATGAACCATACACTCAAGAGGACGGGAACGACCTGGAGTGATGTCATGAGTACCATAGCGTCTTAGCAATATGATTAGCGTTGTAGTACTATGACAGCGTCTTAGTTTAATCTTTTGCCTTCTTTCAATGTAATTGGGCCCTATAGATTGGCTCTGATATTAGTGGTTGTAACTAGGCATTGGAAAGTATTAATGAAATGTATTTGCTTTAGTATTATTCATTGCGAAATGATTTGATGTCTAGTATTCGCTCTTGTCGAATCGTTGTAAATACCAAATCGATGTGGAACTTATCGAATCGTTATGAAAGATAAATCGTTGTGAGACCAAGTCATTGTTCTCACTTATCAAATCATTGTGAGAGCAAATTGTTGTTCTCACTTATCAAATTATTGTGAGAGCAAATCGTTGTTCTCACTTTTCAAATCGTTATGAGAAATTGAATCGTTGTGAGAGCAAATCATTGTTCTCACTTATCTCAATCGATCTGGAGAGTAAATCGTTGTTCTTACTTTTCAAATCGTTGTGAGAAACTGAATCGTTGTGAGAGCAAATCGTTGTTCTCACTTATCATATTGTTATGAAATCAATATGAGTCTAATGAAATTGTTGTAGCATATAGAGAGTCGATGTGTACTTAGAGAAATCTCCTACTCTGTATTTTGAATGCTACAAAGTAAGAAATACTTACATATTTTCTTGATTTCGCCTGATTTACTTCCTGTGCCTAAGCTTCATGAAAACTTGTTAGATGACACTGTAAGTACACCTCCATGTTTTTTATTCTTTCATTTCATTTATTTAGGACTGTATACTACATGTGGCTAATCCCCTCTTTCTTAACTTTCTTTGTTTATTTTGTCAGGTAATCAATGAGGACAACACCCTCTACTGTTGCCGACCGTGTTCGTAGAGGAAGACAGGACCCACATCATCGCCGCGCAATCTCCCCGCTAAAAGGTACGCTCGCGATCACTCCTTCTATCTCACACCCCTCGCCGTACGTTTCCATTCGGTGCCCATGTGCACTATGGCGATCACGATCCTATTTTCCTTTATTTTTATCCTCCATTTGTGGATCGTTCTTCGTACCCCTAAATCGAGAGCGGAAAACACGTCTACAAATTTGGGGATCACGGTGGGACTTCTATTGCATTTTTCCTTTTGATTACCCTTCCTCCTTCGTGCCCCACGTGGCACTTTCTTTGGCACCCTCGCGTGCCCTCCTCCTTTTTTCTATTTTTATACATATACAAAACATGTTGTGTGTTTAGTTTTTGCCTTTCCCTTTCATAGTGCACATTTCCTGCTTGTTTCTTGTTTTCTGCCTTTTTATTTGACCTCGGGTTGCCTTCGGAATCGCGGCCAATATAGCGGACGCGATTCTGTGCTGAGAACACGGCCGGCTATCTGGACGTGTCTTTTCTCTATGTCGTGGCGGCTAGATCCGACACGTCACTATTTTTTATCGCGGCAGCAGAAGCCGACGCATTTCTATCAGCACACCGTCCACAGGGACCAGGCGCGGTGCTGGAAGCCTTCTGAGGCTCTCAGTTACGCGTCTAGGTGACTGGATGCTATTTGTGAGTCGCGGCCACTGTGCCGTACGTGATTTACAGTGCTGACAGAAACGTGCCCCTTTTGCCATTTTTGCTAATAAACTGTGCATACAGGGTATATTGCATTGGTCAGGAGACCTCCTTCCCTCATATCCTAGGCTCCACACAGCTCTCTTGGTAAGGGCAAACTCTCCATTGGGCATTTCGTCCCTTTGGACTAGGAACCTTTGCCAAGAGCCCCTAAGACTTCGTACCCTGGGGCTTCCTTACGGCAGACCGAGCTGGCGGTACCCCCGTCACCAAGCCAACCGGTTTTAGCTATCCCATTGCATGGTGAGTGTTGAGCTTAGTTGTACCCCGAAGTATACATCTTCTACCCAGCTAAGTCTCACCTGGAGTGGCCAATATTTTTCAACCCATTTAATAAGTGTGAAACTCCTAAAAACAGGCGCTAAGCATCATAACTTGCTTGAACCATATTGATTGCCTAATCTTTGTTCAACTTGTTTGCTTATTGCTTTGTTAAAAATGGACTCATATTATCATGCTGATTTTTATTATGAGGACTATGAGGATAATGTTAGATCTCCATCTTTCCAATCCCATGTCCGTCCATCTCACCACCGTGAGGGACAACCTTCCACTTCTTATGGTTATGTGTGCACACCACGCACTAACCAATTTGATGTCCCCTCACATTTACCACCAATCAGAACCTGACAAGAGCCTGTCCCCCACCATGATTCCACTGTCCAGCATTTCCTACATGCCATTGATCAGCTCACACCTCAACAACTCAATGTGATCCAGTCTTTAGTTGAGGGTGTGACTCCTTCTCCCTCTCCTTCCTCCAGGCACCCGCCTTTATACATTCTGCCGACTTCGCCACATACCCCTGTACATTCTCCATCACCTCGGCCCCCTGGCCATTTGCACTCTCGTGCTCCGGTCCGAACAGACCGCCCCTTGGGAAGGCCCATCAATTCAAGGCCACCCCATGTGCTCCCTCACATGCCAAGCGGCAACCATCCACTCCACTCCAAGATGCTCTTCTCCAAAAATTGAATAATTTAGAGGTTCAAATCAATAGGCTTTCCAATCTTATAGGTGACCCCGTCGCCGCCATGCCTGCTCTCCCTCAAATTTACATTCATCCTTCGGAGATGCCAACGTACCAACTGTACAATGGCACAGGGAATCCCTACCTTCACATTAAAGAATTCCTTTATGAGTCTTCTCGTTGGAAACAAGACCATATAACTCTGGAAAATTTATTTAGAAAATCTCTTAACGGCCCTGCACTCGAATGGTTCTACTCTCTAGAGCCAAGTGAGGCAGGAGACTTCCGCTCCCTTCATAATAAATTCCTTCAAAGGTATAAAGATCGTGTTAGCCCTTATCTATCTGTCACGGATCTAGCATCTGAGAAGATGGGGGCCGACGAGGCCTTTGTACAATTTGCTGACCGTTGGAGGTCAATGGCCACTCGCTTACAGCATGAGCTCTCAGAGTCAGAGCAAGTTAAAATAATCATTTCCAACTCTACTCCGAGGTTCAAGCACATTTTGGCCATGAATCAAATCACCCCCATGGAGGAGCTCTACGAACAGGGACGTTACATTCAAGCACATCTAATGGGCTCCCCGATCGTAGATCTTTTTGATCAAATTAAACCGAGAAAGAACGGATCAGTGGACGCCATCCACCATCCACCTCACCACCCTACAACATATGCTCCATGTATACCTCCACAACTACCCATCTACTATGGCATGCCGCCACCTAGGCGTCCGCTGATTCATCCTCCTCGGACTCAACAACCTCCAACTGGGGCATACGGTGCCCCTATTTTTAATGAAGAAGCTCCCGTGCCCTACGTTCCACCTACTCCGGCTCCCATGCCAGCCCCCATGCCTTCACCACAACACCCCCAACAACCTCCACTTCCACCACAGCCAATATCGAACCCATCCAGGAAACCACTTGGTGCTACGACGATGAACTTCCGAGGTCATGTTCGTACGCCATTATCTACACCCTCCTACATTGCCATCCATTGCCATTAAGCCTTCCATAATTAAGCCTCCGACCACCATTACACAATCGTTACACCTCCATTACGCCAGCACCCTTGGCAGCCGAACCTGAGCAAAATCTTCCCCTCTACCCTTACGCCTCCACTGGCCATACAACCTCCCATTGCCCCATCCACATCACCCCCATCCAACGGAGCGAGTGCAAACGTTTAAGGAGATTCAAGCATCAACAGAGTCAGCAGAAGGAAGTCTTGGGACCGGGCATGCTTTCAAAATCCAAGATTATATTCCTCGCATGCCATCATTGTCAAAATAACGGGCACATTTACCGAGCGAAAGTCCTCCCCTCCAATCATGGCTATCAAGAGGCCTTCTAAATCAATGCCAATCATACCCGTTGCCAATCGGGTTTATTTCAAAATACTCATAGGGAACCAGACCCTTCAAGCTCTCATGACCCCTCGCACCATCATTGTGAACCTTCCCACTCTAGTGAAGGGTCAGCTTCTCAGATTGTGCTCATGCACTCCACCGCCAAATCATTGGCACAGTCTATCATCTAAGGGGTCGTGCCCCCTTCCATATCCAACATTTTACAATCTTTGGGAATGATCCCCTTTTTGTTGCTTCCAACTCCACTAGTGGAACTCCCCCACCTTTTCATTAAACTACATTCCAAGAGAGTTACCACTGTCGCTTGACAATCCGACGAAAGTCAACAACCCTCCAATCATTGAGAGCCGCTCAATCTCTCTAAGAAGAGCAAGATCATCCGCCCGCAGGGTAAAATTTGAGAAGAAATACCTGAGGGTCAGAACGCCGATTCCCAAGTAGAAGCCTAAACGCAGGGCAAGGCAAAAGACCAAGGGGCCCCCACCTCCCTCTTTTTCATTTCAGTCATCTTTTGTGCTCCGCAGCACCTCTCCGTGGGTTCTCCACATTCCCTCCCCAAGGAGGCATTTTATTTTCATGTTTTGTACAATCCATTTTCTTGCATGGGCATCGCGCCCCTCTTTGTACCCCTTACTCTCCATTTTGTGCCCCTCTTAGCACATCTTCCCATTGTGCCACGCCTGGCACGTCTCCCCTCCGTGCCCCATGTGGCACATCTCCTTCTTGTGCCCCACGCAGCACCTCTCCATCCTGCGCCCTATGCTGCGCACCTCCATTTCTGGCCCCTCGCAGCCCGCTTTTTCCTCTCTCTCCTCTGAACCATCCAGACTCTTTTTTTTTCTTTCAGGGCATCGCGCCCTCCTTCTTCTCCAAATCCCTCTGGCCCCGCCGGAGTCTCCAAAATCTTTCCTCCTTTCCTCCTCTCCATTTTCAAGCGGGTCCTTCGATCCTTCTCGCACTGTTTTCGGGGCTTTAGCCCCCATATGGTCCTTCTAATTCTAAACAAAAAATGTAAATTCTTGTAGACCTCTGAGTCTCACGCCCCAATGAAGGCATTCGTCCTCCCTTTACCCTCCCGAATTCTTACTATGCTTTATCATTGCCACACAAAAAAAATCCATAAAATATGAATATTTCAACATTGTGTGCCGTCGCATCAATTCCTTTAATCATCATGACTCATCCTCTCGCGCTCCAAACTCTTTGGCCCAGGATCACTCATCCTCATGGTCTTAAACAAACAAATCACTTGAGCTACATCTGTTGTTGACTATTTTATACATGTTCCATGCTATGAATGAATGTGTTTTTCCATGATATGTGTTTCCTTGGCTAACGAAGCTTTGAGTGCAGGATTCGAGTTACCTCATCCGGCCCAATCAGGCTGCTGCACCCTTCACCATCAACTATCTGCATTTACTATATGTTATACTCCTAGAGAACACCAAGGACCTTGTGGCTCTGAGGAATCTGGGATTTGAGTTCCCCTCTAACTAAAACAATGATTATCCCAGAGGATCCTTAGCCGCACAGATAGGCCGTTACGCTTGGCATGTGAGGATGACGGACCCATGCATGAAATCCCGGTCCTAACTCACCGGCGTAACAATATTATCCTTGGTTATTTTCTGCTCCTCTTTAGTTTATTTTTCCTTTTAGCCCAGCATACATGCATATTGAAATATCAGTGGAAAACCACTCTTCCAAGTCAATTTGAGGGCCATCCGCGCCTCGAAATTCAAAACCAATCATGAAATATTCCATTCCGGGTCGAATACCCAACTCCCTTTGTTGTTGCCTCCGGGCCAATTTCCTTAAGAATCCTTTGTTGGACTTATGCATTTTATTTTCGTTTCTCCCAGAGATCCCCTGAGGTAGTGGCAGACGCCCCGATGGTGCAACCTAATGGATTGTGTCCTTAGGTACTTCCCCTTCGCTGGTAGTTGATCTCTCCTTCTCCTCCCAAGACCCACCTGCGCAGTGGCAGACGCCCCCATGGTGAAACCTAACGGATTGTGTCCTTAGGTACTTCCCTATGCTAGAAGTTGGTCTTTCCTTTCCTTACATTCGTGCACACCCTTTCTTCTTCCTCTGTCCAAACAAACTTGTTTCTTTTGGTCTTCTTCCTGGTGGTGACTTCCATGGGTTTGGTGAAAGACTCTTATCAGGTGGCAGTCACCCAATGATCAAAGTGTGTCTATTTTTCACCTTGGCGTCTACTTTTTAGTCGCTCTCCGCTTCAATCCACTTCGCTACACTTCATTCATTTCATTCCAATTCATTCCACTTCACTCCATTACACTTCACTTCGTGTCGCTTCGCTTTGCTGCAAAGCAGACGCCAAGGCGTGGCAGCTGTAGACTCACGAATTTGGCTCCACTGCGGGTAAATTTCATGTTGCACCATAATGCCACAAATGGCCCTCTTTTTGCCTTGCAAGAGTGTTTTCCCAATATTTTTGGATCTCACCCATTCTTTCTCGGTACTTCCCCTCCATTTCAAATGTGGTTCGGGCACGGATCGACCTACGTGGTCAGGTCGCGGGGGCCCGGGGGGCAGCGCCCTGGGTGGGGGTCCCGGAAGCTAAATTTGGTTTACGAGAGGCATATGGGCAACTTCATTTCGCATCCACTACAGTGGACGCCTTTTAGGAAGACCATATCGCGTCCTGCCATCCCAACGCATTTCAAATCAAGACGCGTCGGCCTGAGCCGTCGCGATTAGGTGAGACCTCGAAAGTCGTCGCACTCAAGTGCCTGCCCCTCGGAACCACGCAAAATCTCTGAATCGCATCCTGCCTCCCAGACACGATTAGATCGTAGGCCTGACACGCCAGACCTTGGAAGTCATCCCACGTGCCTAAATTGTAATCGCGGCGAGGTAGGCCGACGCGTTTCAAAAATGCGGCGGCCATCCCCGACACGATTCTAAAAGTGGTCATCATTGCCAAATGTCAAATCAAGTTGACTTTTGAATCGCGGCCTGCCGCCCAGACGCGATTTAAATCAAGTCGCGGCACGCTTGCCCGACACTATTCTAATCGCGGCCTGCCGCCCGGACGTGTTTCAGTCTTAAGTCGAGTCCGTTGTAATGGACGTGATTTGAATCCATGTTCTGGGGGGTTCCACGAAGTGGTGAAGCCCTGTCGGATCATCGCCTCGACTCCGAGCCATTCCTCGCAGACCCATTCTTCTTCCTCGAAGTCCGGCACCGTCGTCTCCTTCCATTCCACGCACGAGGCGGAAGCGTCTTCCTCCTCTCCTTCGTCGTCCAACTGGCGACGGCCCTTCACGCTGCACCAACATTTGGGGAAGCACCCCCCCTCCTCTTTCTCTTTTTATTTGCATTTCTATCTCCTTTGGGCCCCCACATGGCCCTTTACACTTTCACCTCCTCCGGGCCCCACATGGCCCTCCTTTAATCTCTTTTTACACACATGCATGCATACACACACACACACCTACATTTAGGGGTTTAAAAGCCACCATTCAGTAAGTACGCCTCCATGTTCTTTTATTCTTTTATTTCATTTATTTAGGACTGTATACTACACGTGGCTAATCCCCTCTTTCTTTACTTTTCTTTGTTTATTTTGTCAGGGTAATCAAATGAGAAAAATGCCCTCTACTACGGCCGGCCGTGTTCGTAGAGGAAGATAGTACCCACATCATCTCCGGGCAATCTCCCCACTAAAAGGTACGCTCGCGATCACTCCTTCTATCTCGCACCCCTCGCCGTGCATTTCCATTCGGTGCCCAAGTGCACTATGGCGATCACGATCCTATTTTCCTTTAATTTTATCCCCCATTTGTGGATCGTTCTTCGTACCCCTAAACTGGGAGTGGAAACACGTCGACAAACACTTTATTGAAGTTTTGTTAATCACAAAATAGATATATAATTCATAAATTATATGGGGATGAACTTATCATCATCTCCCCCTTTTTGGTGATGACAAAACATAACACAAAAGCATAGATGATTTTAAATAAATCTAAGTGAAGTTAGAAATGTATTTCAGAAACTAAAATTTTCTCCCTCTTTTTGTCATTAAGCAAAAAGATACCATAATGAGACAAAGAAAGAGAGAAAAGATAAATAAGAGAGCAAAGAAGAGGATTTACATTAATCTTGAGGGGGTACAGGGAGATAGTGAGCAGGAGACAAAAGAGGCATGGCGGGTTATAATTGGCCAAGCTGGTGTTCCTGCTCTTCAAAGTGAGCTTGGAGGCTCCAAACTCATAGAATAGGAAGGTCCCATGACAGGAGCCACCTCAGGATGTGCAGTTGCCTCTGATCTGAAGGAAGGGAACATATGCTTTCTAGCCAAGAGACATTTTGAGAGGCAAATGGTGCCAAAACTAGCATGCTGAAGGAACTAATCAATTGAATAGGATAAAAGAGCTGCTTTTGCTTCAGTTCAAGTCTCATGGCAACATACCCTTGTATCTCTCACCCAAATAGCAAATGGATCGCGAACAAGGTGAATGGAGTTCATGTCCAGGCAAAAGATACCATAATGAGACAAAGAAAGAGAGAAAAGATAAATAAGAGAGCAAAGAAGAGGATTTACATTAATCTTGAGGGGTACAGGGAGATAGTGAGCAGGAGACAAAAGAGAGGCATGGCGGTTTTTATTTGGCCAAGCCTGGTGTTCCTGCTCTTCAAAGTGAGCTTGGAAGGCTCCAAACTCATAGAATAGGAAGGTCCCATGACAGGAGCCATCCTCAGGATGTGCAGTTGCCTCTGATCTGAAGGAGGGACATATGCTTTCTAGCCAGAGACATTTTGAGGAGGCAAATGGTGCCAAAACTAGCATGCTGAAGGAACTAATCATTGAAATAGGATAAAAGAGCTGCTTTTGCTTCAGTTCAAGTCTCATGGCAACATAAACCTTGTATCTCTCAACCCAAATAGCAAATGGATCGCGAACAAGGTGAATGGAGTTCATGTCCAGGAAATCAGTAGTTGAAACATGAGGCTTGTTATTTTTGGCCTGAGAAGCATTCAGATCTACAAGTTGTTGAGTAGAAAGAGGATAAAAATTGGCCCACTCAGATGGAGATAACCTCTCACATTCTGACAAGATAGGGACAAGAACATTTGCATTTGTGTGGTCCTGATGGTACTCTTTGAACAAGAACCGATTGAAACCGACAAGATTACCCTTCTGCACATGTATTCTCCCCATGACTCTGGAAAAACGCTCAAAAATGATGGAGCCAACATCGGAGTCCATAATCAGAGAATGAAGAGGAGGGAGAAACACTATATCAGGCAACTAGAGTGTAGAAAAATCGACCTTGATGGCTTCGGTATGAGCATCATGGGACCAAGATTACGAATAGCTTGCCAGAATTGGCCAAGCTGAATTTCAGGTAAATTGTTGAGATATCGATAGTCATTAAACATTTGAAATACCTGATCATCTTGATCTCTTTCGAACAATGGAGCCCAGGTATCCTTGTGAGAAGATTGGAACCATTCTGAGAGAGTCAGGAATGATCCGAGGGACGAGTAGGAGGATGAAAGAAGGAGTGAGTGGTAGTGGGGGACCATCAGTTGGTTCATAGGAAGAAGGTCCAGAAGAGGAAGCCCCAGCTGATGAGGAGGCTGGAGGAAACCTCAAAGAAGGGGAGGTGGAGGGAATGGGAGTGGAAGAAACAAAGATGAGGAGACAAGGACTGGGAAGGAAATGGTGTAGGAGAGGAAATGGTTTGGGAATGGGTTGTTGAAGGTGGGAGGTGCTGGTGGTGCTGTAGAGGATGATGGTGGAGGAGGGGCTAGAGTTGAAGAGGAGAGGAAGCAGGGGGCTCTAGAGCTACAACTTGCTCTTCTTCTCTGAGAGGTACATCCTCTGATTCCACTGGCCCGGGTGGCCCAGACAAAACTTCAACTGGCCCTGACTCTACAGCCTCAGCTGACCACCTCTCCAATAATTTTTGGCCCTGATGGCCCTTGGCTGCCAACATGTTCTGCAGTAGGAGCAGGAGGGGCATGAATGACCTGCACCCTCACCAAGTCTGTAAGAGCAATTATAGACTCCTTAATGCTTATGAGCTCACTTCGCACCCATCTAACTGCATTTCTGACCATGCCCATCTCCTTAGCTGAAGTACTCTGGCTTATAAAGATATATGCATTATCGGATTGCACAGAGCATAAGATCTTTCCTTGTTCATCCATTCTATCAATTAAAGGCTTCAGATTGATCTTCAATTGCTTTCTCTTCAGCCTCTTATGTGGCTTCCTGGTTAAGAGGGGAATCTCAGAAGCTACTTCTTTCCCTTTGTTATTTGCCCTAGCAATGGGCTCCACATTATCAACATTTGCCTCTTCATTTGAGGCGCTTTCCACAATTCCTTCTTGAAATTGATTATCAATAGGGACACTAGCAGTGTACTCCCCCTGACTTGTTTCCAATTTTACTGAACGCTGCCCCTCAATAGGAGCATCCTCCATCAAGATGTCGTCATGGTGGTCGGCTTCCACAAATTCAGATTCAAGTCTTTGCTCCCCCTGACTGGGAGCATTTTCCACAACTACATCCTCAATGTGGCCTGATGCCACAGCCTTGCTACCGACTTCTTCAGCAACTCTTTCTTGCTCCCCCTGAGTGCTGGTGATAGAATCCAACACACTTCTAAGGATGGATCCCACAACTGTAGTGGGGGTGGCAACTTCTGCAATTTGCTCAACGGGCTCAATGAATTCTTGAGAATGTCCTCAATCCTGCTATTAGTGACCACTAAGTCTTCAACTCGGATCTCTGCTGCATTTCCTTGGATATCTGCTGCTGTTGCTTGTTCCTTTTGAACCACTGGAATTTCGGCCCTGATTTCTTCCTGTTGTACTTGGACCACTGGCACTTCTAGCTTGGCAATCTCTTGCTCAACTTGAACTTCTGGTGCTGCTGCTGCTGCCTCTTCTTGGACTTCTAGAGCTTCGCTAATGATGGCTTCGCCCTCTGCTGCTGAGGTCTTCGTCCAAACACCACCAACAAGAGAGAACCCACTTTTCTTAAGATTCCTGGACCGGATAGCTTGGCCCATCTTCTCTGAAATTGCCCCGTTCAAATTTACTCCAAAGTGCTGAAATATCTTGGTTAGCAAATGGGCATAAGGAAGAGATACATTTTCCTTACTCTTTTTATCCCAAACTTGAGCATTTGCAGATTTCATCCTTTCTATGATGACCTCTGCCATATTTATACTCTAGTTCTAGATAGCCCAGAACATCAGGTCTGAATCTGCCTTGGTGTACGTGGAGAAGGTTGCACTCTTGGGCACCAGAATCTGACAAACTATGAAATGCAATAGTCTATTGAATGCGTTCAACTGATTAATATCTATCTTCCCATCTTTCAACTTGAACTCAGGACCAACAATCCCCAAACCCTTTGCCCGAACATCGACGGTGTGAACTCCGCTGTGCCCGGAGGTAGAGACACCAAAAAAAGATTCCAAAACACCATAGGTGATCCGAATCTGGGTTCCTTTGACCATGGATGTCAAGGACCCATCTTCCTCAAACTTCAAACAGACATAAAATGCCTTGACCAGGTCTGGATAGCTTACCTCTGAGAGTGTTTCCAACTTTGTCCACTTCAATCTTTCCATAGCAGCAACAATGTTGTGCATCCCATTCTTTTCCAAATTAACCACATCCACTGCCTTGTGCCCGAACAACTTGGTCTTCACTGAAGCGAACCTTTCTTGCTGCTCTACGGTGAGGAAAGCAGCCTCATAGCCCCCGACGGTGCCGGAAACTCCAAAAACGGCCATGGTTTTGAATGGGAAAAGGTTCTGGATGGTTGAAAGGAGGATTGGAGCAAAAGCTCTCAAAAGATTTTTCGCTGGAAGGGATGGAAGCTTTGAAATTGCACGAAGTCGATGCCGGAGTCGATAGGGTTTATCGTCTCAGGCAAGTTGAAAGAGATGAGAATGGGAGGTGAATTGTTGTGACACAGATTTCGGGTTTTATCAGATAAAGATAAAGTGACTTTTGAGAGGATGGCACCATAAATACTGAAAATGACAAAACAGAGACATGTTCGAGATGAATAAATACCTTTAAAATAATGAATCGTCACCGAAATTTATGATGCAAGCAATCTTTAAAGATTTCACTCAATTTCAGTGGAGAGAATAGATAGTTGATGTTCTAAAATAATCATTATTTCAGTTATTTACAGATAAATCTATCACAAATTACACATGCCTAATTCCCTTCTAAGAGATGTAAATCTCTCTTCAGCTAAGGCTTTTGTGAAGACATCTGCTAATTGATTTTGAGTATCTATAAATGAAATGTCTATATTACCGTTACATGATCTCGAATGAAATGGTATCTAACCTCATATGCTTTGTCCTTGAGGCTGCACTGGATTTTGGTGAGATTAATTGCACTGGTGTTGTCACACAGCAAGGGAATTGTCTTGATGTGTAGCCATAATCCTCAAGTTGCTGCTTAATCTATAGGAGATGTGTACAGTAGCTTCCAGCAGCCACGTACTCAGCTTCAGCTGTTGACAGTGCTACTGAATTTTGCTTCTTTGAGGACCATGAAATTAGACATCCTGCAAGGAATTGAAAACAACCACTAGTGCTTTTTCTATCTATCTTACATCCTGCGTAATCAATATCAGAATATCCTACCAAATTAATTTCACAAGATTTTGGATGCCACAGACCTAGATCATGAGTTCTAGCTAAATATCTAAAAATCTGTTTGACACTAATTAAGTGAGACTCTCTAGGATCTGCCTGATACCTAGCACACATGCATACACTAAACAATATATCAGGTCTACTTGATGTCAAATAAAGTAATGAACCTATCATACCTCTGAAGAGCTTTTGGTCTACTTTCTTACCGTCCTTATCACTGTCTAGCCTTGTAGATGTGCTCATTAGTGTTGATAGTGGCTTGGCGTTTTCAAAACCAAATTTCTTTAGTAGCTCTTTGGTGTACTTGGCTTGACAAATGTGGGAGCCTTCTTTTCCTTGCTTGATTTGCAATCCAAGGAAATAATTAAGTTCCCCCATCATGCTCATTTCAAATTCTCCCTACATAAACTTTTTAAAGTACTTGCAAAGAGATTCATCAGTAGAACCAAATATTATATCATCAACATAGATTTGGACAAGTAACACATTTTTAACTTTAGACTTAATGAATAATGTGCTATCTACTTTTCCTCTAATAAATCCATGGTTTAACAAAAATGCACTTAATCGTTCATACCATGCTCTAGGTGCTTATTTCAAACCATATAAAGCCTTGTGCAATTTAAATACATGATTTGGAAAATCGATATCATCAAAACCGGGAGGTTGTTCTACATAAACTTCCTCCTTTATGTAACCATTTAGAAAAGCTGATTTTACATCCATTTGAAATAATTTTAAATCCAATGTTGATGCATAAGCAAGTAAAATCCTAATTGCCTCAAGTCTGGCTACTGGTGCATAGGTTTCATCGAAATCTATGCCTTCCTCTTGAGAATAGCCTTGAGCTACCAATCTGATATTGTTTCTAGTGATCACACCAGCTTCATCCATTTTGTTCCTGAGCACCCATTTGGTGTCAATCATAGGATGATCTAATGGTCTCAAAACAAGGGACCATACTTGGTTTCTCTTGAACTGATTAAGTTCATCTTGCATGGCTAATATCCAAGATTCATCAGATAGTGCTTCATTGACTGTCTTAGGCTCTATTTGAGATACAAAGGCTAAATAATCGCATGGGATTACGTTACCTCTAGTTCTTACCCCAACCGATGGATCTCCAATGATGTTATCCAACGGATGATCTTTCTTGTATCTCCATTCCATTGGAAGATTATCATGTGGTATATCTTTTTGTTGTAGATCTCCAAGGGTGGATCTTCCTTGTCCTCAGTGGATGTATTCTTTAACTTCTTGGACAATTCATATGCATCATCAACATCATTGTCTACTTCCTTTCTTAAAGAAGGGTTAGTTTCATCAAAAATAACATGCACTATTTGTTCAATTAATAAACTATGCTTATAAAATACTCTATATCCTTTGGGTTTAGAAGTATACCCCATAAATATACCTTCATCAGATTTTGAGTCTAGCTTACCAATATTTCTTTTTCCATTGTTGTGAATAAAGTATGGACATCTAAATGTTCTGAAGTGACTGATCTTTGGCTTCTTCTACTTGTAAAGCTCGTATGCAGTCTTCTTCAGGATTGGCCTGATCATCACTCTATTGATTATATAGCATGATGTGTTGATGGATTCGGCCCAAAAATACTTTGGTAAATTATATTATGACAACATAGTCCTTGCCATATCTAATAAGGTTCTGTTCTTTCTCTCAGCAACTCCATTTTGCTGCGGTATCCTTGGTGCTGAGAAATTAAGAAATTATGTTATGTTCCTTGATCATCACAGAACTTTGCAAATCTTTCATTCTGAAATTCTCCTCCATGATCTGATCGAATGCTGATAATGGTATACTTCTTGTCTTTCTGAACACTCTTACTGAAGCTGACAAAACTGTCAAATGTGTCATCCTTGTGCTCCAAGAATGATACCCATGTAAATCTGGAGTAGTCATCCACTATGATGAATCCGAAGTTCTTTCCACCGAGACTTGTGGTCCTCATCGGCCCAAATAGATCCATATGCAGTAGTTCCAAAGGTTTTGAGGTTGATACCACAGTCTTTGACTTAAAGGATGATTTAGTGTGCTTTCCTTTTGCACACGGCTCACAGACGCCTTCCATCCTAGTGCTTACTTTGGGCAGACATTCCACTAAGTTTCTCTTGATTAGCTTTCTTATTCCGTCCAAGCTATAATGCCCCAATCTTCTGTGCCAAAGTTCCACTGAATGATTCTTGCTTGCGGCAAGGCACACATCCTGATCTTTTAATTCTTCCAAATGAAGTACATACAAATTCTTTTCCCTGCTCGCTTCAAACACAACTGCACCATTTTTCAAGATACTGCACTTTGATTCTTGAAACTTGATCTGATGCCCTTTATCTCACAACTGGGTAATACTGATGAGAAATTGCTTGAGTCCTTTTACGCAAAGTACATCTTCAATAAGGATTTTTCCTTTATTGCCAACTGATCCGCAACCTATCACTGACCCTTTTCCATTATCACCATATGTTACTGTGTCTTCTTCAGCTTCAAGGTGAGAGAACAGCTTCATGTTGCCTGACATATGCCTTGAGCACCCGCTATCCAGGTACCACTTAGATGCTCGAAGGCTTCCCTATAATGAAAACACAAAGCTTTAGGTACCCAAGTTCTTTTGGGTCCTGATTGGTTAGTATCATCAATTTTCCTATTAATTATCTATTTTTTATGTTTAGTTGGACATGTTATTTTAATATGACCTAATTTGTTGCAGTGATTGCAAGAAGATATTCTACTTACCTTTTCAGTTGGAGTGTATTTAATGTTTGACTTGTATGCAGTGTCTTGCTCGGCTACAAATTTGGGTGTTGGATAAATTTTAGGATGTACTACGACTTCTTCATTATCAGGAGGGATATATCCTAACCCATATTTCTTTTTGCCTGATCATCTAGCTCTTTTTAATATTAATGTTGTTTTACCATTTGTAATTTTTTCTAATGTACTGGACAGTTGTTCATTTCTTTTGTTAATGTATTGATTTCTTGGTTTAACTTACTTATGATTTCCTGATTTTCAATTTTTTCTATTTGTTCATTTTTACTTTTCAGGTCTTCACACAATAAATCATTTCTTCTTTTTAGCTCAGAAATTTGTTTTTCTAGTTGTTTGTTTTTAGATTTTAGATCTGAATTAGTGTTTTCCAAGCAAGCATGATTTTTCTTACTGATTTTTAGCAATTTACACACATCTTTGTATTTACTATATAGTTCATTAAAAGCATCTTCTAAACTATCAGATTCAGATTCATTGCATGAAGAAAAAGATGTGTCAGATGATACCTTATCATCAATGTTAGCCATGAAGGCCAGGTTGGCTTTTTCATCTTCATCTCCACTTGAGCTCGACTTACTATCAGAGTCGCTGCTATTGTCCCAAGCTACTGTCATGACTTTCTTCTTGTATCTTATGAGCCTTCTGGAGCAGTCTTTCTTTCTTGCTTCAGTTTTCTTTAGCTTTGGACATTCGGCTTTGATATGTCCGGGCTTCTTGCATTCATAACAAATGGGCTCAGCTTTCTTTGAGTCTTTTCCTTCTGGCTTCCTAAAATCTTTGTTTTTCTTTGAAGTATCTCCTTCCAGGCTGGTATTTCTTTTTAGCAAGTATCCCTTGTAGTCTTCTGGAGAGGAGAGCTTCCTCGTCTTCACTACTTCTTATGCTTTCATTTTCATCTGAAGATTCTTCTGATGCAACTTCTTCTGCCTTGAGAGAGTTGGAATGTTTCTTTCAGCTTGACGACTCTCCCAACCTTTCCATGTTGATCTCGTGAGCCGTTAGGGACCCAATGAGTTTCTCTAGTGATATTCTCTTTAGATCATTAGCCTCTTCTATTGCTGTCACCTTAGGAGTCCACGAGGTTGGTAGGGATCTTAAGATTTTTCGGACCATATCTCCCTTTTCAAACGTCTTTCCAAGACCAGCCAATCCTTTTGTAATATCTGTGAATCTGCTATACATCTGTGTAATTGTTTCTCCTGGCTGCATCTGGAATCTCTTGTACTGTGTCACCAGAATATCTATTCTAGTTTCTTTCACTTTGTCAGTACCTTCATACGTGATCCTCAACTTCTCCCACATCTCCATTGTGGATTTGCAAGCAGATATACGGTTGAACTCTTTCTTGCTAAGAGCGCAACACAATATGCTTTTGGCTTTAAAGTTGAGAGAGATCTTTTTCTTGTCATCTTCGGTTCATTTATCTTTCTCGTTTGTGACCAGAAGATGTCCTTCTTCAATAATGGACCAAATCTGATAATCAAGTCCTTGTAGGAAGAACTCAATTCTTGTTTTCCAGTAAGTATAGTCTTCACCATCGAACAATGGTGGCTTGTTGACCGACTGACCTTCAAAGTGACTTTGGGCTGCCATTTGATATTTTCTCTTCAGATCATTGCATCTTCTTTGTCGAAGAGACTAGCTCTGATACCACTTGTTGCCCAGCTAGCAAGCCCAGAGGGGGGGTGAATGGGATTCTTAAACTTTGATTATCTAAACCTATCAACAAAAATGTTCACACAAAAACACTACGTTTGACTGTTAGTGTTAGTGTTGCCCAGTTGACAAGCCCAGAGGGGGGGTCAATGGGTCATTTAAAAATTACTTAGTCAGTACCTATACTTAAAACATACACACAAATATGTTCTTCGATGAAGGTTAGTATAAACAATAGTCACACAAGAAATCAATCACACAACACAAGGAATTATCCTGGTTCAGACCTCCTCTCCTTAGGAGTCCTACGTCCAGTCCCTGAGCAACAACTCAGGATTCTACTAATAAGGGTACAGTCCCCCTATGGACACTACAACACCCAGCTCAGCTAGTCTTCCTTCACACGAAGGGAACTACAACACCCTGGATACCCCACCAGGTCTTCCTTCACCACAGAAGGGAACTACAACACCCTAGATACCCCACCAGGTCTTCCTTCACCACATAAGGGAATAACACAGTAAAGATGAGCAATGAAATCAAGCCCCTAGATCAAGCTTTAACAAGCAACGATCTGAAGCAAAATAACCCTGAGAGAAGGATATCTACACAATGGTCTCTCTTAGAACTACACAGGCTCTCTCTCAAGATTTCTATTGCAGCACAGAGAGCTAAAGAGCTTGAGACAGATCAGGAATGAGACGCTTGGCTCTTGGATTCTCACAGAAGATTTGAATTGCTAAGACTTGCTTGTAGTATTCGTTGATAAGTCTCATCCTTATCTTTTGGAACTGCTGTCTTGTATTTATATCTTCAATTTGAAAAGTATTCGTTAAAGTATCCGTTGTCTCTAGCTTTGGTAGACGTTAGACTGCTTGATACTTGGAAGCTTCCAGTCAACAGTCTTTTATCCATTTGTGCACGCAAAGAGATAGGATCTTCTGGCGTTTATATGGTCCAACGTTGTATGACAGAATGTCTTTAGGGCCCTGCATACATTAAATGCTAGAACAGTAGATAGCTAGGCTGTCTCTTGTTGTTAGTAAACGTTAATGTGAATATTTACCAAAATAGTAATGCCAAATAGCTTGTTCTAAAAGATACACACAAAGTAAGCATAATGGTAGACATTATCGTCTGCATGCATGCAGAGATATGTTCAGTCTACATTAAATGCAAAGGTGTCAGAAGGATATGCGTGACGACTTTGACTATTCAATGTTTTGACCAGAGCAAATCGTTGTACATAAGAAGTCGATACATTCATGACTTATGGAATCGTTATGATCAAGTCAATTCAGCTAAATCGTTGTAAGACATAACCAAATCGTTATGTTTACTGAAGAAATCGTTGTGGATACTTAAGAAATCGTTGCATGAAGCAAATCGTTGTATTCAATGAAGAAATCGTTATGAACACTTAAGAATCGTTGCATGAAGCAAATCGTTGTGTTCAACGAAGAAATCGTTATGAACACTTAAGAAATCATTGCATGAAGAAAATTGTTATGAGCTCTAAAGAAATTGATGCGCGAAGTAAATTATTATGGGCTCTAAAGAAATCGATGCGCGAAGCAAATCGTTACGATGACTAAAGAAATTGTTGCGATGAGCAAATCGTTACAATGACTAAAGGAATCATTGCGATGAGCAAATCGTTACGATGACTTAAGGAGTCGTTGCGATGATCATTACTCTGTTGATGATGTAGCTTGCTGTGTTTATTGCTTCAGCCCAGAAATATCTTGGCAAATCATATTCTGACAACATTGTTCTTGCCATATCCAATAAAGTTCTTTTCTTCCTCTTGATGATCAGTCTGTCCCCATGCAATTTTAATTAATTAATTATATATATATATATACATATTTTGATGATTAACAAAACCAAACAAGAATTTATCAATTATATCTGATGAATATTTCATAAGTTTAAGTATAGAAAAAATACCGAGGTCAAACAAGCCAATAAAGGTATGCATTACTACTCTGAAGCTTCAATCTTTTCAACATGATATTTCTCTAAATCCATATCGATTTCTGTTGAAGTGCATAACGATTTTCTTATAAGACTGAAAAGTCATGTTGTTTCAAACAAATCGATGTCGTAACGATTCTATAAGTGATCGCAACGATTTTCTTATAAGACTGAAAAGTCATGTTGTTTCAAACAAATCGATGTCGCAACGACTCTATAAGAACCGCAACGATTTCTTTAGAAAGCGCAATGACTTGCTTGTTGTAACGACTTCATAAGTTATCATAACGATTTCTTTAGAACTCGCAACGACTTGCTTGTTGTAACGACTTCATAAGTTATCATAACGATTTCTTTAGAACTCACAACGACTTGCTTGTTGTAACGACTTCATAAGTTATCATAACGATTTCTTTAGAACTCGCAACGACTTGCTTGTTGTAACGACTTCATAAGTTATCATAACGATTTCTTTAGAACTCGCAACGACTTGCTTGTTATAACGATTTCATAAGTTATCATAACGATTTCTTTAGAACTCGCAACGACTTGCTTGTTATAACGATTTCATAAGTTATCATAACGATTTCTTTAGAACTCGCAACGACTTGCTTGTTATAACGATTTCATAAGTTATCATAACGATTTCTTTAGAACTCGCAACTACTTGCTTATTATAACGATTTCATAAGTTAGCATAACAATTTCTTTAGAGTTCATAACGACTTGATAAGTATTCATAACGATTTGCTCACTATAATGACTTATTAATGTTCATAACGATTTCATAAGTCATTCAGTCATCGATTTCATATATTGATATCCTATTCATCTTAAAGCATTGACCAGTCAAAGCCCACGTAGACATCTCTCTGACGCTTTTGCATTTATGAGATCTGAACATATCTCTGCATGCATGCAGACCATATCATCTTTATCGTGCCTACTCTGATAACGTTCTTTAGACTAAAGCTATTTGGCATTACTATTTTCTTGACTATTGCTACTGACGTTGACTGACATCAGAGACAGCTTATCTGTCTGCTATTTAAGATTGACATCTGTGCAGACCTCTGAACTAGCTTCATGGTACAACGTTAAACAAATAGAAGCCATCGGATATCTTTGAAGATCTCATCTCTTTGCGTGCTTAAGTGATCAAAAGACTGTGACTGGAAGCTTCCAAGACTCTAGACGTCATTCAGTCTAACGACTACTCAAAAGAGAGACAACGGACACTTTAACGTCTAGATTTCAAATTGAAGATATATATACAAGTCAGAAGAATAGAAGAACAAAAACGTTCAAGGGATTGGATATTCAAGCATTCAAATTCTTCTGAAGAAAGTCGAGAGCCAAGATCCTTCACTCCTCTTAGCTTTTGCTCTTTTGCTCTCCACTAGTTTGTGAAAATCTTGAGAGAGCCTGTATAGTTCTGAGAGTGTGAATTGTTTATAATCTCTTTGCTCTCAGTTCTAGTTGCTTCAGATCCTCGCTTATCAAAAGCTGGATCTAGGGGCTTGAAAGTCATACATTCTTCTCTGTGTGGTTCCCTTCGGGTGTGAAGGAAGACCTGGTGGTATCCAGGGTGTTGTTCCCTTCGGGTGTGAAGGAAGACTAGGTGGTATCCAGGGTGTTGTTCCCTTCGAGTGTGAAGGAAGACCAGCTGAGCTGGGTGTTGTAGCGTCCTTAGGGGGACTGTTCCCTAGTTAGTGAAATCCTGAGTTGTTGCTCAGGGACTAGACGTAGGACTCCTAAGGAAAGGAAGTCCGAACCAGGATAATCCTTGTGTTGTGTGACTGTCTTCCTTGTGTGATTGTTATTTAAACTAACTGGAACTAACATAGTTCGAAGAACGTTCGTGTGATTGTTTTGAGTTACAGGTATCTTCTAGATCAATTTTAAAAAGACCCATTCACCCCCCTCTGGGCTCGTCAACTGGGCAACAAGTGGTATCAGAGCAAGTCTCTTCGACAAAGAAAGGATCCAACGATCTGAAGAGTAAAGATCCATGGCAGCCCAAGGTAACTTTGAAGGTCAGTCCGTCAACCGACCCCCTCTCTTCGATGGTGAAGATTATCCTTACTGGAAGACCAGAATGGAATACTTTTTACAAGGACACGACTATCAAATTTGGTCCATAGTAGAAGAAGGTGATCTGTTAGTCACAAATGAGAAAGCACAATGGACAGATGATGACAGGAAGAAGATTTCCCTGAATTGCAAAGCAAAGAGTATCCTATGCTGTGCTCTAAGTAAGAAGGAATTCAACAGAGTTTCAGCCTGCAAATCATCAATGGAAATGTGGGAAAAGCTCAGGATTACTTATGAAGGCACAGACAAAGTGAAGGAAACAAGAATCGATATTCTTGTCACTCAATATGAAAGATTTCAGATGCAATCAAGTGAGTCCATAACTCAAATGTTCAGCCGGTTCACTGACATCACAAATGGACTGGCTAGCCTGGGGAAAGTCTATGAGATGGGAGATATGGTAAGAAAGATACTTAGATCCTTACCGTCCTCATGGACTCCAAAAGTCACAGCAATAGAAGAAGCTAATGATCTGAAGAGAATGTCTGTAGAAAAGCTCATTGGGTCCCTCATGGCCCATGAAATCAATATGGAAAGGCTAGGAGAGTCCTCTAGCAGAAAGAAGCACTCCAACGCCTTAAAAGCTGAAGAAGATTCACCAGATGCAAGCTCAGCTGAAAGCGAAAGTGATGCAGACAGCGAGAATGAGGAAGCTATGTTATCTAGAAGGTTACAGCGAATTTTGGCTAAAAAGAAGAAATCTCAATCTGGTAGAAGGTATTTCAAAAAGAATAAGGATTTCAAGAAGCCAGATGGAAAAGAAATGAAGAAAGGAGAACCCATCTGCTACGAATGTAAGAAGCCAGGACACATTAAGACTGAGTGTCCTAAGTTAAAGAAGCCAGAGTTCAGGAAGAAGGACAGTTCCAAGAAGTTTAGAAAGTACAAAAAGAAAGCAATGGCAGCAGCATGGGAAAACAGTAGCGACTCAGATAGTGAGTCAAGCTCCTGCAGCGATGAAGAAAAAGCCCACTTGGCCTTCATGGCAAACACTGAAGAAAAGGTAACTTCTGACTCATCTTTTGATTCATGCAATGGTTCAGACTCCGATAGTTTAGAAGAGGCTTTCAATGAACTTTATGAAAAATATAAAGAAGTAACTAAACTATTAAAAGTAAGTAAGAAAAACATAGTCTGTATAGAAAATACAAACTCAGATCTAAAATCAGAAAATGAACAATTAGAAAGTCAAATAATTGAACTTAAACGAAGAAATGAACTGTTATGTGAAGACCTAAAAGTTAAAAATGAACAAATAACTAAACTAGAAAAATAGGAAAGTACAGATGAATTAAGGAAAGAAATTAAAAACTTAAATGAAGAAAATGATAAACTATCAAGCACACTAGAAAAATTTACTAATGGTAAAAACTCTCTAATATTAAAAGGTGCTAGGAGATCAGGTAAGAAGAAAAATGGGTTAGGATATACACCCCCAGATAATGAAGAAACCAAGGTCTATCCTAAAACATATCCAACACCAAAATTTGTACCCGAACAAGATGTAGCATACAAAGCTGATTTTAAATACATAGAAAAAGTGACTAAGTTATCCTGCTGTAGTCACTGCAATAAGTTAGGACATATTATAACTACATGCCCAACAAGACATAAAAAATGGATATTAAAAGGTAAAATTAATGATACTAACCAATCAGGACCCAAAAGAATTTGGGTACCTAAAGCTTGATGTCTTTATTTCAGGTTAACCCTCGAGCATCCAAATGGTATTTGGATAGTGGGTGCTCAAGACACATGACAGGAAACCAGAAGTTGTTCTCTCATCTCCAAGCTGAAGATGGAACAGTTACCTATGGAGATAATGGGAAAGGAATCGTAATAGGCAGTGGCTCTGTGAATAACAAAGGAAAAACAGTCATAGAAGATGTGCTACTAGTCAAGGGATTGAAGCACAATCTCATCAGCATTAGCCAGCTGTGCGACAGAGGCCATCAGATCAAGTTTCAAGAGTCAAAGTGCAGTATACTGAAGGATGGAACAGTCATCTTTGAAGCTAATAGAGAAAAGAATTTGTATGTGCTCTATCTTGAAGAACTCAAGGTTCAAAATGTTTGCCTGGCAGCAAATAAAAATAAATCCACAGAATTATGGCACAGACGACTTGGACATTGCAGCATAGATGGCATGAGAAAATTGCTAAAGAAGAATCTTGTGCAAGGTCTACCTAAGGTCAGTACAAAGTTGGAAGGTGTATGTAAACCTTGTGCTAAGGGTAAGCACACCAAAGTCTCCTTCAAGTCAAAGACGATGGTGACCACCTCAAAACCCTTGGAGCTCCTTCATATGGATCTATTTGGGCCAATGAGGACTACCAGTCTTGGAGGAAAAATTTTGGATTTGTCATAGTTGATGACTACTCAAGATTTACATGGGTATCATTCCTAGAACATAAAGATGATACTTTTGAAAGTTTCGTCAGCTTCAGTAAGAAAGTTCAGAAAGATCAGAAGTTCAGCATTGTGTCTATCAGATCAGATCATGGTGGTGAATTTCAAAATGAAAAATTTCTAGATTTTGTGATGATCAGGGAATTGAGCACAATTTCTCAGCACCAAGGACACCTCAACAGAATGGCATCGCTGAGAGGAAGAACAGAACCCTATTGGACATGGCAAGAACTATGCTCTCAGAATATGATCTGCCTAGATACTTTTGGGCTGAAGCAGTCAATACAGCAAGCTACATTATCAACCGAGTAATGATCAGGCCAATCCTGAAGAAGACTGCATATGAACTATTCAAAGGGAAGAAGCCTCAGATCAGCCACTTCAGAACCTTTGGGTGCCCTTGCTTCATTCACAACAATGGAAAAAGGGACATTGGTAAGCTGGATGCCAAATCAGATGAAGGCATCTTCATGGGGTACACGTCTAAACCTAAAGGCTATAGAGTATTTAATAAACGTACCTTGTTGATTGAACAATCTGTGCACATTATTTTTGATGAAACTAACCCTTCCTTGAGAAAGGAAGTAGATAGTGACGATGATGATGCAGAAGAACTATCCAAGAAACTAAAAGATGCATCAATTGAGGACAAGGATGATCCACCTCTGGAAGAATTACAACAAGAAGAAGTTACTCATGAAAACCTTCCAAAGGAGTGGAGATACAAGAAAGATCACCCACTTGAAAATATCATTGGTGATCCATCCATTGGGGTAAGAACAAGAGGTAATGTTATTCCTTGTGATTATTTAGCCTTTGTTTCTCAGATAGAGCCTAGGACAGTCAATGAAGCTCTTTCTGATGAATCTTGGATAGTAGCCATGCAAGATGAATTAAATCAATTCAAGAGAAACCAAGTATGGTCACTTGTTCCTAGACCATCAGACCATCCAGTCATTGGCACCAAATGGGTGTTCAGAAATAAACTGGATGAAACTGGTGCAATCTTAAGAAACAAGGCCAGATTGGTAGCTCAAGGCTATTCTCAAGAGGAAGGCATAGATTTCGATGAAACCTATGCACCTGTAGCTAGACTTGAGGCCATTAGAATATTACTTGCATATGCATCTGCTTTAAACTTGACACTATTTCAAATGGATGTTAAATCCGCATTCTTAAATGGGTTCATAAAAGAGGAAGTTTATGTGGAACAACCTCCGGGCTTTGATGACACAGAATTTCCTAATCATGTTTTCAAACTTCACAAGGCATTATATGGTTTAAAGCAAGCACCTAGAGCCTGGTATGAAAGGCTTAGCTCTTTCCTTCTAAATCATGGTTTCAGTAGATGTCAAGTAGATAGTACTCTTTTATAAAGTCAAAAGTCAAACACATCCTATTGGTTCAAATCTATGTGGATGATATCATTTTTGGTTCTACTGATGAGTCTCTTTGCAAGTATTTTGAAAAGTTAATGCAGGGAGAATTTGAAATGAGTATGATGGGAGAACTCAACTATTTCCTTGGACTTCAAATCAAACAAGGAAAGGAAGGAACTCACATCAGTCAAGCTAAGTACACAAAAGAACTATTGAAGAAATTTGGATTCGAAAAATACCAAGCCACTGTCGACACCAATGAGTACATCAACAAGAATGGACAGTGACAAAGATGGTAAGAAAGTAGATCAAAAGATCTACAGAGGTATGATAGGTTCACTCCTTTATTTAACAGCTAGTAGACCTGATATTTTATTTAGTGTATGCATGTGTGCTCGATATCAGGCAGATCCTAAAGAATCACATTTAATTTCTGTGAAAAGAATATTTAGATATCTAGCAAGATCTCATGACTTAGGTCTATGGTATCCAAAACAATGTGAAATTAGCCTAGTAGGTTACTCTGATGCTGACTATGCTGGATGTAAATTAGATAGAAAGAGCACCAGTGGTTGTTGTCAGTTCCTTGCAGGGTGTTTGATATCTTGGTCCTCAAAGAAACAAAATTCAGTAGCACTCTCTACAGCTGAAGCTGAGTACGTGGCTGCTGGAAGTTGCTGCACACAACTCTTATGGATAAAGCAACAGCTTGAGGACTTTGGATTAAATATCAAATCAATCCCGTTGCTGTGTGACAACACCAGTGCCATTAATCTCACCAAGAATCCAGTTCAGCACTCAAGGACCAAACATATTGAGGTTAGATATCATTTTATTCGTGATCATGTTGCAAATGGAAATATTGAAATATCCTTTATTGATACAAATGGCCAATTAGCAGACATTTTCACAAAAGCCTTACCTGAAGAGAGATTTACATCTCTTAGAAGGGAATTAGGCATGTGCAATTTGTGATAAAAGTTTGCTTACAAGTGGCACATTAAATTCTTAGAATTAACGTAATTTTTCCCTCCATGGCAATAAGCAAAAGAAATTCAAATTGTATTGTAGTAAACGCTCTCTCATTGAAGTCCGTTTGAATAGTCAAAACCTTTTGTCGTTTTCTCCGCCGCTTGGCGCCTCACTTTCCACGTAGCATTAATTTATTCATAAAATCGATGACAGAACGATTCGTGTCTCATCGTCTACCTTTTCCCCTCTTTTACCCTGCCGCTTGAGCCGATGCCCTAACAACTCCATCTCAATCCTCTGCAAATTTGAATCTTCCTCCTACTTCCCGCAAAATTTCTTGAGGATTCTTTCTCCTCACCTTCCGTCTTCACCCTCCGTTGTCTTTCCCACCTGAATCTATGGCCGCACCTATCATCGCCGGCAGTTTGGGTGGCTACAGCGCCGAGTTCCTCACTCCTGAGCAGCATGAGAGATTTACTTTTGTGAAGACAAAGCTTTGTGGCAACAAAGAAGTAGATGTCGCTAATCTGAGAAAAAGTGGAATGAGCAGCGTAGTAGATTTGATCAATCAGATGCAGTGGACAGAAATTTCCACCTTTTCAGAGGTCAGTTATCCGGATTTGGTAAAAGCCTTTTTGTGTGTATGAGAACAGAGGAAGATGGGTCTCTAGTTTCTTCAGTAAAGGGAACAATGATTAGAATAGACCCTGAGTTGCTGAAAATGCTGTTCAATGTAAAGACTTCGGATTTAGTGGGGTTCACACTGTGGATGCCCAAGTGAAAGGTTTGGGAATTATCGGGCCAGGATTCAAGCTGAGAGACGGCAAGATCGACATAAATCAACTATCCGCCTTCAATCGTCTTCTCCATTTTATTGTCTGTCAAATCTTAGTTCCCAGAAGTGCAACGTTTTCATCTTGCACAAAGGCCGATTCGGACATGATGTACTGGGCCATTCAGAATAAGGAGATAAATATGGCTGCAGTGATAATGGAAAGAATGAAGTTTGCAAGAGATCAGATTTGGGACACCAAGAGTAAGTTCAATGTGTCCCTGCCTTATGCCCACCTACTCACCAAGATCTTCAAACACTTCGGTGTTGATCTTTCTGGGGCAGTTGTAGAGAAAATGGGCCAAGCAATCAGGTCCAGGAACCTGAAGAAGAGTGGCTTCTCTGTGGAAAGTGGTGTCTGGTTCAAGGCTTCAGTTGCTGAAGGCGAAGCCATCATTATCGACACCTCAGTTGTTCATCCGGAGATGGGATCAGCGGATATGACTCCAGAATTGCCAGTGGAGTCAATTTTAGCTCCAGCAGTTGAAGCAGCAGAATCTTCACGGCCCTCCATTGCAGAAGTTCAGTCTGAAAGTGCAGTAGAAGAAGAAAGGGCGTCTGTAGAAGCTTCAGGATTTCCAGAAGAATCAGTTCAAACTTTTGCAGAAAGGAGAATTGAGGATCTCCTCCCAGAGGACATTATTCCAGTTGAGGACCCACTTCCCTCAACTGTAGTTGCATCGATTCTGGCAGACATCATAGATTCAATTCCTTTTATTTCAAGTGCTCCAGAAACAAGTAGCAGAGTTGCAGATGAGACTGTGGCATCAGGCCACATTGATGAACAAATGGAAGATGTTCCAGTAGAGGTAGAGCACCTAGCTGCCCAAGGTGATTCTGTGTTGGAATCTGCTCCCAGTCAGGGGGAGCAAGTATCAGATGAAGAAGATGCTCCTATTGAGGGGGAGCTATCAAAAGAAGGTTCAGTAGACGCAACTCCAGATGTTGATAAGGATGAAAAGCATGGAGATTCTTCAAATTTGGATGACAGAGAAGGGGAGACTGCAAGCTCTTCGAGCTCAGATGATGATCAACCTCCTCCAGAACATGAAGGCAAGAAGAAAGGAAAAGAGGTTGCCTCTGGAGTTCCTCTCCTGGCTGATTCTCCATTTGAGAGGCAGGTTAAGCAGAAAATTGTCATAAACTTGAAGCCAGTGATTGAAAGGCTGAATGTTCAAGGTGAACTATTATGTTCTCTCCAGTCAGATGTCAACTCTATATTTCTGAGTCAAGCTTCAGCCAACAAAGAGTTGGCCCAAATCAGAAATGCTATGAAATGGTTTAACAAGGAAATGAGCAGCATGAAAGGCATGCTCTCAGATATTATCAAGGCAGTTGGAGCTCAAGCTCCTCCTCCTCCAGAAGCAGCAGCATCACCAGAAGCAGGACCAAAAGCAGCACCAAAAGAGTTAGAGCCAACAGGGCTAGCTGATCAGGATGCAGGGCCAACGGGGCCATCTGAGCAAGGATCAGGACCTTTGGAGAGTGAGTCTGTGCAGATAGAGGCAGAAGAGCTCTTGGCACCCAAGCCCCCAGCTCCCTCTTCCCCCTCTCACACACCTATTCCTCCAACTCCACCATCAGCTCCTACAGCACCTCCTGCTCCTCAAACATTCAAGAAGCCTCAATCTAGACCAATTTCCTCTCCTACACCATTTCAGTCCACCATTCCTTCTCCTTCTCCTTTATTTGAGGCCCCTCCAGCATCCTCAGCTGGAGCATCCTCTTCCTCCTCTGGTCCCTCCCTTGGACCAACTGATGATCTCCACACTACTTCACACTCTTTTCTTCATCCTACTCCTCCACCATCTTTCATCACTATCATACCTGAACATGCTCAACTCAATTCTCCTTTTATTGAAAAGATAAAGGATGAATTTGAGGAAGGGATCCTCAGGTCTGTGTTGAAAGTGGGAGAACATGTTCACAGGGCAGATCCTTCTAATCCTGCCTCCAAGAAGAGGAAACTTACTTCTACCTCTTCCTCTTCCTCTGAACCCAAATACCCTCCTTTGTGGTTTTCTCTCACAGTGGACAACAAACATAACCCACTGTATAGGGAATACCTTTCCAAAGTTGCTTATGCCACCATCATCAACCTTCCCTTTCAAAACCTTACAGATCATTTGCACACCATTTTCCCCTATACTTCTCTTTCAAAAACCGAAAAATCCAAAATTTCTCTCTTGCTCACTCCAAATCTGAAGAGCAGTGGGGCAAAGGTCACAAGGATCTTCTCAAGAAGTTCATTCTTGCCAAATCTGCCAGATTTCCTCCGAGGGACCACTCCTTGACTCTATCTGAGTGGTTCAGGATGTACCACCAAGAACTCTGGGCACCCTACATTCAATCGGAAATAAAGATGATCAGACATTTCATGCTGTTCAACAACTACAGATATATTCATAGACTTCCAGAAGTTCAGCTCTGTCAGTTCAGGAAGGCCATTTCAGCCTTGTCTCCAGTTATCTCTCACACTTCAGATATTCAGGTAGATTTTGCTACACTTCAAATACCTGAGGAGATAGCCCTTCCTCAAATTCACTTTCTAGTTATGGAATCCTCTGTAGGATCCATCATCTTTGAGCGTTTTGCCAGAGTCTTGGGCAGAATTAAAGTGCAGAAAGGCTACCTGGTTTCCTTTTCTAGATTCCTATTCAGGGAATATCACCAGGGCCATGTAAAGGCTGAAGTTCTCTCCCCTATCCTGTCTGAATGTGAAAGGCTCACATCTTCTGAATGGTCCAAGTTCTACCCCCTGTCAGCTCAGCAGCTGTCTGAACTCAATGAAGCTCAGGCCAGGGAAGGCAAACCAGCTATTTCTCCAGCCACTTTCCTAGATATGAACTCCATTAATCTTGTTGATGACCCCTTCAAGGTCTGGGAAGAAAGATACAAAGTGTATGTGGCTATGCACCAAGCTCTCAGAGCTAACCACAATCACTACCCTGTCACCATGGACCAGTTCCTCTCCTGTGCCAGCTTTGGCACTTCTCATTTTCTCAAGATGAACATGGACAAGGATGCATATGCTGATCTTCTCTATCAGCATCTAGATCTTCATCTCAAACGGATGGCTCCCACTATGGGACCATCTTACTCTGTCTTTTGGAGCTTTTAAAAATCTTTTTGAAGAGCAGGAAGTTCAGGCATGGGAAACCATCTCCCATTTTGCCTCTCTGTTGTCTCCTGCCTTCTATTTACCTGTACCTCCACAGTAAATGACATGACCTTCTGTGTATTCTCTATTTTTTTTCTTTCTCTCTTCTTTCTTTGTCAAAGTTTATCTTTTTGCTTAATGACAAAAAGGGGGAGAAAAGTACGCATGTCTGAAATTTTTAATTTTGCTTAGAATCTTAGCATATCTTCTCTTTACAACAAATTCAGATACTTTTATCCATGCTTATTGTTCAGTTTTGTCATCACCAAAAAGGGGGAGATTGATGATCAGTCTGTCCCCATGCAATTTTAATTAATTATATATATATATACATATTTTGATGATTAACAAAACCAAACAAGAATTTATCAATTATATCTGATGAATATTTCATAAGTCTTAAGTACAGGAAAAATACCGAGGTCAAACAAGCCAATAAAGGTATGCATTACTACTCTGAAGCTTCAATCTTTTCAACATGATATTTCTCTAAATCCATATCGATTTCTGTTGAAGTGCATAACGATTTTCTTATAAGACTGAAAAGTCATGTTGTTTCAAACAAATCGATGTCGTAACGATTCTATAAGTGATCGCAACGATTTTCTAATAAGACTAAAAAGTCATGTTGTTTCAAACAAATCAATATCGCAACGACTCTATAAGAACCGCAACGATTTCTTTAGAAAGCGCAACGACTTGCTTGTTGTAACGACTTCATAAGTTATCATAACGATTTCTTTAGAACTCGCAACGACTTGCTTGTTGTAACGATTTCATAAGTTATCATAACGATTTCTTTAGAACTCGCAACGACTTGCTTGTTGTAACGATTTCATAAGTTATCATAACGCAACGACTTGCTTGTTATAACGATTTCATAAGTTATCATAACGATTTCTTTAGAACTCGCAACGACTTGCTTATTATAACGATTTCATAAGTTAGCGTAACGATTTCTTTAGAGTTCATAACGACTTGATAAGTATTCATAACGATTTGCTCTCTATAATGACTTATTAATGTTCATAACGATTTCATAAGTCATTCAGTCATCGATTTCATATATTGATATCCTATTCATCTTAAAGCATTGACCAGTCAAAGCCCACGTAGACATCTCTCTGATGCTTTTGCATTTATGAGATCTGAACATATCTCTGCATGCATGTAGACCATATCATTCTTTATCGTGCCTACTCTGATAATGTTCTTTAGACTAAAGCTATTTGGCATTACTATTTTCTTGACTATTACTACTGACGTTGACTGACATCAGAGACAGCTTATCTGTCTGCTATTTAAGATTGACATCTGTGCAGACCTCTGAACTAGCTTCATGGTACAACGTTAAACAAATAGAAGCCATCGGATATCTTTGAAGATCTCATCTCTTTGCATGCTTAAGTGATCAAAAGATTGTGACTGGAAGCTTCCAAGACTCTAGACGTCATTCAGTCTAACGACTACTCAAAAGAGAGACAACGGACACTTTAACGTCTAGATTTCAAATTGAAGATATATATACAAGTCAGAAGAATAGAAGAACAAAAACGTTCAAGGGATTGGATATTCAAGCATTCAAATTCTTCTAAAGAAAGTCGAGAGCCAAGATCCTTCACTCCTCTTAGCTTTTGCTCTTTTGCTCTCCACTAGTTTGTGAAAATCTTGAGAGAGCCTGTATAGTTCTGAGAGTGTGAATTGTTTATAATCTCTTTGCTCTCAGTTCTAGTTGCTTCAGATCCTCGCTTATCAAAAGCTGGATCTAGGGGCTTGAAAGTCATACATTCTTCTCTGTGTGGTTCCCTTCGGGTGTGAAGGAAGACCTGGTGGTATCCAGGGTGTTGTTCCCTTCGGGTGTGAAGGAAGACCTGGTGGTATCCAGGGTGTTGTTCCCTTCGAGTGTGAAGGAAGACCAGCTGAGCTGGGTGTTGTAGCATCCTTAGGGGGACTGTTCCCTAGTTAGTGAAATCCTGAGTTGTTGCTCAGGGACTGGACGTAGGACTCCTAAGGAAAGGAAGTCCGAACCAGGATAATCCTTGTGTTGTATGACTGTCTTCCTTGTGTGATTGTTATTTAAACTAACTGGAACTAACATAGTTCGAAGAACGTTTGTGTGATTGTTTTGAGTTACAAGTATCTTCTAGATCAATTTTAAAAGACCCATTCACCCCCCTCTGGGCTCGTCAACTGGGCAACACCTCTCAGCAACTCCATTTTGCTGTGGTGTCCTTGGTGCTGAGAAATTGTGCTCAATTTCTTCATTTTCACAGAACTTTGCAAATTTCTCATTCTGAAATTCTCCTCCATGATCTGATCGAATACTAACAATGCTGAATTTCTTGTCTTTCTGAACCTTCTTTCTAAAACTGACACAGTTTTCGAATGTGTCATCTTTATGTTCTAAGAATGATACCCATGTAAATCTGGAGAAGTCATCAACTATGACAAGCCCAAAATTCTTTCCTCCAAGACTAGTGGTCCTAATTGGCCCAAACAAATCCATATGAAGAAGTTCTAAGGGTTTTGAGGTGGTTACCACGGTCTTTGACTTGATGATGTAGCTTGCTGTGTTTATTGCTTCAGCCCATAAATATCTTGACAAATCATATTCTGACAACATTGTTCTTGCCATATCCAATAAGGTTCTGTTCTTCCTCTCAGCAACTCCATTTTGCTGTGGTGTCCTTGGTGCTAAGAAATTGTGCTCAATTCCTTCATTTTCACAGAACTTTGCAAATTTCTCATTCTAAAATTCTCCTCCATGATCTGATCGAATACTAACAATGCTGAATTTTCTTGTCTTTATGAACCTTCTTTCTGAAACTGACAAAGTTTTCAAATGTGTCATCTTTATGTTCTAAGAATGATACCCATGTAAATCTGGAGAAGTCATCAACTATGACAAGCCCAAAATTCTTTCCTCCAAGACTAGTGGTCCTCATTGGCCCAAATAAATCCATATGAAGAAGTTCTAAGGGTTTTGAGGTGGTTACCACGGTCTTTGACTTGATGATGTAGCTTGCTGTGTTTATTGTTTCAGCCCAGAAATATCTTGACAAATCATATTCTGACAACATTGTTCTTGCCATATCCAATAAGGTTCTGTTCTTCCTCTCAGCAACTCCATTTTGCTATGGTGTCCTTGGTGCTGAGAAATTGTGCTCAATTCCTTCATTTTCACAGAACATTGCAAATTTCTCATTATGAAATTCTCCTCCATGATCTTATCGAATACTAACAATGCTGAATTTCTTATCTTTATGAACCTTCTTTCTGAAACTGACAAAGTTTTCAAATGTGTCATCTTTATGTTCTAAGAATGATACCCATGTAAATCTGGAGAAGTCATCAACTATGACAAGCCCAAAATTCTTTCCTCCAAGACTAGTGGTCCTCATTGGCCCAAACAAATCCATATGAAGAAGTTCTAAGGGTTTTGAGGTGGTTACCACGGTCTTTGACTTGAAGGAGCTCTTAGTGTGCTTTCCTTTTGCACATGGTCTACAAATACCTTCCATTTTTGTGCTAAACTTTGGTAGACCTTCCACTAAGCTTTTCTTTAATAATTTTCTCATACTATCTAAGCTGCAATGTCCTAATCTTTTGTGTCATAATTCAGTTGATTGATCTCTATGTGCTGCCAAACAGACATCTTGATCTTTCAGTTCTTCAAGATACAGAACATACAGATTCTTTTCTCTATTTGCTTCAAAAATAACTTCTCCATCCTTCATGATAATACACTTGGATTCTTGAAACTTTATGTGGTGACCCATGTCACAAAGTTGGCTGATACTTATGAGGTTGTGCTTTAAACCCTTTACACAAAGAACATCTTGAATTATGGGTTTTCCTTTACTGCCAACTGATCCAGTACCAATAACTGTGCCTTTTCCATTATATCCATAAGTAACTGTTCCTTCTTCGGCTTTTAGTTGAGAGAATATTTTCCTGTTCCCTAACATATGCCTTGAGCACCCACTGTCCAGGTACCATTTTGATGCTCTAAGGCCTCCCTGAAATGAAAACACTAAGCTTTAGGTACCCAAGTTCTTTTGGGTCCTGTTTGGTTAGTATCATTGATTTCGCTTTTGATTATCCATTTCTTGTGTCTTGTTGGGCATGTTGTTATGATATGTCCTAACTTGTTACAGTGACTACAGTAGGATAATTTAGTTACTTTTTCTATATATTTGAAATCTGCTTTGTATGCAATATTTTGTTCAGGTACAAATTTTGGTATTGGATATATTTTAGGATAAACTATGGTTTCTTCATTATCTGGGGGTGTATATCCTAATCCATTTTTCTTCTTACCTGATCTTCTAGCACCTTTTAATATGAGAGAGTTTTTACCATTTGTGAATTTTTCCAAAGTGCTAGATAACTTTTTATTTTCTTCTGTTAATGAGTTTATCTCTATTTTCAATTCATCTGAGCTTGCTTGTTTTTCCAATTTAATTATTTGTTCATTCTTATCTTTTAGATCTTCACATAATAACTCATTTCTTCTTTTAAGTTCAGTTAACTGTTTTTCTAGCTATTCATTTTCTGATTTTAGATCTGAGTTTGTGTTTTCTAAGGAAGCAATGTTTTACTTACTAGCTTTCAATAATTTACATATATCTCTATATTTATCATATAGTTCATTGAATGCTTCCTCTAAATTATCCGAATCAGAATCATTGCAGGAATCAAAAGAGGAGTCAGATGTTACCTTATCATCTATATTTGCCATGAAAGCCAGGTTGGCTTCTTCTTCATCACTTCTCGAGCTTGACTCACTGTCTGAGTCGCTGTTGTTTTCCCAAGCGGCTGCCATTGCCTTCTTCTTGTATTTCTTGAATCGTCTGAAGTTTTCCTTTTTCTTGTGTCCATCTTTCTTAAGCTTTGGACATTCTGCCTTGATGTGTCCAGGCTTCTTACACTCATAACATATTGGATCAGTCTTCTTCTGATCTATTCCTTCTGACTTCTTGAAATTCTTGTGTTTCTTGAAGTGTCTTCTGCTGGATTAGAACTTCTTTTTCTTGGCCAAAATTCGCTGCAATCTTCTTGATAGCATTGCTTCTTCATTTTCACTATCCTCAACATTTTCATTTTCATCTGAGCTTACTTCTGACGAGTTCTCTTCAGCTTTCAGGGCATTGGATTGCTTCTTTCTACTTGAGGACTCTCCTAGTCTCTCCATATTGATCTCATGGGCCATAAGAGACCCAATGAGCTTTTCCACAGACATCTTTTTCAGATCATTAGCTTCCTCAATAGCTGTTACCTTTGGGGTCCATGAGGATGGTAAGGATCTGAGAATTTTTCTTACCATGTCTCCAATCTCATAAGTTTTCCCTAGTCCAGCCAACCCATTTGTAATATCAGTGAATCGACTGAACATTTGAGTTATGGACTCACCTGATTGCATCTGAAATCTCTCATATTGTGTAACAAGAATGTCAATTCTTGTTTCCTTCACTTTGTCTGTGCCTTCATAGGTAATTTTGAGCTTTTCCCACATCTCCATTGCGGATTTGCAGGCTGAAACTCTGTTGAATTCTTTCTTGCTCAGGGCACAGCACATAATACTCTTTGCTTTACAATTCAAGGAGATTTTTTTTCTGTCGTCATCTGTCCACTAAGCCTTCTCATCTGTGACCAGGAGATTGCCTTCTTCTGTTATGGACCATATCTGATAATCGTGGCCTTGCAGAAAGTACTCCATTCTGGTCTTCCAATAAGCATAATCTTCACCATCGAAGAGAGGGGGTCGGTTGACAGACTGACCTTCAATGTTACCTTGGGCTGCCATGGATCTTTACTCTTCAGATCGTTGGATCTTCTTCTTTGTCGAAGAGACTCGCTCTGATACCACTTGTTGCCCAGTTGACAAGCCCAGAGGGGGGGTGAATGGGTCTTTTAAAAATTACTTAGTCAGTACCTGTACTTAAAACATACACACAAAGATGTTCTTCGATGAAGGTTAGTATAAACAAAAGTCACACAAGAAATCAATCACACAACACAAGGAATTATCCTGGTTCAGACCCCCTCTCCTTAGGAGTCCTATGTCCAGTCCCTGAGCAACAACTCAGGATTCTACTAACAAGTGTACAGTCCCCCTATAGACACTACAACACCCAGCTCAGCTGGTCTTCCTTCACACGAAGGGAACTACAACACCCTGGATACTCCACCAGGTCTTCCTTCACCACAGAAGGGAACTACAACACCCTGGATACCCCACCAGGTCTTCCTGCACCACAGAAGGGAATAACACAGTAAAGATGAGCAATGAAATCAAGCCCCTAGATCAAGCTTTAACAAGCAACGATCTGAAGCAAAATAGCCCTGAGAGAAGGAGATCTACACAATGGTCTCTCTTAGAACTACACAGGCTCTCTCTCAAGATTTCTATTGCAGCACAGAGAGCTAAAGAGCTTGAGACAGATCAGGAATGAGACGCTTGGCTCTTGGATTCTCACAGAAGATTTGAATTGCTAAGACTTGCTTGTAGTATTTGTTGGTAAGTCTCATCCATATCTTTTGGAACTGTTGTCTTGTATTTATATCTTCAATTTGAAAAATATTCGTTAAAGTATCTGTTGTCTCTAGCTTTGGTAGACGTTAGACTGCTTGATACTTGGAAGCTTCCAGTCAACAGTCTTTTATCCATTTGTGCACGCAAAGAGATAGGATCTTCTGGCGTCTATATGGTCCAACGTTGTATGACATAATGTCTTTAGGGCCATGCATACATTAAATGCTAGAACAGTAGACAGCTAGGCTGTCTCTTGTTGTCAGTAAATGTTGATGTGAATATTTACCAAAATAGTAATGCCAAATAGCTTGTTCTAAAAGATACACACAGAGTAAGCATAATGGTAGACGTTATCGTCTGCATGCATGCAGAGATACGTTCAGTCTACATTAAATGCAAAGGTGTAAGAAGGATATGCGTGACGACTTTGACTATTCAATGTTTTGACCAGAGCAAATCGTTGTACATAATAAGTCGATACATTTATGACTTATGGAATCGTTATGATCAAGTCAATTCAGCTAAATCGTTGTAAGACATAACCAAATTGTTATGTTTACTGAAGAAATCGTTGTGGATACTTAAGAAATCGTTGCATGAAGCAAATCGTTATGTTCAATGAAGAAATCATTATGAACACTTAAGAAATCATTGCATGAAGCAAATCGTTGTGTTCAATGAAGAAATCGTTATGAACACTTAAGAAATTGTTGCATGAAGCAAATCGTTGTGTTCAATGAAGAAATCGTTGCATGAAGCAAATCATTATGAGCTCTAATGAAATCGATGCGCGAAGTAAATCGTTATGAGCTCTAAAGAAATCGATGCGCGAAGCAAATCGTTACGATGACTAAAGGAATCGTTGCGATGAGCAAATCGTTACGATGACTAAAGGAATCATTGCGATGAGCAAATCGTTACGAAGACTAAAGGAATCGTTGCGATGAGCAAATCGTTACGATGACTTAAGGAGTCATTGCGATGAGAAAATCGTTACGATGACTTAAGGAATCGTTGCGATGAGCAAATCGTTACGATGACTAAAGGAATCGTTGCGATGAGCAAATCGTTACGATGACTTAAGGAGTCGTTGTGATGAGCAAATCGTTACGATAACGATTCCTGTTTAACTTTAAACGATGTTTCAGATTATGAAGAAATCGTTAAGGCACTTAAGAAATCGTTATGATGAAATCTTTACAGTTCTACTGAAATCGTTGTAGCATAAGGAAAATCGATGTGGACTTAGAGAAATTTCATGCTGAACTTAATATTGCTTCAGAAAGGTAATACTTACCAAATTTGCTTGATTTTCTTGTAGTATTTCCTGTGCTCAAGACTTATGGAATATGTGTTAGTAATCTTTGACATGGTTTTGTTAATCACCAAAATAAATATATAATTAATTAAAATTACATGAGGACAGACTGATCATCAGTTAGTAGTAAAGAAAACGCCAATCACAAACAAACAAGCACACTACACAAGGATTTTATCCTGGTTCGGACCTCCTCTCCACAGGAGTCCTACGTCCAGTCCCTGAGCAACAACTCAGGATTCCACTACCCAAGGGTATAGTCCCCCTCAAAGATACTTACACATCCAGTCGCAGCTGGCCTTCTCTTCACAACCTGAAGAGGAATACAACACCCTGGAACCCAGGTCTTCCTTCAACACGAAGGGAATAAAACTACTTGTTACCAACAGGTCTTCTCTTCTCAACACGAAGAGGAACAACACTGAAAAGTGTTAAAGAGAAGACAAGCCCCTAGGCCAAGCTCATAGAACAATGCTTGATCTGAAGCAAGACTGAGAGAGAAAGATCTACAATGGAAGAATTCTCTCAGAACTCAAAGGTGCCCTCCAAGGAATTGAACAGGAATGATGAGAGAGAGAGCTACACAAAAGTTGGAATGAAAATCACTCTTCTATTAGGACTCCTTTTGCGTGAGAGATTGCTCTTTTCAAAAGTTGTATGTTCTTAGAGTCTTCAGACTTGAATATATATCTTCTCTTGAGGAAGTAGCCGTTGATATGTCTGTTGTCTCTATGCTCTGGTATACGTTAGACTGCATGGTATTGTAGAGCTTCCAGTCAATGGTCCTTTACATTCCATGCATGCAAAGAGAAGATCCTTCTCGATATCCTTTATCTTTCATTTTGTCCAACGTTGTAAATGGTTGTGCTTGTTAGAGACCTGCACACAATAAATGCTGAATGATAGATAGCTACGATGTCTCTTGTTGTCAGTCAACGTTAGAATGAATATACATCAAAATAGAAATACCATTCTGCTTTCTAAAAAGATGTTTCCAATGCAAGCATAGGAATAGAAGATATCTGAGCATGCATCGTGCAGTGAAATGTTCAGTCATAATAAATGCATGGATATCGAAGAAAAGCGAGGGAAGACCTTGACATTCAAAATATTTGAAATATGTTTAAAAATCAAGTCGTTATAGCTCATGAAATCGTTGTAAGTACGACTTATGAAATCGTTGTGAATGAGTCATTGTTTATATAAATCGTTGTACATGTATAAGTAAATCGATGTGAACATAAATCGTTATACAATCATAACCAAATCGTTGTGGAGACAAATTGTTATTAGAGTATAAGTAAATTGTTATAAACAAGTCATTATAACCAAATCGTTGTCTCACTTATCGAGTCGATGAGTGATTAAATCATTGTTTTGCTTCATCGAATCGTTACACAGACCAAGTTGTTGTTGTGACTCATCGAATCGTTACAGCAAGCAAATCGTTGTGTAACTTATCGAGTCATTATAATGACCAAGTCATTATTGTAACTTGTCGAATCATTGTAAATACCAAATCGATGTGGAACTTATCGAATCGTTATGAAAGACAAATCGTTGTGAGACCAAATCGTTGTTCTCACTTATCAAATCATTGTGAGAGCAAATCGTTGTTCTTACTTATCAAATCATTGTGAGAGCAAATCATTGTTCTCACTTTTCAAATCGTTATGAGAAACCGAATCGTTGTGAGAGCAAATCGTTGTTCTCACTTATCAAATCGATCTGAGAGCAAATCGTTGTTCTTACTTTTCAAATCGTTGTGAGAAACCGAATCGTTGTGAGAGCAAATCGTTGTTCTCACTTATTAAATCGTTATGAGAAACCGAATCTTTGTGAGAGAAAATTGTTGTTCTCACTTATCAAATCGTTATGAAATCAATATGAGTCTAATGAAATCGTTGTAGCATATAGAGAGTCGATGTGTACTTAGAGAAATTTCCTGCTCTATATTTTAAATACTACAAAGCAAGAAATACTTACATATTTTCTTAATTTCGCCTGATTTACTTTTTATGCCTAAGCTTCAAAAAAACTTGTTAGATGACACTTTATTGAAGTTTTGTTAATCACCAAAATAGATATATAATTCATAAAATTATATGGGGATGAACTAATCATCACTTCACTAATACCTCTATAAGTCTCTACTGGCCTAGATTCCCACATGGCGGCAGAGTAAGTTGTACTTTAAACACCACGAAACCCTTTTTAGAACATGACAGGTCAGTGACGCATGTTTTATTAGACTTAATGCGATTTTTGTCCACTATGTGTAAATGTGACTGTCTACATGATTGCGTTCTTAAAGCGCCTACCAGGCCTAGCGCATGTTCAATCCAAACGCGATCCTAACCATGTCTTTTATGCACCAGGGTTGCTTACCACGTTTTACTTATCTCTGACAATGTTGTACTTTGAATGTAAAGACTCTTTCTACCTATGTTTTTGTACCTGATTTGATTAATGACGTAATGTTTCCACCCAAATCTTCTTCTATATTACAACCTCTTGATCATCATGTATCTTTTGAATTAAATTATTAGGGTTTATTCCATGGTATCCTTGTTAGTTGTGTACACTGTACTTGATTACTTAATATTTATTCTTGGTACTCGTTTGGCCATTAAATGATTGTCTATTTCATACATAGATCTTGTATCCACAACCCCCATGTCTAGTAGTAATTGAGCTCGTTCTGGTCCTGAGAGGAGCATTTGAATAGTGCATGAGTCTACAGGTGTTGAATGATCTGGGTGTTTGGTATTACACTCAAGTATTTGACTGCTTGATTACTCTATGACAATCAATTCATGAACAAATAAGTAGACTTGTACATGAATAAATTACTTGACTTACATGTGTTTCCTCGTAAATAATAACTCATGATATGGTCAATTTTATACCATTATTCTTGTTCATGTTATCAAATTCATGACTTGTTATTTCCTTGGATTGCATGTTGAAATATCTCAAATTATTTCTTGTTCACATGTCATTACTTACTTAAATTTTATATGATCATGATTAAATTACCACTCTTGTGTCTCTTTATTTATCATGTCTTTAGATTATTCAGTTTGTCAAAACATTAATCATTTAAAGTTTATCTAACAAAGAGCTATAAATCTTATTGAGTGTCTCGCTCACCTATTTTATATGTGTATTTTTTCAGATGAATCAAATGAGAATGTACAATGTAGGGACAACCAAAAGTGATGAGTACCCAAGTTATATAGAGACCATGGTAGAGTGTTAGTAGAGTTTAATATTTTATGCAAGTCTATATAATTAGTCAAGATGGACCCTATGTAGTAGACATATTGGACTTGTCACAACCATGATGAGTTGAAGGTAATAGACTTAATGATTTTAATATCAATAAAAATTGGCAAAATGTTAATTATTGTCCTTATGGAAAGTGTTATTTTATTATTACTCACTCTGATTAATTATATCTATCACACACTGATATTCTGTGTCGAGACGTGACAATGTAATTGTAGGCCTAAAGCTCAGGCAATGTTGCGGGCACAATTACAAACTCATATGAGAGAAAATGAAGATAGAACAGTAGGAGCTACTTTAATGGAGAAGTTTAGGAAGATGAGTCCTTCTTTCAAAGGGGATAGTCAACCAACAAATGTGGAACACTAGATAAAGAAGATTGAAAAGATTTTCAAAGCCATCACATATGCAAACGAGGACATGGTGAGATTAGCTACCTTTATGCTCCAAAATCAAGTAGGTAAGTGAAGGAGGTCAACCCTCGTGATCACCTTTAGAGCTAAGGATGTAGATATCAAATGGAATGAGTTTCTTAATGCATTTAATGAGAAGTTTCCCTCTCAACATGTGAGAGATAAGAAGGAAAAAAAATTAAATTTGACTCAAAGAAGTTTGGGAAATGACTCCCGCCGCATGGACGAGCGGCAATCACAGCTCAAGAAGTTTATAGTTGCAAATTATGATCCTAAATTTATTAAATCAAGGAAGTATGATCCCCACATTTATGCAGATGAGCCAAGGAGAGTAAAGAAATCTATTAGGTGGTTGAGGTGCAATATTAGGGGTAGAATTACTGATCATCAGAGAATGACAGTTGTAAACATCCATTTTTAACCTATAAGTTGAGCAATTGTAGATAATCATTTTTGACCCATAACTTGAGCCTTTAATTCCTTGTTCATATCATGAATGCCTTAAGTTGGTCGCCACTCTTGAGCATTTCTTTTGCCGATTATAAGTCACTTCAACTCAAAATTTAAGTCCAAAATTAGCCCAAAAGTCAAAAGCCTTGAAAAAACCACCTTCAAATACTATGTGCATCAATGCGCTCAGACGTTCACATTCTCTCTCATGCAAATCCATGCACACATATGTCTCTTCGTTGAATGCTTGAAAATTTATCGTTTTGAGGTGTTGTAAGGTCATCTAAAATATGAAAAAAAAAATCAGATACTCTTCATACTTATCCATGGCAAGTCCTCAATTTTTTCAAATCCCCAAAACACCCTCAAAGCCTACCTAAAACTATGGCTTTTCTTGGAACCCAATTTTGAACTCGTTCTCTATAAATACACCATCTTAGGATTCCAAAACCAGGAAGAGGAGGTTGTTAGCAGCTGTCGAGAATCTATAAAGGTTCTTGTTTGTTCATCCTCATTATCCCAAACTTGGAGAAGGGTGTGCTCTGTCTGCAACATCCCAATTGTGACGGCCCTGGATATTTATGCCCAATAAGGCTCCATATCCAAGTCCGCCTCCCGCGATCAAACCGAAGTCTCGTAAGGGATATTTCACACAAGTGTCCAGTAAGAATATAAAAGACAATAACAACTGTATAAGACACAAAAAGTACAAGTGCTCATACCTATATACAACAATGTACAACTATCCCAATACATTATTACATATCCAAGAGAAAAGTTCAACTACCTGGGGCACACCCCGAGGGAGCACAAGCTCACACAACACAACAATCTCTACTGTTGGTGGTACAAGTCAACCACAACACCTCCGCAAGCCACACAAGCAACTAACACCTGAAAAGAGCTGTAGGGGAGTGAGCCTCAACAAGTCACTGGCTCAGTAGGGACCTCCTAGAAACAACACTCGAAAACTGAAGAGACCTCAACCCCAAAGGGTCTCATTGGCAACACCGATAGCCAAACATCGATTTGGTTGCTACAACGATTTTGCTTCACTTAAACATTGATTTGGTTGTTACAACGATTCTGCTTCACTTAAACATCGATTTGGTTGCTACAACGATTTCGCTTCACTTAAACATCGATTTCATTGCTACATCAACTTCGTTACACTTAAACATCGATTTCAGTAGAGTAACGACTTCATATGAAACAATGACTTCATGTCTACAACGATTTCACTCAAACATCAAGTTCAGTAAAACATCGACTTCATATGAAACACTGACTTCATGTCTACAATGATTTCACTCAAACATCGATTTTAGTAAAACATCGACTTCATATGAAACAACGACTTCGTTTCAACATCGATTTCGGTAGAACATCGACTTCATGTGAAACAATGATTTCATCTTTACAACGACTTCACTTAAGCAACGATTTCAGTAGAACAACGACTTCATGTGAAACAACGATTTTACTTGAACAATGACTTCATGTCAAACAACGATTTCATCTGCACATCGATTTCAGTTAAACAACGACTTTGTATAGAACATCGATTTCATTACATTCATACATGGATCATGTTCACATCGACTTGGTTTCAACATAGTTTACATTCTCACATGACTTATGATTATATCATCGATTTAATATAAACATCGACTCTCTCAGTAAACAATCTGTCTCAATACATCAACTCTCTATTAATGATTATGGTTTAGACAGCTGTTGAATATTCTTATTTAAATTCCTCTTAAGATACATTCCACATGATGTTCAAATATATTTTCCAAATCTTTGTGGATTTCAAATCTTCCTGTGTATCATGTTGTATCCTGTAGTTTTCGACATTTATTATGATGGAACAAATCTCTGCACGATATATCTTTGCTTATCTTATTTGTGTCACATAAAGTCACGCTTTATGTAATGACAGAATGGTATTTCCCTTTTGGTGTATCTTCATATAGAACGACTACTAATGTTGACTGACAGTTTAGACAAAGATAAGTTGTCTATGTGTCAGCATTTATTGTGTGCAGGGTTTCCGGTAGAAACACACGTTACAAAGATGGACCTGTCAACTTGACAGAAGCTAGAAGACTCAGACAGTCTTCCTTTCTGTGTGAATGTCTTCCCCAGCATTAATGGCTACAGGTTTTCTTGCTCCACACTTTGGACCATTCAGTCCAACGTGCATGAAGATGTGAGACAACAGATACTTCAACGGTCAAATTATTTCAATGAAGATAAATAGAAGACTGATGGCTACATGCAAGATAATCCTTTTCAGGAGAACTTTTCAAGCTCACATTTGGAAGATCTTAGAAGGAAAGAAGAACTCGCTAGTTCATTAAAACCCTGTGTAGCTCTTAGCTCTCCATAGCAAGTTGCTTAGCCTTTGAGAGCCTGAGTAGATCTGAGAGAGAGTTCTTTGTTGATATTCTTCATCTCTTAGATATTGCCTCAGATCAAGCAGTTTGTATTAGCTTTGTCTAGGGGCCATCCCCTTCTTACTCATTTTCTGTGAGTGTTCCTCTTCGGGTGTGAAGAGAAGACCTACTTGAGTAGGTGGTTGTTCCCTTCGGCAAGAAGGAAGACCTGTTGCATCAAGTGCTTTAGTTCCTCTTCAGGTTGAGAAGAGAAGATCAGCTGTTGTTGGATGTGTAAGTGTCCTTAAGGGGGACTGTACCCTTGCTTAGTGAAATCCCAAGGTGTTGCTTGGGGACTGGATGTAGGACTCCTTGTGATAGGAGATCCGAACCAGGATAAAATTTCATGTTGTTTGTGTGTTTGCTCTCTTTGTCTTTATTTAACACTAACTCTAACTATAGAACTTAGTGTTCTCTGTCAAGCGTTTTATTTACAGGAATTACTCTAAAAAAAATTTTAGTAATCCATTCATCCCCCCCCCCCCGCTCTGGGCTTGCTATCTGGGCAACATCTACAAGCCTCACAGGTAAACCACTGCCTAGGTTACAAGCTTCATAGGCAACCTACCCATGTAGGGCAACAGGACTGGTATTAGCAAGCCAATCCACCATACACTAAAACCATAATCGGAAGCTTACCCAAAGAAGGGTAAAACACAATGTGCGGAAGGTCACACCACACGACCTCCACGAAACACAAGTCCACCTCAACACCTGAAAAGGGTGGTACACAACGTACCACAACACAAGCTACCTACGAAGGGTACAAGTACCTACTACCATGAGGTACCACCACAAAACCACAAACACAACTGTGCCACCATTGAGACACACCCCAACGAGTAAAACCTCAACCAAAAAGTCACAACACACAAGCCACAACCAGTGGCAAAGTACAAGTCGGAAAGGAACGACGCCACCACATGGGAACAGACTACTGGTTCATGATGCCAGTATCCAACCCGGACAACACAACACAAGAACCACCTCTCAATTTTGTAGCCACGAACAACACAGCCAAGCTACAACTCCACAAACATACAAATAAGCCAACCAACTGTGGAGACCAACCAACACTACATCTGCAGACCACACAGCTGCAAGTCCAAGCCTGACACCTTCAGTGACTCCGGCCCGAGCTCCCTAAAGTGAGGCACTGGAAACACAGGACTAGCTGGGGACCAGTATGTCTATTGGTGTCCGTCCCCCAACCACGAGCGCGCTACAAGCGACTGCACACCCACAAACACAGGTCGCTGCCCCTTGCCATCTTTCCCTCAGCTGAACGTACAACTCAAACATAGGAGTGAGGGATGTCCAAGAAGATGACATAGACCTCGATGGTACACACTGTATCGGGACACCCCCCGAGCACAACAACACACATTCCTGGCTCACACAGAACCTGTGGTACCCGACTGAAGAGGCATTCCAGATTAGGCGTCAGACCACCAAACTCGACGATGACACAAACCACGATACATGCTTATACAACCTTTATTTATAAACCATGGTACACGAGTTTCAGGATTAGCTTGTCACCGGTCACCATGTGATCTTCAAGCTAACCTACACCAATTCCTACATGAATCACATTATCATACAATAACCTTGTCTGTCATTGGTCGTCTCACGACCTCCATGGCAATACTAAACCTCAATAACATGTTAACCACTTAACTTAATACAATAACATGCTTAACACGAATCACATGATTCATTAACTAAGCATATAACAACTCTTAAACCCTACACATGCTTTACTAACATTAAACAACTAAAACCACTTTAAAAGACACTAAGTGTCCAGGGCTAAGTTCACACTGGAACCTCACTGCCCAGCCACCACAAACAGACCACAGAGGTTAAAACGCGATGGACATAGGTGTCACCTTTCAAATCGCGATGACCTGTCAAGACGCGATTCAAAACCTTAACACAATAGAGCCCAGTGTCGCGACAAAATCGCGACGGCCCGATACGTCGCCTTCACCCAAAACGATAGTTGGAGTTAAATTCGTGAAGGCCTACGTCGCTGCAGAAACCATAAACAGAGTAAAGCCCATAATCGCGACGGCCCACTACGTCGCGTTCACAACATGAACGTGACGGTAAACCCCGTCGCGTGTCAAATGCGGCAGTGAGTTCAGCTCACAGGCCGAACCCACCTTCTCCACGAGCAAACCAACATATATATGATTCCAATACTAAGCTAAATCATTAAATAGGAAATCCATAATATGGCAAACTACCCACACATGCCACCACCCTTTAAACCACTCAAAACAAAGTAAACAAAAAGGAAGTCTCCCGACCACTGAACGAGTCCGAAAAACACCTCGCCGCTGGCGTGTCCACGCTCCGGATGCCATCCTCACGTGGAACCCGCGCCGCACGAGCCACCAGAAGTCTGAAACACTAGAGGAAGCCCCTCAGCTGCTCCCCCCTCGCCTGGACAGAGCTCCTCTGCTCTGTCGGGGTGAAATAGGGCAATTAAACCTCAGTTCAAAAGCACAACACAGTTAGACGTCGCGTTTAAGAGTTAAACGCAACGACCCTAACCGTCACCAATCGAAGCCCAAAGCGTTGCTCAACGCAAAGGCAGTTTTATGAATCGCGATGAGGTAAACCATCGCGTTTCAAATCGCGACGACTTTCTCCGTCGCATTCACAACCAGTGAACCAATGTGCTATTTGGGCTAGAACCTCTGGCCCATAACGCCCAAACAACACACGGAAACCACATCTAAGGCCCAATGACCACCTCTTGGTCAAGAGCACTACTCCAAAACCATTAAATACGGATCCAGAAAGATCGTGTCACTACATTACTATCACCTAAAAAGGAATGTCATCCTCGACATTCAGAACGAAACCACGGCAAGCCAAACTATCACCTAAAAAGAATTTAAACCATATACAGAACAAGTAGGATACACTTTCTCTGCACTTGTCTTTCAAACCATCTTGCACTGACTGACTCAATCTACTCATTTTAATGCATGTTCTGCTTTTCCTTTCTCTTTAATTCCTTTCATAGTTGCTCTGCTCCCTTGTGTCAATCTGCCTTTCTTTACCTTTCAACTGTAGACGATTCTACCTTGCTGTTGGCACTTTATCTTCTAAGACTCAACTTGCGTCCACATTTTTTCAGACTGTGTTTGCAACATTTCTTTCTAGGCCGCTTCTCTTGCTTGAAACTCTTTATCATAAACTGTCACCCTTAAGTGTTCTGCCATGTAAAACCATCTTTGAATTCTCAAATTTCATGTTACCTTTCCATTATCTACCTATCACTGCCAACTGTTATTCTGCCTCATCTTTATTCATATTCTCAATTACCAGTTTCTCAAAGAAAAAAACTGAATTTCTTACATCTTTATACCATTCTGCTCATACTGCCTTAACTCATATCTGACTAAAAACCTCTGCTTCTTTACCCAACTGTGCAAAAACCTCAAACTTTTCTTCAATCAAGTAAACCTTGGATAACCAGTGAATATTAAATCTTTCGCAACTCCACTGCGCTACTCTGATTACACCTGATACTTGACAAAATATTCCATAAACTCTGCTTCCATTATTGCTTTCAATTACTTTCCACTTTCACTATTATTCTAACTCCAGTTGGACTTAATTCTAACTTTACTTACTTCTCAATTCATCTTGCTCATTCAATTTACAGTGAAAGAAAATACTAAAATTTCTGATATGTTTTTATCAATATTTCAATTCTGGTTGTGCCACATACTTAAATTTTGAATTCTGCCATACCGCTACTGACATATCTTGCTCTTCATATACCTTGCTTTAAATAATATTCTCTGGCTGGTTTAACAAATCGATTGCATAACCCTTCAAAATATCCTTTCTCACTACTATGACACTGCATTCTCATATCGGGGAAATAAAACTGCTCAACTAACTCTGCACATATTCTACCTTCAACTTTACCAAACTTTCTCTCATTCAGGTGCCACCTGACCCCAAACTTTTCACTGTTTAACTGATCACACTTTTCCATTTTGTACTTAATAATTCCAATTTCCATACATTTATTGCTCTTTCTATTCTATTCTGCCATACTCTAATCTCCTTACTATTCTTTAAATGATCTGCCTTTTATTCTTACATCAACTCTGAAATACCTTTATAGAAAAATACCTCTGTTTAATCTAAATCACTTTCTGTGCACTGGCATGCAAACTCTTGCTGAACACTTCTTGAACCATCTAATTATATCCTTTTCATAGTCAGCTATATTCTTTCTTTCTCTGGTCAATAACCCACCAACTGCATTAAACATAATATCATCTCTGTACAACATTTCACTTAATTATTCTGTTGTCTGGAGAAGTCCACTGTACCATTCACACTGCAATTCTTCTTAATGTACAATCATCTTTCACTAAAATACTGCCATAGCCATAAACTAAAACTAATTTCTTTAAATACAATAACTTACTCTGCCTGATTCCTTTATTCCACATTGCTACTTTACAATATCAGCATTCACTTTTCCATCTATTTTGCAATAACTGCTAAACATCACTAATCTTATCTTCAACACTGCATTCTTTAACAAATCATTTTGTGGAATCTTCACAAACTGCCACTTGCCAAGTGAATATCTTTCTTGTGAAATTCTCACAAGAATCTAACTACACACTGATCTTCTTTTACTCTTTCATTACCCAACTGGTCACCTCAGTACATACTTACATGGATCTCTATATCAAATTTCCCATTATTATCATTACTCACAATAGCACTATTTCAAGCTCTTTACTACAACCGTCTCTAATCACAAAGCACACTTAATCTGACTACCAGAAATCACTGCTCCTCTATTTACTAGTACCTCATATGAAGCTAATTACCTCACTCAATTATTTCAAACCTTTCATCTCACTAATCACATTATCGTCCAAGCTGCTTCTTAACACTTACCAACACAAATCTTAAACACAACAATTATCTCTGTTACTTTCTCAATCACAATCATTAACACATACTATTCCATATTATAATACTATTCCCTCTGCTATTTTATCACACCATCACCTTATACCTGTCTCTGCCAACTCTGTACCTCACCAAAACACCTTTACTGAATTTCATATATGAATTCACTAATCCCATCATTTTCTCTAATTGAGAACCTTTGAACAAGTACACTTTAACTGCAAAATGTCACACTGGTATAACCACTCAACTTATACCACTAGCCTCACCATTTCTCTACCAATACAAACAACTACCAATTTAACAAACATAGACACCCAATTCACATGCCAGAAACTCACGTGAAAACCACTTTAAACCACACAAAAATACAGACCTACTACCAGCAGTGGACATTAAACCATGTCTTGGGACATTGTAACCTCAATGTCTTTCCATATTCTAACTGGACCATGCTCTGATACCAACTGTGACGGCCCTGGATATTTATGCCCAATAAGGCTCCATATCCAAGTTCGCCTCCCATAATCAGACCAAAGTCTCTTAAGGGATATTTCACACAAGTGTCCAGTAAGAATATAAAAGACAACAACAACTGTATAAGACACAAGAAAGTACATGTGCTCATACTTGTATACAACAATGTACAACTGTCTCAATACAGGAATTCGATTAATGTTGGCCATAGTAATCCTTGGGTAAATCTTCATCTCAAACTTAAGGCTGCTAAAGGTGCTCTTCAGCTCTAGAACAAAACTACTTTTGGCAACATTCATGACAACCTGTCCATGCAGGAAAAAGAGGTGACCATCAGGCAATAGGAGTTTGATAGAAATCCCACGCCTGAGAACAGATCTGAATTGGGGGTGGCTAATGCTAATCTAAGGAAAACTATGAAATGTGTTGAGGTCTTTTGGGCTCAAAAAGCTCGTATAAATTGGCTGGATGATGGCGACAAAAACACATCATTTTATCACGCTGTGGTTAATGGCAATAGAAGAAGAAATCATATCGCCAGACTTCAGGTGAATGGTCAGTGGTGTGACAACTAGGAGGTCCTTGCCAAGGAGGCTGCCGTTTTTTTTTAGAACCTTCTGCAAAATACGAACCATGTTATCAATGATAATATTCTCAATGTTATCCCTTCTATTATATCTGATGATCATAACAATGTCTTGTGTGCTATCCCTAACATGGAGGAAGTTAGGCTGGCGGTGAGGAACCTTAATGGGGCGAGCGCCCCTAGCCCTGATGGATTCAAAGGGTCCTTTTTCACTACTTGTTGGGACATTGTGGGAGGAGATGTTTATGTGGATGTTAAGGGTTTTTTTCCAGGGATACTCTTTTTTTAAAGGTATTACCTCCACTCTGATTGCTCTCATTCCGAAGAAGGCTCATCCCACTTCTTTCAATGATTTCAGACCTGTCAGTCTTTGTAACTTTTGCAACAAGATTGTCTCTAAAATTCTGAGTGACAGACTCACTCCTATTCTGCCGAGCATTATCTCAGAAGAGCAGGGGGCCTTTGTTAAAGGCAGATATATCCTGGACAATGTTACAATGGCTAAACAGATTGTTAAAGATATTGGCCGAAAGGTTAGAGGCAATAATGTCATCTTCAAGTTGGATATAAAAAAGGCTTATGACAGTTTAGAATGGGATTTTCTTTTTGAAGTCCTTAAGAAGTTTGGGTTCTCTTCAAGATTCATATCTCTCATTGGCATGATTGTTTCTAATTGTTGGTTCTCAGTTCTTTTCAATGGCTCCCATGCTGGTTTCTTTAAATCTACCAGGGACCTTCGTCAAGGTGATCCTTTAGCCCCGGCTTTGTTTATTATTATGGAAGAAGTTCTCAGCAGAGAAATCAAGAACATGGTCACTACTGGCCTTCTTAAGCCTTACGCCGGTCCCAGGGGCTGTCTTCGTCCTTCTCACCTTCTTTATGTTGATGACACTTTGGTCTTCTTAAATGGCAGCATTAGAAACATCAATCGGTTGATGGAATTTCTCCAAGCCTACGCCACTTCCTCGGGTCAGCATATCAACCCAGCAAAGAGTAGTTTTATGATATCTCAAAAGGCTCCTGCTTCCACCATTTCTAGAATTCACAGAGTCACTGGTTTTACTAGGCAAAGCGGATGTCTCTCTTACCTTGGTGTGCCCCTCAAATCTGGGAGATTTCTTACTGCTGATTTTAAGTTCCTTATTGATAAAGTTAATGGCAAACTCAATATATGGAAATCCAAACTTCTATCTCAAGCTGGCAGACTCACCTTGATAAACTCGATCATCTCTTCCCTGCCTGTTTATCTTGCAGCGACATCATACATCCCGAAATCTATCATCAATTATTTTGGTAAAATTTCTACTGCATTCTTCTGGAATGGTCCTAACGGTTCTCATCGCCGCCACTGGGTGCCTTAGTCTTCTATCCAACGGCCCATTATGGAGGGGGGGCTAGGTGTAACTTGAACCATGTTCAACTCTCGTTAGCTGTCAAGCAACTCTGGAATGTTAAATAGGGATCCTCTCTATGGGCCAATTATGCTAGAAAGAGATATCAGAACTTGAAGAAGGACATTATTCCCGGGATGCCCAAATCTTTGTTCATGGAAGCTGAGAAGATTCTAATTGACAACACCAGATGGGTGCATGGTAATGGCAATGATATTGATATTCTTCATGATATCGGGGTTGGAGATAGACCACTTAGTGAATTAATCACTGCCTCAGGTGACCATCATCAAATCTCTGCCACTTTGAGTGAAGTTTGTTCTAATGAAAATCACAGCTTGCGTTCCATTATTCCCTAGACTATTTTGGATGGCATTGTTCTCACTGAAGATGTTGATAAGTGTATGTGGGCGGCTTCCCCTAATGGTTCCTTCACCACCCGTTCTGCTTACAACCTCACTCGCCCTACTGGTGTGTATAGAGCTGCTCTCTCCAAATTTTGGCACAGGTCTTTCAACCGCAGGGCATCCTTATTCTCCTGGAAAATGCTGCATCGTGCTGTTCCGGTGGATGGTCGTGTCGCTGATATTGGTGTTCCTATGGCCTCCCGCTGCTCTTGTTGCTCTCACCCACAACAAGAAACTTTAGATCACCTTTTCCTTCATAGTGACTGTGCTACCTTCCTTTGGCGTTGGCTCCAACCGTTGATCTCTCCCAGAATCAACATGCACCCCCACCTCACGGTCCGCCTGTGGAACTTAGTCCATCATAGTAATATTCGCTCCCCCTATGGATTTGCTGCTCTTTATGGCATTATGCTCATCATTTGGGAAATCTGGAAATGGCGATGTGCTAAAAGATTCGAGGATTCCACTATCCCCCTTGGGGCCATCATCAACAATGTCAAGAATAATATAGGCCACTCCTTGTCAAAAATCATCTTTAAAGTCGCCCCCTCTTTTGATGAATAGCAGACTCTTCTCAGCTTCGGCTTTGCTCCTCAGTGCTCTTCCAAAACTTTGAAGCTAATTAGATGGATTCCTCCCTTACATGATTTTAGTCTAAATCTTGATAGCGCCTGCAAAGGAAACGCTGGTGATTGTGGTGGTGGAGGATGTATCCGGGACTCTATGGGAAATGTTCACTTGGCCTTGTCTCATTTCTATGGAAAAGGAACCAGCATGCAAGCAGAGATAAGATGGCTTACTGATGGCCTCCATCTTGCGTCAGTTATTGGCTACAGGATCTCTATTATTTATACTGACTCTCAAGTTGTTGCCCACTCCATAAAAGATGATCGGATGGTGTCTTGGCAATCATTTAGATGGTGGAGAGAAGCAATAAGAATTCTCATGCATAATGGTGGTTCGCTTCTTCATGTGTATAGAGAAACAAACCAAGTGGCAGATGCTCTTGCAAACTTTGCAATTTATTCTAGGCAGAATAATGTTTATCGGAGGGCCAAAGACCTCCCTCATCCTTGTAAAGAGTGGTAATTGATAGATCTGGTCTTACTCACATTAGGCTGGTTTAGCTATGGTGGCCTTTGTTTCTTTGTAATTTTCCTTATATAATATTTTTGGCCCAGGTTTACTCACCGGTGGAGTGGGATCATTCTCCCCCTCTGGGGGAGGGTGCACTCTCCTGGTTGAGAGCCTAAGGACTGAAGCGCGCGCTTTGTTGATTGTGCAATTCCGTTGTCTAGAGTTCCTTGCACATAGCAACAAGCTCACCTCCTCTAAACTGTCTCACAGATTTAAAATCAAAAAGGAACTAGCACAATGGTGAGAACAGGTCATTTCCACAGGGAGACTGAATAAAGCTTGAATTAAAACTACTTTGACTTGAAATCTCTATTCTATCGACAATGCATTAAAATGAATGTATGAACAACACCGATCAAATCACTCACAATCTTGATGGATCAAATTTAATAAAGGGACAAGTTGAGTTGAAATAAAAAGAGAAATGAAATCAATGTACCCTCACAGTTGAGGGATCAAACCGATAGACAGAAAGTTTAACTAAAAACCAACGAACCAATTTACCCTACAGCTCAGGGGATGAGTAATCATAACTTTCCACAAACACCGGATCACTATTCTCACAGCTCAAAATTCAGACAGAAAATAAGTAACAGAAATTTAAAGTTGCTAAATCAGATTTCTATTGCTATTACTGAAGAACATGGATCAAAGTGAAACCGAAAAGAAATTAAAGAACTAAATCAAAGATTTGCATGGGGACTAACATGAACTAAATTTTTAAGATTACTGTATCCTACAACTCACTGAGTCGATCTCACTATCTCCCACAACCAAACCTCCCAAGAGCCCAACGATCTGAAATTAGAACTCTCCAAAGCAGTAAGACCTCTCGGATGACTTCACAGCAGAGATGAAACAAGAACACTGGATCGAGCCATTCTAAGCACAGAAGAACTGGAATCAAAATTAAATTCAACAAACGCCACAGGATCACCCAATGTAACAGAGGAGAAATAAGCAATCTAAACGCACAGAAATGGGAATCGCTCCCAACAGCTCCTGGGAATTCCTCACAGCAGCAACAATGAGAAGAAGAAGATGAAACAAAATTCTAAAAATTCCAATAGATCTCCATATGAACACGGAAGAAGATGCCAGCCATTGTCTTCATCACAGCAACCATCACAGAAAAAAAAGAAGATTCAAATTCCTACCTCTGCTCACAGCAAGAAGAAAGTCTCGAAAATACTGAACTAAAAACTCCAGAAAATACAGAACTCCAATCGAACCAAGAACAGATGCTGAAAGGAAATTGCAGAAGAAAAATAGAAATTCCACACAGAAGCAATAGCAAAAGCAACACAGAAGAAATGAGAAATTGATTGGAAGGAACTCTGAATACAGTAGAAATGGCAGAAGAAAGATTCCTTAAAAATATCTGAACTGGCGAAAGTCTCCTCTACTGCTCCATGGAAGAACAGAGAAATACAGGAACGAAACTAAAACTAAATTCCTCCAACCTCAAACCAGAGAACCCCCAAACATCTAAACGCTCTGCTCCAAAGAAGAAATTACAGAAAAAAAAAGGGAAACTAGAAATCTGAAAAAAAACCAACCCCTGGAGAGGAGGGCCTTGGGGTCTTCTTATAGGTACCCGGGCATCCTGCTTCCTCTCCCATCTGCACCTCTTCAGCTCCGCACCCGGATCGCCACCTCAGCACACACCCAGATCAGGCCGGCTCACTAGGTCGTACCACACCGCCTGCATCGCCAGCCGCTTCACACCGCACCAGGCGCACCCCTGATCTGCGCGCCCTGCAAACCGCCTCCATGCTTCACCTGTACATCGCCCATCGCATCTGGCCAGCACACATGACCCAGCCATACCACACCTCCATCGCTGCCCAGCCACCAGGGTTTCCATCGGCCACCTCAGATCTGGCCCAGCATTGCCATCACCTGGGCACACCAGGTCGCACACAAACCACCTTCACCGCGCCTGCAGCTCTGCTGCCATCAGGAGCTTCCACTGCTTGCATCGGCCGCACCTCAGCTCCATCGCGCCACAGAGCTCCTCTGCATGCGCATCCAGCAGACCCGGCCACCCTGGCTCCAACCGCCCTGGCCAGCAGCAGCCCCGCAACAACCCCTGGTCTGGCCGTCCCAGCCAGCTCACCAGCGCGCCAGCCTCTTCCTAGCTCCATGGCCCAGGTCTGCACGGCCAGCCCAGCACCACACACCTGGGCGCCCATCTTCACAGACCACCAGCCGCAGGAGATCTACACAGCCCTGGCCCAGCTCGCCATCACCCACAGGACTCCACACAAGATCCCTGTTGGCCGCTTCCAGCCTCAGCACAGCCCAAACCGCCTTAGCCCCAGCTTCCTCCGAACCTAATAGGATAAAGAAATGTTAGTGGTGGCCAGTGAGACGAGGGACGTGTCATGTTGGTATCGGTGGGATATTTTAACAATTTATTAATGGGATTAGGTGAGTTATTAAAATTTTTATTTATTTAAAATCTTTATCTATTTAATACTAAAAGATATTTATAATATGATTGTAAAAATATTTATATATAAGATTTATCTACAATTTTTTTATCTACTCTTAAAATGATATTTACAAAATTATTATTGTGACAAAATTATTTATTTACAACATTTATTTACAAAAAATTTTTTATGTACCTAATTTTGTTAAAACAGTGATTTATTGACCCATCAACTAATATGTTCAAAAACTTAAACATGGATGAAATGAAAATTAAAGTCAATGTGCACATTATTTATAGACAAAGAACATCTAAAATTCACTATATGCATGAAATTTAACAAAAAATTTATGTAGTTATCACTCCCCCCTACTTGGACATTGCTAGTCCCTTAGCAATAAAAATTACTCCAAATGTAGGACTAGAAGATGTAATGTCTCATGATAAACAACCATCATGTAAAAGATTAATGTGGGTACATGTCTTTCCTAATTGTAAAGGCTTATGGCAAAAAATTTGTGCACAAAAGGTAGCTCACTTAAGAGTTCACATCAGCCCTTCTGAAGCTCCTCTGCCTCAGCTAGTAATTGAGATTAGATTAATTCGAGGGAAAAGAAAAGAATTGTGGAATAAGATCCTTGCTCAGTCAGATCGGGTTGTTTCTCTCAGTTCCATTCTGCTCATCTTTCTTGAGGATTATTTCTCTGAGTTTGGAGACTTTTGTCCCTTTATTTGCACTTTGTGCACTCAGAATTTCTTTATTTCTTTTTCATCCACAATGCTGCACAACCCATCACTTTTCAAGAGTAGCGAGTCCAACTTTACTCAGATCCGGGGCATTTTTCATGGATATATTTTTCTTTTGCTTTTGCTTTTCTTTTCCTCTTTAAAGGAATGATGAACAGTCAGGTTCTTTGATCACACACCTTCACTTCCATCACAATTCACTTAAGGGGAGGGGAGAAAATCAATCACCTCTCTCCTACTAGCTTTAACAGATTTGCTACATTCGGGTTCAGCTAATCTAAGTGGTTGTGTAGTGTGTGTATGAAACTTCCTGCCATAAATCCTTACATAAGGTAGACAAGAGGTACATGTAATCATTTACTAGATGCTATCTAACATGGATGTTTGCAAAGGAGTGTGACAACCACAAAATTTTAATGGTTAAAGATCAGACACATAGTCTGTGAAATGACAAGCATTTTTATTCAAACATTGTGAAATTTTTTTTTTTTGTTTTTATTTGCATATGTACAAGCTAAAAAGATAGAAAATGAAGCATTGGTTAGGGGTGGGGACTATGCATGCTTTATTGTACCTCTCCCCCCTACTTATTTGCAAGAAAAGAAAGCAAGATAGAAAATTACCTGATAAGGAAAATCTGTACACTTGGGTTGCCTCCCAAGAAGCGCTAAGTTTATTTCGTCTTCAGCCGGACGCAATTAGGCTTCGTTTGGCTCAGCTAGCTTGGTAGAATCTGTTTTCAAGAAATGTGGGCTTTCAAAGAAATGTTTTAACATTTGCTCATTGAAAGTGAATGATTGTCCATTTTTAGGATCGAGAATAATGACAGCACCATTGTCGTAAGATCTGACAACAATGTAAGGACTATCCCATCGGGACATCAAGTTTCCATGAAGCCTAGAATTGAATAACCCGACCTTATCATGCACTTTAAAAAAATTTCTGTGAATTTTCAAGACTTCAATTAGTTTCTTCTCCTGCCCTTCATCAAGATCGCTAGCAACTATGATGGGCCAAATCTCGTTCTCTCCTAGAAAGATGTATTTTAAATTAGCAGGGAGTGGTTTTAGCTCAACCTTAGGAGGACATTCTAATGAAAATGATGGATCATTATTCTGAAACATGGGACTAAATTGTCCTTCCTCTCCCTCAAACCCTAGAGCACAGGGTGGGTCTACTGCTTTTTCCTCACAAGATTCTTCCAAGAGTTCTTCATTACCAGTTGATTTGTTTTCAGATTTTGGCTTTAAAACTTCAGAAAAATGGACTCTTGGAATGTAATGACTTGGGTCTTCATTTTTTTTGATTATGTCTAGAGGCTCTTCAAATATTTTCTCTTTTTCCTTGAATTTTTCAACATTCTCTTCAACCTCTTCTTCAATTTCATTCTCAATTTCATTTTCCTTATCCTCATGCAATGTTGACATGTGTGAGTGAGGATTTGTTATGATGTTTTCACTTCTTAAAGTAGACATTGTTTCCATATTTTCCACTTGGGGGCCCCTAACTTGGGCAGAATGATGGTCCTGTTGTATAAGTTGATTTTGAATTTGTGGTGCTGAAATGTTTTGGACAAAAGTTTGATGTGGGTTTTGTGGTAGAGGTACATTTGGTCTGACAGGTGGTCTGTACCCCTGACCTTGATAGTATTGCTGGTCCTGATAAAATCCAGAAGAGTTGTTCCTTGGGTTTGTTATAGTTTGACTTGGTAACTGACCCAATTCCTCCCTACACACCTCAGCAATCTGAGACTCTATCCTATCCAAATTTTGCTGAATATTTTGCTTCTGATTTTGATATTGATTTTGTTGTTCTTGCACAGTTTGGCAAAGAGTCATCATCATGTCTTGAAGTTGATTCATTTTATCTTCCCAATTGGGCTGAGAAGATGGTGGTTGATTGTATGAAGATTGATGAAAATTGGTATGAGCAAATTGATTGAAATTTTGATTTCCATTGAATTGTGGAGGTTTGAAATAAAAAGATTGGTCAAATCCTGAATTCTGATTGGGATAGGATTGACCATACATGGATTGCTTGAAAGAAGTTTGAGACACTTCTTCATATTGATTTCTCCAAGAAAAGTTTGAGTGGTTTCTCCAATCAGGATTGTATGTGTTAGAAGATGGATCATGAGGGGGTTGGTAGAAACCTTGGAAAGTTTGGACTTGTTCTTGATAGGCCATGGGTTGAAAGAATCTCTCAATCGATAGGTTGAGCCAAATCTAAGTCCAGAGAATGTCTACCAAGCATGCACAGATTGAAAAACCTCTATTTATGATTTTTGAATTTTTTTAAATTTTTTTATTGATTTTTGATGAATTTTTAAACAAACACAAGCAAACAAACACTTTCAAATCAAATTAACCTACCACTACGTGTTCCTTGGACTTATGTTATTTTTCTCAAAATCAGATTTATACTTGCTTAAGTCCAATCCTACTCTTCTTGTACTGGCCAGGTAAGAGGTGGAGTAGAGGGAGGCCCCCCTTGCTTTCGCAAGAACCCAATTAGATAACCTCTGACTCACTTAAGCGTAAGCTCTTTAACCTCTAATCCTAGACACCAGACTTAAAGAGAAGTTTGAATTTAAGAAAGGACAAAACTAATTATGAACCCTAGGGCCACGTCTACTGATTTTTATTGAAAGTTTAGGACAATGCAAGAATGTGAATTTTTTTGTGCTTTTTGGGCAAAGGAAAGGGTGATGAAATCCCTCACCTTATCTTTTTATTCTAATGGGTAAGCCCTTAAACAGTCCCTTTTTCAAATATGAAATGCAAAAATCAAATTCAAACAAGGATTTTCTAATGCTAAGACTAATGCATGAAACAAGTGGTGGAAGTCTTACCTTTCCCCCGCTCTCTTCAATGCAAGAAAATGAAATAAAATTCAAATGAAAATGATGAATGTCCTAAAACATGAGATTCTAATCTAGAGAGGATGGAAATTTTATTTACAAACAAACGGCTAACATGAAAGAACGATTTGGAATTTTTTTAGATTTTAAAATTTTTTAATTTTTATTTGGTTTTTGAACATAAGGAAATGAAAGTAAGAAAATATAAAGTGGTACTATAGACTAATGCCAAACCAATCAAACCACCAAAAGAGGCCAATTATTACATGCCAACGAGAAGGAAATCTCTGTACATGCACAGAGAGTACATGAAAGCCTCACTACAAAGTTCACTCACACACTTTCTATCTAAAATTTGGAATTAAAAGCAATTAAAAAAAAATTCAGCAAGCTTCTCCTCCAATGGGCTTCAAATCTCCAAGTCCAGATCTCCAAGTCCCACTCCAAGTGTGCAAATCTGAAATAAAAGCCCAATAACAAGTCAAATGAAATTTCAAGGTAAATGAAATCAAATTAAAGTAGATCTAAATCAAACTCTAATGCCTCCCCGGCAACGGCGCCAAGATGAAGCGCGCGCTTTGTTGATTGTGCAATTCCGTTGTCTAGAGTTCCTTGCACATAGCAACAAGCTCACCTCCTCTAAACTGTCTCACAGATTTAAAATCAAAAAGGAACTAGCACAATGGTGAGAACAGGTCATTTCCACAGGGAGACTGAATAAAGCTTGAATTAAAACTACTTTGACTTGAAATCTCTATTCTATCGACAATGCATTAAAATGAATGTATGAACAACACCGATCAAATCACTCACAATCTTGATGGATCAAATTTAATAAAGGGACAAGTTGAGTTGAAATAAAAAGAGAAATGAAATCAATGTACCCTCACAGTTGAGGGATCAAACCGATAGACAGAAAGTTTAACTAAAAACCAACGAACCAATTTACCCCTACAGCTCAGGGGATGAGTAATCATAACTTTCCACAAACACCGGATCACTATTCTCACAGCTCAAAATTCAGACAGAAAATAAGTAACAGAAATTTAAAGTTGCTAAATCAGATTTCTATTGCTATTACTGAAGAACATGGATCAAAGTGAAACCGAAAAGAAATTAAAGAACTAAATCAAAGATTTGCATGGGGACTAACATGAACTAAATTTTTAAGATTACTGTATCCTACAACTCACTGAGTCGATCTCACTATCTCCCACAACCAAACCTCCCAAGAGCCCAACGATCTGAAATTAGAACTCTCCAAAGCAGTAAGACCTCTCGGATGACTTCACAGCAGAGATGAAACAAGAACACTGGATCGAGCCATTCTAAGCACAGAAGAACTGGAATCAAAATTAAATTCAACAAACGCCACAGGATCACCCAATGTAACAGAGGAGAAATAAGCAATCTAAACGCACAGAAATGGGAATCGCTCCCAACAGCTCCTGGGAATTCCTCACAGCAGCAACAATGAGAAGAAGAAGATGAAACAAAATTCTAAAAATTCCAATAGATCTCCATATGAACACGGAAGAAGATGCCAGCCATTGTCTTCATCACAGCAACCATCACAGAAAAAAAAGAAGATTCAAATTCCTACCTCTGCTCACAGCAAGAAGAAAGTCTCGAAAATACTGAACTAAAAACTCCAGAAAATACAGAACTCCAATCGAACCAAGAACAGATGCTGAAAGGAAATTGCAGAAGAAAAATAGAAATTCCACACAGAAGCAATAGCAAAAGCAACACAGAAGAAATGAGAAATTGATTGGAAGGAACTCTGAATACAGTAGAAATGGCAGAAGAAAGATTCCTTAAAAATATCTGAACTGGCGAAAGTCTCCTCTACTGCTCCATGGAAGAACAGAGAAATACAGGAACGAAACTAAAACTAAATTCCTCCAACCTCAAACCAGAGAACCCCCAAACATCTAAACGCTCTGCTCCAAAGAAGAAATTACAGAAAAAAAAAGGGAAACTAGAAATCTGAAAAAAAACCAACCCCTGGAGAGGAGGGCCTTGGGGTCTTCTTATAGGTACCCGGGCATCCTGCTTCCTCTCCCATCTGCACCTCTTCAGCTCCGCACCCGGATCGCCACCTCAGCACACACCCAGATCAGGCCGGCTCACTAGGTCGTACCACACCGCCTGCATCGCCAGCCGCTTCACACCGCACCAGGCGCACCCCTGATCTGCGCGCCCTGCAAACCGCCTCCATGCTTCACCTGTACATCGCCCATCGCATCTGGCCAGCACACATGACCCAGCCATACCACACCTCCATCGCTGCCCAGCCACCAGGGTTTCCATCGGCCACCTCAGATCTGGCCCAGCATTGCCATCACCTGGGCACACCAGGTCGCACACAAACCACCTTCACCGCGCCTGCAGCTCTGCTGCCATCAGGAGCTTCCACTGCTTGCATCGGCCGCACCTCAGCTCCATCGCGCCACAGAGCTCCTCTGCATGCGCATCCAGCAGACCCGGCCACCCTGGCTCCAACCGCCCTGGCCAGCAGCAGCCCCGCAACAACCCCTGGTCTGGCCGTCCCAGCCAGCTCACCAGCGCGCCAGCCTCTTCCTAGCTCCATGGCCCAGGTCTGCACGGCCAGCCCAGCACCACACACCTGGGCGCCCATCTTCACAGACCACCAGCCGCAGGAGATCTACACAGCCCTGGCCCAGCTCGCCATCACCCACAGGACTCCACACAAGATCCCTGTTGGCCGCTTCCAGCCTCAGCACAGCCCAAACCGCCTTAGCCCCAGCTTCCTCCGAACCTAATAGGATAAAGAAATGTTAGTGGTGGCCAGTGAGACGAGGGACGTGTCATGTTGGTATCGGTGGGATATTTTAACAATTTATTAATGGGATTAGGTGAGTTATTAAAATTTTTATTTATTTAAAATCTTTATCTATTTAATACTAAAAGATATTTATAATATGATTGTAAAAATATTTATATATAAGATTTATCTACAATTTTTTTATCTACTCTTAAAATGATATTTACAAAATTATTATTGTGACAAAATTATTTATTTACAACATTTATTTACAAAAAATTTTTATGTACCTAATTTTGTTAAAACAGTGATTTATTGACCCATCAACTAATATGTTCAAAAACTTAAACATGGATGAAATGAAAATTAAAGTCAATGTGCACATTATTTATAGACAAAGAACATCTAAAATTCACTATATGCATGAAATTTAACAAAAAATTTATGTAGTTATCAAGGACCACTTTTGATAAAAAAAAAAATACATTATTACATGTCCAAGAGAAAAGTACAACTACCTAGGACATACCCCGAGGGAGCATAAGTTCACACAACACAACAATCTCTACTGCTGGTGGTACAAGTCTGCCACAACACCTCCGCAAGCCACACAAGTGGCTAACACCTGAAAAGAGCTGTAGAGGAGTGAGCCTCAACAAGTCACTGACTCAGAAGGGACCTCCCAGAAACAACAGTCGAAAACTGAAGAGACCTCAACCCCAAAGGGTCTCATTAGCAACACCGATAGCCAAACCATAACATGCTCACAACAAACATGATTAAACTATAATTAAAATATAATCACACCAGCTAACACAGTCCTTGAAAAGTAAGAAGAAACAATAGGACTAGCACAGCACCACTAGTCCCAACAACTAAAATGCCTAGGCCACTAGCCTCACAGGCAAACCACTACAACAACTAGTCTCTTAAGCTACAAGCCTCACAGGCAAACCACTGCCTAGGCTACAAGCTTCACAGGCAACCTACCCATATAGGGCAACAGGACTGGCATCAGCAAGCCAATCCACCACCCACTAAAACCATAATTGGAAGCTTACCCAAAGAAGGGTAAAATACAACGTGCGGAAGGTCACACCACATGACCTCCACGAAACACAAGTCCACCTCAACACCTGAAGAGGCTGGTACATAATGTACCACAACACAAGCTACCCACAAAGGGTACAAGTACCTACTATTACGAGGTACCACCATAAAACCACAACCACAACTGTGCCACCATCGAGGCACTCCCCAATGGGTAAAACCTCAACCAGAATGTCACAACACACAAGCCACAACCAGTGGCAAAGCACGAGTCAGAAAGGAACGACGCCACCATACGGGAACGAACTACTGGTTCATGATGCCAGTATCCAACCCAGACAACACAACACAAGAACCACCTCTCAGTCTCGTAGACACGGACCACACAGTCCAGCTACAACTCCACAAACACACAAGTAAGCCAACTAATTGTGGAAACCAACCAACACCACACCTATAGACCACACAGCTATAGGTCCAAGCCTAACACCTTCAGGGACTCCGGCCCGAGCTCCCTAAAATGGGGCACTTGATACACAGGACTTACTGGGGACTAGTACGTCTACTGGTGTCCGTCCCCCAATCACGAGCGCACTACAAATGACTGCACACCCACAAACACAGGTCGCTGCCCCTTTAGGGATTTTACAATCATCATCCCTTCTCATTGTCTGCTCCTCAGCCGCATAGAAGACCGTGAAACGGCCACATGGGTGAGATATCACCATTGTCTTCAAGGCCCTTACAGTTTGGCAGTCTATTTCAGCGGCCGGCTTTGTGAGGCCTTCTGAGACCAGAATGAGTTCTGATTCCTCATCTTCTATTTGTGCAGTCAAACCATGTCTGGAGACTGAGGTATCGCATGACTGCACATCCATCTTCTTTGTTGGTGCAGGCTCTTCAGCGGCTAGTCTTGGTGGTGGTGGTGGAAACCACTCATTAGTGACGATGATCTCTTTTTCTTTGCCCTCCTGAGAGACTTGACTTTCTGAGTGCTCCGGTGAAAACCACTTATTAGCGATGAAGATCTCTTTCTCTTTGCCCTTCTGAGGAACTTGGCTTTCTGAGTGCTCCAGATACAAATTAACATCCAGGAGATGACACTCATAAACTTCAAATGGGTGCGTATCGGCAAAAGCCCTCTGCTCATCCCCCTCTTTGATGTATTTGATGCACTGGTGCAATCTTGATGGGATCACTCCGTTCTGATGGAGCAACAGCCGACCCAACAAAGCCTTCTTTTAAATATTAAGAAGCTGATGGAATTTCTGAATAAGTATTCTAACAGCTCGGGTCAGCAGATTAACGCATCCAAGAACTGCTTCATGATTTCTAAAAAAGCTTCTGTGCAGGTAATGCAACGTCTTATCAGGCAGACTGGGTTTAAGAGACAGCAGGGTCCCCTTATGTATCTGGGCGTCCCCCTTAGATCTGGTAGAACTCTAGCTGCAGACTTCAAATGTCTTATTGAGAAGACCAATCAGAGACTAGCTTCCTGGAAACCTAGACTTCTTTCTCAAGCTGGAAGAGTGGTTCTTATCAATTCTATCATTAACTCTATCCTGGTTTACTTGGCTTTATCCTCCTCCATTCCTAGGAGTGTTCTGAGCTATCTGGATAAAACTTTTGCATCTTTCTTTTGGAGTGGCTTGGATGGGGCGCATCGTAGACACTGGGTTCCTTGGCATGTGATCAAACGCCCTATAGATGAGGGTGGTTTAGGGGTTTGTGATTTAAAGCTGATGCAGCTGGCTTTGACTTTAAAATCCCTGTGGAACATTATGCATGGTTCCTCTCTTTGGGCCATCTATGCTAGAAGACGCCATCAGTCAACTAACTACATACTTCTTCCTGGCTATTTTTCTAAGGATCGGTCTGCAGCTCTCCAGATTATTAAAGATAATACCCGTTGGATCCATGGAAATGGGAGATAGGTTAATTTCCTTTCTGATATTTGGATGGGGGAGAGGCCCCTGATGGAGTCTCTTATATCGAACTATGATGGTGGCCAGGTTACGCTGGAGGAGGTGATTGTAAATAATGCACATTCAATCAGATCTTTTCTTCCTAATGGCTTACTGCAGGGAGTTTCTTTATCAGAAGAGGAGGACACATGTGTGTGGAAGGCTTCCAAGGATGGGATTCTTACTTCTAAATCGGCCTATGACCTGGTCAGACCTCAAAGTGTTCAGCGTCCTGCTCTTAAGAAGACCTGGCATCATTCTTTTAACAGGAGAGCCTCTATGTTCTGCTGGAAATTAATTAATAGAGCAGTACCTGTTCACCAACGTATTATGGAGTGTGGAATCCAACTAGCTTCTTGCTGTGTTTGTTGCAATAATCCTCAGTCTGAGGATCTCAACCACCTGTTCTTGCATGGAGAATTGGCGGTCTCTTTATGGCAGTGGTTGCTACCTTTGGTCCCTCTGAATGTCCATATCCAAGGCAGCATCACGGCTACTATTTGGCAATTCATGACTAAGTCCAATACTTCTTCACCTCTTGGTTTTGTGTCAATTCACTGCTTCATTATTATGCTCTGGGAAATATGGAAGGGGAGATGCCTGGCCAGGTTTGAAAACAAGAAAATTTCCTGGAAAATTGTCATCAACAACATCAGATCCAGCACAGTTCACTCTTTATCTAAAACTCAATTTTCGGTGGAGGCTATTCCAAAAGAGATTTGGACTCTTCATCAACATGGTTTCTTCCCTCAATGCCGGGTGAAGCAGTGTAAGTTCATTCGATGGATCCCCCCTATTTTTGATTTCTCCCTTAATGTGGATGGAGCTTGTAAGGGCAACCCTGGGGATTGTGGTGGGGCTGGATGTATAAGGGACAAACATGGCTCTGTGGTGATAGCGTTTTCTCATTATTATGGTTATGGCAACAGCTTGATGGATGAAGCAAGGGCGTTGTGTGATGGTCTTAGGCTGGCGGATTTCTTTGGTCTTCGTCTTTCTATGATCAACTCGGACTCCATGGCGTTGGTTACTTCTCTTAAGTCTGGTCATTGTCCTTCCTGGCGTGCCTACCGGTGGTGGCGAGATGCTCACTCTATGATCAAAAGGAAAGGTTATTCTTTGTGTCATGTGTATAGGGAGTCAAACTAACTTGCAGATTCTCTTGCTAATCATGGTTGTATGGCCAAAGAAAATAAGGCCTTCTGGGGTGCTACGTCTCTTCCTCATGTGTGCAAAGGTCCCACTAGGCTAGATAAAATGGGCCTATGCCATATTCGCCTAATGTAACTTTACCCTTTTATAGTGAATTTTCGGCCCAGGGTTTTCTCTGGTGGAGTGAGTCCATTCTCCCCCCCTGGGGGAGGGTGCACTCTCTTGGATTGAGTCCCTGAGGACCGCCTTCATTAAAAAAAAAAAAAGTACTTGCATTAATCACATGAAATCGAACTTTTGTCTTGAAGTCCCCCAGAATCAAGTCAAACTCCGCGACCCCCAAGGGAACCTCAAACTTCTGGTTGAAGCCTGCTATTCTTACATCGTGCGCTGGAGTGAGGTGCACATTGAAATGATATTTCTGATAGATCTTGTATGGTAGAATGTTAATTGTTGCTCCAGGATCTACCAAAATTTTGTTTAGGAGTAGCCCATTCAGTTGCCCTCTCATGTATAAGGGTCTATTGTGAGTAGTCATGGGGAAAAGCATGTCCTCCGGGGTAAATGTGATAGACTTCGCGTTGGAGATGGCAGCCTCTACCTGCATTTTTGCCAGGCAGGTTTCATATTGTGTAGGAGTTTGCAAAGTTGTGATCAACGCCTTTCTGGTCTCTTCACTTAGTGATAGAATCTCCCAAACACTGAACCGTGTAGGGATTTTCTTGAGCAGCTTGATGATCCTATTTTCTGCCCCGACATCATCCAACTTCAAATTTTCTTTGTCATTCGCACCATTCTTAGACTGAAGTCCACTGACTGGACTGTTTTGCTCATTGCTTGTTTTCTTTTGTGCTATTAGAGATTTAGACAGCATTTTGGTTTGTTCTTCCACTGCTAGAAACTCAGCAAAAGATGGGACTGTGCCCCTAGCTTCTTCATTTCTATAGAGCCCCAGAGGAGGTGGAACCTGCACCCCTCGCACTTCGGGTTCCGAGATTTTATAGGAGGGCTCCCCCCGAAACATGATATTTTGATTGCCTGGAGGAGGGCGTCCGCATTTTCTTCCAGATCTTGTTATAAACTCGGTCCCTGAGGCCCCGACTTGGTTTACATCGTTGGATGGGGAATAAACTGCTTCCTTATCGTGGTGTTCGACCAAGCCTGCCTTCTTTTTCTTGGATCTCTTCTTCTTTTTCTTTGGTTTTGTAGTTTCTTGCCCCCAGAACAGGTCTTCTTGGGGCTGAGGTGTCTCTTGTTCGGTAGGTGCTTCCAGGGTTAGCTTCTCGAGCTCCTCCCATGGGACATATTCTTGTAATTGGACGGGATGTCTTTTTGGTTGCTCATATTCATCTACTTCATCAATCAGCGCTTGCAAGCGTTCAAGTGAAGGGCTATGTAGCAACCTGAAAATTTTAATACTTAAAAATTCAAAATAATAATTTCTTTAAATCGAAATAATAGAAACATATGTACCAATATCGTATGTGCAAGAATACATCGGCAAATTCTTTTAAAATTATAAATCAACCTCAGACATTATTCCTAAGTGTTCTACTAAGAAATTCAAGCAACGAAAAATTCGATTGGCCAAGTGTACGTAACAATGCGACTAATTATCCAAATTAGGAAACTTAGTTGGAAAACCGTTACCACGGAAAAATAACGCGCCCATAAATTAAACGAACATATCGGAGAGACTTCCAACATCATGAAATGATTACCCATTATCAGAATTGGACCAATGGACCTCTCATGGCCATGAATAAATTCAAGTAAGAAAAATATAATAAATTCTGAAATTTTATTATTTCCCAATTTAAAATGGAGAATTCTCCTAAGTTAAATTCCAATAAATAATGGGCTTTGTTAAATGGACCCTCTAGAATTTATTGGACCAAAATAAGGATTTTTAAAAGGAGAATAATAGGAAAATACCCTAAATTCGTAACTTAAATATTGCTTAAATAAAAAAGAGATATTTAAGCATTAAAATAGCTAATTTAAGATAGAATTGGATTCCTAAACCCACCCTAATAGGTTAGCCATCAATTTGGATCCCAACCTAACCCAAATTGGATATGGCAAGCTTGGAAGGTGGAATTAAATAAGAAATCTCAGAATTAAATAGGAGTTAGAGTCCTATTAGGAAATAGAAACATAGGAAGCAGAAATACTCTCCTAAATCCCCCATGGCCGGCCCTAGCTCATTGCCAAGGGTTGCTGGACCTAGAGGAGAGGCCAAGGAGGAGGAGAACTCGTGGGGAAAAGACTCTCTCAAGCTCTCTCTCTCTTGTTCTTCAAGTTCTAGCACTAGAAGGGGAAAACGACTAAAGGTAGGCATCCTCACAAGTATAAATCCTAAAATTTCGTCTGTAGGTTGTTCCCCATCAGGGACAAAAGCCCTCTGGTTTCATAATTTTCCATCGAGCATATCTTTTGTTCTTGATTTTTGAAGATCTGTATTCATCATGACCCCGACCCTTCATCTTAAATATTGTTCTCCTTGCATACTCAACCCCACACCACGAAATTTTTATTGGGGATACTGATGTATGTTAGGCATCTTTTGCCCCTAAAAGCCCTAATTTCCATCCACCATGTTGCTCGAATTAAATCTTTCATCCCAACTGTGCATTGTTCTATGTTCATCATGAATACACTTGATTAAACCATGCTGAAACTTTTGTTATTTTCAAATTCCTATTTACTGGAAGTACCCTTGCATGTCTAGAGTCTTTTAAAATTGGTTTCATGAATTTTCATTAATTGTACAATTAGTTCTTATTTTCTGAACCACCTTGTGTCAATGTAAGGCAGTTCTGGACCGCAATCCAAGAACATGTCCTTTTCCTGTCGTACTCAGGTACAGGACCTGAGAACGCGACGGTCCGATAGGCCGCATTCTCAGGGCTATCGCGACAGCATCTCCCGTCACTATCTGATTGCGACAGGGTCTGTCATCGCGATCTGCCTGCCTGATCTTACAAGTCTATCGTGATATGTACAAGGCCATGTCGCGTTCTCAGTTGACCCCGTCGTGACCCTTACTGGGGTACGTCGCGACCTGGGACTTTTGCATGAAAACCCATAATTTGTGATGCTTTGACCCTCTACAGTGCTTGTACCCTCTATTAACAGTCATACACACAATAAATACACTTGTCATAAATTGAACATTTATGTGTGTTTAAAATATATGCACATGACCCCCTTCTATCTACAATTTCTCTTACACTTGCACTCACTTTAAACCATCCATAATAGCTTAACTTGGTATGAAATTATCTCATAATACATCTAGTAATATATTCCAATTATATAATTGATTGCCCTATTTTAAATGAACTTGTCTACGATTCTCGCGAGGTTTTGGGAATACCGATACCGACGCTCCACTGTTCTAGAATTCCTTTAGAACGTCGAGCACTTATTTCTATATACACACACTCTCTTGACTTGGATGAACTCTCTGTTGGATACTCCTTCTGCCGAACTAGTAAATCCTTGTTCAAGGCCTCCGTAAGTCTCCTCTGTCTATGGATTCCCACATGGTCGACGAGTTGGTCGTACCCTAACACCTATGACACCTCTAGGGATCAGCAAGATCCAAACGGCCTTCGTTTCTCTCGCTCTTATCTTGAATCACGCCAGACCTCTGGACCTGTGCATAACGAGGCCAACGGAAGGGTTGTGTATTCCACCTGACTGCCAACACCAAACGCGTGTGTTGTGCAACTGTTGCTATCGTTCGTTATTCGACATTTCATGTGCAATGTCCACTAGCTCTCATCAATAGTCTACTCGCTCATCTATTCACGTTCACTCTACTATCTCGTCTGTCTCGTCAATTCAACTAGTACTCTCTTGGTACCTTTTGAGCTGTGTGGCTCCTACTGTTTTGAACAGTTCATGACTGTCTAGCGCTAAAATGGGTCTTATGACTCTACTGACTTGAATGCATACTACTGAGGGCACGGGAAGTGTCTGAGGGTCTCCAATCTAGTCCTGGGGATAGAGAGCCACCTGAAAATACCTGCAGGGGCTAATGACGATGTCTGCATTTGCACCGGTTCTGACTGACTGTTCTGAATTAGCTAGACATCTGACTGTTATACTGTTACTGTTAGTCTGTTAATTTAGACATACTGCACTGTTACTGTACTGCCACTGACTGTTACTGAATTGTTACTGTCCTGTTATTGAGTGACTCCTGTCGTACTCTCCCCTTGCTCTATTTGTTACTGGCTATCTTGAGTCATCACTTTCTATCGTGACATAATCATGTTCAAAGTGCCATATTCTCTCGTTATCTATTGACAATAAAAGTGCTATATTTTCTCTCGGTTATCTACGGATAACCAAAGTGTCATTACTATTTCGATTGACGAAAGTTAATCAAAAGTGCTATACTATCTCGATTGATGAAATCAGTCAAAGTGTAATTTACTCTTTATATGACCAACTACTATCTCTCTCCTTGCTATACATGTCGCTTGCTATTTCTTGACAATGTTGTTACTTGCTATTATTGTTATCGTTACTATCGTGACTTGACTTTAATTATCGTGCTATACTCGATTCATCTGCTATTTGAACCATGTTACTTGTGCTATTACTTTCTCGATTTTACATGACTCTCTCTATCATTTGTTACTCTGCCATTTAAAGCATTAATCATTTAAACCATGCTTGACTATTAAGATTTAAGTCCTACTGGGCGTTATCGCTCACCCTTCGTTATTTGTTATTGTGTCTCAGGTAAGTCGGACAATGATGTTACACACATCAATGGGACAGGACCAGAGTGATGAGCGACCTGGAGTCAGTTGATGAAGTTACCCTAGTACCATGGAGTCCAATAGTTATTGCTTTAGATTTCTTTCTAATGTAGTGATGTCAATGAGCCTTGTGCATGGCTTCGAATTAGTGGTTGTAATAGTCTTAGTGATTTTATAATGAAATCAAGAGTTATTCCAATTATTTCATTAGATGCTCTGATGTTTGCATCTGTATGCACAATTTACGTTACCATACTCGTTGCTCATATTTCCCTTCAATTTATTCCGCTGCTAAATTGGAGGGGCGTGACAGGCTGCTCCCTCTGTACAGTGGTAAAGGTGTTTGACGCCTTCTATTGCCAGGGTTTCTTTGGATGACAACCCTTGGTTCTATTGGGTGCCATATCGGGGTGACAATTGGTGCAGGCGGCTGAGGTGTCACCCCCCGAATATGCACTTTTGGAGCCGGCTTCTTGTCTGGTCTCTTCATTGCCTTGTTGGGTACTCTTTGCCAGTCTTCCTGCTCCCTAATTGAGGCGTGGACATGACTTTCATATGTTTTCACTGTGCTGGCTTTGGAGATCTCTTCTGGCAATTGTTGATACAGGGAGATCATGTTGATTGTAGCTTGCTGGGCGGGTAGCTCATGTGGCTGGGGTGGATCAACCTTGTAATCCCCCATTTGCAATTCCCCCTTCTTAATTAAAGACTCCACGATGTCTTTGAACACATAACAGTCTTCCAAAGGATGCCCCAAGATTTGGTGGTACAGACAGTACCGGGGATCGTCCTTCTTTGCAGCCTGGTCAGGTCTCTTAGGTGTTGGCAGGGTGATCTTGTTATATCTGATGCCCCAATCAAACAACGTATTGATCTTTTCTTTGGGGAATGAGTATGACTTCCTCATCTTGTATTGGAAAGGGATGACCTTTCTCTGCGACTCAGTTTTATTGTCAGAGGATCCAGCCACTGCCTTGCCTCCGTCTCTTTGATTTTCAAAAGTTTTGAGGTCCACCACGTGCATCTCCTTCCCAGCAGGCTTCTTATCGACTGACCTGCTCTTTTGACTCGTAAATGAGTTGGTGGAGTATTTCGCCAAAAATGCTTCTATTTCTGCCACCACACTGTTCAGCTTGTCGAATGACTGGATCTCCATTCCGATCATCCTTTCCAATATTTCTCTTTTTAGGCTTTGCTTGCATATTTGAACTGCATCTTCTTGGTGAGGAGGACGCTTACATCTCATACTAAGGTTCCTCCACCGCTGGATGTAATTCAGTGCTGACTCATCATTTTTCCGTTTTGTTGCATAGAGTTCAACCACTGTGACCTCCCTCTCGAAAATGTAGAATCTTTCTCTAAATTTCTTTTGCATATCGGTCCAATCAGATATGGACCCTGCTGGCAGACTGAAGTACTATTCAAATGTCAGACCTGTTAGGGAGGAGCCGAAGAATTTCAACAAGTACGGCTCATCAGCCGCCAAATCCCCCATCACATTGATGTAATAGGCTATGTGTTCCTTTGGAGATCCTCGCCCGTTGAACTTATCAAACTTTGATGGTTTAGTAATGCCTGGAGGCAATCTTTTCACGGCATGGTGTGCGGGGTAAGGCACCCTATACACATCAAAAGGCATGTGCTCTCCGTCTCCCCGCTTGGCGAGCTTCATTTTGATCATTTGATCTACCATTAGCTTGCTGATGGTGGCAGGGTCCACTTGTTGAGGATAGAAGTGGGCTGGTTGATTGTTTGGAGTGTTTATAATGGCTACCGGGGGCAGCTCTTGACTTTCAAATTGCTACTCAGGAGCATGAGAGGGCAATGACTATTGCTGTATGGAATAGCCTTGTAGCGGCTGATATGGCTGCTACTGCTGTTGGAAGAACTGTGGCGGCAGGAGTTGGTATTGAGGCTGTGGACGTTTGATAGCCCACAAATGCGTTGTTAAACACGTGGATATCAATCTTAAATTAATCGACCTACACTAAATATTTTGACAATAGTTAAGTGGTAAGAACCGAGTCGATCTCATAGGGAAATAGATTTTAGCTTTGAAAATCTTAAGTTTTAAATTAGAAAATAGGGTTGAAAATCTTACATCTAAATCCTAAAATTGACTTAATCAAAAACAAATCTAAACCAAATGGTACTTGATTAAAAAGAGAAATAGAGAGTTAGAGAGAGGAGATAGAGAAGAAAAAGCGAATAGACAGACAAGGGGGGGAAATAACTAACATGTATGTGCATAAAATATAATAATAAACTAAGCTAAAGAGAGAGAATGAGAGAATGAAGAAAAGATAGAGAGGGAAGATAATAATCGACTAAGGAAGAGAGAAGAGAAAAACTAGCAAAATTTATTTAAATACTAAAAATACAGTGTTCTAGTCATCACATGAAATAAAGAAAATAGAGAACTGTAGAAAGATGCAGCGGGAACTGTAGATCCGCGTGTTACTGTAGCATCGCTACAATACTGCTGCAGTAACCGCGAAGAAAAAGGCATGCCCTTGTGCTCTACGTGAATGCATGCACATAGAGAGGAAAAGAGGCTGCGGAGGGTCTGTAGACAGCAGGTGGTAGCAGGCGCGGGCGCAAGCACGGGTGCAGGTGCTGGGCAGGCAGGTGCCGGGTGGGAGCGGGCAGGCGCGAGTAGCAGGGGGCCAGTGCGGGCATGGGCGATGGCCTGGGCGGGCGCTGCGCGGGCACTGCCGAGCGCGGGCATGTGCGAGCGTCTATGCGCACAGATCTGAGAGAGAGAGACCAAGAGAGAGACAGAAGAAGAGGGGGACGAAGAGAAGGAGAAGAGAAGGGGCAAGCGCCAGAGTGGGGGAGAGAGATAGGAGGTAAAAGATGGGAATGCAAGAGGGAGGAGAGAGTTTTATAAATTAGATAGAGAAAAGAGAGGAAAGAGGAGAGAGAGATTTATTGGAAAATAGAGACATATTTTAAAAGTGAGAGGGAGTTTTGAAAATCGAAAAAAAAAGAAAAGGAATGAAAAAGATATTTAAAATCAAAATCTCTCTTTATTATCTCTTGATCCAATTAGATCCATTGGCCCATTTGAAACCTCATTTCTTAACCCATTAATCCTGCAAACACAACACAAAAACGGTTTAATCAATTATGACACTTATACTCAAATGAGAATAGAATCTTACGAAACTATCAATTATTTGTCAATAAAATTACACAATTATTTATAACAATTACTTAATTATCACACCCCCCAACTTACTCATTGCTAGTCCCTTAGCAATACACACAAGTGAATAATACGGACACACAAGAGTTCAAAACATCATACTTCATGACAAGAAAGTAAGAATGAGAATACTTGATCATAAGTATTTCAAGTTCCAGTCGAGAGTGTCAAAGGCAAATATGTCAGTTCATGTCATTAGACAGTTCCTCAAGATACACTCAAAATGTCATGAATTGTTTTTTTTTTTTTTTTTTTGCTTGAGCATGAATAAGAGGATGCATTGGGCTTTTTACATATCACTCAAGGATGGTATCAACTCTACACTCCTTAAATTCGATCCTTGAATTACATGTAACTTTCACTCTGCCTAGTCCTCTTTTTCATGCTCTTTTTCTTTTCTTTTCAGTTACATGGTGTTGTACTTCCCTTCATTGTTTGGCGCGAGCCTCAACACTTACCTTAGGAGTAGTAGGCTTGGTTACTAAGATCAGGGGCATTTTCCATATTTTTTCGCTACTACTCTCTTTATATATATACACACACATTTGCACATTTATTTGTAGGCAGGTAGTTTTTTCCTCACGATTGGTCTTCAATAGGAGTGTAGAATATCAATCAATCAACATGAATGTTAGGTAAAACTCTCATCATCCATCTGAATACTCCTAACGATATTTTAATGTACTAATGGAATTTCAAATGTATCCTGAGGAGGCTGCTAAGAACATAATTAGTTAACTTACCCTTTAACTCATCACTTTCATAAGTACACACTGTGAGTCAAGCTAGAAAAAATTTTCTTGCATGAAATATGAAACATGAAGCACAATGTTAGGGACAAAAATTTGAAATACAATTTGTCTCTCCCCCCAACTTGAATAACATTGTCCTCAATGGCATAAAAGTAATGAAATAGAATAAAGCCAACGTAAGTTAAGAAAGGAGAGATGCAACCTGATGATCACATGAGGGCAGTTGCACAATAGCTTCATCCAAGGATAGTGGGGCACAATAGTTTCATCCAAGGATAGTGGGACTCCAAACACCTAAGATACAAAATAAAAACTAAATCAAAAGAAATCAATTTTCCTAAAAATAATGGGTTGCCTCCCAACAAGCACTAAGTTTAATGTCTTCAGCGAGACACATGGAGGTAACAGGCTCACGTAACACCCCCAATCAATTGACGCCAAATTCTTGCTTTGTAAGGCATCATCAGCCATGGTGGGTCAAGCGGTCCAAATGCACCCTGCATATCAGTAAAGGATAGAGAAATTGGGGCATTCATGATCATATCTTCAATTAAGAAATATTCATTTGTACACTTAAGATTTTTATGTGTGTTGAGCACTTCAATTTGGACTTTATTATTTTCACCATTTTCACCCACAACTTCCATTTTCAGATCCTCTTTGATGATGTTGAGGTCAGATTGAGTTGAATGCTCAGAGGATTGTTTGAACTCCACAGGTTGACTTGTGTTAGAGACAATATGATGATTTGGAATGAAATGGTTATGATCCTTAACACAATGATGTTTGAAAAGTTGAAGTGGAGTTGACCAATCAGCTAGTGGTAGCATGTCCATAGATATATTGGATTTGCCAAGGTCAGGGAGGGGTAAAAGATCCACATCCTCTCCTAAATCAAGAGATGCCGAGTTAGAGTTAATTTCAGACATAATCTCCAACTCCTCGCTTAACCATGAAGAATGATTGACAACTTCACTCAATCCCATCTCTACACCCACCTTTTCTTCATCCCTCACTTGGGTTACGGTCACCTCAAACTCAGGAAGGGAAAATAGTAGAATTTGATCATCATCTGGCTTGTCCACTTCCTTTTCTTCTCCCCCTAACTTAAGATTAACACACTCAACACATCTCATCTAAAAGGTAGGATTGGGCTTGAGTTGCTCTGTTGCTCCTGGCTGATTTTGGTTCTAACATCCCACTGATATGAATCTTCAATACCCCCCAAACTATTTGGGCCAACAATGATATGAGTGTCTTTAGGTTGGAGAATCTCAAGTTGACCACATGGGCTAGCATGGTGGTCGAATCCAAGTGAATGATTTTCAAACATTGTATTAGAGTAACTAGACAATTGGCCCAATTTTATTTCCACTTGCAGGGTGGCTTTAGCAAGCTGGCTTAGTTGGGTTGTCATCTTGGAAATGGATTGATTTTGAGTCAGGATTATTTGTTCCATTTGATCAAGCATTTCCTTTTGGAGATCGGTTTGTGCAGGAGATGTGTAGGTGGGCTGGGAATCAAGCTGGGATGAATAGAAATTTGGAGAATACTCAGACTGATGGTAAGGTGACTGAGAGTGTAATGGTTGTCCTCCACATTGGACTTGATGAGAAGAATTGTTGGAATGTGAAGCCCAATTCTAAGAATTTTGAATAGGAGGGCTTTGGACTTGGGCTTGAATAAGTTGATCTTGAAGTGTCAAATGTGGCATTACTTCACCAAGTTGTTGGAAAGTTGTGCCATCTGGAGCATCTGATAAACGCACAGACAAATCAGTACCATAGAACTCTTGATCAAACCATGATATGATTTCACTACCTAGAAAGGGGCCTTGAACCTCTCCTTGTGAATCTTGGTAAAACAAACTCAAATTTTTTGGAGAGACACCCAATTCAACTTTTGGATAGGGAGTGGGTGTGGAGAACTCTTGTGCAGTTGGGGCTTGATCATGGTTGAGAGATGGCCATTAGCTAGGAATGGAATACTCATTATCATAATGGGCATGGTCAACCCACTTAGTACTATGGGCCTGAGAGGATGGAGATGAGGTGTGAAGTGGGTCAACATATTTCCTTCATCCTGAATCATGTATGTGATCTATAATTGGGTGACCATGAAGATGATGGACTTGAGTCCATTTGGAACCATTGGCCTGGTAAGTAGGGTTGGATGAATAAGGTGGGTTAAGTTAAGAGTGAATACCTTAATGGGCTGACCCAATTTGCCTAATTGATGTGCCAATTTCATAACCGTTATTATCAACCCACATAAATCCTTTTTTTCTTTTATTTTTTTTAAATATTTTTTATTATTTTGAAAGATTTGAATTTTTTTTTTCAAATAAGTTAGCAAACAATTAATCCTATGACACATATGGTTCCCTAAGACATAAAAATTTGATTTCTCACTAATCAACTGAGGCCCAACTTAAATCCACTCTCAAGCCCATTAACTGGCCAGGTAAGAGGTGGGAAAGTGGGATTCCCCCTGCTATCACAGGGACCTAATTAAGTAACCCTTTGTCCACTTAGGCATTTGCCTATGAACCTCTAGCCTTAGACATCAGTCTCCAAACTTGATAGTGGGCCCAAGTGGGCCTAAGTCTCAAAGCAAACCTTAGGTCAAGTTTCTACTTTCTTTTATTGGGCTTGGGCTGGTGAGTGCAATGGTGGTAGTTTTTGGGCCAAGGAAGGATGATGAAATCCCCACCTTATCTTATTAATGGGTTTGCCCTTAAGATGTTTTCACATGGAGTGAACAACCAAGAATCCAATTAATGGGCTTGCCCTTAGGATGATGAAATCCCCACCTTATCTTATTAATGGGCTTCCCCCCCCCCCCCCCCCCCCCCGGAGATGAGGTACCTCATCGCCATCTAGGCGCGGCGCTGGCTCTCCTTCGTCGGCGACCTCCCGGTAGTCCTCCGCTCCGATGGCTATGGTTGGGGAAGAGAGGCAGATGTGCGCTCGAGCTCCTCCCGTCCGCCGCAGATAACGACAGAACAGACCAGGGGCGGTGGGTAAGAAGGGTCCTATTTATGGTTGGGCTTCTAGTGCTGGAGATCTGCGCGCTGACAGCGGCGACAGGCTGGCGGACTCGGCGTCGGTGGAGGAGATCGATTTCCTCTGTGAAGGAATGGGGACAAGCTTTGTCTAGACGGGAGTGGTTCAGGTACGTTTCGTGCCCGCCGCCGCCCTTATCGAACGGCGACAGCGTAAGGAGCTTCATCTTCCTCGGTGATGGTGAGGTGTAGCCGACGTTGGCGGAGTATGGCACAGGAGACAAAAAGTAAGAGTAGGAAAAACGGAAAAGATGAAGGCGGGGGCTGCAAGGAACAACCAAACAGTGCGTGTGCGTAAGGACCTCCCTCTTCTTCGGCGATGGTGAGGCGCAGCCGTTGACGGAGTAGGGCAGAAAGGGGGGAGAAAGCGAGAGTAGGGAGCGAAGGTGCACGGGGGCTTCAAGACAAAAAGGGGGGAAAAGCGATTCGGGGGAAAAAGAATAAAAAAAGAATATACCTACTATAACATTTATTGTGTAGGTATATTTTTTATCTGGCGTAAGTATATCCTTCTAATACCTACAACTATCAAACGCATAGGTATATAGTGTAGGTACAAGTCAGTTTTCTTGTAGTGGGAGGTGCTGTCGATTTTTTTCCTCGCATTGGGAATGGTGGCTCGGTGAACCAACGACTGTCCCATACGCTATGAGATTTAACACGGGTCGTATGTTCACCCGTGTCTATCGATAATCTCTGAATATATTTATGCCGACATGGCCGCGGGGTAACTTGCATCGTGATCCGGCACCATTGGCAAATATCATGACGCCATTGTTTGGCGAATATTGTCCCGTGGGTGTCACCTCGGATTCATAGGTGGGCGTACCTAGGTATCATCCCGACATGCGGTGGGCAGGGGTGGTTACCATCAAGTCGGCTTATATCGTACGACTGAATTTCTGCCAATTTAAATTTTATTTCGTCGATCGTGATTTCATCGGCTTGTGTAACATGCATGCATGTATGTGCACGAATGAGACAAATAAATGCCGGTACGGTGTACGTCCCTTGATCGACGAATCAAACACGAGAACAAACAAAAAAAAAATAAAACAAACAATAGAAATAATAAAAAAAGAGAAAATCAATGAAAACCAAATGGCAAGGAGTAATAATAAAAAATTATGAATAAAGTGAAATGATAACAGCAAGCAATCAGGGAAAATAAATCAACAAAAAAAATGAGATGAACGGATGAAAATATTAAAAAAAATTAAAAAAATAATAATAAAAAAATAAAATTTTAACTAGACTGGTGGTTGTCCCACTGTAATATTTTTCACATTAGACCACCGTTCAATTTTCCCTGGACACCTACGTACACTCCCGGGCCCCGCCGTTCAGCCCCCCTACCGTCTAGGTGCATCCCACATGCACATGCACACCCACACAGAAGGCCGCCGTTCAGCCTACCCCTGCGCATTTACATAGATTTCAGCTGCCACCGTTTAGCCTTTCCCCTTGCATACACATTGGCCTCCACCGTTCCACTTCAAACCCACGTGCATATGTACAGTTCCCCCACCGTTCAAACCCCAATTGCCCAGCCGCCTCATCACACACACACCTCACTCCGACTCACCTCACGCACACCTGCACAGACCAACTCCCAGCCAAACCCTTGCGCCTACACAAACTCCCATACAAATACACACCCCATGTGCACAACCATGCACATGTACATCTGTATACATGCACAAACCCATTAAAAAAAAAATACACACACAGGCCGTTCCTTTTCATCCCTCCCATTTAAACAACCAGAACAAAAGGTACAATGAGATTAATAAGATAATAGTTGATGAAGCAAAAAAAATCATAAATTATAATATAAATGATCAAACCAAATCATTTAAGATAAATTCAATTGTCAAAAGTTCAAATCAAATTCAAAGAAAATCGCAGCATGATAACTTCATATCAAGAGATAATAATCAAGGGAGATCTCAAATCAAATAATAAAGAGATGTGAATAATTTCTAATCAAATCCCACAACACCCAAATAAATGCAACAATAAAATATAAACATCAAAATAAACTCAAAATTAAAAATAAATAAATAAAACAATCCTAAACCAAAGGAATTAAATCAAATAATTTCAGACTAAATATTTTAACCTGGAATAAGAGTCCAAATAAATTACAAACTCAAATAAGTACAAAGAAATAAATGGAGAAGTATGAAATCAAATAAAAGTCCCACATCAAATCAAATAATCAACCCTAATAAAAGACCAAGCACAATAAAAAAAGGACAAATTAATTAAGAGTTTCTAAAAGATATTTGACTTATTTTCTAGTTCCTGACAGAGCTATAACTCATTACAGTAAGTATTATCTCCTGTTACAGTATACGTTAAATCATGTTACAGTAAGGACCTCTCTATTACAGTTAGGGACTTCTAATTAATTTCTCCTAAAAAAATGCAAGAGACCCAAAAGAAAACAAAGCAAATCAAATAATGTTGAAATCAACCCAATCCCTATAATAGTTCTGAAATAACATCAAAAATGCGTCGGGTGTCATCTTTTGGTCGTCTCACGTTAGGCGCAATTAAATTTACATCTTCACGCATATCTTTTATCGGATGTTTCTGTTAAAGGTCACGAGACTCTTTATTATGGCGATTAATCAAGAATTTTCCCTCTCAGAAGGATATAATTAACGTTGTTACGTTTAGGCAACGGCGGGATCTTGGTCCCGACCCGATCCCTACTTTCGTTTGACGGAGTCAAACGGCGCACAAATAGTCCTAAAGACTCTCGGAGGTAGAACATGTTGTCACTTCGGTGACTGACACGCCTGCGCTATGCGATTGTAGGTTCATCTCTCGACACTACTGCTCAAGTAGCACCTGACGGGACTTAAATTCGCAATGTGCATCAACACACACATTAAAACATAATAATTCTTTTTTAATTTTAAAATATTGCGATGGAATTTAAAATTTTTCCACTTCCACACGGCTGTAACACAAACTTTTATTTTTCAATAAATGCAGATCCTTATCCTATAGCCGCCCTACGCCTTCTTCCCTAAATTTGCATCCCTCTTTTGCGAGTGGAGATCCTCTCCACTCCCAGCAGGAGGGGAGCCAGTCAGTACAAAGGGAGTTTGGTTTTTTTTTTTTACCCTTGCATTTTTTTTTTACACAGGGACTTAACCCAAATAAGGGTGGCATTATTTCCCTGGTTAAAACAAAAAAACAAAAAAAAACCTAAGAGTCTAAAAAAAAAAAAAAACCAAACCATGCATGTGCGCCCGTGTACTGACGGGGCGCCCCCTCCTGCGGGGGGTGGAGAGGATCTCCACTCCTCTTTTGCTCCCAGTTTGCCACTCCGTCGCGCTATATATGCCTCCCTCTCCCTTCTCTCTCTTCCCTCCCCTTCCCATCCAGCATTGCCCTCTCCACTGCTCCTGTGAGCAAAGCAGACCGCCGTGCGGCCCCGGCACGCCCCCTTGTGGCAACCACCGGCGTCAAACGATGTTAAACAGAACAAATTCAACAATGACATATCCACCCCTTATCTGTTCCAAGGACAGTATGTCTCCCCACATCTCATCATGTAGGGATCATAAGTAACGAGTTCTATTTGAAGAGGATATGTTTGAATCCATTGAATGAGATATCCCAGTTATAAAGAAAAAGAATGAGATAACCTTTAATTATACCCCTTCTACTCTTCTACGTACCTGCATGGATGGAGAGGATTAACTGGAAAGACATGGTGCAGATGTTAATTTGTCGCGTTAGATGTGGTCACCCTCGCACAACGATTTTATGTATGTGTATGCATGTTTGTGTATGGCACAGATTATATAGTGTAGTCCACTAGTCCTCTTGCCCCTATACATCAGTGCAAATTTTGGACTTTTATGCTCTAAAATTATTAGTCCATAGGCATTATACATGTAGCAACAATTTAATCTCCCTTAACGCGTTCCCAAGTTCCCACAGTGGGCAACAGACCCCCAGCTTCCCTTCTACTCCAATTGTCATCATCATCTTTTATTGTATTCCCCTTTACACAGCCAAACAGCATATCTGATATCTTCTATACTGCTCCAGTACAGTAGCTAGCATCTAATTAGAAGCCTTAACGCGCGCCAGTGATGTGGAATATGGGCTGGATTTGTCTAGTAGCAGGGCCTACTTCTCCAGGTCGTCCTCGTCGCCAGAGGAGGACCCGGCGCTGGCCACCCTCTGCTGCACGTTCTTGTAAGTGTATCGGCTGGCGAGATACACATAGAGACAGAGGTTGGCACCGCCGATGGCTGCGAGCAGCCAGTAGAAGTTGTCGACCCGGCTCTTGTTCAGGTCCTTCTCAAACCACCCCTTCCCCAAACGGGAGGTGACCTTGTCGACCACCGTGATGAGAAGGCTGCTCAGAAAGTTGGCGGCGCCGATGACACTGAGATACAAGCCTATCCCCAAGCTGCGCATGCTGTCTGGCACCTGGTCGTAGAAGTATTCCTGCAGCCCCACCAGTGCGAAGCCGTCGGCGAAGCCCAAAATCAAAAACTGTGGGGCCAGCCAGAACACGTTCATTGGAGTTGACCCTGCTATGCTGCTACTTGCCTTGTCGCGCCTCTCCTTCTCCACCACGGCGGCCACGACCATGGCGATGACGGCGAATGCCATGCCGATGCCGATCCTCCTTAGGATGCTGATGCCCCTCTCGTTACCCGTTTTACGCCGCATGAAAGGCACCAATAGTTTATCATAGATGCAAACAGAGATGAGCATGCCGAAGGCGGCGAGAGAGTAGATGGAGGCTGGGGGAATGACGAAATGCTTGCCCAGCTTCCTATCCATGAGCACAGCCTGCTTGATGAAGAATGTGGATGTTTGTGCGACAGAGAGGCCGAAGGCAATGGTGCCCAGCCAGATAGGCACCACGGCTACCACCAGCTTTGTCTCCTCCACCTGTGTCACCGTCGCCAGTGTCCACGGATTCCTCGCCTTCTCCCCGCCTTCCCGCTCGACGATGGCGGCCTTGTCAAGGAACCGGAGCTTGCTGGTGTGGCACAGAAACCTCTTCTCTGCCTTCTGTGACCTGGGCACCTCGTGGAGCTCTGCGGGGTCGGCCGGGAGGGACAAGTGCCGCTTGGCGAAAGCCGCCACAATGACCTGCAGCAGCGGCGTCAGGGGGCTCCCCTTGGGCGTCCGAAAGCGATAATACGGCTTGCCCAAGTAAAAGATGACGAGGGTGCTGGCCATGATCGCCGTAAGAATCACATAGGAGATGCCCCACCCCACGTGGTCCTGCACGTAGACGACGATGGTGACACCCAGGACCAGCCCACAGCAGAGGCCAAAGTTCCACCAGTTGAAAAAAGACATTTTCTTCTTCCTCTCCTCAGGGTGGTCGTCGTCGAACTGATCGGCGCCGAAGCTCTCCAAGGCGGGCTTATGACCGCCGGTGCCGACAGAGATGAGATACATTGCTATGAAGAAGACCACCTCGTGCACCCTCAGGGAGTTGCGGCGGCACAGAGACCCCTCGCAAGGCTTGAGACTCGGGACGAACCGGGATAGAGTCAGGAGGCCCAGGCCCTAATACAATTTTCCATGGAAAGATCAGAATCATATCAAATCCCATATGTAAGAGATCGAGCTAGGTTTGAAACTCTGATGGGTACCAGTAGATAGATCACGGTGGAGGCCATGACCGTGCAGAACCGACCCAGATAGGCGTCAGCGACAAAACCTCCGAGGAGGGGCATGATCGTCGTGATCCCCGTCCAGTAGTTCACATTCTTTGCGGCCGTCTTAAGCTCCTCTTGAAGGACCTTAGTGAGATAGACGATGAGGTTGGTGGACAGGCCGAAATAACTCAGCCTCTCGCTAAACTCGATGCCTACAATTATCAACAAAGGGCAAGAAATTAAGTATCAGTCTTGATCATCACCAGTGAGCTTATCTATAATATATATGTAGGTTTTCGCAAAATTAATCTGCAAAAGGAGGAAAGAGGTGATGGGTGACGTGTTTTCATACCTATGATGAAGAGAGCAGCCCTCCATACACCAGTAGTGGCCCTGAGAGGAACTCTCCCTCTATGATCAGCAGATGAGTCATACACCCATTTCTCCCGATCCTCCTCCTCTTTCATCCCCTTAACAGAAAGCTCCACCTCCATGCTCGACAGAGATCAGGTTTCAATTCCCTGGCACAAGAAGGTGAAGAGCTGCGACAACCTGGCGGGGGGGGGGGTGTTGTGTTTAGCAGGTGGCAAAGGGAAATAGCTCGAGCAAATTCAATAACTCAGTGCTCACTTGTGGATGAGAAGAGGGGGAGCCCTTATGCCTGCTTATATAATTATCCCATCCGCGTGACATTTTTCTTGGCTTTCTCTCACATGTTGCCCTCTTTGACGTGGACCCATCATCATGCATATGGTAAATAGATTAAATCCTTGCACTTTGTTAAGGGGTCGCCGTTGGGGTGCTGGCAGGGAGGTCGGGGTGTGGCGGAGGAATCGGATCCCTGGGGGTGAACGGGAGCTTGTGTGGCTGGGTGTCAGTTCAAACACATTATTGAAAAAGGTGTCCCCATCTGTAGGGTGGACCGTGAAAGGCCCAACTACAAGTCCACATATACATAATGTAATCCCCCTGTTTTCGATTAGACAAGATATACACCGATGTGTGGTCGCCTGCACCTTCTTCGGCTGATGCCCGCCTCGATAAGAAAATTCCGTCATATCTGGCCCCTCAAATTCCCTTGTCCTGCTTTAGGAAAAGCTGTGTAATGAATATATACTAATTAGGACTCGCGGGGTCTAATTTGTGTTCCCTTATTTATATAAAGAAAGCTCTTAATTTTACGTTGCCAAATTAGTTGCAAATTATCATATCGTGTAATAAATAAAATCCACCCGCTTTAGCTTTGTGGACAGCATGCAATCGGATATATGTTCTAATTGGCCTTGCATGTGCACATATTCCTTCTGGAGGGGGAGGTTGTGTGTGAAAGCATGCATATCGGGGAACTTGTTTCATGGAAGAAACATACGGCAGAGCAGAAGAACATACACCGCGGACCATTGTCGGAAAATCCCTTCTCTGCAGCAATTTAAAATGGGATTCTAAGCAATAATCTAATCCAGCATGCATATGGAATGTCTTGTTGCACCGGACAATTTGTGGCCAGTCTCACAAAGTGCAGACCTCTTCCTACTGGGGCAAGGGAATATGTAGCAAAAGTCATCTACGAAACCTTATGTAAACGGCTAATGAGCCGTCTATCAAATAGTCTACGAAAAATCCATCTACAAAATATATGTAGATAGATACCAACAGCCTCTAGTAAAGGAGGATATGTGGACGGTTATAGTCATTTATTATTATTCATGGATGACTACATAGCTGAAAAACATCTACAAAAATATATGTAGACAGCTAGCACATGTGTCAACATAAGTTTACGTAGACGGATGTAGTGTTATAAAACCATTTCCCTTGGGTCGAACGTTTGATGATGATTTCAATTATTATTATTATTACTGTGGGATGAACATGCATTTAGTTCTAGCTCCCTGCTTCTATTTGCCTACAGAGGGTCAACCAATATTAAACACCCAATATTTATATGCATGTGTCTGCCGACAACGTGGTGTGGAAGGTTAATGTGGTACTGCATGCGTTAGTTTAGGCACCTTTTGGATCACCTGGGTGGAACCTGCATCGTGACGTCCAGTTAATGGAGGTTGTTTGGGAATGTGGGAAGCAAGAAAACAAAGTTAAAATCAAATCACTTATCCTCGACTGGAATAGTTTTTTTTGCTGGTGATAGTGTTCCACCTACTAACCTAATAATACCCAGTGCTAGCTCCATTAATTCTACTCAAGAACCACTTCATACACTCGCCACTGTATCTTTTTTAATGTGGTTATAGAACATGGCAGGAGCCTCAGGGCTCCTCCCATTAACCAAAAAAAAAAAAACTATTTCCAATCATACGATGTCATATGTACAGTTCTTCTTGTTCAAACGTCAAGACTAACACAGACGTGTTCAGCCACTATAGGGCGATTAAGTTGTGGCTCCATGGCGTTTGAAGAGCAATAGCAACATGGTCGTCCAAAGTTGTCCGACAACACACCCTCCATGTGGTCACATTACTAGCCCACAATGGAAACGTGCTCGATCGAACAGCGGAGGTTGTGGTTGAGGGCGATGTTAGCTCATATATACACGTAAAGTCATACCCAAGCATCTATACGTACACACACACACATATATATATATATATATATATATATATATATATATATTAATTTGTTGCATGTCACTGGTTAGTATCTGCGAACCTAGCTAATTTGGGTTGGTACACAGGAAAGGGGGAGATGTACGTCATTTTCGGATCCTTGCGTAAGGAGATGAAATTATTTTTTTTTTTTTTTGCGGTGGATGGATCTTTATATATCAACCGTATCTTTTGGTGGGGTGTACGATTCGATTCCCACCTAATGGCGATGGGATTGTGGTGAGATCAATAGTTATCTTTAGAAACTCATGATATCGTTCCCCAGAAATGGCAAATGGACGAATGAGACGATTTTAAGAGCGACCACACCAACCTCTACATTTTGACCTCTGGACATATTATATCTATATACATATTCTAGTGATCTCGATCGAGATATAGCGAAATCATCCCAATTTATGAGGTGTACGTGCGCGCCGCGTTGCAGAGTAAAATTAAAGCCAATGTCTCATGGAACAATGCTTATAATTTTTTTAGTGAAGTAAAGATACGTCCGAGTTTGAGACTCAGGACGAGCATCTATATCTTATTTACTTTTTTTTTTTTTTTTATAAACATGATAAATTTAAGAATCAAACCCCTCTCATCTAATGTAAGATAGAACATCTTGTAGAGGACCCCGGTTGGGTCGATCGGTTAGAACTCTTGCTTAAAAGTAAGAGGTCCCGAATTCGATTCCTGGGGGGGGATTTACCTGATTTACATGCAATCCTCGAGGTGTGTAAATCCGGGGTTTTTCTGGTCAAGTGGGGTAAGGACAATACAGGTATACGGAAAGTAGGAGCTGCCAAGTCCTGACCTTGGAGTTCACGAACACCAATCCTTGAGTCCGCAAAGCCACACGGGGCGGGATTTCCTCGTTATCAAAAAAAAAAAAAAAAGAACACCTTGTCAATCGAGTCACTCTCGGTGTATTATAATACTTAACTAGTTCTATGTCCGTGCGTTGCACGAAAAATTGTTAGGTTTGAATTAATAAATTTTATAAATAATATACATAAGGTTAATATTTTTTATTATTTATAAAAGTAGATTTTGAATAAAGACGTGAGTTTTATGAATGGAGAAATATTTAATAAGAAATAAAAGAGAGGAAAATTATATTAGTAAGTTTTTTATTAGTTTAAGAAGGGTGAGGTTGAGAGTTTTTTGAACGTTTAGACATATTTTGGGAAAGTTTAATAAGAGAGAAAATTGGAGAGAGTGAGAGAGTAGGAAGATATTTTTTTTGACAGGAAAAAAATCATCATGGTGCTGTCAACGTGGTAATATTTATAATTGTGATTTATTATAATAATAATATAGATATATATGTCCTCAAATATGTGAAACCATAGAATGATTTACTTCCAATGTGCTCATTTTGAAATATACATGTTCCTGTACTATAATAAGATTAGTAGTTAGGCTAATTAAGTATTATTTATATCCAACTAATCAAATTATTTTTTAGTAGTACAAAAATAGTCATATTATTTAGTTCATTTAAATTATCTATATTTCTATTTTTGGGGAGGGGGATGTTACGGCGAGAATAGGATTTCTTTGTTATTTTTTGGCAATACAAAAATAGTCATATTATTTAGTTCATTTAAACTACCTTTATTTTTATTTTTAGGGAGGGATATGTTATAGAGAGAATAGGATTGTCTTGGTGCAGCCATATGGCAACACCAAGACTGAGTTATATTATTATAGTATTGATTAGTATTTGATTGGCCAAGTGACAAGGTTGAATTTGATTAATGTGGTGGCTATTCCTAGCCACCTTCGTGCGCAGGGCCCATCATGGCCCAACCCAATTTAGCGGACAAACGTGGCCCTTCCGTAGGGCGCCACGTCTTCTCAGGAACCGCTTTAAGGTCCCAAGGACGATCTCTGTATTCAAGTACCAGCGGGACCCAAGAGTCATCTCCGGGCGTCTTACAGCTTGTTCGGCCCAGGGCCCTCTTTTCCGAGCAGACGCTGCTCGGTGTGTGTCGGGCCCTCTTCGGCACGAGCAACACTTCCGTGCATGAGACATCCAGTAGCAGGCCTTGTCACCGAGCAACAAATTCCATTTACCGAACAGGGCCCCTGCTCGGTACCTCCGACCAGGGGGATTCAAACAGCCCTCTGTCTCCTTGTAACAGTTACAACTGCTGCATTATGCATACCCCACGATTAAATGGTGCGTTAACTGCAAGGCCCCTCAACGGGCGCCTCCCCGCCAATAGCGCTAATAGGCGCGCCCTTTGCGGCGTTGATCAGGGACGTTCCGTCCCTCTCCCTCAGAACTTCTGCCTATAAAAGGCTCCGGTAAGCCTCCATGCAAAGGTACGTGATCTAACGCACACCACTCTCGCACAACACTGAACCCTTCTCCTTCAAGCCTCACTTACAGTTTACTGACTTTGGCATCGGAGGGTTCTCTCCGGTTCTTCAACCGGGTCCCCCTGATCCCATTCTGGTTTTGCAGGCATTCGTCCGCTACCGGCGGTCATCTTCCCTGTCTCCGAGTGTAGGCCTGTTTGGCTCCAACCCAAACAGGGAAATACGTCCACAATTAATAATTAGCTCCAATATATCAATTTGGCACAAATAGTGGTGGCAGTAGAGTGACAACAACTGAATGTAATACTAGTTAACTGGGGCTAATGATAGTGACAATAGATAATAATTTGTATGATCAACATTGACTAGTGATGATGACGGTTGATGAAATGTTGGCAATTATATACATTGGATAACGACACAACGATAAAAATTAAATGAGACGTGATGTGACATGACAGAAGTAAATTAGTCTCAACCAATCCAATTCAATCTTATTACATTAGATATATAGTGCGTATTACTTTTAGGTTCAAGTTTCGTGGTGGTTTGTGGATAGTGATTTATTAATTTAATGATTTTTGAATATTATATTTATATACTATGTGCAATTGAGGCGCTTTGTAAGGAATTTGTTCTTGCACTTATGAGCAAAAACAGTCTCCTAAATAAGTGTCGTGCTAGGCATATATAGATAATGATGAAATTATGCAGAAAATATCCCGTATTAATTTGAGAAAATTTTTTGAGAGATTATGCAAAAATTATAAATATCTTGACAAATAAATACTTTTTGGTGTGAGAAAGTACAATATTAGCATCCCAAATAATGTCGACATAACTCCGATATATGGAAACGAAAGTGACATCTTTAATTGGTTGCGTCCGGATCAAATTGTAAATTAGAGTCTTTTCAAGCTCCTGTATATATGAACTGCCATTCAACACAGCAGTTGTCATTTGTTACCGTAAAAATTAACATCGTAGGCCACAGCATTTTGTGTCACATTATAATTACGGATGCTTACACCACATTGAACGGTTCAAATAAAGACCGGTCATCCTTGATGTTAAAGCTTGAGTGTGTGTATTTTATATGTTGCCCACTATATCTAAGAGTAACAAATTCAACTCTAAAGGGAGCAAGTATATAGAGTGCCGAAGAATAAGTTGTATAGGTGAACATAGTGTGCTCAAGTATGTTTTGAACCAGAAAAACCTCTCCGGTCGCTAGGCAAGTCATCTCATAGACTCCTACTATAAGATATGATCTAGTTCTTAAGTGAAACTTAGTGCTTGTTGTAGGTCTATAAGACCCTTGAGTGGAGACATGCAAAGTGCATGCATGGGTGTGTCCACAGCCGAACTGCGAATCTTTTATAGATACATATATGCAGGATTTCACATAGACGTGCAGAACCTAGCTAGCAACAGCTTGCAAGCATCATGAGAGTCCGTTTGAATATTAAAGAAAACTGCTGAACATGTTATTGCCCATACATATTTATCTCATGATGAATCATGATTTTGCTTTGCACGTACGTACGTAGCATGCATTATACATTAATAATCCTTCTTGCATGGTTGTCCAATTTTCTAATTGAGTCATCGAAAATGGCCATATCCTTACCTTCGATTTATTCATAGTACTGTCTAGTCCTCAAATTAGATAACTCAAGTTTTTTTTGGTAATGAGAAAATCCCTCCCCGTGTGGTTTTGTTGGTTCAGGGATTGATGTATGTGAACTCCAAGGTCAGGACTTGGCAGCTCCTACTTTCCGTGTACCCGTATTGCCCTTACCCCACTTGATCCGAAAAATTTCGGATCTACACATCTCGAGAATTGCATGTAAATCAAGTAAGCCCCCCCTCCTCCCCAAGAATCGAACTCAAGACCTCCTGCTTTTAAGTAAGAGTTCTAACCGAACGACCCAACCGGAGTCCTCAGATAACTCAAATTAAGATAATGTTCCATGTGCAAATGAGAGTTTAATTTGCACCATATAGATATTTGTTGGTCTAGCTTTCTATAACATTAATGACTGCAGTGTACCTCATAATTAAAACATCCAAAGTTGCTTAGATTCCGTAACCAACTGATTAATTCTGTCATACAAGTAAAACAGGCCTGATTAATTAAGTTGAGATAGGAAGTGATAGCCCTAGGAATTAAACTAAGTGCCTTTGAATCCAAATGTCCTAGAAGTGGATTAGCCACCTCCGTAGCTAGTCACTTAATGGAGCTTAAAGTTGGAATCTAATTACCATGGTGTCTAATTTAATCACCATAGTGCTTACAAGTTAAGAAGAGAGTAATAATTTAATGGCGCATGGTACGCCAAGAATCATAACTATGTAGTATGCCAAGGTTGCAATGATCATCTCAAAATCAAGCTAATGTTCGTGCTTTACCAATTAATTTTTGTTTGAAGCTATCTTAACATGATTCGGCCGTTTCCACCACAGACAAAAAGGAAACAGGATGAGTATGCATCCAACCCTTGAATAGATCATTACCAAGTTTTCCTCAACATGCATGTCAAGCTCTAACATGGAACTGACAATTATTAAATCAATAAAAACTCATAAACAACTTTGCCCAAGTCCATTTTTCTATCCCAAATTAATTAACCCGCGGGCTAGATATATATGAACTCAAAATGTACGGGCTTCCAAGTGAAAGTGTGAGGACTGGGAGCAGGGGGGGAGTGGTCCCCCTTCCCCCATGCACACTGTGTGCAGGGGGGGCTCCTAAAGAGGCTGTTTAGCCTTTTCCGGAATGGGAACCCCCCTCCTCCCCTTCTTCTTCCCCCCTCCCGCCTTGCCCTCTCCCTCTCCCAACCCTCTCATCTGCCTCCCCTCCCTCTCGCCGCCATCTTCTCCTCCCCCTCTCTCTCGCCCCCTCTGTTCTCTCGCTCTCTCTTGGTCTCTCCCGTCTCTCTCTCTCTCTCCCTTTCTCTCTCTCTGCGTGACACCTCCGGGCCGGAGGTGTTTCCGGCGAGGGGAGCGCTGCCAGCGGCCGCCGCGCCGTCCGGCGACCCCCCCTCCCGCCGGCGCCGGCGCCGGCACTGGTCGGCCGGCCGGCCTCCCCCCCCTCCTCTTTCCCCCTCACCTCCCTGCGTTGCAGAGGAGCTGACGGGAGGAAGAAGGAGGCGGCGCAGTGCGCCCAGATCCGACTGAGATCTGGGCAGCGCACTGCGCCCCGCGCCCCTGGCGCACTGCGCCGGGCACTGGTCTGGGGCTCCCCTGCGGCACATTGTGCCGGCAGACCCGTTTGTGGGCCGTTTGAGCTCCGTTTCTCGCCGTTTTTCGTGTGTCCTCGCTCCGGCCGTGCCGGCGGGTCGACCCGGGGTTGGTGGCTGTCTTCCGAGCCACGTGGTGGTCGGGCCCACCCGAGTCGGCTCCGATCGGGCCGGCAGTGTCTGTTGACCGATCAACCGGGGACAGTTGTGCAGTGTTTTCGGCACCCGTCGGGGGTGTTCCGAGGGTTGACCGACTATCTCGAGTAGTAATATATATATATTTGAGTCGTCATACCGCGTTCCTTAGTTTCTGGGCCTGCCTGGGTCGGCTCCGACCGGGCCGTTGAGGGTCGTTTGACCATTTGACCCGGACAGTCGCGCTAGTGTTTCCGGCACCCACAGGGTGGGTTTTGAGGGCCGGCAGACTGTCCGGGGTGGTAATATTAGCTTTCGTGGTTGATTGTCAATCAGGTACTTTAGCGAATCCGTTCCGCATCGAGTTTCTATTCCGTACTCGTGACGCTTGTGCTGACTCCCTAGCACTGCGCCTTACTAGTCTTCGCCCAGTGCTGTGGCACTTGAGGGCTTGTCCCAGCGCACGGTGCGCGTTTGGGTTGTTACCGTTCCCCGGGACCCCCGTCCTCGTGGGCCCGTTGAGGGTGGTCTCCGAGCCATGAGTGCGTCCGTCGAGCGTTTCTCCGGACGGAGGGAAAAACGGTGTTGGACAGCGGCGTTGAGTCGTTTGTTGAGCTCACTTAGTTGGTCCGGGTCCCGCGGAGTTTGGAGTGTCGCGGTGCGGGCCAGCTAGTCCGTTCTCACTGCCTCGCCTTACACGGTTCCGGAGCCGTGTCGGGAGGACAGGCGTGGGACCGTAGTCCGGCCAGACTACGGCTTGTGGTTGTGTTTGTCCACGCGTCTCACTCCGACGGGAGGGGAGACCTGGACTCGTGGTTGAGTGGTAAGACGCCGGTGGGCGCAGCTGACCACTGACTAGTAGAGGCTGGGTTGTGGCTAGTGTGTGTTGTCCAGACGAGGGTTTTTCCGTCTACTTGTGCAGTTTTGTGGCGTGCTCGGAGCACGTTTTCTGAGGTTGAGACTGTGCGTTGTTGTGCCGTGTTGGCAGTACTTGTGGACCTGTGTACTTTCTGTTTATTTATTTTAGTACTTGCTCAGTTGTATTATTATTTTATTATATCTCCAGCTTAGTTAGTAGTCTTGTTGCTTGAGTTACCACCGTCTTCCGCTTGGTGTAGCTAGCTTGTTTCCTTTAGTAGCATTGTTCTTCCTGCCTAGTGTAGTAGTGTTGTTCTTGTTTCCGCTGTCGAACCGGTGAGGGGTTGGGTTCCCTACTGGGCTTCGTTCGTGAAGCTCATCCCCCCTTACTTTCTTCCAGGTTTGAGCTCGAGGGAGCCGGTGCTCGTGTTTGGACGGTTGCGTTGTGACGCTTCTGGTCAGCAGCGTTAGCAATGGTTAGTATTTTTCTTTTTGCACTTGAATTATTATCTGGGACTTTGTGTGTATTTTTATTCCGCTGTTGTTTTTCTTTATATTATTTAGCTATTGTAACCTGTTGTATATCTCACTGGACATATTTCTAACCCTTCCGGGTCTTCGGATCCGTGGGTGGCGGTCCAAAGGTCGGGTACTCGGAGGGTTCCGGGTATCGAATTCTTGGGTCGTTACAGAAAGTGATACTAACGACATATTGACATAATTCAGCTACATCTAGCAATATGCTATCTAATTACATGCACCATGCATGTGCCGCTGACAATGGACCACAACATGATTGCATAGAAATGTTTATCATACTCTCTCTCTCTCTCTCTCTCTCTCTCTCTCTCTCTCTAAACAACTTAGAGAACCGGCTACACGTACAGCGATCCCTTCACCATGTCTCAGTCGGGCACCACCCTTTTGCGTGCGAATAAGCATCCAGTTTTGAGCGCGCGGGGGCCAAAAGGTCAAAAGATGCCAAACCATGGTACAACTTTCGGCTTTTGCCCCAACTATCGGTCTCTTCGTCTCGGGCATTTCGTCGAACGACGAAGGGATACAGTTCGACATGGTACATATAGATAGTATTATTTTCTTAAAAAAATTCAAAAAAAAACTTAAAAGAATTGGGTCATATCAATTCAATGTGATACGATATATCTCCCTACCACTACAAACCCGGCACAGTCCAATCGCACGGTGCACTCATCTACCAACTCCTCGCGGTGGCGTGGATTTCTCCCCAGCAGTTTACGCGCTTAATTATCAAGGCCCTCTCCCTCTCCTTTCCTCACCGTCGGCGGTCATGACCAGCTTCTTCCCGACGCCGCTTCCTGCAAATCGACACGCGAGGCAGGGGGTGCTTTGTTATGTGGGGGCAACGGCGCAGCAGGGACCTGCATGCCCATGTGGATCCGTGATGGGGGCTTACGTGAACACGGCGGGTGATGGCGGCTACAGTGGCAGTCTCTGTCTAGCTCGCTTGCGGATAAATTCTCTTCACAGTAGGTGGGTGATCAATGCACACGGAGGCGGAGCCGAGAGATTCGTGTGGTTTGACATCGGATGGGGACGCCCGGGAGCGGCATGCCCCATGGACGGCGGAGAAGAACGCGGAGAAGAATGGAGAGTTTTTGGACGTCGGCCGGTGCGAAGAAGCTCCCACATGCATGGAGGTTCCACTGTTCAAGTGGACCGTATATATGAACACCCGCAGCATTACCATTTCTTTTTTCCTTTTTTTTTATGATGGGAACGCAACACAGTGGTTTCAGTGCGAAATTTATAGCGAGATCCGAATTCAAATCCCATGCGGCATCCCTTTTTCCCCACTTTCACAGGTCCTCCCTGCAGCAAATTGTTACTTCCACTAAGCAGCTGGATTCGAACTGTACTTATTTTGGAGTCTCGTGTTGGACTCCTCAAATTAACCAAGTTGGGGATGAGCTCAACATCAGTACTCCACCAGCTGCAAAACGTGTTTCGGAGTTTATTACAGCACGCAACTATGTATGAACGTAGAGAAGATGAGCTGTGGATATATAGGAATTTGGAACACGGAACACACGACGATCACACGAGGAGAACGTACGTTAAGAGGCGGCTTCATAAGAGCTGGGTCGAGGTTGACGTCTTTGCACCAGCGTTACCGTGACGCTCTCTGACCTTTGATGAGAATACTGTCCGAGACGCCTTAAGTGGAGCCCCCGAAATCAACATTTTCTTTTGAAAATAAAGGGAAATATTAATCATATTGGTCGCAAGTCATCTCTTTAGTATTGGTAGAGACCGATCAGATGGGGGAGAAAAAAAAGTAGAAAGTGGGAACCCCCCACCCCCACCTCTTTTGATATCTTTTTTTCACAACTTTTACTTTTTTCCGTCAGGTCATGTCATGGATTGCATCAGAACAAATCCGGCAACCTAGTTCAGATAATTTGATGATAACTTTTAAAATCTGCCAACTTACGATTTGGCAACCTAGTTCAGATAACTCTATGGTAACTTTCTATTCGGCGTGGTGAGAGAGAATGGCATGCCCAAAAAAGTGGTAAGAGATAGTGGGCATAATATACGGAAGGCCCACTGGGCCGTAAAGTGGACTGATAGAAATCTGGTTTTTGACGAAGTCGCAGGATTCTGCTATGGGAAATTCTTAAAATTGCTATCAGTTATTATCGACCGTTAGTGCGCCGTACTGCGTTTGGATTTCAGATCTGAAAAATCTTGGTTTTGACCCGGTCAGAGGATTCCTCTGTTGTGGCCGTATACCGTTCTCAGCTCTAATTTCACACACCGGCCAAACCCAAAATGCCGGTGGGGAGGATCGGTACAAAGCGGCCAAGAAGGTGGGGTGCCGACCAAGAAGGTGAGCTCACCTTTAGATTCGTGGTTAAGTTAAACTACGAGAAAAATGAGCACTAGCTCCAATTTGGTCCATCTCTAGTTTTTCAAAGGCAAAGACGGATCTTCTAGGATTTTAGATGGTCAATGTTGCTCAAAGATAGCGACATGGATCTTACTAAGTGACATGGTAAATAAAACTTGTCCAAACAGACTCCCTTCTCTTCTTACATGTAAGAGTGAAATACTGTTCGGTTTGATTCAATTTGAATACGATTTTTTTTCAAACAAAATCAAATCAAAATAGATTCTCAAACCGAACCAATCAAATCAAAGTGAATCATTTTGAAACCAAACAAAATCAAATTAATTTATTGATTTGGTTCAATTTAAGTCGAAATATATTCGAAGTCTCTGTTATCACGATAATCTCGCAATATACACATATTTGTTGTAATATTTATAAAGAAAATTGTGAAAATAACAAGATATAATAATAATTTTAACTAAGAAGATTAAATTATCACTAATCTTATTATAATAATTTACTATTACATATAGAATAATATGTATAAATTTATATAATTTTATAGACATAATAATAATTCAATTTATTTGAATTGAATCGATTTACTTGACTCAAAAATTAAATCAAATCAAAATTACGAATTTCAAACCAAACCAAATCGAATTGTAATAAAAGAATATCTAACTTGATTCAAATCGAATTAAATCGATCGATTCAATTGATTTTTGAGAGTTGAACCAAACTCTAAACACTCGTATCTACACGAAATTACTTTGAAAAATATTCGCTGCTACCTAATAGGTTGGAGAGTAAAAGTGAGATAGATTTATAAGATATAATCATTATTTACATAAATACACATGATGTGTCGACAGAACAGATGAGGTGGAGAAATCTCAAAACTTCTCTCTCTAGAAAAATCTAGAGAGAAGCTCCAGGCCCTAATCAAGGTTCACCGTACCGTCCGAATCGATCGTACCGTATTTTTCGTGGCACGATACGTACCGTACCGTACCGTTGAGGTACGGTGGGAAAATGACATGTTTGATTTATTTTTTTAATTTTATAACTTAGTTAATATTTGAAATGAGTAAATTTCAAAAGAAAATGAGTAAAACATAAGAACATCACATAAAGAGGTTGAAAATATATAAATAAATTTATTTACTCATTTAAGTCAACCCACCACAACCATTTAATATTCATCTAACATACATACAATCATATCAAGATCATGACACAAGCAATTAGTGTTCATCTAAATATTAAGGATATAATCATGATATAAGCCAAATACAATATTCATATCGTCGTCCTCATATTCATCATTTTTCTTTACATGAAAAATTACAAATTAGCATCATCTTCCTTAACATGTCACTAAAGACATTTAACAAGTTCTTACCTACTCTTCCTCATCATGCTGAGCATGTATGTCCACAAAACCTTCGTAGTAGGAGGTATAACTTCCATCTCCGAACAGTCTCACATTATAAGTGCTCTCTAAGAAGCGCAAATAATCAGCATAAGGCATGTAATTTTGATATAGGTCTTCATACATACGCTGATATTCTAAATATTGACGTGTTCCTTGACGTACTATTGTAGGTCCTGGTGGTGGAACGATTGGAATTTGTATATAAGAACCATCATGACCATACTGGTATCCAGAGGCATAATAGCCACCATATTCATGATGTTGTCCATATGGATCCAACTGTGTATGTCCTCAAAAGAAACTGTGACCCTCACTAGCACCCTCAGATGCTGTGTCGTCCTATGTGCTCAGTCTCTCAAAATCGGATTCAATCCCTTGATAGTTACTACTGTCCATAGGACCTATGTGTTGCCTTTTCTCATCTGCTTGATACCTTTTTGAATAGCTTAGTGGAGCACCGTGATCTCGACTATCTTGGGTAGCATGCGTGAACTCAGACTCTAATAAAAAACGCATGCTACCACCACCACCACCACTACCACCACTACCAACACCACCACCACCACCACAACCACTGCCGCCTGTAGCAGATGGAGAAGAATGATTTGACGTAATTAACCCATAAACCAGCTAGCCCGAAGATCGCAGAAAATGCTTGGCGTAATTAACTCATAAATTAGCTGGCCTGAAGATCCTCTTGTAAACCCATTCAAATATTTTAGCTATAAGCTAATGTAATGGTTTTACAAATTATGGTGAATTTAGTTTAATTTTTAGAATTTATTTTACATTAGGTGAAAAATTGCCCGAAAAATAGTTGCATCGGCTTAATATCGAAATCTGTACGTCAACAATTCTGGATATTTACATTTATGACATCACCACATTTTTTCTGAAAATTATGGTGTTCTCAAATTTTATTTTCGTTACAGTTTTTCGGTGTCGTCCCGTCGGAGCGCGCACTTCTGAGTATGACATTGGGCTATATCATTTATTAATGCTAATTAATCTCAGATATTAATAAAATTACTATAATTTGTATCATCTCTTAATTAATTTATGTTTGAAATTTTATCTCAATTAAACACTAATTAGACCCCTTAAGTGCACACAGAGTTTGTCACGGTACGACGAACTCTGTGCACGTACTTCAATGGAACGACATTTGATTTCGAAAATAAAGTCAAATATGAAGTCATCATAATTACTAGAAAAATATACTGATTCTAAAAATATAAATATCATGAGTTATTGATACATAGATGTTGCGATTAAGTCGACTTAATATACTAGAAAAATATACTGATTCTAAAAATATAAATATCATGAGTTATTGATACATAGATGTTGAGATTAAGTCGACCTAATATATTTTGGGACAGTTTTTACTTGACAAAAAATTAATTTAAAAAATTAAACTAAAATTATTACAATTTGTATCACCTATTAATTAGATTATGTTTGAAATTTCATCTCAATTAGATACCATTAGATCCTTTAGATGTTGAGATTAAGTCAATTTACTGATTTTTAAGATAATTTTTACTTGATAAAAAATAATTTAAAAATTATAATAAAATTACTATAATTTAGATCATCTCTTAATTAGTTCACGTTTAAATTTTTATTTCAATTAGACATCATTTAGATCACTTAAACACACCGAATATGAAAAAATACAAAAATAAAAATAAAAAACCGAAGTTAGCGGACCGGATCGTACCGGTCCGCTGTGTGCCACAGCGTGCCGCCGCGGCACACTCGGGTCACCCTCAAAGGGTGACCCGACCGTGCCTGGGGCTCGCCGAGGGGCGGCACGGGCGAACCCTGGCCCTAATGCCTGTTTGTCTCCAAAGCCCATCCTGGAACATTATTTGTGCAGCCGCCAGCATTACTTAGTATTTAAATGTTAGAGCCTTCTCCAAGTGGACCATGACCTCCAACACCAAAAGTATAACAACCCACTGTCTTAGCAGGGGGGACCCAGTTGTGCACAACGAACAAAATAATTTATCATAAGGGGGTGGCATCATGATATTAGTTGAATGCCACAAAGTCGCGATCATTATGAGATTTAGTTGATTGTGATAAATATAAGTAGGTGGTAGACATCTGAAAAGTCGTTCAGGTACAGTACTAGTCACCTTGTCGGTAATATTATAATTGGGAAGACATGGTTCTATAGGGGTTTAATATTGTCTAATAGATTGGAGGTCAAAGAACATAAAATTTAAACACAAATCCCCCAATCACGGAAGCATTTATTGTGGATTTGACATCTTTAAACAGTAAACTTCTTGTCACCTAATCTTCAGCATAGCAAACCAACATTCTTCCGATAAGTTGGTGGGGCAGATTTTCTGGTGAATAGTTTACGGCACCCACCAAGGATGAGCAATGCAGGATGTTTGCTCATGAACTCAAGACCCGAAAGACTTGGCAGAAGATGCTTGGGGAGTGAGCACAAGCTGAAAGCAAAAAAAAAAAAATTTTTGAAACCGTTTATCAAATCGCCATGGTCTAAAAATTCGAGAGGCTACAATCAAGAGGTCATCATTTGTGGTTGTTGATGCCTCATGCAATGTAAGTTTCCCTCCTTTTTTTGTTAGTTTAAACCTGTTAGATCAACAACTGACTTGTCTGAAAAAAAAAAATTAAGGCGAAAAAAAGTTCATACTCTTTAGTAACACAGAAATATTATTATGACAAGACTAGTTTTACAATAAAATCGATATGGATTCTGATATTAATAATAGAGGTGGCAATGAGTTGGGTCTAGACCAAGTCTGGGTTGGTCCAGGTTTAGCTCAGTCTCTAATCGACCGGCTCGGGGTGAGATCCGATTTTTAAAAATTCGACCTAACTCGGGACTATTAGGTGCCAGCTCGATTTGGTTTTACCTTTTTAAAAGTATTTTTACTATTTTTTATTTTTTACAATAAAATTGATCTTTATTGAATCAAAACAAGATAAAATAAATATTAGACTAATCTAGGTAAATTTATTTCTAGTTGTTACAAATATGAAATAAATATTAAATCATTAAACATAACTCCACAACAAGAAAAAGAGGCTTTTCCGACGGAACGATTCTATCGGAAATTCGTCAGAAAGCCGTTGGAAAACATTCCTTCTGACAACTTTCTGTCGAACGCCTATCGGAAACAGTCCGTCGAAAAATAAGCGTCGGAAATTATCGACGGGAAAAAAAACAGTCGACAATCCGTCGATATTTATGACGAAAATATTCGTCAGAAAAATCCGTCAGAAATTCTGACCAATTTACTGACGATATAAATCTAAATATGTCGGCAAATTTCGACAGATTATTTGGTCAGAAAATTCGTCAGAACTTCCGACAGATTCACCGACGGAAATAACCGTCGGTAGGAGGTAACTTCTGATGGAAATATTCGTTGGTAAACCGTCGAAAAATCTGATGATTTTGCTGACGGATAAATTCCATCGGCAGTCTTGTGTGCCGACGTTATTTTCAACGGATACAGTCCATCGGAAAATCTGTCAAAAATCGACCTCTTAATTTCAAAAAATATAATTAAATAACAATGATAAATTACAAAACTTGCAAAAATAATTTTCATATGAACATCAACAATAAATAACAATTAACATAAAATCATCAATCACAACAAATACGAAACAACCACAATAATAAGAGATAAAAAATCAAGAAAGATCTGTTGAATCATCCGCTGTCCTCGCTTCATGATCGTCAAGTGCTAGAGGATCTTATATTAAGAAAAAAAATATTAGAACCATAAATAAAAATAATATACAAACATTATTTTTCAAAATTGTAAATTTAAAACAAATAAATATTCACTAAGTTTAATTAGAAAATATTTCTGATTCTTTACACTTGAATTTTGTTTTAGATTAGTGTTTTGAGCGCCGAACCCAATCCGAGAATCCGATTAGAATTCCGTCAATTCTCACACGTCACTCTGACCCACCCGGTCATGTCAAAGCGAACCGCATGCCAATCAGATCCCTATTTCTGATTTTAGACCCCCAGGTTGTGTGTTTTGATATTTTACACTTACATTTTTTTAAGATTAGTGGTTTGAGTGTCGAACCCAAACCGGGAATCCCATTAGGATTCTGTCAGTTCACACACGTCACTCTCACCCACCCGGTCTTGTCGGAGCAAACGACATGCCGATCGGATCTCTATTTTTAATTTTGGACCCCCGGGTTACGTGTTTTGATCCGTTACACTTACGTTTTTTTTAGATTAGTGGTTTGAGTGTTGAACCCAAACCGAGAATCTCATTAGGATTCTGTCAGTTCCCACACGTCAGTCTCACCCACCCGATCGTGTCAGAGCGAACAGCACGCCTATCGGATCCCTATTTCTGATTTTGGACTCCCAGGTTGCGTGTTCTGATCCTTTACACTTAGGTTTTTTTTAAGATTAGTGGTTTCAGTGTCGAACCCAAACCAGGAATCCCATTAGGATTCCTTCAGTTCCTACACGTCACTCTCACCCACCCGGTCGTGTCGGAGCGAATGGCACATCGATCGGATCCCTATTTCTGATTTTGGACCCCCCGGGTTGCGTGTTCTGATCCTTTTCATTTAGGTTTTTTTAAGATTAATGGTTTGAGTGTCGATCCCAAACCGGGAATCCAATTAGGATTCCGTCAGTTCTCATACATCAGTCTCGCCCACCTGATCATGTCAGAGTGAATGGCACACCGATCGGATGTCTATTTCTGATTTTGGACCCCCAAGGTTACGTGTTTTTATCCTTACACTTACGTTTTTTAAGATTAGTGGTTTGAGTGTCGAACTCAAACCCAGAATCCCATTACGATTCTGTTAGTTCCCACACGTCACTCTCACCCACCTGGTCATGTCGGAGTGAACGGCACATCGATCGGATCCCTATTTCTGATTTTGGACCCCCAGGATGTGTGTTTTGATCCTTTTCATTTAGGTTTTTTTAATATTAGTGGTTTGAGTGTCGAACCAAAACCAGGAATCCGATTAGGATTCCGTCCATTCCCACATGCCAGTCTCACCCACCCGGTCATGTCGGAGCGAACAGCACACCGATCGGATCCCTATTTCTATTTTTGGACCCCCATGTTGCGTGTTCTGATCCTTTACACTTAGGTTTTTTTAAGATTAGTGGTTTGAGTGTCGAACCTAAACAGGGAATCCCATTAGGATTCCATCAGTTCCCACATGTCACTCTCACCCACCCAATCGTGTCGGAGTGAACGTCACGCCAATCGGATCCTTATTTTTGATTTTGGACCCCCGGGTTGCGTGTTCTGATCCTTTTCATTTAGGTTTTTTTATGATTAGTGGTTTGAGTGTCGAACCCAAACCGAGAATCCGATTAGGATTCCGTCAGTTCCCACATGTCAGTCTCATCCACCCGGTCGTATCGGACTGAACGACATGCCGATCGGATCCCTATTTCTATTTTTGGACCCCCGAGTTGCGTGTTCTGATCCTTTTCATTTAGGATTTTTTAAGATTAGTGGTTTGAGTGTCGCCCAAACCGGAGATCTGATTAGGATTCCATCAGTTCCCACACGTCAGTCTCACCCACCCGGTCGTGTCGGAGCGAATGGCATGTCGATCGGATCCCTATTTCTGATTTTGGACCCCTAGGTTGCGTGTTCTGATCCTTTACAGTTAGGTTTTTTTAAGATTAGTGGTTTGAGTGTCAAACCCAAACCAGGAATCCCATTAGGATTCCGTCAGTTCCCACTCGTCACTCACACCCACTCGGTAGTGTAGGAATGAATGACACATCGATCGGATCCATATTTCTGATTTTGGACCCCCGGGCTGCGTTTTCTGATCTTTTTCATTTAGGTATTTTTAAGATTAGTGGTTTGAGTGTTGAACCAAAATCGGGAATCCGATTCGGATTTCGTCAGTTCCCACACGTTAGTCTCACCCACCCAGTCGTGTCGGAGCAAACGGCACGCCAATCGGATCCCTATTTCTGATTTTGGACCCTCAGGTTGCATGTTCTGATCCTTTACACTTATTTTAAGATTAGTGGTTTGAGTGTCGAACCCAAATCGGAAATCCCATTAGGATTCCGTCAGATTCCACACGTCACTCTCACCCACCCGGTCATGTCGGAGCGAACGGCACGTCGATCGGATTCCTATTTTCTGATTTTGGACCCTCGGATTCCATGTTTTGATCCTTTTCATTTAGGTTTTTTTTAAATTAGTGATTTGAGCGTCGAACCCAAACCCGGAATCAGATTAGGATTCCGTTAGTTCCCTAATTAATAGGGAGACCTTTTCCCATGGGAATTATGACCTTTATGAGTCGTTAATCTGCATACGTGAAAGGTAGAGGGTTCTATGGGCCATTGCCTGTAATGGGCAACAAATCCTCTCGTATACAAATGATGTTACACATCCTATGTCGATATCCACTTTCTATTCTTACAAGCCGAACAGGGACATTAGATGTTACCCATTGGATCAACTGCTACTGATGAATTCCTCAATGCAAACTAAATGAAACTGTCAACTCCGTCTTTATACTCCTCTGTCACAACTCTATTAACTATTCCATGGTACATCCATGACCGATTCTCATACGACATTTTTCCTACACAGATTAAATGTCATCTCACGAGTTAAAACCCAACCCACCCTTACATTGTTTGAGTAAGTCAAAATGAATAGGTAAGACATGTTAATTAGATTATCACTTTTTACCCATCTATGAATATTTGATCACACTCAAATGGTCATTTACTATATGTTTGTACATTTTGCTAAAAATTTCGACAGCATCTCCCCACACCTCTCCGATATACCAAAAATATTTATTGATTAAGAAATTTTCTTAAATACATATTTCTAAGTGGCTAAGGAAATATTCAAAATCAATAAAGGTATATCAGAAAGGAGTGAGAAGACGCAACCAAAATTTTCAACAACTCTACAAACGCATATAGTAAATAACCACCTAACTGTAATCAAACATTCACAGACTATCCAAAACGGGACAATTCAAAACTTTGAGTTAGATAAACACTTTCTCATTATTGAAAATAAGACTCGTACACATCAATCCCAAAGTCTTGAACGGGGAGGTTCATTGACACGGGCTTAACTCGCTCTCGTGAGGTGTGTGCAGTGATAAATTGCTATACATGCATAGATCAAATTTAAAAACCACATAAACATGATAGGAAAATGAAAGCAAAATATTACATGTGTCATGCCCTGCCAATTTAGTAGTAGAATAAATCGGGGAGGCATGAACAATGTGGATGGTAACGACAATTACACATACATTCGTAAATATCAGAGAAACTAATGAACAATGATAGCAATAAACTCTTCATTTTATTGATAATTCATCTAACTGTTACAACCACTAACTCAGAGCCAAAACATAGGGCTCAAAAACTTCATTACATTGGAAAGGATAACTAAGCAAATGTCTAACTAAATTCTATGATACTAAGGTCATTCCGTCGCTATGACTCCAGGATGCTCATCACTCCAGTCCATTCTCGTTGGTGTGTGTAAGGTCATCACCCGACTTACCTGAAAACACATATAACAATAGCGCAGGGTGAGCGATAACGCTCAGTAGGACTTAATATCTCATGTAAACAGGCATACTTTAAGTGATTAATGTCTTGTAAAGCAGGTTAACTAGAGAGAACGATCAAGTATAGTCAAGAGAGAAATAGTCACATGACAATAAGTGAACGATAATACATTCAACAAGAATATTGCAAAACTAGGATGATAAAGAATTGATCATATAATGAGATAGCGTGTAACAAGATAGCGTGTAAGGTTGCACAATAGTCCACTAGAAGAATATGGCAGTAGCCGCTCAATAACAGAACAATAGCAGTTCAGTAACAGTCAGTGATAGTGCAGTAACAGTGCAGTACGTCTGAGCTAACAGACTAACAGTAACAGTATAACAGTCAGTCTATCTCCATGTAATTTAAATAAATTACACATCTATTTTGGTGATTAACAAAACTATGATAAAGATTACTAACACATTTTCTATGAAGTCTAAGCACAGGAAATAAATCAAGAAAAATCAAGCAAATTCTGTAAGTATCTCATCCTGAAGTATTTAGAGTTCAGTAAGCATAAAATTTCTCTAAGTACACATCGATTTTCATTATAGGTCATAACGATTCCTAGAGCGACAATGATTTCATATTCATAAGGATTTGCTATGTGCTTTTAATGATTCGTCAAGTGATCGCAACGATTTGCCCTCACAACGATTCGATAAGTGTTCGTAACGATTTCTTTAGTCGTCATAACGATTTGCTTTCCGCAACGATTCCTTAAGTGAGAACAACGAATTGCTCTCACATAGATTTCTTAAAGAAGCATAATGATTTGTACATCGATTTGTTTATAACCTCATAACGATTCGTACATCGATTTGTTCATAACATCATAACGATTTGTACATCGATTTGTTCATAACATCATAACGATTTGTACATCGATTTGTTCATAACATCATAACGATTTGTACATCGATTTGTTCATAACATCATAACTATTTGTACATCGATTTGTTCATAACGTCATAATGATTTGTACATCGATTTGTTCATAACATCATAACGATTTGTACATCGATTTAATCATAACATCATAGCGATTTGTACATTGATTTGTTCATGACATCACAACGATTTGTACATCGATTTGTTCATAACATCATAACGATTTGTACATCGATTTGTTCATAACTTCATAATGATTTGTACATCAATTTGGTTATTAATACACATAACGAGTTGTGTATGCATCTCTTTACTTATGAATGCACAACGATTCACTCAGTTGCACAACGATTTCATAAGTCATGTATATAACGATTTCATGGAAGACAACGATTCGACTTTTGAGTTATTTTTTTAATATGTTGAAAAGTCAAAGTCTTCACAGAAATTTATGTCAGCTGTGCATTTATGAAGACTGAACGTATCTCTGCATGCATGTAGACAATATCTTCCATTATCGTATCTTCTCTGAAAACATCTTTTAGAACAACAAAATGGCATTACTATTTTGATGAACATTCGTTCTAATGTTGACTGACAACAAGAGACAGCTTAGCTGTCTATTGTTCAAGCCTTAAATGTGTACAGGTCTCTGACAGCATTTGTCATACAACGTTGGACAAGATGAAAGCCAAAGAAGACTACAAAAAATCCTATCTCTTTGCGTGCACAAATGGATAACAGACTGTTGACTGGAAGCTTCCAAGTATCAAGCAGTCTAACGTAAACAAATGCCTAGAGACAACGGATTTCTCAACGTTCAAATTTCAAATAAACATATATAAAGAAGAATGAAGCTCCAGAAGAATATATATACACACATACAGATATACAGAAGTGACAACCTTCATAGCGCTCAACAAGAATTTCTCTTTCAAGTCTTCTGCGAGTTCTCTGAAGAGCGAAGTCTCACTCCCATCAGATTAGCTCTTGCTCTCTGAGTGTAGTGTAGATCCTTGTGAGAGAGCTTTTGTGCTGAGAGGAGTTCATTCCTTGTAGATCTTTGTCTTCTCAGTCACAGCTTCAGATCAAGTCCTCCACATAAGCTTGATCTAGGGGCTAACTCATTGAACACTCTTTTATGTGTTAGCTCCCTTCCTGTGAGAAGGAAGACCTGGTGGGATCCAGGGTGTGTTTTTCCCTTCGTGTTGAAGGAGGACCTGGTGTGGTATCCAGGGGGTTGTAATTCCCTTCGGGTTGAAGGAAGACTAGCTGCGGCTGGGTGTAAGAGTCCTTAAGGGGGACAGTACCCTTGGTAGTGAAATCTTGAGATATTGCTCAGGGACTAGACATAGGACTCCTAAGGAGAGGAGATCCGAACCAGGATAGTTCCTTGTGTTGTGTGATTGTCTTTGTGTGATTGCTGCTTATGTTCACTATCACTAACATCTATCGAAGTGTATTTTGTGTGAACGTTTTTGTGGACAGGTTTAGTTCACAAAGTTTTAAAGTCCCATTCACCCCCCCCCCCGCCCTCTGGGCTTCCTATATGGGCAACAATAGTTGCACGGCACTAGGTCGGGTGCCGATAGTCAGGTAGAAGTCACATCCGCCCACTAGCCGTGGTATGAACACAGGCTAGACGATCCGGCGTGATCACAAGGTAAAAGAGAACACACTAAGGTTGTTTGGATCGTACTGATCCCTAAATGTGTAACGGGTTTTAAGGGTACAACCAGCTCATCGGTAATGGACGTGCGCCAAAGCCAAGAAGACTTATGGAGGCCTTGACAAGGAGTCCCTTGTCCAATCAGGAGTATTCTCGGTGGAAAGGTGGTCAATGTCAAGAAAAAGTGTGTAACGAAACGTTGTCCGTCTTGCCTTGAGTGCTCGAAGACAGAGGGACGCGATAACGGTGTACAAAGCACGCGAATAAAATGAAGACAAATGTCATTTAACAAAATGGAGAATTTAGTAATTAATTTCACTTAATTATCAGATATATTATTGGCAATTTAATAGGGTCAAAATGGCAAACATTAATATTAAGTGTGTGCAAGTGTAAAGAAATCACGAGAGTATGATAAATCGTGCACATGACTTTTAATTAATGAGAATTATTTAAATATTAACAAATAAAATTATTCAGGTCAATTACTAAGCTTAACAGTACATGATTTAACTTAAACAAGGGTTAAATGGCATAAATAATAGGGGCATATATGCAATTTCAGGTTCTGGCAGTATTTCTGAGAACGCGACGGGGATGCCCGTCGCGATTCAAGTCCCGACGGGGGTTCCGGGCGTGATAGCCGAACCGGCCGGCCTGGCTCAGTTTGGGGGAGAGAACGTGACGGTGCGGGCCGTCGCGTTCATGTCGCGACGGTCTGGCCGGCCGCGGCCCCCTGAGGTCGCGACGGGTCGGGCCGTCGCGACTTCAAAGGGGCGGCCCAACCTAGAAAAAGGTGTTTTGCCCTTTTGGGTCTTTGTCCTTCCCTCTCAAGCATGATACCGAGCTCTTCTAAAATCGATATAAAATCACATGGTGACCCAAAAATGATGATTCAAGTTTTAATCGAAAGAGGACATGGAGATCTAACAGTGGGCATGTTTAATTAGAAAACAAATATGGGTAAGAAATGCTTTGAATAGGTTGATCTTCAGTAACCCAAACATGTATAGTCGAGAAACATTGATTTAATTGGCAACGAATACAAGATAGAAATTAGGGCAAATAGGGGCATTTGAAAGCTAATAACTGTTGAACCACCCATTTAATACCTTCATATTTTGGTGATTAACAAAATTTATGATTAATATAATTATTATAGAATATCATGTTTCAACTGTGTCGCATCAATCTCATAGGAAAATGCTGAGTCTCACATTGATGCAATATGACGCACTAAAATGCTAAATCGATGTTCATTCAATATACATCGATTTCTATTCAAAAGTGCCACATCGATTTCACTAACAACGATTTCATAAGTTACACAACGATTTGATCTTGTAACGATTCGTTAAGTGAAACATCGATTTTATCGTGCAACGATTTCTTAAGTGACCACATCGACTTGCCTTCACAACGATTTCTTTAGAAGCTATAACGATTCCTTAAGTGGTCACATCGATTTTCTAAGTGAGAACAACGATTTGCTTCTCACATCGATTTGATAAGCCTCATAACAATTTGATAAGTGAGCGCAACGATTTGCCCTCACATCAATTTGCCTTCCATATCGATTCGCCTTCATAATGATTCGATAAGTGGTATCGATAAGTGACCATAACGATTTGCCTTCACATCGACTTCTTTGGTTGCCAGAACGATTTCTTTTGTGAAAACAATGATTCGTTCTCATAACGATTTCTTAAGTAACCGCATCGATTTCTAAAGTAGTTATAACGATTTGCTTTCATAACGATTCGATAAGTAAGAATAACGATTTGCTCTCACATTGACTTGTTTACTCACATCGATTTCTCTAATGATTTAAAGTGCTTTTCGCGCCTAAATGAAAAGTCAAATATCTTCTGACAAAAAGACTTGCGTATCTCAATTTCCTGTCAGAAAAAATTATATGACCTACTATTCCTGTCAAGTGAGCAGAAACACAGTAGTATGCACAGTTTATTATAAACACTCCTTTTATGCTAACACTCACTTCCATGCTTACAGACCTTGAAGATCACAAGAGGGTGATTAAGACAAATGAGCAGAAGATCAGCAACGTCTAGAAGAGCTCCAACGGATCTCTTTAACGGATCTATTCAAAGCCTCGCATATAAAAGATGAAGCAAGGCTGAAGATAAAGATAGAGCTTTACTGAAAATCTTTGAAGGAGTGTACAACCAGTGAGGAACCTAAAATCCAAATACACTCAAAGGAAAAGAGAGAAAGAGCTTGAGCCCAAGAAGAAGTGTTCAAGCATTTGAAGCATTCGAGCTTTCAAGCTTCCTTTCTTCTCTTTTTTTTTTTCTCTCTGTGCTCATTGTAATCTTGGGGGAGAGTCTGTGACTGTGAGCTAAGTCTTGTGTGTTCATCTTGTAATAGCTCTCAGTTTGATCTTTCTTTTCTAAGAAAGATTTCTGTCCAACTGTAGGACTGTATATAGTGTGTCACCCAGCTAGGGGTTTGTGTCTAGCAGAACCGCACTGGGGTTTGTACGAGTAGGTTTGCTTCTGAGCCTAGAAAAGAAGTGGGCTGCCTTCTTGCCCAGGAAAGAGAAGAAGACCAGCTGGGGTGCTGGGTGTTGTAAGGTCCTTGAAGGGGACTGTACCCTTGGTTAGTGAAATCCCAAGAGGTTGCTTGGGGACTGGACGTAGGACTTCCATATGGGAAGGGCCGAACCAGGATAAATTTCTTGTGTCCTTTGTGTGATTGTTTATTTGCTTCAGCATTGCTGCTCCTTATCACACTAACTAACCAAAGTTTCAAGTGGTATTTTTTCTGTGCTTAAATCTCTATTTGTAGAAACCAGAAAAATCTATTCACCCCCCCCCCCCTCTAGGTGAACTTGTTGTCGTACCAAAAGGGCCAACAATAACAAGTAGTATTTATGAGAATAATTTCACCGCATGAGATCGAGTACAAGACTAGATTGAAGACAATCTTTAGGGTTCGGGTACAAGAGGATGACAAGGTTTCAAACATTTAATTCGCCCTCTTGGATGAATGAAAAAGAGCGAAACCAGAGGGCTTTCGAAGAGGATCATGTGGGCTACCTAGGGTAAAATTTACACGATTTGTGCTAGAGAGATTGCCTACATTTTCTTGCTGATAAGAAATCCTAGGTTTTTTATGAAGAACAAGATGAAATCTCCTTTGTCCAAGCTTCCTTCTCCTTGCTCCTTCGTTCTTCAGCCTTTCCCCTCGTCTCCTAGAGCTCCAGCAATGATCTATAGGGTGATAGGGCCGAATTGGGGTGTGTATAGCTTGTGTAAGAGTTCTAAAACCTTAAAATTCTTCTCTCCTCTTCAAACTCTGAATTTCCACTATTATCTCCCTATTTCCTAGCATTTATCCCCTATTTAGGATGGAGGAGAGATCCAATTTCGTGGCCAAAGGGTTAGGGTAAGCTTAGGACTCTTTTTAGGATATTTACAACCTATTTTAGTATTTATCTTACTCTTATTTAATTTATGTATTAATTAACTCCGAATTTGGCTTAATTATCTCCCATCTCATGATGGGCTCTTCATATTTGGGCCCAACAATTTATGTTAGGACCATTAGTAAAACCCATTACTAATTTAGCTTAATGGGTATTGATTTAATTCTATTTATTCACCCTTTATTCTAATTTAAATCTATTTAACATGTTTATTCAATTGGTTTCTTATTTCAATTTAATTTAATATTATTTATCCTAATATTTCCAATCATCATCATTTGGGCTCTTAGTCTTGTCCTAATAACTTATGTGAGCTTAATTGTACAACCCATGTTCTTATTTTACTTAATGGATTTTTATTATCTTTTTATTAATGTATTTATTCATAGGTCAAGATTACCTATTGGTCCAATTATCATAAAAGGCTATCAACCCATATTATTTAAAGTCTACCCACATGTTTATTTTAAATTATAATCTACTTTGGCTCATAAAATAATGGGTTCTCTCACTTGTTTCTTAATTACGCTAATGAGTCACATAAATTCTTAAACTTGATCTAAATGATTTTTCTATGTCCAAATTTCTTGATGGGTCATTAGAGAATATTATTTAAAGTATAACTACTATTTTTACGACATTTTTATATGGTTTTTTACGCATGCAATAATGATGCGTATCTTTTTAACTAGTTTGTATTTATTAATTGATAAATTTAAATTTATCTAAAATTTTTAAATTACTGGATTTTTCGGGGTACTACAACATGTGAACAAGTGCAATATTAAACCAAGTTCACACATACATGTAAATGAATTACATTAAAGTAAGAAGTGCAATACTAATCACTATACTGAAAATAAATGATTAAAAACAATCCATACAATAGTGTTCTATTGAATTAAGTTTGAATCAAGGATCTAATGTCTAGAAAGAAAAGTTTGTACTAATTTTTTTTCCCTAAATTGGGATATATACCTCATTAGTGTTCCCATTTTGCTTCTTTACATCCCATGTTTCAATATATAAGCATATGTGATCTCTGTTTATAAGAGTTGTTTGGGGTTAAAGGCCCATTTGCATTGCTATGTCATGGAGCGCACATATCCTATTTAAATTGGGATGCACATTTCATTAGGGTTTACATTGACTTATTTATACCCCATCTTACATTGCATAGGTACATGGGGTTTCTTATCATCATGCTTGGAGCCAAAGACCCATTTACTTATAAATATAATTGTTTCATATTTTAAACATTATACTAAAATAATTAAACAATTAATTTTATACTAGTAGATTGAATTGGGCTTATATATATACATATATAGATACATATATATTTATATATTGTAACGCCCCGGAAAAAATTTATTTGTTAGGAAAATATGAATAATATGGTTATTAAACTTAATTATTATTATGAGATAGAAATAATTAAAACCAAGGATTAATTGGTGTTAATAAATGTTACCCTAGTGTCGTACTCAAAGGTGCGCACTCCGACAGGATGACACTGGAATTTTGTAATGAAAATGAAATCTAAAAACACCATAATTTCTAAAAATATATGGTGATATTAGAAATGTAAATATTCGGATTTGTTGACGTACAGATTTCGAGAATAAGTCGACGCAACTATTTTTGGGCAATTTTCACTCAGTGAAAATAAATTCTAAAAATTAAACTAAAATCAACATAATTTGTAAAACATTTTCATTAGCTTATGGATGAAATTTTCACACAAATGGACATCATTTGAGTATATTAATGTGTGGATTATTGGGCCAACTGATTTATGGGCCATTTACGGTGGTTATTTTCTGAGAATTTAATGTGCCTACCTGTGAGGAGCTGGGAAAGCCACCTCACTTAAGTGGGAGATTCATACGTTAACCCCTTATGTGTTAAGCCGTGAAGGGCACATGCTTAATGTGTCAACAGTAAAAACCAAATGGTTTTTACTATTACACCTGTACGTGGGAGGTGTCACAGTGCATGGGCAGGCGGCTGGGTTATAAAAGCACCCCCTCACCCTTCGTACACACCCTTTTCCATCATTTGCTCTTGTTGCTGCTTTGCCTAGAGAAGAAGCTCTTGCTATAGTGAGGTTACACCCTTGAGTGGGTGACTGGTTGCTGTGTTGCTGCTGTCGTTGCCTTGAGGAGACTGTTGCTGTTGGAGTTGCTACTTTCTTTGCTCATAGAGCTACAAGTGTAGCTGCCCGTGGACTGCAAAGACTGCACTCCCAGTATCATCTTACTTTCATCAACTGTAAACCATCGAGGTGGAAGTATCATCCTTCAAATTTAGGTAGGATTCTATCTCCTCCCACCTTTGTCTTCTACTCCTGTTAGGAAGTTCATAGCCATGTACATGTTGCCTTTGAACTTGTAAACCAACCTTGAAGTAGAATATTTATCTCCTATTTAGATGTTTGTACCCTTAGACTTTTGTTTGACTCCTTAATTACCCCTGGAAATATGTGTCTATCATAAAGAAATCCTCTTTCATAATTGTTGTTGTAGAAGTTACTCTCCTAGTATTATGTCATGTTAAGCTTCTAGCTAGACACGTGTAGGTTGTTGTTTCATGTTTTATATTGCCCAACTTGTAAGCCTATTGAGAGAGCTAGAAATAAGTCTACCATGTGGTATTGTCCATACTTTGATCCATAGGTTTCATGGTTAAAGTTTTTAGAATGAGTATAGAGTCATTTCTGGAAGTGGAACTGGCGGCTGTCGACAGACAGGAAGTACCTGTCGACAGACCCAGGCTTCCAGAACCCCAGGCTACTAGAAATAGCAATGGCTGTCGACAGATGACATCTGTCTGTCGACAGACACACTGACCTATCGACAGACAGACCTTGCCTTTTGATAGGCACTGTCCTAAAACCAGAAATTGTCTTCTAGATGCTTGCTCCTGTTGACAGTCACCTCCTGGCTGTCGACAACCACTGTTTTGGCCAGTGTTTCAGTACTTTCCTTTGCTCAAACTTTTACCAACACTTCATGCTATTTGCCTAGTAAGCTACCATCTTCATTCCTTCGGGTATTTACTATTATGACACTGCAGATATAATCAACATTGTTTCTTTTACTCCTCTTTGAATTACTCTTGAAGTCTCCAAGTACAAGTGATGTCTAGTTGTTCACAACCCCCTGTGTTCAATAACCTAAAATCATAGACCTTGATGTCATGAGAGTTTGATTACTTGAGTTCCACAGTTGGATATGAATAACTTGAGATGACAATTATTGGGTCCTTGAACCCCACTTGATTAATATGCCTGTGCAAATAGGGCTGGTCCAGTCCTAGGAGGAGCACCCGAATTCATTTACGGGCCGTACGGAATGATAAAGGACACCATGATGCTTGGCATTCCATCAATACAGCTTGATTATGGTCATCATGTTATCTTTCATCTGTGAATGTATATATGAACCAGATTATGAGTTTCATTGTGAATTCCTGAGCATGCCCTGTGTTTTAGTACTACTGTTCCAAATCCACTGTCATGCTAAGATGTTTATTTGTCCTTCTGTGATCTCAATCAAGTCTTTTACCTTGATCATCATATATTTTAATCCTTATGATTTGAGGATTTGAATCCTACTGGGCTAGTTAGCTCACACATCCTACATTTTCAGGTGATCAAGATGGGGGTGAAGCTTAAGGAGAATGGTGTGTTGAGAGAATCTTCCGACCTCAAGAAGCCAGTTGTTTTGTTTTCTCTAGAGTTGAACCCATGGATTGTAATAAAATAAAGTTACTCTTTTCTGCTCCTCCTCTAGATTGTATGGAGGAGTATTATGTAATAATGCTTCCGCTAAATTTGTTGTAAATGAATAGACACTAATTTTATTTTCATGCTTAATATCTGTCATTTCCAATAAAAAGACTTTTATTAAGATGTAACATATATATATACAACTCTTCGGGCCATTGGGTGGTAGACTCTTCGGGCCAACTGCAGCCTGCGATTTTACTTAATGAATTGGTTGAAACTAGATGCTGGTTGGGCGAGACTCTTCTTTTAGGCGTTCCCGACTGCTTACAACTATGAATGAGGCCAAGTATAATACTGTACGTTGATGTTGAATCGGATGAACGTGATGCTAGTTTTCACTGTAATGATCTTGAGAACCCAACCCTCAGCCCAAGCTGTGGACCCGATTTTCGCGATCGCCGTCCACGGATCCAGGGACCCGAGAGGGCTATAATACAAGTCTAACATAATATGTAAAGGAAATAAACATCAACTACTGAACTAGGAGCACACACGGAAGCAGAAAGAAGAGCGAGACCACAACATATCGCTCTAGCTACAATCCCAACACACACACAACTAGTACAAGTAAAAAGGGGGAGGATAGAGCCTTTAGGGGCATACCCCGAGGGTGAAGTACAACTGAAGGGGGATACCACTTCTAGCTATGGGGACGACGACTACCGTCCTGCCTCCTCTTCCCGACGCGCACCCGGCCGCTGTTGAGAAGTCTCAAATGGAAAAGGAAGGGATGAGCTTCACAACATAAGCTCAGTAGGGACTACCAATCTCCTAATGACTCTAATAGATGGGAAAGAATATATATATATATATAATTTAAATAATAGCAGTTCTATATATTCTAGTCTACACAGAAAAGCGCGGAAGCAAAGCCAACCAACTAGCAATGGTACGGTAGGATACCACAGTCAGAAACTTCGTATGACCTGCACGTCGTGACCACCACATGGCTGGAAACACAGACAGAGCAAACCCTGCCTGGACAAGAGACACTAGCTACGGAAACCACTACCACTAGTCAATCGGTCAGGTGTGTCCACTAACGTTTTATCCTCGACCTAGGTCCAAACCTCCATGTCTTGTTAGAGTGGGGCAGGAGCACAAAGTAACACAACAGTAACCGTCATAGCCTGTCCGGACTATGGTCCCACGCCTGGCCTCTGTAGGTGGCTTTGGGGCCACCAAGAATTAGGCAGTCAGAAAAAGGACTGGTTGGCCTGCACCGGGTAGAACTCCGGCCATCCTCAGTGCCTTAGACCAACCAAGAGAGCTCTGCAAATGACTCGACGCCGCTGTCCTAACCACCAATTTCCCCTCTACTCCAGAGTCTGTGACTCGAGTACGATCGTCGCCCCGAACGCTCCCTCTAAGGTGCATGAGGATGGGGGTCCCAGGTAAATGGTAACAACCTCTCTCACGGGACATGCCCTCAGGTGCCGAGCACCGCGTGAACGACTAGTGTAGGACCATACTAGGAAACTAGCACTGGTGCCATGGGTACAGAAAGAATCGAAAACGGCAGAGACTCTACAGGAAAATGGAACTCCGCAAGAAGTTTCCTGTCTCTGATGCTGTCGTGACGCCACAGGCTGTCGTGACGCCACAGGCTGTCGTGACACTGTCGCGATGCCAAGGACGGTCGTGACCATGTCACGATGCCTCAGGGCATCATGATAATGTCGCACCGCTCACGACATCATCTCAACCCCTATACCGGTCGCGATCTCAGCTTAGGGGCGTCCCGGTATAGTCCTCCCAAGGACCGCCCCAAATCTGGTACAAACTATTGCCCAGCTAGAAAGCCCAGTGGGGGGTGAATGGGATTCTTAAAAATATTGAGAACCTAAAATCTGTTCATAAAGAGATTAAAAAAAACACTTCGATAGATGTTAGTGTTAGTAAAGATAAACAACAAACACACAAAGGCAATCACACTACACAAGAATTTATCCTTGTTCGGATCCCCTCTCCTTATAAGTCCTACGTCCAGTCCCTGAGCAACAACTCAAGCTTTCACTACCCAAGGTTACAGTCCCCCTTATGGACCCTTACACACCCAGTCATAGCTGGTCTTCTCTTCACAACCCGAAGAGGAAATACACCACCCTGGATACCACCAGGTCTTCCTTCTACTCGAAGGGAACACACACCCTGGAACCCCCAGGTCATCCTTCAACACGAAGGGAACACAAAAACACAAGAATGTGAAATGAGATCAAGCCCCTAGATCAAGCTTATACAATGATAGATCTGAAGCTAAGACTGAGAGGGAAAGTTCTACAGTGAGGGACACTCTCAGTTTATAGAAGCTTTCAAGACTAACACAATGAATGCAGAGAGCTAAGAGCTAAACAATCAGAGGAGTGAGGCTTGGCTCTTCGAGATGCTCGCAGAAAAAACTTGTGAAAGATTGTCGTTGGCATTCTCAATCTGTGAGTTATATTCATCTGGAGCTTCAGTCTTCTTTATATATCTTCTATTTGAAATTTGAATGTTGAAGTGCCCGTTGTTTATAAGCTTTTGTTTATGTTAGACTGCATGCCACTGTAGAGCAGTCTTTAGCTTTCCATGCACGCAACAAGAGAGAGAATCTTCTCTGATATCCGTTATCTTCCATATTGTCCAACGTTGTATTGAGGTGCGTTGTTAGAGACCTACAAGCATTAAATGCTAAAACAATAGACAGCTCGACTGTCTCTTGTTACCAGTCAATGTTAGAATGAATATTCACCAAAATAGAAATATCATTTTGCTCTTCTAAAAAGATGTTTACAGTGAATATATGGAAATAGAAGATATCGTTTGCATGCACTGCAGTGATACGTTCAGTCATAATAAATGCACGGTTGTTAAAAGTATATACGTGAAGAGTTTGACTTTTCAACGAACTCAGAAATGAGTTCAAATATCAAGACGTTATATTCCATGAAATCGTTACATGCATGACTTATGAAATCATTATGCAAATGAGTTGATATCCATGTAAATCGATGTGCACTTATAAGCAAACTGATGCACATACAAATCGTTATATAAACAAATCGTTATGACTCTATAAGAAAATCGTTATGAGCAAGTTGTCAGAGATAAAATGATGTGAGCAAATCGTTGTTTGCTGTATCGAATCGTTACGACGACCAAGTCGTTATGTAACTAAATGAATCGTTACAGTGACAGAGTCGTTGTGTAACTTATCGAATCGTTACAAGGATCAAATCGTTATGAGACTTAACGAGTCATTGTGAAGCTGAAGTCGTTGTGAGTGCAAATCATTGTTCTCACTTAAGAAATCGTTGCGATAACCAAATCGTTGTGAGAGTAAATCGTTGTTCTCACTTAAGAAATTGTTGCATACCCAAATCGTTGTGAATCAAATCGATGCGATCTCTTATCGAATCGTTATGAGAGGCAAATCATTGTGATCTCTTATCGAATCGTTATGAGAGGCAAATCGTTGCGATCTCTTAGCGAATCGTTATAAGAGGCAAATCGTTGCAATCTCTTAGCGAATGGTTATGAGATAGAGTGGCAATGACTTATGAAATCGTTATAGAACCAAAATCGATGTGAATGAGGAAATTGTTATGATTCTAACGAAATGGTTATAACAACTAGAGAGTCGATGTGTACTTAGAAAATTCCATGCTTTGAACTTACATTGCTACAGAGTAAATAATGCTTACCCATTTAGCTTGTTATTCCTTGTTTCATTTCCTATACTCAAATCTCATAGAAAATTTGTTAGATTAAACTTTGTTTTAGTTTTGTTAATCACCAAAATAAATATGTAATTAATTTAAATTACATGGGAATAAACTGATCATCAATCTCCCCCTTTTTGGTGATGACAAAACTTAACAATTAGCATAGATGTTCTAAAAAGAAATTGAGGAATTTGCATAATCATAAATGTAGTTCAGAATGTTATATTTCTCCCCCTTTTTGTCATTTAAGAAAAAAAATAAACTGTTGAGACAAACAAGAAGTGAAAAGAGAAGAGAACACCATTATATTAGATTAAGCTTGAGGGGGTACTGGGAGATAGAAAGCAGGAGACAAAAGAGAGGTATAATGAGAAATAACTTCCCAAGCCTTATCTTCCTGCTGCTCAAAATACAACCTGAAAATCCCAGGAGCTAGAGAATAGGAGGGGCCCATGGTGGGAGCCATCCTTTTGTGATGAAGAACCAACTGCTCATCAAGGAAGTCAGCATATTGATCGCGTGGAAAGGAAGTTTTAAAATGGCTGATCTTCCAAAAATTAGCACATGCATGAAACTGATCCATAGAGGCAGGGTAGAAAATTTGCTTCTGCTTCAGGCCCAGGCGCATGGCTACATAAACCTTGTATTGTTCAACCCAAGTTTGAAAGGGATCATTAACAAGGTGAATAGAGTTCATGTCTAGAAATGTAGCAGCTGACAATGGAGGTTTACCTTCCCTGGCTTGAGATTCATTTAGATCAGATAGCTGCTGAGCAGACAAGGGATAGAATCTGGCCCAATCCGCAGGAGAGAATCTTTCACATTCTGACAAAAGAGGAGCAAGAATCTCTGCACTGACATGACCCAAGTGATATTCTCTGAACAAAAATCTGTTGAAGGCGACTACAGAACCTTTCTGCACGTGGATTCTTCCCATGACTCTAGCAAGACGCTCAAAAATAATTGAGCCTACAGAGGACTCCATGACTAGAGAATGAAGAGGGGGAAGAAACACAGAATTAGACACCTGGAGGGAGGAAAAATCAACTTGAATAGCTTCAGTGTGAGCTGCAGCTGATCCAAGTGCTTGAATGGCCTGCTTGAACTGACCCAGCTGGATTTCATGGAGGTGATTGATATATTGATAATTGTTGAACATCTGGTAATGCCTAATCATTTTAATTTCCTTCTGAATAAAAGGGGCCCAGGTATCCTTGTGAAGGATCTGGAACCACTCAGATAAGGTCAAGGAGTGATCCCTGGGAGGAAATCTGGCTGATTTGGCAAGAAGAAATTTATTGTAGGGCTTTATGACTCCGAGCCCACTGCTCTTCGGTTTTGGCTTCAGCCATAGAGAAGATTTTGGATTTTTTTTATTTAGAGAGGGAAGCATAAGGCAAAATGACATTGAGATGGTCAGTAAGGTTGAGATGAGGAAGGTTGATGATGGTAGCAAAAACAACATTCTGAAGAAATTCTCTGTAGAGTGGTTAATTTTTGTTGTCCACTGTTAGAGAAAACCACAGAGGTGGATAGCAAGGATCAAAGGAAATAGAAGAAGTGGAGGTTATTTTTCTTTTCTTAGGAGCAGGGCTAGAAGAGCCTGTCCTATGGACATGATGACATTCTTTCAAGACTGATCTAAGGATAGCTTCCTCAAATTCATCTTTAATTTTTCGGAGAAAGGGGCCATCAACTTGAGCACTTTCCGGAATGATAGTAATGAAGGAGGGTGGAGCAGAGGGATGAAGAAAGGAATGAGAGGTAGAAACGGGTATGTCAGCTGGTCCAGAAGAGGAGGGACCAGAGGATGAGGAGGCTCCAACTGATGATGAAGCTGAAGGGACCTCAATGAAAGGAGGAGGGGGAGGAATAAAATTGGTAGAGGCAGAAGATGAAGAGGTGTGTGAAGGAAATGGAGTAGGAGAAGAGATGGCTCTAGGTAGTGGTTGTTTGAAGGGTTGAGGGGCTGGTGGTGTTGTGGAGGAGGAAGGTGGAGAAGGAGGGGCTGGTGTCTGAATGGGTGAAGGAGCTGGGGGCGCTAGAGCAACAGCTTCTTCTTCTGCCCGATGCAGCTCAGACTCGGACTCCATTGGCCCGGATGGCCCTGACTCTTCTTCTGGTGGCCCTGAAGGCCTAGACTCTACTGCAGGCACTGGATCAACAATAGCTGGCCCTGATGGCCCTGCTGGATCTTCAGACAGCTTAGCAACACTTGGATTTCCAACATGCACATCTTCAACAATCAATGGCCCTGATGGCCGCTCAACCTCATTCTGCTGCTCTGAATTGTCAGGCCCAGATGGCCTTACTTCCTCTTGAATTGGTCCTGATGGCTAGACTTCAACTACTTCCACTGCTACTGATTCCTTTTCCATGATCTGTGGTCCGGATGGCCCTAAAGATGCCTCTGGAATCTGCCCTGATGGCTTAATTACTTCTTCTTACTGCCTCACCTCAGAAGGCCCTGAGCTGCTGACAGGCTCAACTGGAGAGTGAGCAGGAGGGGCAGAGGAGGATTGCACCCTCGAAGAGATAAGCTTCTTGACACTGTCAAACTCACCTTTCATCCATCTGCATAATTGCTTGAACATTTTAAAATCATCTCTCAAGTTATGTACCTCAGTGGACAAGGCTCCAATCTCATTTGTTGCTGAGGTCTGGCTGATAATGATAGACTGAATGTCAGACTGTAGAGATGTGAGAGACTTGCCTTGCTCATTCAGCCTTTTAATAATGGGTTTCAAATTTACCTTCAACTGCTTCTTCTTTGGTTTCTTATGTGCAATTCTCTTCCTTTTGCTGCTTGCCCTTTCACTGCGCTCCACAGATTCAACATTCTCTTCAATATTCATGGGGACACTCTCAGTGTGCTCCCCCTGAGGAGCTGCTTCCTTCTCAACTCCTTGCTCTCCCTGAATGGGAGTATCATCTACTTGAACATTTTCATGAGCATCCTCTTGCTCCTCCTGACTAGGAGCTTTCTCCATGATGATCTCATCAGTGTGGCCTAATGCCACAGCTTCTGTTGCTTGATCATCACTAATTACTGGCCCTCCTAGATTGCTTTGGATGGAGTCCAGTACATCCCTGAGTACTGAGGCTACTCGGGAAGAGGGAGGAACAACCTCTGAATATTGCCCAACGGGCTCAATCTGCTCAGGCAAGAGATCCTCAATTCTGCTGGCTATTGCATTGACCTGAACATCTGCTGCTGTTGCTTCTGGTTCCTTCTGAACTGATGGAATATGTTCCTGCTGATCTGGAATACTTAGAACTACTGCTCTAGATTCCTCTGCTGGTATTGTTGCTGGTGCTGCTACTGGTGATTCCTCTTGAACCATTTGGACTGTTGCTGCTACAGCTGCTTCTCCTACCTCTTCCTGAACTTCTTGGGCTTCGCCAATAATGGCCTCACCCTCAGCCACAAAGGTCTTTGACCATACACCATTTACAACTAAAAATCCGCTTTTCCTTAAGTTCCTACTGCGGATAGCCTGCCCCATCTTTTCAGAAACATCTCCTACCACACTGATGCCATAATGCTGAAATACCTTAGTTAAGAGATAGGCATAGGGTAGAGACACATTCAGCTTACTTTTCTTATCCCATACATGTGCACTTGCAAATTTCATCCTTTCTATGATGATTTTGGCCAAATTGATTTCCTGATTCTGGATGGTCCAGAACATTAAATCTGAGTCTGCTTTGGTGCGTGTTGAAAAAGTAGCGCTTCTGGGAACCAAAATTTGACAGACTATAAAGTGCAAAAGATGATTAAATGCATTCAACTGGTTGATATCAAGCTTCCCGTCTTTAAATTTGTATTCAGGACCAACAATCCCTAATCCTTTTGCCTGGATATCCACAGTGTGAACTCCACTGTGACCAGAAGTAGTCACACCAAAGATTGATGGTAGTAACTCTCGTGTAACCCTACTTTGAGTTCCCTTGACCATAGAAGTCAAGGTCCCATCTTCTTTTGTCTTCAGACATACATAGAACGCCTTTACTAGGTCAGGATAACTTACTTCTGAGAAGGTAGCCATCTTCGTCCACCCTAATCTATCCATAGTTGCGACAATGCTGCCCATTCCATTTTTCCGTAAATCTGCCACATCCACTGCTTTGTGACCGCACAGCTTAGACTTCACAGTCGCAAACCTTTCCTATTGCTCGGCGGTGAGAAATTCAGCTCCATAACCCCCTATGCTACCGGATACACCTGAAGAAGCCATGGTTTTGGATAGGAAGAGTTTCTGGAGGACTAGAAAGAGGATTGGAACAGGAACCCTCAAGAAAGCCCAGAGGGGGGGGGGGGTGAATGGGATTCTTAAAAATATTGAGAACCTAAAATCTGTTCACAAAGAGATTAACAAAAACACTTCGATAGATGTTAGTGTTAGTAAAGATAAACAGCAAACACACAAAGGCAATCACACTACACAAGAATTTATCCTGGTTCGGATCCCCTATCCTTAGGAGTTCTACGTCCAGTCCCTGAGCAACAACTCAGGCTTTCACTACCCAAGGGTACAGTCCCCCTTATAGACCCTTACACACCCAGTCATAGCTGGTCTTCTCTTCACAACCCGAAGAGGAAATACACCACCCTGGATACCACCAGGTCTTCCTTCTACTCGAAGGGAACACACACCCTGGAACCCCCAGGTCTTCCTTCAACATGAAGGGAACACAAAAACACAAGAATGTGAAATGAGATCAAGTCCCTAGATCAAGCTTATACAATGCTAGATCTGAAGCTAAGACTGAGAGGAAAAGTTCTACAGTGAGGGACACTCTCAGTTTACAGAAGCTCTCAAGACTAACACAATGAATGCAGAGAGCTAAGAGCTAAACAATCAGAGGAGTGAGGCTTGGCTCTTCGAGATGCTCACAGAAAAAACTTGTGAAAGATTCTCGTTGGGATTCTCAATCTAAAAGTTATATTCTTCTGGAGCTTCAGTCTTCTTTATATATCTTCTATTTGAAATTTGAACGTTGAAGTGCCTGTTGTCTCTAAGCTTTTGTTTACGCTAGACTGCATGCCACTGTAGAGCAGTCTTTAGCTTTCCATGCATGCAACAAGAGAGAGAATCTTCTCTGATATCTGTTATCTTCCATATTGTCCAACGTTGTATTGAGGTGGGCTGTTAGAGACCTGCAAGCATTAAATGCTAAAACAATAGACAGCTGGACTATCTCTTGTTACCAGTCAATGTTAGAATGAATATTCACCAAAATAGAAATACCATTTTGCTCTTCTAAAAAGATGTTTACAGTGAATAAATGGAAATAGAAGATATCGTTTGCATGCACTGCAGTGATACGTTCAGTCATAATAAATACACGGTTGTCAGAAGTATATACGTGAAGACTTTGACTTTTCAACAAACTCAGAAATGAGTTCAAATATCAAGACGTTATATTCCATGAAATCGTTACATGCATGACTTATGAAATCATTATGCAAATGATTTGATATCCATGTAAATCGATGTGCACTTATAAGCAAACCGATGCACATACAAATCGTTATATAGACAAATTGTTATGACTCTATAAGCAAATCGTTATGAGCAAGTTGTCAGAGATAAAATGATGTGAGCAAATTGTTGTTTGCTGTATCGAATCGTTACGGCAACCAAGTCATTATGTAACTAAATGAATCGTTACAGTGACAGAGTCGTTGTGTAACTTATCGAATCGTTACAAGGATCGAATCATTATGAGACTTAACGAGTCATTGTGAAGCTGAAGTCATTGTGAGTGCAAATCGTTGTTCTCACTTAAGAAATCGTTGCGATAACCAAATCGTTGTGAGAGCAAATCGTTGTTCTCACTTAAGAAATCGTTGTGAGAGCAAATCGTTGTTCTCACTTAAGAAATCGTTGCATAACCAAATCGTTGTGATTCAAATCGATGCGATCTCTTATCGAATCGTTATGAGAGGCAAATCGTTGCGATCTCTTATCGAATTGTTATGAGAGACAAATCGTTGTGATCTCTTAGCGAATCATTATGAGAGGCAAATCGTTGCGATCTCTTAGCGAATCGTTATGAGAGGCAAATCGTTTCGACCTCTTAACGAATCGTTATGAGATAGAGTGGCAATGACTTATGAAATCGTTATAGAACCAAAATCGATGTGAATGAGGAAATCGTTATGATTCTAAGGAAATGGTTATAACAACTAGAGAGTCAATGTGTACTTAGAAAATTTCATGCTTTGAACTTACATTGCTACAGAGTAAATAATGCTTACCCATTTAGCTTATTATTCCTTGTTTCATTTCCTGTACTCAATTCTCATGGAAAATATGTTAGATTAAACTTTGTTTTTGTTTTGTTAATCACCAAAATAAATATGTAATTAATTTAAATTATATGGGGATAAACGGATCATCACAAACACATTCCACAGGGGGAGGGGAGCATGGGAAACATGTAGGACAGCTTGTAAACAACCAAACCACCCTCAAACACCATTAATCATGCATCACAAGGAAATCTACGCTCGAAGGAAACCTCACTCACCACGAGCATAGATCTCATACACCCCACAACCCCGAAACCATGGAGAGACAAGGATCTAAAGGGGAAGGGGAGCATGCTAGAACAAGAGGGGAAGAGGGGTCCCTACCTCAATGAGTAGAGCCGACCCGTTGGGGCCTTCACGTCGGAATGGCCACCTCCTCCTCGCTCCTAGCACCACACAGATGCCGCCTTCATGAACGGGACATCACCTCCTCGCCAAGAATGCCCAAGAATCGCCGGAGAAGCAAAAGGGCTCGGAGGGGAAGAAAAGGGGAGAAGAAGAAGAAAGGAAAGGGAGAAAGGGGGAAATGGGTGCCGGCCTCAATTTTGAACTGATGGGCCCAGAGACGCGACGGGTCGGGCCGACGTGACAGCGAGCATGACGCGATGCTCACTAGCATCGGGACCATGTCGTGACTGCCTTGCCCAGCACGACACCAAAAGCGGTCAAACCTCAATGACCGGGAAAACTAGAATGCGACAGACTACCAGGTCGTGTCAATGTTGCACGCACCTGACACCCGACAAGCCCGTTCTTACAGAAAGGACAGTGGTCAGAATGGTCAGAAATGTAGTCGCGTCGCCTCCAGACGCTGCGACAAGAACTCGACACCCACCCCTGTCGCGATCAGAACGTAACGTTCAGCTGTGCCGCGACCAAAAGCATGTCGCGACTGGTTCCTCTAGCGTAACAATGTCACGACCAAGGGGTCCGTCTCGACCCTGAGGACAAGGCTAAGGTCCTAAGAGGGTTAGGTCTCACATTCTACCCCCCTTAAAAGGATTTTGTTCTCAAAATTAAGAGAAAACTCAGTTTCAACAGGAAGCAGTGCAAGGAAAAACAACATACCGATCAATCAAACAAATAAGGGAACTGCTCTCTCATCTCATCCTCGCGCTCCCACATGGCCTCTCCACCAACGCGGTTCTCCCAAACAACCTTGACCAATGGAATCTGCCTCCTGCTCAACTACTGCACTCTACAGTCCACAACTCTGACTAGGTGCTCTAGTACTGACAAATCCGGTGCAACCTCTAACTGCGAGTAATTTAACACGTACGACGGATCTGCAACGTACCTCCTGAGCTGTGAAACGTGAAAAATCTCGTGCACACCTACTAACTCTACTGGAAGACGCAACCTGTATGCGACCTCGCTGATCCTCTCTGTAATAAGGAAAGGTCCAATATACCTCGGACTGAGCTTCCCATTCTTGTCAAACCTCATAACACCCTTGGTCGGCGAGACCCGTAAGAACACAAGGTCACCCACGTTGAACTGCAACGGCCTCCTGCAAACATCTGCATAGCTCTTCTGCCTACTCTATGCTGCCTGAAGCCTCTGCCTGACTAAACTGACTGTGTCTGCACACTGCTGTACCATCTCTGGTCCCAAAAGTTGCCTCTCACCCACTTCAAACTAGTGAAGTGGTGTCCTGCACGACCGACCATACAAAGCCTCGTATGGTGTCATTCCAATGCTCGAGTGATAACTGTTGTTGTATGCAAACTCTACCATCAGAAGATGAGACTCCCAAGTGCCACCCCAGTCCAAACAACAAGCTCTCAATATGTCCTCCAAATTCTGAACACTCCTCTCTGACTGTGGGTGGTACGCTGAACTCAATCTCAACTCTGTGCCAAGAGCTCTCTGCAAACTGTGTCAAAACCCTAAAGTGAAACTCGGATCTCTGTTGGAAATAATGGAAACTGGGGTACCGTGCAATGGAACAACTCAGTCCACGTACAATCTGGCAAGCCTGTCCACTGACCAAGACATACTGACTGGAAGGAAGTGCACTAACTTGGCCAACTTGTCCACAATCACCTAAATACCATCATGCCTCTGCGGAGAACGGGGTAAACCAACTACAAAATCCATGGTGATGTAGTCCCACTTCCACTCAGGAATGGGCAAAGGCTGCAGCTCACCACCAGGATACCGATGCTCTGCCTTCACCTGCTGATAGGTAAGGCAACGAGCGACAAACTCTGCCATGCCCCTCTTCATCCTTGGCCACCAGAAGAACCCCTCTTCAGGTTATGATACATCTTCGTGGAACCAAGATGAACAGCATACCTGAACCGGTGTGCCTCTGACAACAGCGTCTGCCACGCATCATAGGGAACGTACAATCTACCTCTGAACCTGACCTCACTGTCCTCGTCCAGCTCAACATCTGGCTTCTACAAAATATCTGCCAACTCTAAATCTATCTAATGTGCCTCTAGCACTTGAGGGTACACTGATAGACGAACTGACAAATTGGTCATCACTACACGATCTCTGTACCTCGAATGGCAAAAAACTCCCTAAGATAAGTCCTCAAACAACCTCCACTCTCTGACCATCAACGAACTCAAGCGAACTCGCCTACTCAAAGCATCTCCTACGACGTTAGCCCTTCCTGGGTAATAGAAGAGAGTAAGTTTGTAGTCCTTTAAGTACTCTATCCATCTCCGCTGCCTCAAGTTCAAATCCTTCTGAGTGAAGATGTACTGTAAACTTTGATGGTCGGTGAAGACCTCGAACGCCTCTCTGTACAAATAGTGCCTCCACAACTTCAAAGTGAACACCACAGCTGCCAACTCCAAGTCGTGAGTAGGATAGTTCTCCTCATGCTTCTTCAACTACCGAGAAGCATAGGCAACGACCCCACCATGCTGCATCAGCACTACACCCAAACCTGACCTTGAAGAGTATATGTAAACTACAAAACCTCCACTACCTGATGGCAAGACCAACATTGGCGTTGAAGTCAATCTCCCCTTCAGCTCCTGAAAACTCTGCTCACAGTCCCCTGTCCAAACAAATCTGATCTCAAGTCTCGTCAACCTTGTAACGTCGCTCATTTTTCGGATCCTCGTGGATCCCTGCTTAGCGGGTTTGGTGGCCAGTGTATGGCCCATTAGCCTATCTTCTAGGTGTTTACGCAGGTTTTCGGGGCTTACTGGGCCGGCAGTTTGGGCCCGTAGGACCCGTTGGTTCACTGGTTCTGAACGCAACGGGGGTGTGTGTCGCATTTAGGTTGCGACGGCCCTGGTGGTCGCGTTCACGTTGCCGCTATTTTAGGTTGTTGTCCACATGCGCGCCACGTGTTGCACGCTGGGCGGCTATGCTGATGTCAATAGTAGGAAGGCGACACCCTAGTCCGTCGCGACGGGGAGGTACGTTGCGATCCCAACAGCTGGGCATTTTTTAAGAAGGTTGGCCGGACAGAGCTGGGGCAAGCTTTGCTCGGCCAGGAGGGGCTGCTGCGGTGGCTGTCTCAGGCGATTCGGCGTTCTGGTGCGGTTTTAGACGTGTTCTCGCCACGAGGACGTCGTGCGGAGCGGGGGAAACGCCGGGAGTTCGTGTTCTTCATGGAGGTAGGGAGTTCCTACCCATTTTATGTTTGAAATTGCATGAAATGCATGTGTGGATGGTTTCTGGCTTTGAGAACAGTAGATACCATGTTAGGGTATCCATTAAAGCATGGAAAATGAGAATTAACTGTGGTTTGCATGGCCTGCGGTGGTAATCCGGAGAAGGGTTTTCGGATTAGGGTTCCTGCCTGCGAAGGCGACGGAACTCCCTGTCGCGACAAGGTCGCGACAGGCCGACCCGTCGCGTTAAGATTGCCATAGCGACATGTTGAGGTGTCGCTATCAGAAGGCGGCCAACCCTTCTGTCGCGACAAGGTCGCGATAGCTTGTCGCAATAGGCCGACTTGTCACATTAGAGTTTTCCAATGTGACACATCGGGACGTCGTGATCAAAAGACGTCACTGTCCTCTGTCGCGACCACGGTTGAGTGGGCATGTGGTGTTTGTTTTAGTGGTACGATTATCCGATTATCGATTAAATATTGTGCATGGCAATGCTAGTGGTGCATTGGCATTTGTCGTACTTGTGAAGAGTCTTGTTTACGTGTTGTTTACATAGTAAGGGTGGTGCTCACAAAGTGAGCATGTTTTTACGTGGTTGGCGTGTTGTGCACACAATTAGTGTGTAATACATGTGGTATTTATATGGTTTGAGTGTCATGCATGTGTGTGCATGGCTAGTGGCTCGATGTTATGATTATTGTAATATAACTTGTATAGTTACTTCGAGGTGATTAGGCAGTGAAGGTCGTATGTGGACCTAGCCCTAGTTTATTGTTGTCTTTTGAAGAATATTATAATGATTTATGTGCTAAGTAGTGTGTGTTGCCATAGAGGTCACGGAGTGACCAATGATAGGCAAGGTTGTGTTGCGCTATTGTGATCTAAATGTGTACTAGTGTGAGATGGTTTGAAGGTCACATGGTGACCGGTGACGAGCCAATTATGTTTAGTGTATTATGATATAAGTTTTGTGTTAAGTGATTGACATGGTTTGTGTATTATCCGAGCGTGGTGGTCCGGCGCCTATTCGGGAATACCTCTGCAGTCAGGTACCCCAGGTTCTGTGTGAGCCAGGCACGTGTGTTTGTTGTGCTCGGGGTTTGTCCCAGTACTTGTGTTGTACCACCGAGGTCTGTGTCATCTATCCTGGACACCCTCACTCCTGTGTTTGAGTTGTACGTCCGGCTGAGGGAAAGACGACAAAGGGCAGCGACTTGTGTTTGTGGGTGTGCAGTCGCTTGTAGCGCCCTCGTAGTTGGGGGTATGGACACCAGTAGTCTACACTGGTCCCCGCTAGTTCTATTTTCCAGCGTCTCACTTTAGGGAGTTTAGGCCAGAGTCCCTAAAGGTGCCAGGCATGGGCCTGCAATTGCGTGTGGTCTGCAGGTGTGGTGTTGGTTGGTCTCCACTGTTCTTTGGCTTGTGCTTGTGGAGCGGCAGTTGGACCTTTCGTCTGTGACTGCGAGACTGAGAGGTAGTTCTTGTGTTGTGTTGTACGGATTGGATACTTGCATCATGAACCAGTAGTCCATTCCTATGTGGTGGCGTCGTTCCTTTCCGACTCGTGCTTTGCCCCTGGTGGTGGCTTGTGTGTGTGACTCATTGGTTGTGGCTTTACCCGTTGGGGTGTGCCCTGGTGTTGTCACGGTTGTAGTTCTGGTTGGTGAGCGGTGACTCACTAGTTGTGATTTGACTCTTGTGGTGTGCCCTGTTGTTGGCACAATTGTGTTAAGGTTTTGCCCATGGTGGCGAGCCTTGTGCTGACACAGTCATGTTTGTGGTTCCCGTGGTTGTACCTCATGGGGGTAGGTACCTGTACCCTACGTGGGTACCAGTTTCTCGTGGTACGCTGTGTACCAGTCTTTTTAGGTGTCGAAGTGGGGCTGTGCTCCATGGAGGTCGTGTTGTAGGACCTTCCACTTGCTATAATATACCCTTGCAAAGATAACTTTCCATTGTATTGTGATTTCGGGGTATAGTGGACTAGCTTCTGGTTAGCAGTCCTGTTACCCTTGCGTTTGAGGTTTTAGTGTTGGTACCTAGTGATAGTAGGTACCTGCACCCCTTGGGAGTTGGATTTGTGTTGTGGTACTTGTGTACCAACCTTTCAAGTATTGCGTTGAACCGGTGTTTTTGTGGAGGTCGTGAGTTGTGACCTTCCACACGTGCTGTGTACCCTGTTTAGAGTATGTTTTCGTTTGTGGTTCCAATGTGTGCTGGGCTTGGTATGTTGATGCCAGTTCGGTTACCCTACATAGGTAGTTTGCCTGTGAGGCTGGTAGCCGAGGCAATGGGTTGCCTGTGAGACTTGGAGCCTGGGCAGTGGTCTGCCAGTGAGGCTTGAGGTTGAGGTATTCCCAGTGGTTGGGCGGACTAGTAGTGTTGCGCTAGTCCTGTTATTACCTCTTATTTTCTGAGGTTTTCATTAATTGATATGTTTATGTTAATTGTTGCTTAAATATAGTTTAAGTATGTAGAATGTGGTTGGCTATGCGTGTGGCCAGTGAGACCCTTTGAGGTTGAGGTCTCTTCTGTTTAGTTGTTGTGGTTGTTTTTGGGTGGTCCCTACTGAGCCTGTGACTTGTTGTGGCTCACTCCCCTACAGTTCCTTTCAGGGCTTGCCGTGTGTTTGGCTTGCAGCGGCATTGTGGCAGACTTGTACCACCAGCAGTAGTGTAGTAGTTAGTGTTGTGTGAGCTTGTGCTCCCTCGGGGTATGCCCCAGGTAGTTGTACTTTTTAATTAGACATGTAATAATGTAATGTGACAGTTGTACAAATATGTGAACAGATATGAGCACATGTACTTTCTTGTGTCTTATACTGTTGTGGTTTGTCTTTTATATTCTTACTGGACACGTGTGTGAGATATCCCTTGCGAGACTTCGGTCCGTTCGCGGGAGACGGATCTGGATATGGACCCTTATCGGGCATAAATATCTAGGGCCGTTACAGTTGGTATTAGAGCAATGGTCCAGTTAGAATATGAAAAGACATTGAAAGTACAATGTCCCAATACATGGATTAATGTGCACTACTGGTAGTAAGTCTGCAGTTTTGTGTCGGTTAAAGTGGTATTTATGTGAGTTATATTTTATGAATTGTGTTTATGTATTGTGAAGTTAGTAGTTATTAGCAGATGTCGACAGTTGTTGTGAATAGATGTGGTATAATTTATATGATTATACCAGTGTGCTAGTTTGTGATAACAAGGTGTGGTTGTTAAAGATTCACAGTTAAAGAAATTGAGGAGATTAATAAGTTTAGATATGGAATTCAGTAAATGAGATTTAGTGAGATACAAAGTTAGCAGAGACATGTATATAGTAATGAGGTAATGAGGAACAGATCAGTGTGTGAGAGAAATGATTAAATATGCAGATTATAGTTAAGAACCTCAGTAGAGGTATTGTGGCATTAGAGATCTGAGTCAGATGATATCAAGAAACATATGAATGATGATGTGATTAGTGTCATGAAGAGCTTGGCATGATTAAGTAAGGCAGATCAGCTTTAAAAGAGGTACGGGTACATAGAAGAGCAGTGATTTATGGCAGATAGATTAAATGTGCCTGAGATTAGAAATTTGAGAAAGAGATTTGAGAAAAGTGTTGTTATGAATAATGATGGTAGTAGGAAGTTTGATATGAGGATTCACATAAATATGTATAGAAAGGATCAGTTGAATGAAGAGAGAGAGAAAAGAAGAATCAGTGTGCAGTTAGATTTTCTAAGAATTGTACAAGAGAAATATTTAGTTGATGAGTAGCAGATTATGAGAATTCTTCAAAAACAGTTATTAAAGATTGTTGTACTAATGACAAGATTAGTGAAAGTTAGTAATTAAGAGCAACTTGAGAAAAAAAATCAGAGTTAAAGTTAAATATATTAGAATAAGTTTAAGCTAAGTGAAATGGAATGGAAAGAGGTGTATTAATGGAAAAGCAGTTAGGAAATATTGAGTTGAGAGAAACAGTAAGGCAGATTGTGATATTTATGATATTTGAGAAAAGAGCAGTTAATGGAATAAAGAAAGGTGATTATATACCAGAAAGATTTATGGTATGAATGGTATAGTAAGATTAGTTAGATGGCGGAATGAATAAGAGAAATATTTTGCAGAAAAGATATTATGATTAAAATGATTGGTAGTTTAGATAAAGAAGAGATATGAATCACAGTAAAGAAAATTTAGCAAATGATGTAATGAATAAGATCAGATGAGTCTGGAAATGTTTAGCTAGAGTTTGCCTATCGGTGCAAAGAAAATGATTCAATTGAGCAGAAATAGACTGTTATAGAAATATTCTAGAGTTTAGTGCAAGAGCAGGAGTAGAGCAATAAAATTATGAGATTAGTCAGAGAATGTCAGTAAAGCAAGAAAGGTATATGAAGAACACAACATGTTAATAGCGATTTAGCAGATCAGAAATTGCAGTAAATTTCTTCAGTACAAATTAATTGAATAAGATGATTTGAGAAGCAATTAAAGTTAGAAATGAATTCAGTTGAAGTCAGAAGAAAGTAATTGAAAGCAATAATGCGAACAGAAACTGTGAAATATTTTGTAAAATGTCCAGTGTGATCAGAGTGGCACAGCGGAAGTAAGAAAGATTTAATATTTACATATTGTTCAAGGTTTGCTTAAATAAGGAAAAAATGAAAAGTTTTGTGCAGCGGAATAAAGAAACAGAGGTTATTATGGTTTTTAATAAAAAATGACCTAAAGCAGTATGAGCAGAATAATATGAAAAGGTAGGAAATTTAAAAAAAATGATGATTGGTTTTCTTTGAAAAGTTGGCAATTGTGAATGTAAATGTAGATGAAGCAGGGTAACAGTAAATAGTGATAAATAGAAATAGAAAATGGCATCGAGAAAATCCAAGAATTTAGAAAGATTATGGCATGGTAAAGTATTACAGTGTAAGATATTCGGGAAAAGTGAAGCGGTCCCGAAAGAAATGTTGCAAACACAGCCCAGAAATTGTGGCAGTAGGTTGAGTCAAAGGAGATAAAGTGCCACCGGCAAGGTAGAATCGCCTGCGGCCGAAAAACAAAGAATGGTAGATTGGAACCGCGGAGTAAAGTGATTGTGGAATGAATTAAAAAGGAAGGAAAGGCAGAACAAGCATGGAAGTTAACAAATGGGCCAGTCAGCATAGATGGTTTGAAAGAAAGATGCAAAGGAAGTGTATCCTACTTGTTCTGTATATAGCTTTCTTTCCTTTTAGGTAATAGTCTGGTTTTCTGTGGTTTGTTATGAATGTCGAGGATGACATTTCTTTTTAGGTAATAGTAATGTAACTTCGCGTATTTTTCAGATCCTCGCAGATCCCTGCTTAGTGGGTTTGGTGGCCAGTGTATGGCCCATTAGCCTGTCTTCCAGGTGTTTACGCAGGTTTTCAGGGCTTAGTGGGCCGGCAGTTTGGGCCCGTAGGACCCGTTGGTTCACTGGTTCTGAACGCGACGGGGGTATGTGTCGCGTTTAGGTCGCGACGGCCCTGGTGGTCACGTTCATGTTGCCGCTGTTTTGGGTTGTCGTCCGCATGCGCGCCACATGTCGCACGCTGGGTGGCCATGCTGACGTCAACAGTAGGAAGGCGACACCCTAGTCCGTCACGACAAGGTCATGACGGGGAGGTATGTCGCGATCCCAACCGCTGGGCATTTTTTAAGAAGGTTGGCCGGACATAGCTGGGGCAAGCTCTGCTCGGCCAGGAGGGCCTGCTGCGGCGACTGTCTCGGGTGATTCGGCATTCTAGTGCGGTTTTCGGCATGTTCTCGCCGCGAGGACGTCGTGCGGAGCAGGGGAAATGCCGGGAGTTCATGTTCTTCGCGGAGGTAGGGAGTTCCTACCCATTTTACGTTTGAAATTGCATGAAATGCATGTGCGGATGGTTTCTGTCTTTGAGAACAGTAGATACCATGTTAGGGTATCCATTAAAGCATGGAAAATGAGAATTAACCGTGGTTTGCATGGCTTGGGATGGTAATCCGGAGAAGGGTTTCCGGATTAGGGTTCCTGCCTGTGAAGGCGACGGAACTCCCTGTCGAGACAAGGCCGCGACAGGCTGACCCGTCACGTTAAGGTTGCCAATGCGACATGTCGAGGTGTCACTATCAGAAGGCGGCCAACCCTTCTGTCGCGACAAGGTCGCGATAGCTTATCGCGACAGGCCAACTTGTCGCGTTAGAGTTTTCTAATGCGACACATTGGGGCGTCGCGATCAGAAGATGACATTGTCCTCTGTCGCGACCACGGTCGAGTGGGCTTGTGGTGTTTGTTTTAGTGGTGCGATTATCCGATTATCGATTAAATATTGTGCATGGCAATGCCAGTGGTGTATTGGCATTTGTCGCACTTGTGAAGAGTCTTGTTTACGTGTTGTTTACATAGTAAGGGTGGTGCTCACAAAGTGAGCATGTTCTTACGTGGTTGGCGTATTGTGCACATAATTAGTGTGTAATACACGTGGTATTTATATGGTTTGAGTGTCATGCATGTGTGTGCATGGCTAATGGCTCAATGTTATGATTATTGTAATATAACTTGTATAGTTACTTTGAGGTGATTGGGCAGTGAAGGTCATATGTGGACCTAGCCCTGGTTTATTGTTGTCTTTTGAAGAATATTATAATGATTTATGTGCTAGGTAGTGTGTGTTGCCATAGAGGTCACAGAGTGACCAATGATAGGCAAGGTTGTGTTGCGCTATTGTGATCTAAATGTGTACTAGTGTGAGATGGTTTGGAGGTCACATGGTGACTGGTGACGAGCCAATTATGTTTTGTGTATTATGATATAAGTTTTGTGTTAAGTGATTAACATGATTTGTGTATTAGCCGAGCATGGTGGTCTGGCACCTATTCGGGAATACCTCTGCAGTCAGGTACCCCAGGTTCTGTATGAGCCAGGCACGTGTGTTTGTTATGCTCAGGGTTTGTTCCGGTACTTGTGTTGTACCGTCGAGGTCTGTGTCGTCTATCCTGGAGACCCTCACTCCTGTGTTTGAGTTGTACGTCCAACTGAGGGAAAGACGACAGAGGTCAGCGACTTGTGTTTGTGGGTGTGCAGTCGCTTGTAGCACGCTCGTAGTTGGGTGTCCGGACACCAGTAGTCGACACTGGTCCCCAGCTAGTCCTGTTTTCCAGTGCCTCACTTTAGGGACCTTAGGCCAGAGTCCCTAAAGGTGCCACGCATGGGCCTGCAGTTGTGTTTGGTCTGTAGGTGTGGTGTTGGTTGGTCTCCACTGTTCTTTGGCTTGTGCTTGTGGAGCGGCAGTTGGACCTTTCGTCCGTGACTGCGAGACTGAGAGGTAGTTGTTGTGTTGTCCGGGTTGGATACTGGCATCATGAACCAGTAGTCCATTCCCGTGTGGTGGTGTCGTTCCTTTCCGACTCATGCTTTGCCACTGGTGGTGGCTTGTGTGTGTGACTCGTTGGTTGTGGCTTTACCCGTTGAGGTGTGCCCTGGTGTTGGCACGGTTGTAGTTCTGGTTGGCGAGTGGTGACTCACTAGTTGTGATTTGACTCTTGTGATGTGCCTCGTTGTTGGCACAATTGTGTTAAGGTTTTGCCCGTGGGGGCATGCCTTGTGCTGGCACAGTCGTGTTTGTGGTTCCCGTCGTTGTACCTCGTGGTGGTAGGTACATGTACCCTACGTGGGTACCTGTTTCTCATGGTACGCTGTGTACCAGTCTTTTCAGGTGTTGAAGTGGGGCTGCGCTCCGTGGAGGTCGTGTTGTAGGGCCTTCCACTTGCTATAATATACCCTTGTAAGGATAACATTTTATTATATTGTGATTTCGGGGTATGGTGGACTAGCTTCTGGTTAGCAGTCCTGTTATACCCTTGCATTTGAGGTTTCAGTGTTGGTACCTAGTGATAGTAGGCACCTGCTCCCCTTCGGAGTTGGCTTTGTGTTGTGGTACGTTGTGTACCAACCTTTCAAGTATTGCGTTGAACCGGTGTTTTTATGGAGGTCGTGAGGTGTGACCTTCCACACGTGCTGTGTACCCTATTTAGAGTACGTTTTTGTTTATGGTTCCAATGTGTGCTGGGCTTGGTATGTTGATGCCAGTTCGGTTACCCTGCATAGGTAGTTTGCGTGTGAGGCTGGTAGCCCAGGCAATGGGTTGCCTGTGAGACTTGGAGCGTGGGCAGTGGTCTGCCAGTGAGGCTTGAGGTTGAGGTATTCCGAGTGGTTGGGCAGACTAGTAGTGTTGCGCTAGTCCTGTTATTACCTCTTACTTTCTAAGGTTTTCATTAATTGATGTGTTTATGTTAATTGTCGCTTAAATATGGTTTAAGTAAGTAGAATGTGGTTGGCTATGCGTGTGGCCAGTGAGACCCTTTGAGGTTGAGGTCTCTTCTGTTTAGTTGTTGTGGTTGTTTTTGGGTGGTCCCTACTAAGCCTGAGACTTGTTGAGGCTCACTCCCCTATAGTTCCTTTTAGGGCTTGCCGTGTGTTTGGCTTGCAGCGGCGTTGTGGCAGACTTGTACCACCAGCAGTAGTGTAGTAGTTAGTGTTGTGTGAGCTTGTGCTCCCTCAGGGTATGCCTCAGGTAGTTGTACTTTTAATTGGACATGTAATAATGTAATGGGACAGTTGTACAAATATGTGAACAGATATGAGCACATGTACTTTCTTGTGTCTTATACTGTTGTGGTTTGTCTTTTATATTCTTACTGGACACGTGTGTGAGATATCCCTTGCGAGACTTCGGTCCGTTCGCGGGAGACAGATCTGGATATGGACCCTTATTGGGCATAAATATCCAGGGCCGTTACAAATCTGGTCAACGGCTCTACAATCTTTGAAAAATCCTGGATAAACCTCCTGTAATAGTCTGCCAAACCCAGAAAGCTGCAAACCTCTGACACTGAAGCGAGCTGCTCCCAAGACAACACTGCCACAACCTTGGCAGGGTCCACTGCCACACCAGAACCTGAGATCATTGTTGCCCAGTTAGCAAGCCCAGAGGGGGGGGGTGAATGGGATTCTTAAAAATATTGAGAACCTAAAATCTGTTCACAAAAACAGTCACACAAAACACACTTCGATAGATGTTAGTGTTAGTAAAGATAAACAGAAAACACATAAAGGTAATCACACTACACACGGATTTATCCTGGTTCGGATCCCCTCTCTTTAGGAGTCCTACGTCCAGTCCCTGAGCAACAACTCAGGCTTTCACTACCCAAGGGTACAGTCCCCCTTATGAACCCTTACACCCAGCCGCAGCTGGTCTTCTCTTCACAACCCGAAGAGAAATTATAACACCCTGGATACCACCAGGTCTTCCTTTTACTCAAAGGGAACACTCACCCTGGAAACCCCCAAGTCTTCCTTCAACATGAAGGGAATACAAGAACACAAGAATGTGGAAATGAGATCAAGCCCCTACATCAAGCTTATACAATGCTAGATCTGAAGCTAAGACTGAGAGGGAAAGAATCAGCAAAATTGATCTCTCTCAGTACTAACGGCTCTCTCAAGGATCTTCAGTAATCTCAGAGAGCAAGAGCTAGAACAGATAGAGTGAACAACTTGGCTCTTCAGTTTTCTCGCAGAAGACTTGGAAATTTGTTGAAAGCGTTGTTTTCCTATTCAAGGTGTCTTCTTCTCTAGCTTCAGTCTTCTTTATATATCTTCTATTTGAAATTTGAACGTTGAAGTGCCCGTTGTCTCTAAGCTTGTTTACGTTAGACTGCATGACACTGTAGAGCTTCTTGTTCAGTAGTCTTTAGCTTTCCATGCACGCAACAAGAGAGAGAATCTTCTTTGATGTCTGTTATCTCCCATATTGTCCAACGTTGTCTTGAGGTGTGCTGTCAGAGACCTGCACGCATTAAATGCTAAAACAATAGACAACTAGGCTGTCTCTTGCTGTCAGTCAACGTTAGATTGATTTTATATCGAAGAGGAAGTTCCATTCTGTTCTTCTAAAAAGATGTTTCCAGTGTAAGCATGGAAATAGAAGATATTATTTGCATGCACTGCAGTGATACGTTCAGTCATGATAAATGCATGGTTGTCAGAAAGATATACGTGAAGACTTTGACTTTTCAATGTGCTCAGAAATGAGTTCAAATATCAAATCATTATATTCCACAAAATCGTTACATGCATGACTTATGAAATCGTTATGCAAATGAGTTGATATCCATGTAAATTGTTGTGCACTTATAAGCAAACCGATGCACATACAAATCGTTATATAGACAAATAGTTATGACTCCATAAGCAAATCGTTATCAGCAAGTTGTCAGAGATAAAACGATGTGAGCAAATCGTTGTTTGCTGTATCGAATTGTTACAGTGACTAAGTCATTATGTAACTAAATGAATCGTTACAATGACAGAGTCGTTGTGTAACTTATCGAATCATTACAAGGATCAAATCGTTATGAAACTTAACGAGTCGTTGTGAAACCGAAGTCGTTGTGAGTGCAAATCATTATGCTCACTGAAGAAATCATTGTGAGAGCAAATTGTTGTTCTCACTTAAGAAATCGTTGTGAGAGCAAATTGTTGTTCTCACTTAAGAAATCGATGCAACGACCAAATCGTTGCGATCTTGAAATCGTTCAGACACTTATGAAATCGTTGTAGAACCAAAATTGATGTGAATGAGGAAATCGTTATGATTCTAAGGAAATCGTTATAACAACTAGAGAGTCGATGTGTACTTAGAAAATTTCATGCTTTGAACTTACATTGCTATAGAGTAAATACTACTTACCCATTTAGTTTGTTATTCCTTGTTTCATTTCCTGTGCTCAAATCTCATAGAAAATATGTTAGAATAAACTTTATTATAGTTTTGTTAATCACCAAAATAAATATGTAATTACTTTAAATTACATGGGGATAAACTAATCATCAATCTCCCCCTTTTTGGTGATGACAAAACTTAACAATAAGCGTAGATGATCTGAAATGAATCTAAACAAAATTAAGGAAATGTAAGAGATATATTTTTCAGAAGTACTATATTTCTCCCCCTTTTTATCATTAAGCAAAAAGATACCACACAGTGACAAAGACAGAGAGAAAAGATAGTGAGAAAACAAGAGAGATGAATGTAGTTACCCGTTGGAGGTACATCAATGTAAAAAGCAGGGGACAAGAGAGAGGCATGCCGACGAATAATTGGCAAGGCCTGGCGTCCCTGCTCCTAAAAAATAAGCCTGAAAAGCCCCAGAAGATATGGAGTAAGAAGGTCCCATGTCAGGTAACATCCTTTGAATATGAAGCTGCCGTTGAGTACGCAAAAAGGTGCCATATCCATCGGTGCCAAGAGAAAGTTTGTAGGTACTGAATGAACCAAAGCTGGCGAACCGAAGAAATTGGTTGATCTTGATAGGATAGTGCAACTGATGCTGCAGAAGTTCTTTCTTCAAGGCCAAAAACTGCTTGTACCGCTCAACCCATTGAAGATAGGGATCCTGAACTAAATTGATAGAGTTTAGGTCCAAGAAGGCTTCAGCTGAGAGAGTAGGCTTGCCGGCCTTAAACAAAGAGCTGTTCAAGGTTTCCAATTGAAGAGCTGAGTGGTTGTAGTGCTTTTCCCAGTCCGTGGGAGAAAGCCTTTCACATTCTGAGAGCAGAGGAGCAAGGACTTCAGAGGAGATGTGGCCTAGGTGAAATTCTCTGAAGATAAACCTTTAAAAGGAGGGAAGTCGACCCTGTTGAGCTGATATTCTTCCCATGACTCGAGCAAATCTCTCGGATCTATTTTAGGGTATGCCTATGGTTGTCAGTTTCTATCTTTATTAATAAATAAATTTGGTCAAAAAAAAAGTCCAACCTCCTGGCCAAAAAAAAAAAAAAAACGAATCTCTTAAAGATGACAGGACCAACTGAGGAGTCCATGACCAAGGAGTGCAGCTTAGGAAGAAATACTATGTCTGGAATGTGCAGGGTGGCGAAATCTACTTTGAAAGAGTAGTTGACTGGATTTTCATATTGTAATGAAGCAACAGCTCCCTGGAATTGACCCAACTGAACTTCAGGTAACTTGTGAAGATACCGGTCTGATCTGGCAAGAATATATTTCCTGTAGAGAGCCGAGTGCCCTTTAGCCCACTGATCTTCAAATTTGCATTCTGCCATTTTGAAGATTTTGGACTGATCAGCTTTTGAGAAGTGGTTGTAGGGAAGGACAACATTTAGGTGATTAGTTAGATTTAGAAAAGGTACAGCAAAAATGGTGGCAAGAATACATTTTTGGAGAAATTCTCTATAGAGTGGTTTCATTTAATTTTCAATAGTGAGGGAAAACCACAAAGGAGGAAATTTAGGTTCGGTGGGAAGAGCAAGAGAAGTGGAGAGTTTCCTCTTTTTGGAGACAGGACTAGAAGAGTCAGTCCTATGGACATGAGAGGCAACTTCCAGAACTGAACGGATGGTGGTGATTTCCAACTCATCCTCGAATTTTTCTAGAGATGGACCTTCGAGTTGAGCACCTTCAGGAATAAAGGTGACAAAGGAAGGAGGAGTAGGAGGATGGAGAAATGATTGATGAGAAGAAGAGGGTGTGATGGACGGTCCATCTAAAGAAGGACCAGAGGAAAAGGAGGCTCCAACTGAGAGAGAGTTGGAGGATCTTCAATGATAGGTGAAGGTGGAGAAGTGATTTGAGAGATAGTAGGAGATGAAATGGATTGAGATGAAAAAGGAGTTGGGGAAGAGATGGTGCGAGGCATAGGTTGTTTGAAGGTGAGGGGTGCTGGAGGTGCTGTGGATGAAGAGGGTGGTGAAGGAGGGGCTGGTGTTGCAAGAGATGAAGACTCAGGGGCTTCGGGAGCAGCTGCAGGCTCTTCTACTCTTGGATTCATACCCTCGGAAATCATTGGCCCTGGTGGCCCAACCACAAGCTCAGATGGCCCTGGTGGTGGCCCTGGTGGGTCTACTACAATTTTCCCTGATAGCCCTGCATTTTCTTCTGCTGGCCTTGGCCCTGATGGCCCTGCATTCTCTTCAACTAGCCTCGGCCCTGATGGCCCTGCATTACTAACTGGTTCAGCAGGAGAGTGAGTTGGAGGGGCAGAGGTGGATTGCTCCCTCGAAGAGATAAACTTCTTGACACTATCAAACTCACCTTTCATCCATCTGCATAATTGCTTGAACATTTTGAAATCATCTTTCAAGTTATGTACCTCAGTGGATAAGGCTCCAATCTCGTTTGCTGCTGAGGTCTGGCTGATAAGAATAGACTGAATATCAAACTACAGAGATGTGAGAGTCTTGCCTTGCTCATTCAGCCTTTTAACAATGGGCTTCAACTGAATCTTCAGCTGCTTCTCCTTGGGCTTCTTATGTGCAATTCTCTTCCTTTTGTTGCTTGCCCTTTCACTGGGCTCCACAGATTCAACATTCTCTTCAATATTCATGGGGATACTCTCAGTGTGCTCCCCCTGAGGAGCTGCTTCCTTCTCAACTCCTTGCTCCCCCTGTGTGGGAGCATCATCCACTTGAACATTTTCATGAGAATCCTCTTGCTCCCCCTGACTGGGAGCTTCCTCCATGATGATCTCATCAGTGTGGCCTGATGCCACAGCTTCTGTTGCTTAATCATTACTAATTACTGGCTCTCCTAGATTGCTTATGGATGGAGTCCAGTACATCCCTGAGTACTGAGGTTACTCGGGAAGAAGGAGGAACAACTTCTGAACATTGCCCAACAGGCTCAATCTGCTCAGGCAAGAGATCCTCAATTCTGCTAGTTGCTGCAATGACCTGAACATCTGCTGCTGCTGCTTCTGGTTCCTCCTGAGCTGACAGAATCTGTTCCTACTATTCTAGTATACTTGGAACTGCTGCTCTAGCTTCCTCTGCTAGTACTTCTGCTGGTGCTGCTACTGGTGATTCCTCTTGAACCATTTGGACTGCTGTTGCTACAGCTGCTTCTCCTACCTCTTCCTGGACTTCTTGGGCTTTGCCAATAATGGCCTCACCGTCAGCCACAGAGGTCTTTGACCATACACCATTTACAACTGAAAATCCACTTTTCCTTAAGTTCCTGCTGCAGATAGCCTGCCCCATCTTCTCAGAAACATCTCCTACCACATTGATGTCATAATGCTGAAATACCTTAGTTAAGAGATGGGCATAGGGTAGAGACACATTCAGCTTACTCTTCTTATCCCATACCTGAGCACTTGCAAATTTCATCCTTTCCATAATGATTTCGGCCAAATTGATTTCCTGATTCTGGATGGCCCAGAACATTAAATCTGAGTCTGCTTTGGTGCATGTTGAAAAAGTAGCGCTTCTGGGAACCAAAATTTGACAGGCTATAAAGTGTAAAAGACGATTAAATGCATTCAACTAGTTGATATCTAGCTTCCTGTCCTTCAATTTGTATTCAGGACCAACAATCCCTAATCCTTTTTAGTGTGAACTCCACTGTGACCGAAAGTAGTCACACTAAAGACTGATGCCAGTGACTCTCGTGTGACCCTGATCTGAGTTCCCTTGACCATGGAAGTCAAGGTCCCATCTTCTTTTGTCTTCAGGCATACAAAGAACGCCTTTACTAGGTCAGGATAACTTACTTCTGAGAAGGTAGCCATCTTTGTCCACCCTAATCTATCCATAGCTGTGACAATGCTGCCCATTCCATTTTTCCGTAAATCTACCACATCCACTGCTTTGTGACCGCACAGCTTAGACTTCACAGTCGCAAACCTTTCCTGTTGCTCAGCGGTGAGACATTCAGCTCCATAACCCCCTATGCTACTGGATACACCAGAAGAAGCCATGGTTTTGGATGGGAAGAGTTTCTGGAGGACTGGAAAGAGGATTGGAACAGGAACCCTCAAGAAATTTCCGGCGGGAAGGAGTTGGATGCTTTGAAATCACAGAGAGTCGATGCCAGAGTCGATCGGGTATCGCCTCAGACAAGAAGAAAGAGAAAGATGAAGGTGGGAGGTGAATCATTGCCACACAGATTTCAGGATATATGAATAAAGAGACCTTTCGAAATTGGAGGCGACATGATGGCAGAAAATGACAAAATGACCAGTTCGATAGAAATAAATTCTTTTAAAAATTACGAACTGTTAAGGATATTTAAACAAGTAGAGGACATTTGGAATTTTGCTTAAATTCAAGAAGGGAAAAATAATTGTTATTCTGAAATTTTATATTTCAATTTTATACAGATAATTCTTTAACAATTTACACATGCCTAATTCCCTTCTAAGAGAAGTAAATCTCTCTTCATGTAAGGCCTTTGTGAAGATATCTGATAACTAATTATTAGTATCAATGAAAGAAATATCTATGTTACCATTAGCTACATGATCACGAATAAAATGATATCTAACCTCAATGTGCTTAGTCCTTGAATGTTGTACTGGATTCTTGGTTAGATTTATAGCACTGGTGTTGTCGCATAACAAAAGAATTGTCTTGATATGTAGTCCATAATCCTCAAGTTGTTGTTTAATCCATAGGAGTTGTGTACAGCAACTTCCAGCAGCTATGTACTCGGCTTCTGCTGTAGATAATGCCACTGAATTTTGTTTCTTTGAGGACCACGAGATCAGACATCCTGCAAGAAATTGACAACAGCCATTGGTGCTTTTCCTATCTATTTTGCATCCAGTGTAGTCAGCATCAGAGTATCCTACTAAATTAATTTCACATGATTTTGGATACCATAAACCTAAGTCATGAGTTTTTGCTAAATATCTAAAAATTCTTTTGACATTAATTAACTGAGATTCTTTGGGGCCTGCCTGATACCTAGCACACATGCATACACTAAACAGTATGTCAGGTCTATTGGCAGTTAAATATATTAGTGAACCTATCATACCTCTGTAGACCTTTTGGTCTACTTTCTTACCATCCTTATCACTATCCATTCTTGTTGATGTGTGAAGGATCAAAGAGAAGGTGTGGAAAAGATCTAGAAGGGGGGGATGAATAGATCGAAGCCACTTTTTGCGGAAGCTTATACAATTTAAAAATACTTTTGAATCAGAGGCAATTTTATCAGTGAAAAACCACAGATCTGATGAGATTTGAGTGAGTTGGTAAAATAGATGTGAAACAAGTTGATTAAGTGAATATTAACCGATCCTATGCAAGCATCTAACGGATGAAATGATCAAACCACAATTAGACAAATGCACAAGGATTTTTAGGTGGTTCGGAAATCACCCAAGTGATTCCTACATCCACCCCTCACACCCCGTGAGGATTCACTAAAACAACTGGGTAACACACCCACTGGAGCCTGACAACTCCAACACTTGAGAGCTTACAACTCACACAACTTCTAGAGCAAGACTACTCTAGAACAACTGAGCAAGACTGCTCAACACAACCTTGAGTTAGACAACTCAAACTGAGCACAACGGCTCACAACAACCTGAGCACAATGCTCACACAACTTGAGCACAATGCTCACATAAGACTTGCTAGACACCAACTCAAGACATAGACCTTCTAGCAACAGATCTAGTCGAAAATGAGAGCACTAATGAGAGCTATGCAGAAGCACTTGCATAATCTCAAAAGATATCTCAGAAGAACAGAAGTACAATGAATTGTATTAAATAACTTCGTTCTTCAAGTGTACTCCCTTGTAGAAGCTTGGATTGGGAAGAGGCTTGCAATCTTGAAGTCCAAAACCGATGCTCTGCACTTTGGAATTGTTGGATCTTCCTTGAATTCTTCTCCAACGAAGGCTTCTACTGGATCTGCTTCCTTGGGATGCTTCAGAGGTTTCTACAGGGATCACACTCCAATTCTCACACTTAAATTGGTGAGAATTGGTCTTCTGGAAGCACACGGAGAGCAGAGGAGGGAGACGACCTCTTGTAGCCGCCAGGAAACTTTTTGGAGGCTCTAAGAGTTAGTTGGGTCTCTCCTCTTGTGATGGGGGGCCGATTAGGGACCTTTTATACCCAAAAGATTCCAAAGATACCCTTTAGGTACAAGGGCACACGATCCTAGGTTGATACCCCATCGCCCTAGGCTGACATGTGGCAAACATCCATCTTAAGTTGCAAACTTTCCGTAGTGTGTCGACCTGCCCTGGTGATGGTGTCGACACACTGCCCAAATCTTGAAACAGACTGTTCTGGGAACTGATCCAGTGTCGACCTGCTTTGGTATTGTGTCGACCTAGTATCCTGGTTCTGAAAACAGCTGTTCTGGGAGTAGGATCCAGTGTCGACCTACCCTAAGAGTGCGTTGACCTGGGTAGTGTAAATCCTGGAATCTGCAACTCGTGTCGACCTGCTTCTGGACTAGTGTCGACACAGTCTAGGCAATTCTTCATCTTTTTGCCTTTGAGACTGAGGTGTTGTGTCGACACCATTGAGGGGTGTGTCGACACTTCTTTTGCAAAAAGTGTTTGTACCTGAAAATTAAACACATATATCATTAGTTAAATGATTTATCATGAACATAAATGATAAATGTGATTTGAAACATGCTTTTTGAACATTGACTTCAGGTATGATGTTTTTGACATGTTTCATTTAAATTGCATTCAAATCACATTTGTCATCATCAAAATAGGACGGAAAAAGATATGAAATTACACTCAACCCAACAATCTCCCCCTTTTTGATGATGGCAACATTAAATCCATATATCAATGAGGTTTTGATGAGATGTGATTTTAAGTAATTTTTGGTTATTCAATGTCCTTATTTTTTTTCATGTTCATGCTTGTTAAAGACCTTTAAATATGGCACATTCACAATTGATGGTTGTACTAAAGAAGTACAAAGTAACTTGAAGTAAGTTAGTGCATAAAGAAGGTCAAGCAACTTGACAAGCATTCATTCATTCACATTCACATGAAAATTTTCAATCACATTGAAGTCACAATTGAAAAAAAAAATTATTCAGGCTAAGCAAAATGCATTTCATTTCATTCAAGAGACCCATTTCAATCATTCCAGAAAGATTACAAAATAACATCAAAAGAACATTTCTTCTTTCTTTCTTTCTTCTCCCCCTTTGACATCATCAAAAGAAAAATTACATTAAGTAGAAGATGGAGGAGGAGGAGGAAGGGGAAGTAAGATGGTCTCAATGTCAGACATTCTTTTCTCCATAAAAGTCAAGCTGGACTTGATTTGATCTTGAATGGTTGTGAGTTTGGTGTGCAAGAAGTGTTCCATTCTATCTGAATTCTCTATCAAGGTAGCTTGAATTCTTGCTAGATCAGCTGCAATGGGCTGTGAAGAGGAAGAAGATCCAGCTAACCAACCAGGTCTATGCATTATCTTGAATTCCTTTGTCAAATCAGATATCTGTGTATCAATGTGCTCATTGAAGTTCCTCATGCTTTCCAAATCATCCACAAAATGAGCAAAGGACAATCTTGTGCTGGTGATCTCATGTAATGTCTGGTTGGTGTTAAAGACATCAGCTTGGGAATTTGCCAAAATTCCCTGAAGTACTATCTCTAACTTTTGCTGGTGCTCCTTAAGCTGTAATGAGGCATCTGCCATGGTACCAATCAGTCTGTTGAATCTTTGAGCTGCATAGTCTGAGGCAGCTTTTTGTTCTATGAATTTGGCAGATACAGTGTTCTCCAACCGTTGAATCCTCAACTCAAATGTTTCTGACATGGTTTAGATGGAGGAGTTCAATGTTTCAAACTTATCATTCAGGAAGGAGATCAATTCTGGTGGAATAGGAGGCCCACCAGAAGATGTGGATGCTTGAAAATTGGGTTGAGGAGACAAATGGGGAAACTGAGGTGAGAGTGGAGCATGAAAAGGAATGTCACCTCCAGTTGAAATTTGAGGCTGTTCCTCATTCAAAGGAGGCTGATCCTCTTGACTTTGGGGCTGGTCCCCTTCAGCTGGAGGCTGTTCCTCTTGAGCTTGGGGCTGGTCCCCTTGATCTTGAGGCTGTTCCTCTTGAGCTTGGGGTTGTTCCCCTTGATCATGAGGCTGTTCCTCCTGAGCTTGGGGGGCCTCAACCACAACTGGCCCTCTCCTAACTTGAGTACCCTCCAGTCTAAATCCCATAAATTTCTGAATATTCTTAAAGGTATAGATGTTGGACTTAGGGATAGACTGGGATTTCTCATTCTCCAAGGGCACACCAAAGTGCTGGAACACTGAGGTCAGATGTGCACCATAGGGAACAGATCTCTTGAGGTCTTTCCTGGTTGTTTTAGATATGATTTGATACATTATTACAAGCAGGTTGATTTTGATGTCTTTTACCATGCAATAGAGAATGAACATCTGTATGTCTGTTAGCCTGTTTCCACAACCTTGAGGGGTAATAATTGTGGTCAAAATGTGGTGGAGGACTCTCAACACAGGGGGAAAGGAATTTGTGTTGAATCTGGTAACATGGGTTTGTTTTGGATCAGAGGCATCAGCAGGAATGCCTGTCATGATGGAATAGGCTTCATGAAGATCAAATTCAAATTCATGATAATCTGCCCCTTCATCTGGTACTTTGAAAATAGAGGCAGCTGTATCAGTTGGCATGTCAATAACTATGCCCTTAACCTTTGATTTATATCCATCCTCTGTGCATTTCAGGTTCTTGTAAAATTCCCTAACAAGTCTTGGATAACTAATTTGAAACTCTGAAATGAATATCAACCAAGACTGAAGAGAAAAATAGGCCTGAATTTCTGGAAATGAGTCTGCTAGCTGAATGTCTGATAAGTCCACTATACTGGGCTTTAAAATAAGCTTGGCTTCACTAGTGGTGTCCTGAGACTTGGAAGACTCTGAAGATGATGATGATGAATCTGAAGAGTCTCCAGAAGGGGAGCCCAGATTCTCTATTCTAGAAACCCTACCTCTGCCTAAAGAAGATGGTCTACCTCTCTTTGGTGCTGGCTGAGGTGCAGAGGAGGACCCTGGTTACTGTGCAGGGTCATTCCTCCTTTTGGTTCTCCTTTCGAACTGAGGAACATCATCCTCTTCCGGAACTGGCCTGGAGGAAGCCTGAGATTTTGCTCCACGGCAAGGACCCAACTTCCTGACCATGGTGCAAGGAAGGAGTGGAATTCGTAGAGGATGGAAGAGTGGAGAGGTGATGGAAAGAAGGATGAGATTTAGAGAGAAATGGTGAAGATTTCTTGCCGAAAATGATGAGAATGTGGCCGTCGGGTCGACCTGATGCCTAAAAGGGGTGCCGTGGTGCACTGCCTCGCAGGAACAAAAAGGGCTTATCATGAACCTGAACGGTTTGAAAAGCAATCAGGCAAGGGGTTAGTGTCGACACACAATGAAGGTAGTGTCGACCTGACCGAAAGTGTGTCGACACGAGATAGGATGGTGTCGACCTGGCCTTTGAAGAAAAAAATTTGATTTTTTTGTTGGGTTGAATGCATATTCATATCATTTCCCTCCTATTTTGATGATGACAAGAGGTAATATTAAAGCAATTCAATTGAAACATGTCAAAAACATCATACCTGAAATCAATGTTCAAAAAGCATAATTCAAATCACATTTATCATTGATGTTCATGATAAATCATTTAACTAATGATATATGTGTTTAATTTTCAGGTACAAACATTTTTATGCAAAAGATGTGTCGACACACCCATCAATGGTGTCGACACAACAACATAGATTCAAAGGCAAAATGTGTAAAAATGTTGAGACTGTGTCGACACGAGTCAAGAGTGTGTCGACACGAGTTGCAGTTTTTCAGAAATCAGTCCACCCAGGTCGACACACTCTCAGAGCAGGTCGACACTAGACCCAGTTCCCAGAACAGCCAGTTTGAAGAATTGGGACAGCAGGTCGACACACTCTCAGAGCAGGTCGACACTAGACCCAGTTCCCAGAACAGCCAGTTTGAAGAATTGGGACAGCAGGTCGACACACTCCCAAAGCAGGTCGACACGGGACCTTCTTCCCAAAACAACATTTTCCATATTTTGGACAGTGTGTCGACACCACCACTAGGGCAGGTCGACACACTACGGGAAGTTTTCATCTTAAAGTGGATGGGTGCCACGTGTCAGCCCAGGCCGATGGGAATCAACCTAGGATCATGTGCCCTTATACCTAAAAGGTATCTTTGGACTCTTTTGGGTATAAAAGGACCTCTATTGGCCCTCCATCCACGTAAGAGAGACCCCAACCAAAAACTCTTAGAGCCTCCCGAAAGTTCCTGGCGGCTGCAAGAGGTTGTCTCCCTCCTCTGCTCTCCTGTGCTTCCAGAAGACCAATTCTCACCAATCCAAGTATGAGAATTGTAGTGTGATCCCTGAAGAATCCTCAGAAGCATTCCAAGGAAGCAGATCCTGTAGAAGCCTTCGTTGGAGAAGAATTCAAGGAAGATCCAACAACTCCAAAGTGCAGAGCATCGATGTTGGACTTCAAGATTGCAAGCTTCTTCCCAATCCAAGCTTCTACAAGGGAGTACACTTGAAGAACAAAGCTATTTAATACAATTCACTGTACTTTTGTTCTTCTGAGATATCTTTTGAGATTATGCAAGTGTTTCTGCATATCTCTCATTAGTGTTCTCACTTTCGACTAGATCTATTGCTAGAAGGTCTATGTCTTGAGTTGGTGTCTAGCAACCATTGTATGAGCATTGTGCTCAAGTTGTGTGAGCATTGTGCTCAGGTTGTTGTGAGCCGTAGTGCACAGTTTGAGTTGTCTAACTCAAGAGTGTGTTGAGCAGTCTTGCTCAGTTGTTCTAGAGTAGTCTTTCTCTAGAAGGTGTGTGAGTTGTAAGCTCTCAAGTGTTGGAGTTGTCAGGCTCCAGTGGGTGTGTTACCCAGTTGTGTTAGTGAATCCTCACGGGTTGTGAGGGGTGGATGTAGGAATCACTTGGGTGATTTCCGAACCACCTAAAAATCCTGGTGCACTTGTCTATCTGTGGTTTGATTTCATTATCCGTTAGATGCTTGCATAGGATTGTTAAAGTTCACTTAATCAACTGATTTCATATCTACTTTTACCAACTCACTCAAATACCATCAGATCTGTGGTTTTTCACTGATAAAATTGCCTCTAATTCAAAAGTGTTTTTAAACTGTTTAAGCTTTCGCAAAAAGTGGCATAGATCTATTCATCCCCCCCTTCTAGATCTTATCCACACCTTTTCCTCGATCCTTCAATTGGTATCAGAGAGGGTTTACATCGATCTGATTTGATCTGAGCAGTTTTTGTTTCTGAGTGTGGTGTGTTTGATTGTTTGCTCGTTTGTCTGTTTGCTTGATTAGTTCTTTCTCTGTGTAATTTCTTTAGAGTCATGGATTCAAAGGGTTTCATAGCTGAGGGCCATTCCATAAATAGGCCACCATTCTTTAATGGAACGGACTATTCTTATTGGAAGAATAGAATGCAAGTATTTCTGAGGGCCCAGAACTATGAGATCTGGAAAGTAGTTGAGGTGGGTCCCTATGAGAACCAGGGAGAAGAAGATACCTGGACAAGGGAACAGATAAGGAAAGCCACATTGAATTATAGTGCCATGAACATGATTCAATGTGCTGTCCATCCCAAGGAGTATTCGAGAATCTCTATGTGCAAATCTGCCAAAGAGATGTGGGATAAACTCGAATTACTCTATGAGGGAACATCTCAGGTCAAGGAGACCAAGGCAAATATTTTAGTTTCAGAATATGAACTTTTTATGATGAAGTCTAACGAAAATATTTCTGAAATGTTTGCCAGGTTCATGGTGATAGTCAATGGACTGAAGGCCTTGGGTAAGGAATACACTGATGCAGACTTGGTAAGAAAAATCTTGCGTTCACTTTCTTCAGTTTGGCATACTAAGGCCACTGTCATTGAAGATTCAAAAGATTTGTCCAAAATCTCTTTGGATGAATTGATTGGATCCTTAATGACATATGAAATCAACTTAAAAAGAAATGAAGAACACATAACTAAGACCAAGCCTATGGCACTTAAGGCCTCTTCAAGCAATAAAGATAAAAGTCAGGAAAAGACAAGCTCTGAAGAGTCTGAGTCAAATGAGGATGAGATTGCCCTCATGACCAGACAATTCAGGAAATTCTTGAAATATAGAAAAGGGAAAATGGCTGGGAAAAAGAAATTTTCCTCAGGTAAGAAAAACACTTCCTCTTCTAATTTCAACAAGAATTACAAAACTGACGAAAATATTGTCTGTTACAGGTGCAACAAACCAGGACACATGAAGGGAGAGTGTCCTGAGAACAAGAAGGATAAGCACAAGAAATTCCAGAAGTACAAGAAGCCAAAGGCCATGGTGGCCACTTGGTCTGACGAAGACTCAAGTGAGGAAGAAGAAGAGAAGAAATCCTCAAGCTCTGAAAGTGAGGAGGTTTGCTTCATGGCCAACAGCACAGATGAAAAGGTAAATACTTCCTTTGAAGACTATACTGTTGAAGATTGGCAGGATGTGTATGCAGAACTGGTTGAAAGATATTCTGAAATGAGAAAAGAAAACAAACACATCAAAAAGAAAATTGAAAATCTTTACCATAACCAATCTTCAAACAATAGAACTTGTGAACTGGAAACTGAAGTAACAGAATTGCTTGAAGAAAAAGAAAATCTCCTGAACCTAATTGATGATCTAAAGCTTGCCTCTCAAAAGGCCTCCCAAGAATTCAAAAACTTAATAGAAAAGCTGGAAATTGAAAAACAAGAAAAACAACAGAAAATTGAAGAAATTATAACTCTTAAAAACCAGCTAAAGGAAAGGGAGGAGGTTATCCAAACCTTCACAAAAGGCCAAGATAACCTAGAGGCATTGCTAGGATCCAACATGACAACCACATCTCATGGATTAGGATTCAACAAAAAAACCAACAAAAGATAAATCTGGTGAGAAAAAGGGAAAAGCACCATTGATTAAATTTGTCAAGGGTCCTAATCTGGAAAACACAGAAATTCAACAAACAGCAAACAAAACCTTAAACAAAACACCAAACAAAGCAAAAACTCAAAAACAAAAGAAGACTATCAGGTCGACACAGTCCCCTGACAGGTCGACACCAGTCCACAAGAAGAAGACTTCTGTGGCTGTTGTGTCGACACCAGTTCAGGAGAGGTCGACCTGCTCAACACCAAAAATCACAAACAACTCAACCAAAAATTCAAATAAAAATCTGAAAAATAAGAAAAAGTAAAAGAAATGATTCATAAAAAACCTTGGACCTCCAAGACAACAGTTCAAGATAATTGGACCAATCCTTGGAGCCAATGGTATGAAAATCCCTGTTGGTATCATCCTCAATTCTATTATCCAAATTTCTTGATGTACCAACAAAACCCATGGATTCCACCTCCTAATCTCAACTCCAATTTTCAAATGAAAAACTCCCCTCCTCCCAAAAACAAAGATCTTGGTGCTTTCATTCCTAAAAGAAAGAACAAACAGAAAAAGGCTGAAAACACCAAAGTAACAAAACAAAAGTCAAAAACAAATCAAATTTGGGTGAGAAAGGATTTGATATCTGTGCTCAATCATACTGATGGTCCCAACTCTGTTTGGGTACCAAAATCTTCTCTCCATTGATCTTTTTGCAGGAAAGTCGTGCACCCAAATCCAATGTATGGTTCCTTGACAGTGGGTGTTCACGACATATGACTGGAGATAGAGCAAAATTTTCCTGTCTGATTGAAAAGGAGGGAGGGTCAGTTACTTTTGGAGGTAAAAATAAAGGAAAGATCTTAGGATCTGGAAAGGTTGGTCAAACTTCTTCAAACTCAGTAGATAATGTTTTATTAGTTGATGGTCTTGATTATAATTTGCTCAGTATCAGCCAACTATGTGACAAAGGTCACAAAGTTGTGTTTGAATCTGATTTTTGTAAGATAATTGATTCATCAACTGATAAAATCAAATTCTTTGGAAAAAGAGAAAACAATGTCTACATGATCAACCTTAATAAAAACTTTTCTGAAAATCTTTGTTTTGTTGCAAATAAAGATGAAATTGCATGGACTTGGCACAAAAGACTTGGCCATGCAAGTTTCAGAACTTTGAATAAATTGTTAAGATTGAAACTGGTTAAGGGTCTTCCTGAATCTTTTTCTAATGTTGAAGGTCAAGTTTGTGGGATATGTGCTAAAGGAAAACAAACTAGGAAATCTTTTAAAACCTTCAATGAGGTACTTACATCTAGCCCACTAGAACTTCTTCACATGGACCTTTTTGGGCCAACAAGAGTTCTAAGCTTAAGTGGCAAAAGATATGGGTTTGTAATCATTGATGATTTTACTAGATTTACTTGGGTTATCTTTCTATCCCACAAAAGTGATACTTGCCTTGAATTCAGGAATTTCTGTACCACTATCTTAACAACTTATCCATATAAAATCAAAAACATTTTAACTGATCATGGGGAGAATTTGATAACACATCCTTTTCTGATCTATGTGCTGAATTTCAAATTTTCACAAGTTTTCTTCACCAAGAACTCCAGAACAAAATGGAGTTGTGGAAAGAAAGAATAGAACTCTTGTGGAAATGGCTAGATCCATGCTCTTAGGAAGTAATCTGCCCAAATCCTTCTGGGCTGAAGCTGTTAACACAGCTAATCATATCCTAAATAGAGCTTTGATCAGACCAAAGATCAGAAAAACCCCTATGAATTGTTGAAAAACAAAAAGCCAACTGTTTCTTATTTCAAAACTTTTGGGTGCAAATGCTTTGTACACAATAATAACAAAGAAAACCTTGACAAGTTTGATGCTAAGAGTCAGGAAGCCATCTTCCTTGGCTATTCTGAAGTGTCAAGGGCTTTCAAAGTGTACATTCTAAAAACCAAATCAGTTGAAGAATCTCCACATGTTATTTTTGATGAAAATTCATTTTCCACTAATGATTCTAAATCTTGCAGGGAAAGACAAGACAATGAAGAGGATGACCTCATTGTGGATTCTTCACCAACTGTTGAGGAGCTTGTCAACAATGAAGAGAACCTGAACAATTCACCATCTTCAAATGGGTCAGGTAACATTGCTCCAGAAATGGATACTTCTCAACAGGTAATTTCTGAACCTCGATATCTGAGAGATCACCCATTAGACAGTGTAGTTGGCAATTTAAATGATAGAGTAAGGACCAGATCATCCTTCTTGCAAAATATTGAAGAAGACTCACTAGCTCTAATTTCCCAAATTGAACCCAAATCAATTGATGAAGCCTTATCCAGTTCTGATTGGATCAATGTCATGCATGATGAGCTTCATCAATTCGAAAGAAATCAAGTATGAGAATTAGTACCTAGGCCTAGTGACCAAGCAGTGATTGGCACTAGATGGGTCTTCAGAAACAAATTGAATGAATCTGATCAGGTAATTAGAAATAAAGCTAGGCTAGTTACAAAGGGGTACAATCAAGAGTTTGGTATTGATTTTGAAGAGTCATATGCCCCTGTAGCTAGACTAGAAGCAGTCAGAATTTTCCTTGCTTTTGCATCCTCCATGAAATTCAAAGTCTATCAAATGGATGTCAAAAGTGCATTCTTAAATGGATATATAAAGGAAAATGTTTTTGTTGAACAACCTCTTGGATATAAAAATGAAAAATATCATAACCATGTTTTCAAGCTTAATAAGTCTCTCTATGGTCTTAAGCAAGCTCCAAGAGCTTGGTATGACCGGTTGAGTTCCTTTTTACTTGAAAAAGGATATTCTAGAGGTAATGTTGATCAAACATTGTTCACAAAAACAATAAAAAATCAAATAATTGTGGTCCAAATTTATGTTGATGACATAATTTTTGGCTCCACCAATAAAGGCCTTTGCACTGAATTTTCAAATCAAATGAAGAATGAATTTGAAATGAGCTTGATGGGAGATTTAACATTCTTTTTGGGATTGCAGGTGAACCAAACAACTGAAGGAATCTTCATCAGTCAAACAAATATGTCAAGGAGCTATTAAAGAGGTTTGACTTTCAGAACCTTAAGCACTCAAGCACACCAATTGCAATTAATGCTAAACTAGAAGAAGATCCATCTGGTAAGTCAGTAGATCCAAGACCTACAGAGGTATGATTGGCTCTCTGCTCTATCTTACAACTTCTAGACCTGATATTCAGTTCTGTGTGTGTTTATGTGCTAGATTCCAATCTAATCCTAAAGAAAGTCACATGCTTGCTGTTAAACGAATTTTTAAATATCTTGTTGGAACATGTGACTTAGGTATTTGTATCCTGCTGGTTGCAAGTTAGATCTGTTTGCCTATTGTGATGCTGATTATGCTGGGTGCAAATTAGATAGAAAAAGCACAAGTGGCTTGTGTCTATTTCTAGGTGGGTGCCTTATCTCTTGGGCTTCTAAGAAGCAACATTCAGTTGCTCTGTCAACTGCAGAGGCTGAGTATGTTGCTGCTGGTAGATGTGGAACTCAGATTCTCTGGGTGAAACATCAACTTCTTGATTACAACCAAGATTTAGGGTGTGTACCCATCCTATGTGATAACACTAGTGCCATAAATTTATCTAAAAACCCCATTCAGCACTCCAGAACAAAACACATTGAAATTAGGCATCATTTCTTGAGAGATGAGGTTGCAAAGAAATCTTTTGAACTCCATTTTATTGAAACTGAAAAACAAATTGCAGACATATTCACTAAACCCCTTCCTGAAAACAGATTTTCATCTTTAAGGAGAGAATTGGTTTTGTAAATGTCCACCTTCTTGATCTCTCTCAAGGTTTGGGTTGAGTGTTATGCATGGTCTAAGGGGGAGTTCTTTGCATTTCATAATTCTTTGCTTCCTTGAGTTACATTGTTCATATCTCTCTGACTTTTAATTCTATTCCCCTTCTTACAATAAATTCTCCAACTCTGATTGTGTTGAAATTTCTTGGTATAACAAATAGTGATTTGGAGAAGGACAAGTTATGCTTGTCTGGACACTTTCACTATGCGAGAGTATATGTCTCCGCCAAGTACCAAGAAATGGATATGCAATTGTTGAGGGGAGTCTTTGTTGTCCAAGAAGAAAACTTTTCTGATTTCCAAAATTTACATATCTTTATTTTGATGAAAAGTGGCTGAAATCATCATCTCAGGGGGAGCTAGAAAATTCACAAGTCATGACTTTGCAAAATTCAAAACTTTTCTTGAATTTCATCAATTCCTTGCATGATGTCATCATTTAGAAGTCTAGAATCTCAAAATGAACCATTGAGTGATCTATTATATTTTTTTTAATCAACTCTCAACCCACAGAAATTCAGATCTCTTCCTAGACTAAACATCAACTTGTGCTTTGAACTTAAAACATTTCCTTGGTTGCAACTGATGATTGAATGTATTTGAATTCTATCTCACAAACTCTCCAAAAATTGTTAAAATCCAACAGAGCAATGGCACTTGTGCTGAGAAACTGCACACCTTCACAAGGAATGAAGTGCCATGTATGTCATGAGGCACTATTGCTAACTCTGTTCAAAGGGGAAACAAAATAAAAAATAAATTCAAAACAAAAGCAAAATGTGCTATGTTTTTTATGATGACTGAGTAACTGGAAATATTGGCGTCTACAAAACGTATATTTTCATGTCAAAAGGCCATCATTTACCCCTTTGAGACTTGACGATGACTAAATCTTAAGTAACCAGGGACTATGGTGTGTAAAAAGCACTAGTACTTGAGTGAAAGAGATTTATATCATTTGACAGTTTGTTAAAAGAACAAAATGTAAACATTATTGGAGATTTGTCTAGAAAGAATCATCTTCATTTCTCATTAAGTTGTTCTTTAAGATTGTGTTTTATTTTCAACACAACTGCATTTAGTCTAGATGACATCTTTAATTCTTTAAAGTTGAGAAATATGGTAGTTTATAGTTGATTGTTAGATATATTATATCCCTCAATTTCTCATTTTGTTGATTCAAGTCTTGGAATGCTAATATCCTGTTGGAAATTATTTGAAAAACTTGAATTGTGATGAATTTTTGCAAAATATAACAAATGAATTTTTAAGCCTCTTAAAAATCCTTGAATTGATAATTCCTCTCATTGTTTATCATTCTAAAGATGTCCCAAATTTTCTCAAAAATTTCCTCTCAAAGATTCAAAGTTTCTTCAAAGGTTGTATCGACACAATTCTCTCTCGTGTCGACACACTTTCAGTCAGGTCGACACACCCTTCATCATGTGTCGACACTACCTTCTTGCCAGACCCTTTTCAAACCTTTCGGGTTCATGATAAGTCATCTTGTTCCTGTGGGCAGTATACCACTGCACCCCTTTTAGGCATCAGGTCGACCCGACGGCCAAATTCTCACCGTTTCCGGCAAGAACACTTCCCATTTCTCTCTAGCTCTCATCCTCTTTCCATCACCTCTCCATTCTTCCATCTCCTCTCCGAATTCCACTCTCCTTTGCACCATGGTCAGGAAATTGGGTCCCCGCCGTGGCGCAAGGTCCAGTGCCTCTTCTAGGCCGATTCAGCAGACAGTGTCGTTGCCCAGTCAGAAAGAAGGTCTAAGCGAAGGAATGATCCTGCCGAGCAACCAGGATCCTCTTCAGCACCTCAAAGGGCAGCCAAGAGAGGTAGACCATCATCTTCAGGAAGAGGTAGTTCACCTCCAAACCCTAGAACAGAAATTCCGGGCGATTCTTCTGAGAACCCTGAGGAATCATCTTCCTCTTCTTCTGAGTCTTCTGAATCCCAAGAGGATATTCCCTCAGAGTCAGTCAGTGCCGCCAAGTTGATTTTGAAGCCCCGAATTCTAGACCTATCAGACATTCAGCTAGCAGACTCTTTTCCTGAAATTCAAACCTATTTCTCCTTTCAATCTTGGATACCCTTTATTTCTGAGTTTCAAGTCTGTTATCCAAGATTAGTTAGAGAATTCTACAAGAACCTCACCTGCACAGAAGAAGGATATGAATCTAAAGTTAAAGGAATAGCCATAGATATGCCAACTGAAAAAGCTGCCTCCATTTTCAAAGTGCCAGATGAAGGGGCAGACTATCATGAGTTTGAATTTGATCTACATGAAGCCTATTCCATCTTGACAGGCCTTCCTGCAGATGCATCAGATCCCAAACAGACCTATGTAACCAGGTTCAATGCCAATACATTTCCACCTGTGTTAAGGGTCATCCACCACATTTTGACCACCATAATTACCCCTCAAGGTGGTGGAAGGGATAGGTTGACAGACATACAGAGGTTCATCCTTTATTGCATGGTGAAAGACATCAAGATCAACCTTCATGTGATTCTCTATCAAATCATCTCTGAAACTACAAGAAAATACTTAAAGAGATCACTTCCTTATGGGGCACATCTAACCTCAGTATTCCAGCACTTTGGTGTGCCCTTGGAGAATGAGAAGTCCCAGTCTATTCCCAAGTCAAATATCTACACCTTTAAGAATATCCAGAAGTTTATGGGATTTAGATTGGAGGGCAATCAAATAAGAAGAGGGCCAATTGTGGTTGAGGCCCCTCAAGCTCAGGAGGACCAGCCTCAGGTTCAAGAGGAACACCCCAAGCTCAGGAGGGCCAGCCTCAGGTTCAAGGGGACCAGCCCCAGGCACAAGAGGAACAACCTCCAGCTGAAGGGGACCAGCCCCTAGGTCAAGAGGATCAGCCTCCTGTGAATGAGGATCAGCCTCAAGTTCCTACTGAAGGTGAAATTCCAATTCATGCCCCTCTCTCACCTCAGTTTCAACCCTCTTTCTTTCACTCTGATTCTCCACAACACACTTTTCAACCATCCACATCTTCTGGTGGGCCTCTTGTTCCACCAAAATTGATCTCCTTCCTCAATGACAAATTTGAATCCTTGAACTCCTCTATTCAAACCATGTCAACATCATTTGAGTTGAGGATTCAAAGACTGGAGAACACAGTATCTGCCAAGTTTACAGAGCAGAAAGCAGCCTCAGATTATGCAGCTCAAAGATTTAATAGGCTTATTGGCACCTTGGGAGATGCATCAATTGAACTAAAACAACATCAAGAGAAACTAGAGCAGGTTCTTAAGGGAATTTTGGCAAATTCCCAAGCTGATGTGTTCAACACAAAGCAAACTCTACATGAGATCACCAGCACTCGACTCTCCTTTGCCCACTTTGTGGATGATTTGGAAAGCATAAGAAACTTCAATGAACATATTGACAAGCAGATATCAGATTTGACCAAGGAATTCAAGATAATGCAAAAACCTAGTTGGTCAGCTGGTTCATCATCATCCTCACAACCCATTGCAGCTGATCTCGCCAGAATTCAAGCCACCTTGCTAGAAAATTCAGATAGAATGGAACACTTTTTGGTCACAAAAATGATCACCATTCAAGATCAAATCAAGACTAGCTTGAATTTCATGGAGAAAAGATTGTCTGACATAGAGACCATTCTTCTTCCCATTCCTCCTCCTCCTCCATCTTCTACTTAATGTAATTTCTCTTTTGATGATGTCAAAGGGGGAGAAGAAAGAAAGAACAAATGTTTGTAATCTTTTGGAATGATTGTAATGGTTCTCTATGTTGGTAATCTTTTGGAATGATTGTAATGGCTCTCTTGTTGAATGAAATGAAATGTTCTGCTTGGCTTGAATGAATTTCTCAAGTGTGTATTTACTGTGATTGAAAATCTTTTTGTGAATGTGATTGAATGATTACTTGTCAAGTTGCTTGACTTCTGTGTACAAAAATTCTCATTTCAAGTAACATTGTGTTCCAAAAGTACATTATCATCTGTTACTAAAACATATCAAAAGGTCTTTGACAAGTTTAAACAAAAAGAAAATAAAATTGTGAATAACAAAAAATTACTTAGAATCACATTTCATCAAAACCACATTGTAATATGGATTTATTGTTGCCATCATCAAAAAGGGGAAGATTGTTGGGTTGAATGCATATTCATATCATTTCTCTCCTATTTTGATGATGACAAGAGGTAATATTAAAGCAATTCAATTGAAACATGTCAAAAACATCATACCTGAAATCAATGTTCAAAAAGCATATTCAAATCACATTTATCATTGATGTTCATGATAAATCATTTAACTAATGATATATGTGTTTAATTTTCAGGTACAAACATTTTTATGCAAAAGATGTGTCGACACACCCATCAATGGTGTCGACACAACAACATAGATTCAAAGGCAAAATGTGTAAAAATGTTGAGACTGTGTCGACACAAGTCAAGAGTGTGTCGACACGAGTTGCAGTTTTTCAGAAATCAGTCCACCCAAGTCGACACACTCTCAGAGCAGGTCGACACTAGACCCAGTTCCCAGAACAGCCAGTTTGAAGAATTGGGACAGCAGGTCGACACACTCCCAGAGCAGGTCAACACGGGACCTTCTTCCCAGAACAACATTTTCCATATTTTGGACAGTGTGTCGACACCACCACTAGGGCAGGTCGACACACTACGGGAAGTTTTCATCTTAAAGTGGATGGGTGCCACGTGTCAGCCCAGGCCGATGGGAATCAACCTAGGATCGTGTGCCCTTATACCTAAAAGGTATCTTTGGACTCTTTTTGGTATAAAAGGACCTCTATTGGCCCTCCATCCACGTAAGAGAGACCCAACCAAAAACTCTTAGAGCCTCCCGAAAGTTCCATGCGGCTACAAGAGGTTGTCTCCCTCCTCTGCTCTCATGTGCTTCCAGAAGACCAATTCTCACCAATCCAAGTGTGAGAATTGGAGTGTGATCCCTGAAGAATCCTCAAAAGCATTCCAAGGAAGCAGATCCTGTAGAAGCCTTCGTTGGAGAAGAATTCAAGGAAGATCCAACAACTCCAAAGTGCAGAGCATCGGTGTTGGACTTCAAGATTGCATGCTTCTTCCCAATCCAAGCTTCTACAAGGGAGTACACTTGAAGAACAAAGCTATTTAATACAATTCACTGTACTTTTGTTCTTCTGAGATATCTTTTGAGATTATGCAAGTGTTTCTGCATATCTCTCATTAGTGTTCTCACTTTCGACTAGATCTATTGCTAGAAGGTCTATGTCTTGAGTTGGTGTCTAGCAACCATTGTGTGAGCATTGTGCTCAAGTTGTGTGAGCATTGTGCTCAGGTTGTTGTGAGCTGTAGTGCTCAGTTTGAGTTGTCTAACTCAAGAGTGTGTTGAGCAGTCTTGCTCAGTTGTTCTAGAGTAGTCTTGCTCTAGAAGGTGTGTGAGTTGTAAGCTCTCAAGTGTTGGAGTTGTCAGGCTCCAGTGGGTGTGTTACCCAGTTGTGTTAGTAAATCCTCACGGGTTGTGAGGGGTGGATGTAGGAATCACTTGGGTGATTTCCGAACCACCTAAAAATCCTGGTGCACTTGTCTATCTGTGGTTTGATTTCATTATCCGTTAGATACTTGCATAGGATCGTTAAAGTTCACTTAATCAACTAATTTCATATCTACTTTTACCAACTCACTCAAATATCATCAGATCTGTGGTTTTTCACTGATAAAATTGCCTCTGATTCAAAAGTGTTTTTAAACTGTTTAAGCTTCCGCAAAAAGTGGCATAGATCTATTCATCCCCCCCTTCTAGATCTTATCCACACCTTTTCCTCGATCCTTCATTTTTGTGGGAGAATTTTTTTGAGAATTTTGGGACATCTTTAGAATGATGAACAACGAGAGGAATTATCATTTCAAGGATTTTTAAGAGGCTTAAAAATTCATTTGCTATATTTTGCAAAAGATTCATCACAATTCAAGTTTTTCAAACAATTTCCAACAGGATATTAGCATTCCAAGACTTGAATCAACAAAATGAGAAATTGAGGGATATAATATATCTAACAATAAACTATAAACTACCATATTTCTCAACTTAAAAGAATTAAAGATGTCATCTAAACTAAATGCAATTGTGTTGAAAATAAAACACAATATCAAAGAACAACTTGATGAGGAATGAAGATGATTCTTTCTAGACTCATCTCCAATAATGCTCACATTTTGTTCTTTTAACAAACTATCAAATGATATAAATCTCTTTCACTCAAGTACTAGTTCTTTTTACACACCATAGTCCCCGGATACTTAAGATTTAGTCATTGTCAAGTCTCAAAGGGGTAAACGATGGCCTTTTGACATGAAAATATACGTTTTGTAGACGCCAATATTTCCAGTTACTCAGTCATCTTCAAAAAGCATAGCACATTTTACTTTTGTTTTGAATTTATTTTTATTTTGATCCCCCTTTGAACAGAGTTAGCAATAGTGCCTCATGACATACATGGCACTTCAATCATTGTGAAGGTGTGCAGTTTCTCAACACAAGTGTCATTGCTCTGTTGGATTTTAAAAATTTTGGAGAATTTGTGAGATAGAAATCAAATACATCCAATCATCAGTTGCAAACAAGGAAATGTTTTAAATTCAAGGCACAAGTTGATGTTTAGTCTAGGAAGAGATCTGAATTTCTGTGGGTTGAGAGATATAGTTGAAAGTTGATTAGTAAAAAGTATAATAGATCACTCAAGGGATCATTTTGAGACTCTAGATTTCGAAATGATGACATCATGCAAGGAATTGATGAGATTCAATAAAAGTTTTGAATTTTGCAAAGTCATGACTTGTGAATTTTCTAGCTCCCCTTGAGATGATGATTTCAACCACTTTTCATCAAAATAAAGATATGTAAATTTTGAAAATCAGAAAAGTTTTCTTCTTGGACAACAAAAACTCCCCCTCAACAATTGCATATCCGTTTCTTGGTACTTGGCGGAGTCATATACTCACGCATAATGAGAGGTTTCCAGACAAGCCTAACTTGTCCTTCTCCAAACACTATTTGATATACCAAGAAATTTCAATACAATAAGAGTTGAAGAATTCATTATCAAAAAGAAATGGAAGAGAAAATAAGCAAGATTTTGAAATCAGAAAAAGTATCCTCTTTGAACAATAGAAGCTCTCCCTTAACAATTGCATATCAATTTCTTAGTACTTGGCGGAGACATATACTCTCGCATAGTGAAAGTGTCCAGACAGACATAACTTGTCCTTCTCCAAATCACCATTTGATATACCAAGAAATTTCAACACAATATGAGTTGAAGAATTTATTGTAAAAAGGGGAATAGAATTGAAAGTGAGAAAGATATGAACAATGTAACTCAAGGAAGCAAATAATTATGAAATGCAAAGAACTCCCCCTTAGACAATGCATAACACTCAACCCAAACCTTGAGAGAGATCAAGAAGGTGGACATTTACAAAGACCAAGTTCTCTCCTTAAGGATGAAAATCTATTTTTAGGAAGGGGTTTAGTGAATATGTCTGCAATTTGTTTTTCAGTTTCAATGAAGTGGAGTTCAAAGGATTTCTTGGCAACCTCATCTCTCAAGAAATGATGTCTAATTTCAATGTGTTTTGTTCTGGAGTGCTGAATGGGGTTTTTAGACAAATTTATGGCACTAGTGTTATCACATAGAATGGGTACACACCCTAAATCTTGGTTGTAATCAAGAAGTTGATGTTTCACCCAGAGAATCTGAGTTCCACATCTACCTGCTGCAACATATTCAGCTTCTGCAGTTGACAGAGCAACTGAATGTTACTTCTTAGAAGCCCAAGAGATAAGGCACCCACCTAGAAATAGACACAAGCCACTTGTGCTTTTTCTATCTAATTTGCACCTAGCATAATCAGCATCACAATAGGCAAACAGATCTAACTTGCAACTAGCAGGATACCAAATACCTAAGTCACATGTTCCAACAAGATATTAGAAGATTCGTTTAACAGCAAGCATGTGACTTTCTTTAGGATTAGATTGGAATCTAGCACATAAACACACACAAAACTGAATATCAGGTCTAGAAGTTGTAAGATAGAGCAGAGAGCCAATCATACCTTTGTAGGTCTTTGGATCTACTGACTTACCAGATGGATCTTCTTCTAGTTTAGCATTAATTGCAATTGGTGTGCTTGAGTGCTTGAGGTTCTGAAAGTCAAACCTCTTTAATAGCTCCTTGACATATTTGGTTTGACTGATGAAGATTTCTTCATGTGTTTGGTTAACCTGCAATCCCAAAAAGAATGTTAAATCTCCCATTAAGCTCATTTCAAATTCATTCTTCATTTGATTTGAAAATTTAGTGCAAAGGCCTTTATTGGTTGATCCAAATATTATGTCATCAACATAAATTTAGACTACAATTATTTGATTTTTAACTATTTTTGTGAACAATGTTTGATCAACATTACCTCTAGAATATCCTTTTTCAAGTAAAAAGGAACTCAACCGGTCATACCAAGCTCTTGGAGCTTGCTTAAGACCATAGAGAGCCTTATTAAGCTTGAAAACATGGTTAGGATATTTTTCATTTTCATATCCAGGAGATTGTTCAACAAAAACATTTTCCTTTATATATCCATTTAAGAATGCACTTTTGACATCCATTTGATAGACTTTGAATTTCATGGAGGATGCAAAAGCAAGGAAAATTCTGACAGCTTCTAGTCTAGCTATAGGGGCATATGATTCTTCAAAGTCAATTCCAAATTCTTGGTTATACCCCTTTGCAAATAGCCTAGCTTTGTTTCTTATTACTTGACCAGTTTCATTTAACTTATTTCTGAAAACCCATCTAGTACCAATCACTGCTTGGTCACTAGGTCTAGGTACTAATTCTCATACTTGATTTCTTTCGAATTGATGAAGCTAATCATGCATGACATTAATCCAATCAGAACTGGATAAGACTTCATCAATTGACTTGGGTTCAATTTGGGAAATTAGAGCTAGTGGGTCTTCTTCAATATTTTGCAAGAAGGATGATCTGGTCCTTACTCTATCATTTAAATTGCCAACTACACTGTCTAATGGGTGATCTCTTAGATATCGAGGTTCAGAAATTACCTGTTGAGAAGTACCCACTTCTGGAGCAATGTTACCTGACCCACTTGAAGATGGTGAGTTGTTGTTCAGGTTCTCTTCATTATTGACAAGCTCCTCAACAGTTGGTGAAGAATCCACAATGAGGTCATCCTCTTCATTGTCTTGTCTTTCCCTGCAAGATTTAGAATCATTAGTGGAAAATGAATTTTCATCAAAAATAACATATGGAGATTCTTCAACATTTTTGGTTTTTAGAATGTACACTTTGAAAGCCCTTGACACTTCAGAATAGCCAAGGAAGATAGCTTCCTAACTCTTAGCATCAAACTTGTCAATGTTTTCTTTGTTATTATTGTGTACAAAGCATTTGCACCCAAAAGTTTTGAAATAAGAAATAGTTGGCTTTTTGTTTTTCAACAATTCATAGGGGGTTTTTCTGATCTTTGGTCTGATCAAAGCTCTATTTAGGATATGATTGGCTGTGTTAACAGCTTCAGCCCAGAAGGATTTGGGCAGATTACTTCCTAAGAGCATGGATCTAGCCATTTCCACAAGAGTTCTATTCTTTCTTTCCACAACTCCATTTTGTTCTGGAGTTCTAGGTGAAGAAAACTTGTGAAATATTTGAAATTCAGCACATAGATCAGAAAAAGATGTGTTATCAAATTCACCCCCATGATCAGTTAAAATGTTTTTGATTTTATATGGATAAGTTGTTAAGATAGTGGTACAGAAATTCCTGAATTCAAGGCAAGTATCACTTTTGTGGGATAGAAAGATAACCCAAGTAAATCTAGTAAAGTCATCAATGATTAAAAACCCATATCTCTTACCACTTAAGCTTAGAACTCTTGTTGGCCCAAAAAGGTCCATGTGAAGAAGTTCTAGTGGCCTAGATGTAAGTACTTCATTGAAGGTTTTAAAAGATTTCCTAGTTTGTTTTCCTTTAGCACATATCCCACAAACTTGATCTTCAACATTAGAAAAAGATTCAGGAATACCCTTAACCAAGTTTAGTCTTAACAACTTATTCAATGTTCTGAAACTTGCATGGCCAAGTCTTTTGTGCCAAGTCCATGCAATTTCATCTTTATTTGCAACAAAGCAAAGATTTTCAGAAAAGTTTTTATTAAGGTTGATCATGTAGACATTGTTTTCTCTTTTTCCAAAGAATTTGATTTTATCAGTTGATGACTCAATTATCTTACAAAATCAGATTCAAACACAACTTTGTGACCTTTGTCACATAGTTGGCTGATACTGAGCAAATTATAATCAAGACCATCAACTAATAAAACATTATCTACTGAGTTTGAAGAAGTTTGACCAACCTTTCCAGATCCAATGATCTTTCCTTTATTTTTACCTCCAAATGTAACTGACCCTCCCTCCTTTTCAAGCAGGAATGAGAATTTGGCTCTATCTCCCGTCATGTGTCGTGAACACCCACTGTCAAGAAACCATACATTGGTGTTGGGTGCACGACCTTCCTACAAAATGATCAGTGGAGAGAAGATTTTGGTACCCAAACAGAGTTGGGACCATCAGAATGTTTGAACATTGTCAGTAAATCTTTTCTCACCCAAATTTGACCTGTTTTTGATTTTTGTTTTGTTACATTGGTGTTTTCAGCCTTTTTCTGTTTGTTCTTTCTTTTAGGAATGAAAGCACCAAGATTTTGGTTTTTGGTAGGAGGGGAGTTCTTCATTTGAAAATTGGAGTTCAGATGAGGAGGTGGAATCCAGGGATTTTGTTGGTACATCAAGAGATTTGGATAAAGGAATTGAGGATGATACCAACATGGGTTATCATACCATTGGCTCCAAGGATTGGTCCAATCATCTTGAAATGTTGTCTTGGAGGTCCAAGGTTTTTCATGAATTATTTCTTTTGACTTTTTCTTATTTTTCAAATTTTTATTTGAATTTTTGGTTGAGTTGTTTGCAGCTTTTGATGTTGAGCAGGTCGACCTCTCTTGTACTGGTGTCGACATAGCAGCCACAGAAGCCTTGTTCCTGTGGACTGGTGTCGACCTGTCAGAGGACTGTGTCGACCTAATTGTCTTCTTTTGTTTTTGAGTTTTTGCTTTGTTTTGTGTTTTGTTTAAGGTTTTGTTTGCTGTTTGTTGAATTTCTGTGTTCTCAAGATTAGGACCCTTGACAAATTTAATTAGTGGTGCTTTGCCCTTTTTCTCACCAGATTTGTCTTTCATGGGTTTCTTTTTGTTGAATCCTAATCCATGAGAGGTGGTTGTCATGGTGGTTCCTAGCAATGCCTCTAAGTTATCTTTACCTTTTGTGAAGGTTTGGATAACTTCATCCCTTTCTTTTAGCTGGTTTTTAAGAGTTTCAATTTCTTCAATCTTCTGTTGTTTTTCTTGTTTTTCAATTTCCAGCTTTTCAGTTAAGTTTTTGAATTTTTGGGAGGCCTTTTGAGAGGCAAGTTTTAGTTCATCAATAAGGTTCATGAGATTTTCTTTTTCTTCATTTAATTCTGTTATCTCATTTTCTAGTTCACAAGTTATGTTGTTTGAAGATTGGTTATTATAAAGATTTTCAATTTTCTTTTTGATGTGTTTGTTTTCTTTTCTCAATTCAAAATATTTTTCAACTAATTCTACATACACATCATGCCAATCTTCAACAGTAAAGTCTTCAAAAGAAGTATTTACCTTTTCTTCAGAATTGTTGGCCATGAAGCAGACTTCCTCACTCTCAGAGCTTGAGGATTTCTTGTCTTCTTCTTCTTCACTTGAATCTTCGTCAGACCAAGTGGCTACCATGGCCTTTGGCTTCTTAAATTTCTGGAACTTCTTGTGTTTTTCCTTCTTGTTCTCAGGACACTCTCCCTTCATGTGTCCTGGTTTGTTGCACATGTAACAAACAATATTTTCGTTAGATTTGTGATTCTTGTTGAAATTAGAAGAGGAAGTGTTTTTCTTACCTGAGAAAAACTTCTTTTTCCCAGACATTTTTCATTTTCTGTATTTCAAGAATTTTCTAAATTGCCTAGTCATGAGGGCAATTTCATCCTCATTTGACTCAGACTCCTCAGAACTTGTCTTTTCCTGACTTTTATCTTTATTGCTTGAAGAGGCCTTAAGTGCCATAGGCTTGGTCTTAATTATGTGTTCTTCATTTCTTTTTAAGTTGATTTCATATGTCATTAAGGATCCAATCAATTCATCCAAAGAGATTTTGGACAGATCTTTTGAATCTTCAATGACAGTGGCCTTTGTATGCCAAATTGAAGAAAGTGAACGTAAGATTTTTCTTACCAAGTCTGCATCTGTATATTCCTTACCCAAGGCCGTTAATCCATTCACAATCACCATGAACCTGACAAACATTTCAGAAATATTTTCGTTAGGCTTCATCATGAAAAGTTCATATTCTGAAACTAGAATATTTGTCTTAGTCTCCTTTACTTGTGATGTTCCCTCATAGAGTAATTCGAGTTTATCCCACATCTCTTTGGCAGATTTGCACATTGAGATTCTCGAATACTCCTTGGGATGGACAGCACATTGAATCATGTTCATGGCACTATAATTCAATGTAGCTTTCCTTATTTGTTTCCTAGTCCAGGTGTCTTCTTCTCCCTGGTTTTCATAGGGACCCACTTCCACTACTTTCCAGATCTCATAGTTCTAGGCCCTTAAAAATACTTGCATTCTGTTTTTCCAATAAGAATAGTCCGTCCCATTAAAGAATGGTGGCCTATTTATGGAATGACCCTAGCTATGAAACCTTTGGAATCCATGACTCTAAAGCAGAAAGAAAATGCTTAGCAAACAAACAAGCAAACACTCAAACACACAACACTCAGAAACAAAAACTACTCAGATCAAATCAGATCAAAGTAAACCCGCTCTGATACCAATTGAAGGATCAAAGAGAATGTGTGGAAAAGATCTAGAAGGGGGGGATGAATAGATCTAAGCCACTTTTTGTGGAAGCTTATACAATTTAAAAACACATTTGAATCAGAGGCAATTTTATCAGTGAAAAATCACAGATCTGATGAGATTTGAGTGAGTTGGTAAAATAGATGTGAAACAAGTTGATTAAGTGAATATTAACCGATCCTATGCAAGCATCTAACGGATGAAATGATCAAACCACAATTAGACAAATGCACAAGGATTTTTAGGTGGTTCGGAAATCACCCAAGTGATTCCTACATCCACCCCTCACACCCCGTGAGGATTCACTAAAACAACTGGGTAACACACCCACTGGAGCCTGACAACTCCAACACTTGAGAGCTTACAACTCACACAACTTCTAGAGCAAGACTACTCTAGAACAACTGAGCAAGACTGCTCAACACAACCTTGAGTTAGACAACTCAAACTGAGCACAACGGCTCACAACAACCTGAGCACAATGCTCACACAACTTGAGCACAATGCTCACATAAGACTTGCTAGACACCAACTCAAGACATAGACCTTCTAGCAACAGATCTAGTCGAAAATGAGAGCACTAATGAGAGCTATGCAGAAGCACTTGCATAATCTCAAAAGATATCTCAGAAGAACAGAAGTACAATGAATTGTATTAAATAACTTTGTTCTTCAAGTGTACTCCCTTGTAGAAGCTTGGATTGGGAAGAGGCTTGCAATCTTGAAGTCCAAAATCGATGCTCTGCACTTTGGAATGGTTGGATCTTCCTTGAATTCTTCTCCAACGAAGGCTTCTACTGGATCTGCTTCCTTGGGATGCTTCAGAGGTTTCTATAGGGATCACACTCCAATTCTCACACTTAATTGGTGAGAATTGGTCTTCTGGAAGCACACGGAGAGCAGAGGAGGGAGACGACCTCTTGTAGCCGCCAGGAAACTTTTTGGAGGCTCTAAGAGTTAGTTGGGTCTCTCCTCTTGTGATGGGGGGCCGATTAGGGACCTTTTATACCCAAAAGATTCCAAAGATACCCTTTAGGTACAAGGGCACACGATCCTAGGTTGATACCCCATCTCCCTAGGCTGACACGTGGCAAACATCCATCTTAAGTTGCAAACTTTTCGTAGTGTGTCGACCTGCCCTAGTGATGGTGTCGACACACTGCCCAAATCTTGAAACAGGCTGTTCTGGGAACTGATTCAGTGTCGACCTGCTTTGGTATTGTGTCGACCTGCTATCCTGGTTCTGAAAATAGCTGTTCTGGGAGCAGGATCCAGTGTCGACCTGCCCTGAGAGTGCGTCGACCTGGGTAGTGTAAATCCTGGAATCTGCAACTCGTGTCGACCTGCTTCTGGACTAGTGTCGACACAGTCTAGGCAATTCTTCAGCTTTTTGCCTTTGAGACTGAGGTGTTGTGTCGACACCATTGAGGGGTGTGTCGACACTTCTTTTGCAAAAAGTGTTTGTACCTGAAAATTAAACACATATATCATTAGTTAAATGATTTATCATGAACATAAATGATAATTGTGATTTGAAACATGCTTTTTGAACATTGACTTCAGGTATGATGTTTTTGACATGTTTCATTTAAATTTCATTCAAATCACATTTGTCATCATCAAAATAGGAGGGAAAAAGATATGAAATTACACTCAACCCAACAATGTGCTCATAGGCGTTGACAGTGGCTTGCTATTTTCGAATCCAAATTTCTTTAGCAACTCCTTGGTGTACTTGGCTTGACAGATGTGAGTTCCTTCCTTTCCTTGTTTGATTTGCAATCCAAGGAAGTAGTTAAGCTCCCCCATCATGCTCATCTCGAATTCTCCCTGTATGAGCTTTTCAAAATACTTGCAAAGGGATTCCTCAGTAGAACCAAATATTATATCATCAACATATATTTGAACAGACAGAATATGTTTGACTTTGGTCTTAACAAATAATGTACTATCTACTTGACCTCTAATGAAACCATGATCTAATAGAAATGAACTTAACCGTTCATACCATGCTCTTGGTGCTTGTTTCAAACCATATAATGTTTTGTGCAATTTAAATACATGGTTTGTAAAATCAATGTCATCAAAACCTGGAGGTTGTTCTACATAAACTTCCTCCTTTATATAACCATTTAGAAAAGCTAATTTAACATCCATTTGAAATAATTTCAAGTCTAATGCAGATGCATATGCAAGTAGAATCCTAATAGCCTCAAGTCTAGCTACAGGTGCATAGGTTTCATCAAAATATATGCCTTCCTCTTGGGAATAGCCTTGAGCTACCAGTCTGGCCTTGTTTCTTATGATCACACCAGCTTCATCCAATTTGTTTCTGAACACCCATTTGGTGCCAATAACAGGATGATCTGATGGTCTCGGAACAAGGGACCATACTTGGTTTCTCTTGAACTGATTCAGTTCATCTTGCATGGCTAAGATCCAAGATTCATCAGTAAGAGCTTCATTGACTGTCCTAGGCTCTATTTGCGACATAAAAGCCAAGTAATAACATGGAATTACATTACCTCTTGTTCTTACCCCAACAGACGGATCACCAATGATGTTTTCTAGTGGGTGATCTTTCTTATGTCTCCATTCTTTTGGAAGATTATCGTGAGTTTTATCCTTTTGTTGTAGGTCTTACAAAGGTGGATCTTCCTTGTCCTCGATGGATGTGTTCTTTAATTTCTTTGACAATTCATTGGTATCATCAATATCACTATCTTCTTCCTTTCTCAAGGAAGGGTTAGTTTCATCAAAAATAACATGTACTGATTGTTCAATTAACAAGGTATGCTTATTAAATACTCTATAGCCTTTAGGTTTAGAGGCATATCCCATGAAGATACCTTCATCTGATTTTGCATCTAACTTACCAAGATCTCTTTTGTCGTTGTTGTGGATGAAACATGGACATCCGAATGTCCTGAAGTGACTGATCTTCGGCTTATTTCCCTTGAACAGTTCATATGTTGTCTTCTTCAAGATGGGCCTGATCATCACTCTGTTGATAATGTAATATGCCGTGTTGACTGCTTCAGCCCAAAAGTACCTTGGCAAGTCATATTCTGATAACATTGTCCTTGCCATATCCAACAGGGTTCTGCTCTTTCTCTCAGCAACTCCATTTTGTTATGGTGTCCTTGGTGCTGAGAAATTATGCTCTATCCCTTGGTCATCACAGAACTTGGCAAATTTCTCATTTTGAAATTCTCCTCCATGATCTGACAGGATTCCAACAATGCTATACCTTTTGTCTTTCTGAACTTTTTTACTGAAGCTTACACAACTTTCAAATGTATCATCTTTGTGCTCCAAGAAGGATACCCATGTGAATCTGGAATAATCGTCTACAATGACAAATCCAAAATTCTTTCCTCCAAGACTTGTGGTTCTCATTGGCCCAAATAGATCCATATGAAGGAGTTCCAAGGGTTCAGAGGTTGTTACCACAGTTTTTGACTTGAAGGATGACTTGGTGTGCTTTCCTTTTGCACATGGTCCGCAGACACCATCCAATCTTGTGCTGACCTTTGGTAAACCTTCCACCAGGCTTCTCTTGATCAGCTTCCTCATGCTATCCAAACTACATTGGCCCAATCTTCTGTGCCACAGCTCAGTTGACTGCTCCTTACTTGCTGCTAAACAAATATCCTGATCCTTTAATTCTTCTAGGTAAAGCACGTACAGGTTCTTTTCTCTGTTGGCTTCAAAAATGACTGCTCCATCCTTCATAATGCTGCACTTTGATTCTTGAAATCTAATCTAATGACCTTCATCGCACAGCTGACTAATACTGATGAGGTTGTGCTTCAGTCCTTTAACACATAGTACATCCTCAATGACTGCCTTGCCTTTGCTGCCTACTAAACCACTGCCTATTACAGTCCCATTTCCATTATCTCCATAGGTGACTTTGCCTTCTTTAGCTTCTAGATGGGAAAATAGTCTTCTGTTCCCTGACATGTGCCTTGAGCATCCACTATCCAAGTACCATTTGGATGCTCGAGGGTTTCCCTGCATTAGAAACATTAAGCTTTAGGTACCCAAGTTCTTTTGGGTCCTGGTTGGTTAGTGTCTGTTGGGTTGAGTGTGTTTTGGAATTTCCTAAAGTTGCATTTTAATGATGACCAATGAACATCACTCATACTTTGATTTTGATGATGACATATTGTGATTTTGATGATGATATGTTGAACATGTTATACATTTTATACATATAACAATAATGCTTAAACAACATGTTTTTGATGTTTAATATCTCATACTTTAATGATAATATCTTGTACTAATGATTTATGTGTAAAATTTGTAGGTGTATACAGATTTTGTCATGGTAGTGTCGACACACCCATTGATGGTGTCGACACTGGGTCAGAGTCCCTGAAGGTTTTTCATGAAGACAGGGTCAAGTGTGTCGACACAGCCCCCGGTAGTGTCGACACTAGTCCCAGATTCCAGAAGACCCAGTTGCCAAACTGGGACAGTGTGTCGACACTAGTCCCATCTCCCAGAAGACCTATTTTATGCAATTGGGACAGTGTGTCGACACACTCAGTGACTGTGTCGACACACTCTGGATGAAACTCAAAATCGTGATTTTATCTGGACACATGGCCGCTTGGAGTTCAAGGGAATCTGCCTAGGTTTTTGTGCCCACGTACCCTAAGGCTCTTTATGGACATATGGGGCTATAAATACCCATGCTTTTGGTACTCCAAAGCATCCCACGCAAGACAAGAGCCAAGAGCTTTCTGGAAGAAGGGAAGGAGAGCGGGAAAAAGGCATCTGCATCCATAGGAGCATAGCAGCGCCGCCAAGGGAAGAAGAAGGAGAAGAAGAGAAGGAGCTCATGATTGCAGCTGTGCTGGTCAAGAAGGAGATCCAGCCAAGTCTGTATTTGGTCAGAGTGTTAAATTCTCTGGGGAATCTGTGTATGTGTTCTACACAGATCTCCCAATTTATTTGTCTCTAACATTTCTATTGTACTGAGATAGATCATGCTAGAGGATCTATTCTCTAAGTGTGCTTGTTCTAGAAAAACTTGGATCTATTGTGATCTAGAGGTTTGAGTACTTTGTACTCTGTTTCGGAGCCATTGTGCTCTGGTGCTTGAGCCGTAGTGCTCAAGGGCTTGTGAATTTGCTGAATTCACAAGTGGTCTGTGGAGTAGGTTGTCGTGCCTATCTCCTGGGTTTCATTGAATCGTTGCACTGAAAGAGGTTGGAGTCGTTGTACTAAGTTTGTACTGCACTTGTTCTAGTGGTTCCTCCATTGTGAGGAGGTGGATGTAGGAGACACAAGTTGTGTTCTCCGAACCACCTTAAAATCTTCAGTGCACTGTGGTTTGATGTGTGGTTTGCTGTTCTTATTCACTATACTCACACACCACACTTGGATCTGATCGAATTGTGTGTTTTACTTATTTTAATTCCACTGCCATACACATAATTTCTTAGTTCTTTTATCAAAGTCACCTATCCGATCCCCAACAGTGTCATCATTTTTCCTTTTGATTACCCATATTTTATGTTTAGTAGGACATGATACTTTAATATGACCTAGCTTATTGCAATGACTACAGTAAGACATCTTAGTTACTTTTTCAGTTGGTATGTATTTAAGATTTGCCTTATATGTTGTGTCTTGTTCAGGTACAAATTTAGGTGTAGGATATATTTTAGGATAGACTTTAGTTTCTTCATTATCGGGAGGAGTATAACCTAATCCATGTTTCCTTTTACCTGACCGTCTAGCACCTTTCAATATTAAACTAGTTTTACCATTTGTAAATTTTTCTAGAGTGCTTGATAATTTTTCATTTTCTGTGGTTAACGTGTTGACTTCTTGTTTTAAATTATTTACTATTTCTTGATTTTCCAAATATGCCAATTGTTCATTTTTATTTTTTAAGTCGTCACACAGTAATTCATTTCTCCTTTTTAGTTCATTAATTTGTTTTTCCATTTGCTCATTTTCAGATTTTAAATCTGAGTTAGTATTTTCTAGGCATGCAATGTTTTTCTTGCTTGCTTTTAGTAATTTAGATACTTCTCTATATTTGCAATATAGTTCATTAAAGGCTTCTTCTAAGTTATCTGAATCATAATCATTACAAGAAGAAAAGGATGAGTCAGATGTTACCTTGTCTTCTGTGTTGGCCATGAATGCCAAGTTGGCTTCTTCTGCTTCTTCACTTGAGCTCGACTCACTGTCAGAGTCGGTGCTGTTATCCCATGCTGCTGCCATGGCTTTCTTTTTGTATCTTCTAGGTTTTCTTAAACTATCCTTCTTTCTGAACTCAGGTTTCTTGAGCTTTGGACACTCTGCCTTGATATGTCCGGGCTTCTTACATTCATAGCAAATTGGCTCACCTTTCTTGATGTCCTTTGCTTCAGTTTTCTTGAAATCTTTGCCCTTTTTAAAGTAACGTCTTCCAGATTGATACTTATTCTTATTGGCTAAGATGCGCTATAGTCTTCTTGATAATAATGCTTCTTCATCTTCACTGTTTTCACTACTGTCTTCATTCTCAGATTCTTCCTCAGAGTTATCTTCTGCTGCTTTGAGTGCATTAGAGTGCTTCTTTCTACTTGATGATTCTCTCAATCTTTCCATGTTTATCTCATGGGCCATGAGGGACCCAATGAGTTTCTCCAATGACATCCTTTTCAAGTCATTGGCTTCTTCTATAGCTGTCACCTTGGGAGTCCAAGAAGATGGTAGAGATCTAAGGATTTTCCTTACCATGTCTCTCATCTCATAGCTTTTTCCTAATCCTGCTAGCCCGTTGGTGATGTCTGTAAATCTGCTGAACATCTGTGTAATGGTTTCTCCCGACTGCATCTGAAATCTCTCGTACTGTGTCACCAGAATGTCTATTTTGGTTTCCTTTACTTTGTTAGTACATTCGTATGTGATTCTCAGCTTCTCCCACATCTCCATTGCTGATTTGCAGGCTGAGACTCTATTAAATTCTTTCTTGCTAAGTGCACAGCATAATATGCTCTTAGCTTTGCAGTTTAGAGAGATCTTCTTTCGATCATCTTCTGTCCAGTTGTCTCTGTTGTTTAGAACAACTAGATCGCCTTCTTCCACTATGGACCATATTTGGAAGTCGAGTCCTTATAGGAAGTATTCCATTCTTGTTTTCCAGTAGGTGTAGTCTTCTCCATCGAACAGCGGTGGCCTATTGACTGACTGACCTTCGGAGTAACCTTGGGCTGCTATTTGATCTTTTCTCTTCAGATCGTTGGATCTTCTTCTTTGTCGAAGAGACTAGCTCTGATACCACTTGTTGCCCAACTAGCAAGCCCAGAGAGGGGGGGGGGGTGAATGGGATTCTTAAAAATATTGAGAACCTAAAATCTGTTCACAAAAATAGTCACACAAAACACACTGCGATAGATGTTAGTGTTAGTAAAGATAAACAGCAAACACACAAAGGCAATCACACTACAGCAACAACTCAGGCTTTCACTACCCAAGGGTACAGTCCCCCTTATGGACCCTTACACACCCAGCCGCAGCTGGTCTTCTCTTCACAACCCGAAGAGGAATTATAACACCTTGGATACCACCAGGTCTTCTTTTTACTCAAAGGGAACACACACCCTGGAAACCCCCAGGTCTTCCTTCAACACGAAGGGAATACAAGAACACAAGAATGTGGAAATGAGATCAAGCCCCTAGATCAAGCTTATACAATGCTAGATCTGAAGCTAAGACTGAGAGGGAAAGAAACAACAGAATTGATCTCTCTCAGTACTAACGGCTCTCTCAAGGATCTTCACTAATCTCATAGAGCAAGAGCTAGAAAAGATGAGAGTAAACAACTTGGCTCTTCAATTTTCTCACAGAAGACTGCATGACACTGTAGATCTTCTATTTGAAAAGATAAATCGTTGTTTTTCTATTCAAGGTGTCTTCTTCTCTAGCTTCAGTCTTCTTTATATATCTTCTATTTGAAATTTGAACATTGAAGTGCTCGTTGTCTCTAAGCTTGTTTACGTTAGACTGCATGACACTGTAGATCTTCTTGTTCAGCAGTCTTTAGCTTTCCATGCATGCAACAAGAGAGAGAATCTTCTTTGATGTTCGTTATCTCCCATATTGTCCAACGTTGTCTTGAGGTGTGCTGTCAGAGACCTGCATGCATTAAATGCTAAAACAATAGATAGCTAGGCTATCTCTTGCTATCAGTCAACGTTAGATTGATTTTATATCAAAGAGGAAGTTCCATTCTGTTCTTCTAAAAAGATGTTTCCAATGTAAGCATGGAAATAGAAGATATCGTTTGCATGCACTGCAGTGATACGTTCAGTCATGATAAATGCATGGTTGTCAGAAAGATATACGTGAAGACTTTGACTTTTCAACGTGCGTAGAAATGAGTTCAAATATCAAATCGTTATATTCCACGAAATGTTTACATGCATGACTTATGAAATCGTTATGCAAATGAGTTGATATCCATGTAAATCGTTGTACACTTATAAGTAAACCGATGCACATACAAATCGTTATATGGATAAATCGTTATGACTCTATAAGCAAATCGTTATGAGCAAGTTGTCAGAGACAAAACGATGTGAGCAAATCGTTGTTTGCTGTATCGAATTGTTACGGCGACTAAGTCGTTATGTAACTAAACGAATCGTTACAATGACAGAGTCGTTGTGTAACTTATCAAATCGTTACAAGGATCAAATCGTTATGAGACTTAACGAGTCATTGTGAAACCGAAGTCGTTGTGAGTGCAAATCGTTATGCTCACTGAAGAAATCATTGTGAGAGTAAATCGTTGTTCTCACTTAAGAAATCGTTGTGAGAGCAAATCTTTGTTCTCACTTAAGAAATCGATGCGACGACCAAATCGTTGCGATCTTAAAATCGTTTCAGACACTTATGAAATCGTTATAGAACCAAAATCGATGTGAATGAGGAAATTGTTATGATTCTAAGGAAATCGTTATAACAACTAGAGAGTCGATGTGTACTTAGAAAATTTCATGCTTTGAACTTACATTGCTATAGAGTAAATACTACTTACCCATTTAGTTTGCTATTCCTTGTTTCATTTCATGTGCTCAAATCTCATAGAAAATATGTTAGAATAAACTTTATTATAGTTTTCTTAATCACCAAAATAAATATGTAATTACTTTAAATTACATGGGGATAAACTGATCATCAATCATGTGTCCGAGAAAGTGCACCTCCCTTATCCAAAATTCGCACTTGTCGAACTTGACATAAAGTTGGTGACTCTGCAACGTCTCTAACACGATCCTCAGATGCACCTTGTGCTCCTCCTCAGAAGCCAAGTAAACCAAAATGTCATCTACAAAGATGACCACAAATCTGTCTAGGTACTCACTGAACACTTTGTACATCAAATCCATAAAAGTTGTTGGTGCATTCGTGATCCCAAACGGCCTCACGAAAAACGCAAAGTGACCGTACCTCGAATGGAAAGCAATCAGGCCAATATCTTACTCTCTGATCCTCAGTTAGTAGTCACCCGATCTCCAGTCAATCTTCTAAAACACTCTGGCCAACTGTAACTGATCAAACAAATCATCGATCCTGGGCAACAAATACTTGTTCTTTACTGTTACCTTGTTCGACTGCCTATAATCGATGCACAACATCAAGCTGCCATCCTTCTTCCTCACGAACAACACTGATGCACCCCACGGCGAATGACTCGGACGGATGAAACCCAACTCAAGCAACTCCTGCAACTGGCGCTTCAACTTGTGCAACTCAGCCGGAGCCATCCGGTATGGTACCTTAGACAAAGGCATCGTACCAGGCAAAAGCTCAATGGAGAACTCTGCCTCCCTCTCAGGCGGTAACCCATGTAGATCCTCCAAAAACACATCAGAAAACTCACAAACAACAGGTACATCAAAAACCGACGACCCGCTAGGCTTCAAGGAACAAACAGAAGCAAGATATGCTACACAACCATTGCGGATCAAACGACGAGCTCTACAAAAAGAAATAAAAGGTTGACGGGTAGACCGGATACCTTGGAAGCAAACAATGGGCGTCCCGGGCATCTCAAACCGCATGGTCTTCCACTGACAATCCACCACAGCTGAGTGAGCCTCCAACCAGTCCACGCCAAGGATGACGTCGAAGTAACGAAGCTGCAACGCGTACAACCTGGCTGGCAACTAGTATCCCCGGACCTCAACTATGACACCCTCAAGGTAACCAAAATAACGCATGTAATCACCGGACGGAAGATCGACCATCACATCACATTGCCTCTCAGGTGTGTGACGAACAAGCGACTCAAATTCTCGGAAGCAAAACAAAAAGAAGCACCGGGATCAACCAGAACATGAGAAGCTCTACCAAGGATAGGCAAAGTACCTACAACCAGGTTCGATGCCTTGGCCTCCTCCCTGGTGAGAGCCATCACACGACCAGAACCACGACCACGCCCACGATGCGGCGCCTGCTCGGGCTGCTGGTGCTGCGGCACCTGCTGGTGCTGCAAAAACTGCTGTTGCTAGTGGTACGACTGAAACTGCTGAGGTTGTTGATGCTGCTGAAACTACTGAGGCTACTAAAGGTACTGCCCTTACTGTTGCTGACGGGGTGCCTACTGCTGTGGAGGGTACTGGTACTATGGTAACTGCTGACTATACTGCACTAGCTGCTGTGACTACTGGACTTACCCCATTGGGCAATCCCTCTTGAAGTGGCCTGGCAAACCACAAGTGTAACAAACTACCTCCTGCCTGCCCTGCTCGGCTCCCTGCTGGACCGACTGCTCTGTAAACCTCGACTAGCACTTCTACTGCCAACCCCATCCACCCCCGCGCATGGTCATCCGCTTAAACCTCGAGCGCAAACTAGAACTGCCCGATCCTAAAGAAGAAGAAGTCGCACTACCACGACTACCTGTGGGACGTTGGTATGGTGTGGTCCTGGAGGAAGCTCTTCCCTGCTGTTGCTGCTGCTGGGGCTGCCAAGTCTCTCTCTCCAAGGCGGTGGCCTTAGCCACTGCCACTCCCAAGTGGCACACATGTGAGTGGTCATGCCCCACCGCAAATCTGACCTCAGTCCTACAATAAACCTCTCTGCACAAGCCTGCTCACTGCCGGCAACATGAGGAACATGCCTCAACAACCTAACAAACCTCTGGTGATACTAAGGAACCGTCAAATCACCATGAACCAACTCATGAAACTGATCTCATCTGTTACGTCGAGCATAGTCAGGAAATTACTCGTCGTGGAAGACCTCTAGGAACTGCTGCCATGAAATCTGATCTAAACACTGCCGTGGGAAGTGTGTCTGCCTCTGAACTCTCCACCACTCATGGGCTGGTCCCTTGAGCTGATACACTGCCATCTGACATGATCCTCCTTGGCACATTCCATGGTCTCGAACGTAGGCTCCAACTCGTGCGTCCAACTCTCAGCTCTGTCTGGGTCATAGTGATCGAAGAACGTCGGTGGTCAGAGACGCGGGAACCTCTCCAAGAGGGAGGTCCTATCGTCAGTGACAGCCATCCTCCTCCTACCGACATGGGTACTCCCAGTACCCGACGCTTACTGATCTGCTGGCTGCTGCGCCTGCAGATTTGCCTGCTGCTCTAGTACTACTGTAAGAGGCACTGGCGGCTGACCTTCTGCTGCCGTCTGCCCTGGCTGCCAGGTCCCATGAAACATCGCCCTGAAGAACTGCTTGGCCATGGGGAACCAATCTGTGTACTGCTGTGGTGGGGGCTGGTACCACTGCTGCTGCTGCTGCCCCCTGAGGGTATGCCACAGACTCCTCTGCTGACTCATCCTCTTGAACCTAACCTAGCGCTGGCATATCTGACTCACCCCTGCTGCTCCATCAGCTCTCTGGTCTGCCTACGCCTGCGTTGAGCCACATCTTGCACGGCACACAACCAACAAGGTTAACGACACTAACTCGAGCGGCTAGCAGATCACGGAGTCGGCAGTGCAAGTCACAGCATCGGCAGCGCAGGTCACTGTGGAGGAGGAGACAACGGCGTCGGCAGTGCAGATCACGGCATCAGCAGCGCAAGTCATGGAGGGGGCGGCAGATTTCATCGTGCAGGCGTCAATCGCGTCCTACTATAGAGAGAGAGGGAGAGAGAGAGAGAGAGAGAGAGAGAGAGAGAGAGAGAGAGAGTGACGAAGTGGATTTCGGGAGCAAGGAGGGAGGGGAAAAAGTGTGGATTTACCGACGGCATTTCCAACGACAAAACTTATGTCAGAATTCCGTCAGCATTTCCGACGGTTTATTCCGACAGAATAAAATCTGTCGGTAATACTGACGGAATTTCTGACGGATTTACTTTCCATCAGAAATGCCAACAGATAGTCTGACGTAACTTTGTTCGTCAGAATTTCCGATGACATTACCAACAGAACATTTTTTTCGGAAAGTTCCATCGGTAATGCCGCTATCTCTTGTAGTGCAAGCCCGTGCCCGGCCCAATCTTACTCTGGGCTGGGCTGGATCGAGCTCAAAATTTAAAAGATGTTAAAATATCCAACTCAAATCCGTGTAAAATCGGGTTGAGCCACCGGATCTTCGAGCCACCCCGACTCAGTTGACACCCCTAACTAATAATCTCATTGGTTGAATAAGTTTGACAAAGTTTTTCTCTCTTTTTTTGGCATGAAGATGTGACTTCTATCTACATTAGGTGTAAAATGTCTTGTGCTATCTACGCAGTAGGTGCCTCTTACCCACTGCAATGCAACCCTAGGCCTTCTGTCAAAAAAAAATCCATGTAACATGTTATATTGACTTTTAATTTTTGTACTTTAATTGTTTAATCTTAAGCCCAAGAAACGTAAAAAGATCCTTCTCAATGATTAAAATATAATTATGGAAATTGTAGTGATCAAACAATGAGCTTCCATGGTCTGATATTCATGAACTCTTAAATTTGTTTGTTGAGGAAGAATGTTAACTTACACATGTATGACCAAACGAGAGAGGGGGGGGGGAGTGGCACCAAGAATGGTCTTGAGAGGAAACCCTCTGATGCTCAAGTTAAAGAGCTTGTTAGAACACAGAAGGGAGGAGATATATAAGGGAAGGATCTTTCTACACTATTGGTTTATAGGTCTTCAATTGTGTGTCCTTTGTCATGGCTGGTGCGCCCCTATTTAAGCATCCATCGAAGGCGTCATCGGCATGTATCGCCTACTTCTCGGTCGTGTAGATGTGTTGTAGGGAGGAAAAGAGATTGGCACTGTAAAGAGGATCTTTGGGTGTATCTCTCCCTCTCAACCATGTATACAAACCATAGAGGAGTGGAATTAGTGTGGCACATGGATTCTCTAGATGTATATATCCCCCTTAACCTTATAGATGAATCGTAGGAGAGCAAAGTAGTTAGCACAAGACAAGGTCATAATTCTCCTGAGTAGATGGGAGGTGTGTCTCATCCTATCCTATGGTTGAGCCCTTTTTCATGGAGGGCCATTTGGCCTCCTCTCAAGGAGTGCCATTGCCCCTCTCGAATGGCCCGAGACTTGGAAACGCATCTATCCATTATGGGGCACATCACGTGACCGTTAGGCTATACCCTAGTGTGATTGGGATAGGCCGTCCGGTGGGAGTGGGGCATTATGTTCCATGCATAAGAAGGTTGTTGGCATGAAGGGGTTGAAGACTCGGCACTAGCCAATCCAAAGAGTAGATGTCCCTTTGGTCTAGGCTATCATGCCCAAGCCTACCCTCCCCATAGACTCACCTTGCCCCTGGTTGGGCTAATGGGCCAGTCTATTAGGTCATAACAGGCCAACCTGGTTTGCCCCGCCAACATCCCCCATGTTCCCATGTCTAATGAACTTAGATCTAGGAGGAGGTTGTGAGGCTGGAGCTACCACACTAGTGGCAACCTCATCCTACGCCATTTGTCTCTATTGATCAATGGTTAGCAGCTACTTGTTGTCGCTTGGATTTTAAATGTCTCTAGAGACTTGTTTCTCTAAGTCAAAGACATAATTTCATAATATGTTCATGACTCATTTTTCTATATATATATCGTTTTGACATTCACCATTAAGAATTTACATTTTAATTTTGTTATCATAAAGATTAATTTGGATATTAAGTTTATTATCACCAAAACTAGAATTAATTAGGGAGATAATTACACATTAAATAGACTCTGTTCACCAGGTAGTGCCTCGCCCTAGCACCTTCGTATTTGTAGTGTCGTCCACCTGGAGCTCTATGCCCACCTGCCCCCCTTTTGCAGAATGAGCCTTTGTTGACTCTCTATCTGGTGCATGGAGATCGAAGGAAGCATTCCTCCAAGCTCTTCCTATTCTTCTACCTAGACTGGGAAGAGATGATCTTCTTCTATAATTAGCCCACATGGGCATCTTCTTTGTACTTAAGCAAATGTGAAATAAATGGTCGAATACTAAGTCATCATTACTCTTTTGTCCCTTAATCTCATCCGAGTGTCTCCTCGGCCCTTCTTAACTCCTTGCTCCACTATCGACGGGCTCGCTTGGTCCCCATTAATTCCAACCATCTAAATAAAGAGAGACCAAAGTGGAGAAGAGTGAGAGATTTGACCAATGCACACCTCCCCTTGGGAAGGCCTTGGTGAGCCTGAATAAATTGTCTATTGAGAATGCTGCAACCATGGGCCAAACTGTTGACCAGGTTGCAAGCCTAGAGAGGGGGTGAATAGATTGCTAAAAAATTGTCTTTAAAATATTCTATAACAAATAATTTTAGAAACACTAAATGTAATAGTTAGAGTTAGTGAGCAGCGGAAATAAAGACAAAGGAAATCACACAAGCAACATGAATTTTATCCTAGTTCGGACCTCCTATCACAAGGAGTCCTACATCCAGTCCCTAAGCAACAACTTGGGATTCCACTAACCAAGAGTATAGTCCCCTTCAAGGACACTTGCACATCCAGCACTTGTTGGCCTTCTCTTCAACCTACGAAGAGGCAGTACACCACCTGTTCCAACAGGTCTTCCTTTCTTACTAAAGGGTACAAGCCACCCACTACATAGTAGGTCTACTCTTCACTAAAGAAGAGGAACTCTCTACGAAGAGTAAAAAGGTGATGGCCTCTAGGCCAAGCTAATAATAACAATATAATGCTTGATCTGAGGCTTGATCTGAGAGAAGAAAAGAACTACAATGAGAAGCAAATTTCTCAAATCTAAACGAGCTCTCCCTCTTCAAGAAAGGAATGATAAACAAGGCTTTGAGGAGAGCTAAGAGCTAAAAGGCTGATCTGAATGAGGGAGCGAGTTCTTCTAAAACTTCTTGTTGATAGCAAACTCAATGCACTTTTTTTTCTCTATCTTGTAAGATGTGCTTCATTGTATCAACATGCTTCTATTTGTCTTCTCTTGTAGAAGTATCCATTGAAGTATTTGTTGGGTCTCTTATCTTGAAACTTGTCTCCTAACAGATGTAGCAGGTCCAACGTAAGTACGGAAACTTGCGGATAATAAATGCTAGGATAGAGACATGAAGAGAGAGAGAGAGAGAGAGAGAGATCATATGGATATCTTTTGTGTTTTGGTCAACGTGGCTTGACCAACGTTTGTAAAAGTGTGTGACTACCGAAAACCTGCATACAATAAATGCTAGAAAACATACAGGTCAAGTGTTTCTTAACTATCAGTCAACATCACTGGCTATGCTGTAAGAAGATATACCAAAGAGGAAATGACGTTCTGTCACCATTTAAAGTTCTAGATGATATGCCATGAAAATGGAAAATAGTAAAAGACGATGTGCATAGGAACTATGTCCATTGATAGACAATAAAGCCTTTGTGTAAAAAAGATACGCAACAGTTAGTGGGAAAGTTTGAAATGCACATCATTTAAAAAATAATTTGAAAAGTATTGTGTGGCAAGATTTGATCAAGGCTAATTTATCATGGAAATCAATATAATTTAATTACAACTAAAATCAATATGATTATTGCAAAGGTTATTACCAAGGTATTGATAATATTTATATGTAGTAACAAAGAGATAACACAGTCGATGTTCAAAGGATAATTGATGACTAAAGGGTAATCGTTGTCTATAGGCAATCGATGTCCAAAGGGTGATCGATATATGTTCACAGATAATGTAGCAACCTTAATTTTTAAATCCTAAATAAAATAAAATTTTAATTTAATAAATGTGATAAATAGAATTAAATTAAATGAAGAGGGAATAAAGTGAATAAAAGGGGATTAAATCAAAACCCATTAAGCTAAATTAGGAATGTGTTATATTAATAGCCCAAACATAAAAGAATGAGCCCAAATGTGAAGAGCCCATCATGGGATGGGAGATGATTAAGTTAATTTTGTACTTAATTAATTAATAAATTAAAAGGGTTAAGATAAGCATGAAACTAACCCATAATTATCCAAAACAAAAGCCCTCATTCCATCCTAACCCCTTGGCCACGAAGTTAGACCTCTTCCCAATCCTATTAGGTTGATAATGACTAGAAAATAGGGAGATAATAGTGGAAATTCGGAGTTGGAAGAGGAGAGAAGAGTTTTCACTAGAAAGGACTCTTATACAAGCTATACACCCCCCAATTCGGCCATATCAACCCTTAGAACGCTGTTGGAGCTCTGGGAGACGAAGGGAGAAGGCTGAAGAATGAAGGAGCAAGGAGAAGGAAGCTTGGAACAAGGGGGATTCATCTCGTTCTTCATTAAAAAAACCTAGGATTTCTCATCAGCAAGAAAAGGTAGGTAATCTCTCAAGCACAAATCGATTTACTTCGGCCATAGGTAGCCTATACATCCATCTATCAAAGCCATATGGTTTGCCTAATTTTTGTGGCTCCATAATGGAGTATTAAATGTTCTAAAACCCAGTTCTTACCATGCACCCAAACCCATGTTTTTAATCCATGCATGTGCATGATCCCATGTCATGCGAATATTCCCATAAATACTACATGTTGTTAGCTTTCAAACGCCCCTAGTTTCCCTAATTTTCATCATGTATCCATTGCCAATTAATTCGTTGATCCATGACTGTGCATGTTTAGGTCACTGAAAAGTAACCTAATTAAAGCATGCTTTATTCGTGTCTATTTTCTAATTACTCATGCCCAGTGATAGATCCACATGTCTAGTTTCGTTTAAAACTGATTTTGTTATGGATTTTAGAGTACCTCTGCGTCATGTAAGGAGGGAGGAACCCTACTTGGAAAAAGGGCAAAACCCCTTTTCTGGGCTCGGGCCACCTTTTGAAGTCGCAACGGTCCGACCCGTCGCGATCTCAGAAGGGGTCGTGATAGGAAGAACCGTCGCATTCTGAATGTGATGGGTCGACTCGTCGCGACCTTCCCCGGTTCAACCCTGGTGGCCGGTTCAGAAGAATGCGACCGGACCCCATGTCGCGGTCTCAGTAATGCGGCCAGAGCTTGATTTTTCACTTATACCCTTGTTAATTATGCCATTTCAACCCTGTTTAGCCTTAATTAAACACTGTCATGCATATTTCGACTTGTTAATTAATAATGAGCAATATTTACATGAAATCAATTAATTTAAAAGCCATGTGCACAATCTTTCTTGCTCTCTTGATTCAATTACACTTGTACATACGAAACGTTCATGTTTGCCATGAGACCTTATTAAAATTATTCAATAATGTATTTAGTAATTATCAAGTGTAATTATTTAACTTAAATTTCCCTATTATTTAAATGACACTTGTCTTCATTTTATTCGCGAGCTTTGTACACCGTATCGTGTCCCTCTGCCTTCGAGTACTCGAGGCAAGATGGACAACGCTTCGTTATACACTTTTCTTGGCATGGACCACCTCTCCATTGGGAATACTCCTGACTGGACCAGGGACTCCTTGTCAAGGCCTCTGTAAGTCTCCTTTGCTTTGGCGCATGTCCATTGCTGATGAGCTGGTTGTACCCTTAAAACCCGTTATACCCTTAGGGATTAGTACGATCCAAACGGCCTTAGTGTGTTTCCTTCTTATCTTTGGATCGCGCCGGACCATCTGGCCTATGTTCGTAGCACGGCTAGTGGGCGGTTGTGACTTCTACCTGACTGCCGGCACTTGACCTAGTGTTGCGCAACTGTTACTATCGTCTGTTTAACGTTGTTTTGTGAATATGTCCCTATTCTCATCTACTGTCTTTATCCTCTTATCTGTTCACTTTCTCTCTACACTCTCGTCTATTCATCTACGATTCTCATCTGTTCTTGGTACTCTATTTGGCCATCTATATGATTGTCTAAGATAAGAAACATAACTTATGCTAGTGCAATAGGGCCCGATCTGGTCCTGGGAGGAGCGCCCGAAAAGTGCCATTTGCCTATGGGAGTTAAAATGATCAAGATGTTGGCATACATCCAGTGCCATTATACTATCAAGATTTAATCTATGACAATCAAAGTGCAATCTATTCAAGAGCTATGTTTACAAGTGCTATGATTACTAGTGCACCATTGTGTAACTTTACATGCTATATCGTTACATGGCCAATCCTTTATTGTACTTGTTGTGCTATTTTCCATGTACTAGTGCTATTGTTCTCTTGCTATCGTTACCTTGCTCTACATGACTATATTCTCTAGTTATCCTGCCATTTAAGACATTAATCATTTAAAGCATGCTTGTTCATACGAGATATTAAGTCCTACTGAGCATTATTCGCTCATCCTATTCTATTATTTCATGTGTTTCAGGTGAGTCGGATGGTGATTACCACACTCACGAGGAGGGAAATGAGGATGATGCTCAAGAGTGACCCGTTTCGTCAACCCGTGCTTAGTAGTTAGTTAGTTAATATTCAGTTAGTCAGTATGTAATAGTTTGAGTTTGAATAAAGTACTCTAGGCCCTAGTTTTGGCTCTGATTAGTGAATGTAATAGTTAGTTGATGGATTATTATTGAAGTTGGATTTCATTTGGCATTATTCCAATTGTGCAATGGTTTGATGTTTGTTTATCGCTCTATACTATTTAAATAACTGTAATATCGCTCCGATATTCCGCGTCGAGGCGTTACAGATAATCGATGTCTAAAGGTAATCGATGTTTAAATACAATCGATGTTCAAAGATAACCGATGTGAAAGCAATCGAAGTTTGAGCGTAATCGATGTTCAAGGATAACTGATGTGAAAGCCATTGATGTTTGAACATAATTGATGTTTAAAGATAACCGATGTGAAAGTAATCGATGTTTGAACATAATCGATGTTTAAGGATAACTGATGTGAATGTAATGGATGTCTAAGGATAACTGATGTGAAAGTAATCGATATTTGAACATAATCGATGTTTAAGTTAACTGTAATCGATGTAAACCAGTCGATCTTAACTATGTAATCGATGTAAGTTTATACAACAATCGATGTGATATTGAAACAGTAATTGATGTGGGCTTAAAACAATAATCGATGTAGACTTAGATAATTCATATGCAAATAACTTCTAATTTACATGAGTGTTTCTAACTTATAGAAGTTATTTCACTTGATACTTGTTGACAGTCTTCAGAAAATTAGTCAAATATTTTTCATGGTTTTGTTATCACCAAAATACATAAGTGGGGATAAATTGTTCATCAATCTTCCCCTTTTTGGTGATGACAAAACAATATAAGTATAGAAAAGAAATTTCAAAATTGAATTTTAGGTAGAGTGATAAATATGGATTTCAGAATATGTTCTCCCCTTTTTTGTCATTAATCAAAAAGAATTGAGAGGAAAGGAGAGACAAAGAGAAATGGAGGCCAAGGGTATGAGAATTTATTAAACACTGAGAATTTAGAGGTAGAATGCAGAAGACAAGAAGGAAGCAAGGCAAGTGATAATAGGCCAAGCTTTGACTTCTTGTTCTTCAAAATAGTTCTTGAACAATTCTCAGTTGATATAGTAGGAAGGCCCCATATCTGCTCTAAATTTCTGTATGTGAAGCTGCATTTCAGTCTAAAGAAACTAACAATATTCTGTATCACTAAGAGATAGCCTGTAGATTCTGAGGGTGCCAAAACTAGCATGATGTAAAAACTGCTAGTTATAGGTGCCCTGCAAGCCAATTCACGTGAGTGATGGCACTTGTAATTATGTACAATATCTTTTGGTAATATTATAATGGTATTTTCTCACTGTATATTCCATGCGTATGTATACTGTGATGTCCATGGGTCTGTGCATTGGGAATTAGATCATGATGAGATCATGATAATGAGGCCGATCCTCTTTAAACACAGATCCTAAATATTCCTAGTCATAGATTACTCAAGAAGGACATTGAGATTGATGACCAAACTTTCTCCATATAAATTAATTCACTTATTTATATATTAATTTTGATGATTAACAAAACATTACTAATGAATTACTTGAGCCTTGAGGACAGGAAATAAAAGTAAAAGAAAGTTCAAGACAATCAGGTAAGACTCTCATTTCATAATTTTTCCCAAGTCATTGCATCGACTTCTTCATACTTCATATCTCATCATAACGATTTCATAAGTATTATGATCGATTTCCTTTCTGACCGAAAAGTCGTGATGTTTCAAACAAATTGATACCGTAACGATTTCTTAAAGATCTCATAACGATTCTATGACATCGCAATGATTTCTTTGGAAAGCGTAACGACTTGACCGTCGTAACGATTCTATAAGACATCGCAACGATTTCTTTAGAAAGCGTAACGACTTGTCTGTCGTAACGATTTCTTCAATACTCGTAACGATTTCTTTTGAACTCGTAACGACTTGTCTGTCGTAACGATTTCTTTAGAACTCACAACGACTTTCTAGCCGTAACGATTTCTTAAGTTCTCGTAACGATTTCTTTACAACTCACAATGACTTTCTAGCCGTAACGATTTCTTTAGAATTCACAACGACTTTCTAGCCGTAACGATTTCTTAAGTTCTCGTAACGATTTCTTTAGAACTCACAATGACTTTCTAGCCGTAACGATTTCTTTAGTTCTCGTAATGATTTCTTTAGAATTCACAACGACTTTCTAGCCGTAACGATTTCTTTAGTTCTTGTAACAATTTCTTTAGTTCTCGTAACGATTTCTTTAGACCTCGTAACGATTTGCTTGTCAAAATAATTTCTTTAGAACTCAGAACGATTTGCTTGGTGCAACGATTTGTTAAGAGTTTCATATCGATTTCTTTGATGATTATAACGACTTGCTTATCAGTAACGATTTGGTAAGTAATCACATCGATTTCTTTGATGCTTATAACGATTCGATTCGTGTAATGATTTCATAAGTCATAAAGGCATCGGGCTTGTTCATATCGATTTCATTGTTATATCAGTATAATACTCTTTAATATACGTTGAATAGTCAAAGTCGTATCTCGTCTGTTTGACTGCTACGCATTCAATGCTCTCTGAACGTATCTCTCATGCATGCAGACAATATCTTCCACTTTTATGCTACTCTGTCTACGTCCTTTTTAGACAGAAAGGAGCTTTGCTATATATTGCAATATCTGTTCCAACTGCAACTAACAATCGACGACAGTCCTAGCTGTCCTCTATTTATTGTTGATATGCTCGCAGATATCTGACAAGACTTATCTGTACAACTTTGGACACAAGATATAAGATATTAAAATGTTTCTCTGGCGTGTACTAAAGGATAAAAGACTGAAGATCAGAAGCTTCCTTGCAGACCTGTCTAACGTACACCAGGATGAGAGACAACGGATCTTTAACGTTCAAATTTCAAGTAGAAGCTTAAATACAAGACTCAAGACTGAGAAGGATAACACTTTTTTTGAAGAATATTATTCTGAAAGAAAGCATCGCCAATCCTTCAAGTCTTCTGTGAATCAAACAAGAGCGAAGCACTCTATTCCAATCCATCTTAGCTCTTTAGCTCTCAGTGTTCAAGAAGAAATTCCTGTGAGAGCAAGTGTAGTCTTTGGAGAGAAACCAGTGTTAAAATTCCTTCTCTCTCGAGGCTTGTTTGCTTCAGATTGTAGCTGTTTGAGCTAGTTCCTGAAGCTTGTTCTTATACTTTCTTTTATTAGTTGTGTTCCCTTCTGGGTGAAGGAAGACCTGGTGGTATCCAGGGTGGTTGTTTTCCTTTAGGTTGAAGGAAGACCAGTTGTGGCTGGGTGTAAGGATCCGTGAGGGGGATAGTACCCTTGATAGTGAAATCCTGAGGTATTGCTCAGGGACTGGACGTAGGTCTCCTGTGGAGAGGAGTTCCGAACCAGGATAAAAATCCATGTGTCTTGTGATTGTGTTTTGTGTGTTTGCTGTCTCATTTCCTCCAACTCTAACCTTTGTTTAAGTTATTGTGTAATCCTTTTAGTGAACAGGTATTAATCAAAGATCAAATTTTAATAACCCATTCACCCCCCCCCCTCTGGGCTAGCTAGCTGGGCAACAAGTGGTATCAGAGCGAGTCTCTTCGACAAAGAAGAAGATCCAACGATCTGAAGAGTAAAGATCCATGGCAGCCCAAGGTAACTTCGAAGGTCAGTCAGTCAACAGACCTCCTTTGTTTGATGGAGAAGATTATACCTATTGGAAGATAAGAATGGAGTACTTTCTACAATGCCTCGATTATACAATATGGTCCATTGTAGAAGAAGGCGATCTTCTAGTCACCAATGCAAAGGCTCAGTGGACAGATGATGACAGAAAAAGAATCTCCTTAAACTGCAAAGCCAAGAGCATCATGTGCTGTGCCCCCAGCAAGAAAGAATTCAACAGAGTTTCAGCTTGCAAATCCGCAATGGAAATGTGGGAAAAGCTCAGGATTACCTATGAAGGGACAGATAAGGTAAAGGAGAAAAGAATCGACAATCTTGTGGCTCAATATGAAAGATTCCAGATGCAGTCAGGTGAATCCATAACCCAAATGTTCAGTAGATTCACAGATATTACAAACGGATTAGCTGGATTAGGAAAAGTCTATGCTGTACTAGATAAGGTCAGAAAGATCCTCAGATCTCTGCCATCCTCATGGACTCCAAAGGTAACAGCCATTGAGGAAGCCAATGATCTAAAACTAATGTCATTGGAGAAGTTAATAGGATCCCTTATGGCTCATGAGATAAATATGGAGAGATTAGGAGAATCCTCCAGCAGAAAGAAGCAATCAAATGCTCTCAAGGCAAATGATGATATATCAGAAGAATCATTGGACAACAGTGAAAGCAGTAAGGACAGTGATGATGAAGAAGCAATGCTGTCTCGAAGACTTCAAAGAATTCTAGCAAAGAAGAAAAAGTTTCAGTCTGGGAGAAGAATTTTCAAGAAAAATAAAGATCTCAGAAAACCAGAAGTAAAGGATTCGAAGAAAGGAGAAGTGATATGCTATGAATGCAAAAAGGCTGGACACATCAAGGCAGATTGTCCAATGCTTAAGAAGAATGATCACAAGAAGAAGGATAATTTTAGAAAATTCAAGAAGTATAAAAAGAAGGCAATGGCAGCTGTTTGGGAGAACAGCAGTGAGTCAAGTTCAAGCAGTGATGGAGAAGAAGCCAACCTGGCTCTCATGGCCAACACCGAAGACAAGGTAACTTCTGACTCTTGCTTTGATTCCTGTAATGATTCAGATTCTGACAATCTAGAAAGTGCTTTTAATGAACTTTACGATAAATATAAAGAGGTGTCTAAATTACTTAAGGTTAGTAAGAAAAATAATACATGCTTAGAAAACACGAACTCTGACTTAAAAACAGAAAATGAAGAACTAGAAAAACAATTAATAGAACTAAAAAGAAGAAATGAATTGTTGTGTGAAGACTTAAAAGTTAAAAATAAGCAAACAACAAAGTTGGAAAAACAAGAAAGTGTAGATGAATTAAGAAAAGTGATTGAAATTTTAAATAAAGAAAATGATAAAGTGTCAAGCATATTAGAGAAATTTACTAATGGTAAAAACTCATTAATATTAAAAGGCGCTAGAAGATCAGGTAGGAAGAAAAATGGATTAGGATATACACCCCCAGATAATGAAGAAACTATAATTTATCCTAAAAATTATCCAACACCAAAATTTGTACCTGAACAAGATATAGCATACAAAGCTGATTTAAAATATATTAAAAAAGTAACTAAGTTATCCTGCTGTAGTCATTGCAACAAGTTAGGACATATTATAACTACATGCCCAACAAGACATAAGAAGTGGATAATAAAAAGTAAAAACAATGATACTGACCCATCAGGACCCAAAAGAACTTGGGTACCTAAAACTTAATGTTTAAATTTCAGGGAAATTCAAGAGCATCCAAATGGTATTTGGATAGTGGATGCTCAAGGCACATGTCAGGCAACCAGAAGCTTTTCGTTAATCTCCAAGCTGAAGAAGGAACAGTCACCTATGGAGATAATGGAAAAGGCACAGTGATAGGAAGTGGGTCCGTGAACATCAAAGGAAAATCAGTTATTGAAGATGTAATGCTGGTCAAAGGATTAAAGCACAATCTTATCAGCATCAGCCAGTTGTGTAACGACCCTCTTCATACCGGTACGATTATACCAATCCCCATCGGTATAAAGGGTGTCGTCACAGTGGGACATGTACCCAACACTGGTCGATAGGTTGATATGTACCTGGATAGCAATAGAGTACAGCGGAATAAAATGATCAACTCAACTCTTACCCATCACCAACACACATTCCACAATCTAAATAGCGAAATAGAAAGACAATGTCCACATTTAATACAAGATAAAAGAACTACATTGTCCAAATATTGTCCATACAATAATTCTTTTTGTGCAAAAGAAAAAGGAAAGTACAACTAGTAGCAGCTCCACAAAATAGTCTTCAAATGACGATCCTCACCAAGCTTCCTTCTAGGACCCGATACCTGCCAACCTGTACGCCGAAGCAAGAATGAGTCCAAAGACTCAGCAAGCAAACCAAAATCTTAAACTTAAACATGTCGCACTCACACTAAACCATTAACATTAACGAGATGCACACTAACATCAATTCACAAGGGTACACGTAGTCCTTATGCACAACTAGCAATAGATATTATCTTCACAGGAGCATGCTTTAGTCTACCATAATTCTATTCTAAATCATGAGCATTTCATCGTGCACATACACTTTTCGTATTCAATTGCACAACTTACTTACTTACTATTTCAACATGATAAAATCACATGCACATAGCTTCATATTTCATAGCATGAATTGAAGGTTAAACTTGGTAATACTAATTAGCAACAATAAGTGCTTAAGTAGGAAACTTTATACTAATTGAGCCTTTCAACTAGCATGGGATCAAACATTTCTCATGCATTTTCCGTATTCAATATCAACCTTTTGCAAACATGAAAATCCTATTACATGCTCACTACCCTTTCATTCACGTGAGAGTTATACATATATACAATTCCATTACAACATGATAGCAATTAACATGAGATTCTCATATATTTGGAAGGGAAGTTCCTCACATGGATTCTACTCATTCTTACACATGTGAAACATCCTTTTTCATGCATTTAGGTTGCTGTTTGGATATGCATTTAACACTTTCATGACATATATCATAAGTTCACAATTTAACACATTTATCTCACATGATTGCACATTTACACATTCACCTTGTTCACTTTTACACATTTCATATGTACACATGTTCACACTTACACAATTTACACATTTCCACATCATTTACTCTTTCACTTTCACTTATCACATATCACATATCACATCGATTGCACTTACCACATGCATCATGGGCACTTACCATGTGCCATATTCACATATTTCACACTTTATTCATTATTTCATTGGTTAATCAATTTGCCATGACACATAGTCCTAACCACCAGTAGAGGACACTAACAAATAACACAACTCATTCTCATAACTCTTTTCACAACACATAACACGACTCATGATCACATACCCACCACCTAGGCAATACAGTGGTGGATCTTGGTTACTGCGCAGACCGGGAGAAGCCCTCTCCACCCTATCCAGTGGTACCGCCCACCTCCAGGATTTCCCCAATGCCTTTGGGACAAACTTATATCACATGGAGCCTTCTATAGGGACTTTTCTATATACGGCTCCTGATGCCTCTAGGATAGCAGTGTCACATAGGCACAACTTTTACACTTTACTCATGCCGAGTTTTAGCACGTATTTTACACATAACGCTCACATCTCATTCATCTTCTCATGCACAATGTGACTCTATTTTTCTCCTAACCATGCTACTACAGATGACCATAATTAACATTCCGGAGGTTTCATTAATCATGTTAAAAGGGTTCAGAAATCAAATCATTTCATAATAGCTAGCATTAGTCACGCATTTTGCATGGAAATTTCATATTGCACTGTATAATTGTCCAAATGTCCTGAAACTTTAACCACACACTGTTTTCAGGTTTCAGACTTCTCATGCAAATTTTCATATTTTCCTGAATTACATAGAATTTACGAAAAATGAAACATTCATTTTCATGCCACTAATAATTCAATTTAATATGGAACATGACATAAATATCAGATTTGATGGTTCAAGGTCCTGAACCTGACATATACATGGTCACAGAAATTTTTTTCCCGAATTTATTGCACGACACACCATTTACTGAAATTTTTGAATAGCCTACACATGACTTCTATTCCTATTGCAGAAAATGTAATAAATCACATGAACACAAAAAAATTCTCAGATTTGCAGGGCATGGACTGATGCATATGTACATGGTTTAGAAAAATTATAGCATCCAAACTCCTCCCGATTCATGTAAACAGTAGACTAACATATCCAAACTGATTGCTAACATACTATTCAATAAATCTAAACATTTGCACCATCCACAAAAATGCGCAAGAAATTCACCATACATCCCACCATAGGTATTACATAACATATAAAAATTACACTATATCCTCATGCGAAGAAGTCCGAAAATTAATCATATAGGGAAGGACAGTTCACTGTTCTGTTCTGAAGAACTAAACGGCGGGGTCTGGCCGTTCACAGAGGTTGACGGCATTATCGTATGCCGTTAACAGATGATCTTGACGGCAAGATCTCTTGCCGTCAAGTTCTTGTCTGTGTGAGAACACAGACCGAGCTGGGGAAAAATGTCAGAATGGGGGCTCCAGAACGCGAATTAAAATCCACAAAATTCATGAGACTTAGGGGACATGTCTAGGCTCAAGACCTAGGGTTTACTTGCCTTTGAATAAATCTCCAAACGGATCAAAATGGCCGAAGAAGCTCTCCTTGGGCAGTGCCAAGTAGCCTCCAAAACTCCTTTGCTCCGGGTTCTAGGGGTTTGTAGGCCGCAGTCCAGCGCCGGGGAGGTCTTCTCCTATGCTTAGATGTCCTCCTTGTCGAAGAAGAGCGCCCGAAAATGCCTCCAATCGCCGGATCTAAGCCTTCCAAGGTCAGGTTTTCTCACATTTCTGAGCTAGGGTTTTCTCCTCTTGAAAAGGGCAAGAGAGCACCTTGCTAGCAGCAAGGTGGGTGCTCTTATGAGGCAAGACCCGAAGTCTGCCCTTGCAAGGGTGGGAGAGCCCCTTTGGGTCGGCCATCCCCAATCAGAAGCATGGCAGGCCATGCTTTTTCTGACCTGCTGTGCATGCAGTGTCAGAAGAGTAGGCGTCCACATCCCTGGACGGCTACATAGGGTTGGCGTCCATCGATATGGACGCTGACATAACATGGGCGTCCATGCATGTTGACGCCAAGATACTCTTCTGCCAGAACTTAAAATCATGCAGAACCATGCTTAACCCACTCATACATGCACATGAAACCTATGTAGTATAGTGTATACACACCACTACACCATGTAAATATCCAATATTCACTACTAATCCTACACATACATACATAGGTACATCAAGATAACAACACGCTCATGAATATATTCATACGCATACAAGGTATAAGGTATAATATGTATATTACTACACCGGGCAATCAATAGCATTTATACCTAGACATACACAAGCATACATGAATACACTAAGATAAGATGTACGTAGATATCTACCTATGCCTACACATTTGATTTGGCATATATATAGTATACACACACGGGTGTAGCACACTTGTGCACAGTACGCTTGAAATAGATGGACACAACATGCGCACCGGTAATTATATTAACTTGCACAACTTTACCTAGCATTGCTTAAGTACTATGTGCATAAGATTCCTTAATATGCACTATATGCATAATTTAGCCAATTGACTATTCTCACCTAATTATCATCAAAATACATGCATGTTGTTCATGAGAAGTATAAAACTTATAGTAGGCACAATGAACTACGCATGCTATGCACACAATAAGCGAACTCCCAACACACCATTCATATACATACATATATATAAAAGAGAATAAAAATCCGGGGTCTTACAAGTTGTGTGACAAAGGCCATCAGATTCAGTTCCAAGAATCAAAGTGCAGTATATTAAAGGATGGAGTAGTCATATTTGAAGCATATAGAGAAAGAAATTTGTATGTTCTCCATCTCGAGGAACTCAAGGATCAAGATGTTTGTTTGGCAGCCAGCAAAGATCAATCAACAGAGCTGTGGCACAGAAGACTGGGCCACTGTAGCTTGGATGGATTGAACAAGCTCAGAAAGAGAAATCTAGTGGAAGGATTGCCAAAGGTCAACTCAAAAATGGATAGCATCTGCAGACCTTGTGCAAGAGGAGAGCACACTAAGAGCTCTTTCAAATCAAAGACAGTAGTGACCACCTCAAAGCCATTAGAATTACTTCATATGGATCTATTTGGGCCAATGAGGACTACCAGTCTCGGAGGAAAGAATTTTGGATTTGTCATAGTTGATGATTACTCAAAATTTACTTGGGTATCCTTTCTAGAGCACAAATATGACACCTTTGATAATTTTATCAGCTTCAGCAAGAAAGTTCAGAAAGATCAGAAGTTCACCATTATCTCTATCCGATCAGATCATGGTGGTGAGTTTTAGAATGAAAAGTTTGCAAAGTTCTGTAATGATCAAGGAATTGAGCACAACTTCTCAGCACCAAGGACACCTCAACAGAATGGAATTGCTGAGAGGAAAAACAGAACTCTTTTGGATATGGCAAGAACCATGTTATCAGAATATGACTTGCCAAGATATTTTTGGGCCGAAGCCATCAACACTGCAAGCTATATCATTAATAGGGTAATGATCAGGCCAATTCTGAAGAAGACTGCTTATGAACTCTACAAGGGAAAGAAACCAAAGATCAGTCACTTCAGAATATTTGGATGTCCTTGTTTCATCCACAACAATGGAAAAAGGGACATTGGTAAGTTAGATGCCAAATCAGATGAAGGCATCTTTATGGGGTACTCTTCTAAACCCAAAAGTTATAGAGTTTTCAATAAACATTCATTATTATTTGAACAATCTGTGCATGTTATTTTTGATGAATCTAACCCTTCCTTGAAGAAGGAAGAAATTAGTGACATTGATGATGCAGATGACTTGTCCGAAAAATTAAAGAATACCTTAATTAAGGACAAGGAAGACCCATCTCTAGAAGAACTGCAGCAAACTGAAATTCAACATGAAAATCTTCCAAAAGAATGGAGACATCAGAAAGATCACCCTCCTGAGAATATTATTGGTGATCCATCCGTAGGGGTAAGAACAAGAGGTAATGTAATCCCTTGTGATTATTTAGTCTTTGTTTCTCAAATAGAGCCTAAGACAGTCAATGAAACTTTAACTGATGAATCTTGGATAATAGCCATGCAAGATGAACTAAATCAGTTCAAGAGAAACCAAGTATGGTCACTTGTTCCTAGACCATCCAATCATTCAGTTATTGGCACCAAGTGGGTGTTCAGAAATAAACTGGACGAGTCTGGAGTAATCTTAAGGAACAAGGCCAGACTGGTAGCTCAAGGCTATTCCTAAGAGGAAGGCATAGATTTCGATGAAACCTATGCACCTGTGGCTAGACTTGAGGCTATTAGGATTTTACTTGCTTATGCATCTGCATTAGATGTAAAATTATTTCAAATGGATGTCAAATCAGCCTTTTTAAATGGTTTTATCAAGGAGGAAGTGTATGTTGAACAACCTCCAGGTTTTGATGACATCGAATTTCCAAATCATGTATTTAAACTCCATAAGGCTTTATATGGTTTAAAGCAAGCACCTAGAGCTTGGTATGAGAGGCTCAGTACTTTCTTATTAGATCATGGTTTCACTAGAGGTTAAGTAGATAGTACATTATTTATAAAATCTAAAGTCAAACATATACTTCTTGTACAAATATATGTAGATGATATTATTTTTGGATCTACTGATGAGTCTCTTTGCAAGTACTTTGAAAAGCTTATGCAGGGGGAATTTGAAATGAGTTTGATGGGGGAGCTAAACTACTTCCTTGGATTGCAAATTAAGGAAGGGAAGGAAGACACTCATATCTGTCAAGCTAAGTACACCAAAGAGCTGTTAAAGAAATTTGGATTTGAAGGTGCAAAGCCACTATCAATGCCAATGAGCACATCAACCAGAATGGACAGTGATCAAAATGGTAAAAAGGTAGATCAAAAGAACTATAGAGGTATGATAGGGTCATTACTTTACTTAACTGCAAGTAGACCAGACATTTTATTTAGTGTATGCATGTGTGCTAGATATCAAGCAGACCCTAGAGAGTCTCATTTAATTTCTGTGAAAAGAATATTTAGGTATTTAGCTAGAACTCATGATTTAGGTCTTTGGTATCCAAAATCTTGTGAAATAAAATTAGTAGGATATTCTGATGCTGATTATGTTGGATGCAAAGTAGATAGAAAGAGTACCAGTGGTTGTTGTCAGTTTCTTGCAGGATGTCTGATATCTTGGTCCTCCAAGAAATAAAATTCAGTAGCTCTATCAACAGCTGAGGCAGAATATGTTGCTGCTGGAAGTTGTTGTACACAACTCCTATGGATAAAGCAACAACTTGAGGATTTCGGCATTCATATCAAGTCAATTCCACTACTGTGTGATAATACAAGTGCCATCAACCTCACCAAGAATCCAGTGCAACACTCAAGGACTAAACATATTGAGGTTAGATATCACTTCATTCGAGATCATGTAGCTAATGGTAACTTAGAAATTTCTTTTATAGATACAAATGGTCAACTAGCAGATATCTTCACAAAAGCCCTACCTGAAGAGAGATTTACATCTCTTAGAAAGGAATTAGGGATGTACAATTTGTGAAAAGATTTCTGTATTTAAATTGGCATATAAATTTTTCAGATTAAATAAAATTTTCTCTCTTTCCCTGACTTTAAGCAAAACTCAGCTTATTTACTCTTCTTTGACCGTTGTTGTGTTAAAAGCAGTTTGACTCGTCAAACCCTTTTGTCGCCTTCTGTCGTTACCGCCTTTTGGCGCTTCCTGTTTTCGATAAAGTAATTTTAATTAGTCAAATCATTCTGGGAATGACTCATCTTCCACCTTTACCCTTTTCTCTTTTATCTGTTCGCCCAAAGCCGATGCCCTAACGATTCTGGCATCGACTCTTTGCAAGATTTGAAGCTTTCTCTTCTTCCCGCGAAGAATCCCTAGAGGGCTTCCATCTCTTCCATCATCTCCCTTCTCCAGAACCGTTTTCTTCTCTCTACCCATGGCCGCTCCGATGATCTCCGGAAGTGTAGGGGGCTACAGTGCTGAGTTTTTGTCCCCGAAGGAGCAGGAAAGGTTTACCTTCGTTAAGACGAAGATTTGCGGAAACAAGGCAGTGGATGTTCAGAATCTAGAGAAGAATGGCATGAGCAGTTTAGTTGAAGCTTTAAGAAGGATGCAGTGGATGGATGTTGCCACTTTCACCGAGGTAAGCTATCCCGACCTGGTGAAAGCCTTTTTCGTTTGTCTGAAGACAGAGGCGGATGGGTCCCTTGTCTCCTCTGTTAAGGGTATCCAAATTAAGGTAGACCATGAACTCCTACACACGTTGTTTGGAGTGAAGACATCTGGACATAGTGGGGTTCAAACCGTGAACGATGAAGCAAAGGGTCTTGGCATGATAGGTCCAGATTTCAGGCTGAAAGATGGAAAATTAGATATCAATCAAATGTCTGCATTCAACCGTCTACTCCATTTCATTATCTGCCAAATTATGGTTCCCCGGAGTGCTACTTTCTCATCTTGCACTAGGGCAGATTTGGATATGATGTTCTGGGTAATCCAGAATAAGGAGATTAACTTGGCCGCAGTCATGTTGGAAAGAATGAAGTTTGCTAGTGCTCAAATCTGGGATACAAAGAGCAAAATGAATGTATCCTTGCCCTACGCTCATCTCCTAACCAAGATTTTCAAGCATTTTGGAGTTGATTTATCTGGAGCTATTGTGGAAAAGATGGGCCAGTCTATAAGGTCCAGGAACCTTAAGAAAAGTGGTTTTTCAGTGCAGAATGGGATATGGACCAAGACCTTTGTGGCAGAGGGAGAGGCCATCATCGGAGATGTCCCAGAGATTCAAGAAGAAGCAGCAGATCCTCCAGCAGTTTTAGAGGTAAGATCAGCAGCAGTAGAGAGAGCAGCAGTAGTACCCTCAGTGGAACTCCAAGCAGAGATTTCAGGATCACCTATTATAGAAATTGAATCTCATCCTCCAGAAGTTCAAATGGAAGAAGCTGTAGCAGGTGTGGCAGATCCTTTGCCCACCTCAATAGTTGCCTCTATTTTAAGAGATGTTTTGGACTCTCTTCCCTCCACCTCAGTTACTTCAGAAACAGGTGGACTTGATGAAGAAGAAGCTATGGCACCAGGCCATACAGAAAATTTGACTGAATCAGTTGTCAGTGTTGAGGTGCAAGCAGCTACTCAACAAGAAGTGATTTTGGAAGATGTTCCCAGCCAAGGGGAACAACATGCTAGTGAATCAAAATTGTCAGAATCCATGGCAGAAGGCCACTTTGAGAAAAAAAATTTGGAGGAAGCTCCTGCCCAGGGGGAGCTAGAAAATGTTGATCTCCATGCTCCTATTCAGGGGGAGCAAACTGGCAATGTGGAACCATTGATAGGGAATGCTCCTGAGACAGATGCACCATCTCAAGAAAATCCTCCTCCTGCCAGCACTCCTGTAAGTAAAGAACCAACTGCAAGCCATGTACATATTGAGGAGCCTGTCACTCAGCAGAGCAAACAAAAGAGAGTGGTTCACAGAAGGCCAAGAAAGAGCCATGGAAAAGTAAATTTGAAGCCAGTTATGGAATTGTTGAAGGCTCAAGGAGATATTTTATCATCGGTTCAGACCAGTGTGCAAGGCATTCTGACCAGTCAAGCTTCAACCACCTCTGAGCTATCTTCAGTCCGAAATGCTATGAAGTGGTTCAACAAGGAAATGTCTGATATGAAGTCCATGCTTGCAATTCTTTCAAGGTTAAGTGGTTTTTCTCCTGCAGCTACTCAGAGCAGATCAGCAGCTGTTCCTCGGCCACCAGGGCCTCCAGCTCAAGAGTCTCGGCCAGCAGGGCCTTCAGCTCAAGCATCAGGGCCACCAGGGCCATTAGTGCCAGCATCAGGGCCGTCTGCAGTTGTCAGAGAGGGTCATGCAAAAGGGAAAGAGCCCATTGAAGCTACCAAGGCCCCTGACACTTCTACTCTTGCAACTCCAACCCTCTCTTCACCTTCATCTCCTTCTACAGCCCCTCCAGCACCACCAACTCTCAAACACTCTATGCCTCGCACCCAACCTTCTTCCTCTCTCATTTCATCTCAACTTTCTTTCTCTCCCACTCCTTCTCACACCTCAGCTCCATCATCATTCTCACCTTCTTCACCTCTCACTCAAACCACTCCAGTTCACCCGTCTACATCCTTCAATCCCAAACACCTCTTCTATCCTCCTACTCCTCCTTCCTCTGTCACCTTCATTCTGGAAAAACCTCCACTTCTTGGTGTCTTTGACACTAATATTCCGGATGATTTTGAGATAAATACCCTCATCACCATTCTCTCCACTGCCACTCATATCCACAGGACTGATCCTCCCAGTCCTGCCAAGAAAAAGAGGAAACATTCACCCTCTGTCAGCATCCCCTCCTCACCATTATTTCCTCCTCTTTGGTACTCTCTTACCCTCGAACCTCAAAGAAGACCTATCTATAGGGAATACCTTCAAAAATGCATCCTTTCCACCGTCTATGGTATTCCTTTCCTCAACCTCTCTGAGCATCTAAACATTGTTCTTCCTTTTACCCAGCTGTCCCACCCTCAAAAATCCAAAATCTTTGAGGGCACTGAGTTCAAGACTGAAGATCAGTGAGCCAATGTCAAGGGCGACAAAGCTTAGTACACCAAATACTTGACTGCCCGGGCAGAATCCCTTACCCATAGAGCTCACCCACTCACTCTTTCTGAGTGGTTTACTCTTCAGCATAAAAACTCTTGGGGACCTTTCATTTTGAAAGAGATTAGAATTGCCAAGAACTTCCAGCTATACAGTGATTTCTTCTACTTGAACAAGCTGCCGGAAGTCCAGTTTTACCAGTTTCATTCCACCATTGTGATGATGAGATCCGAACATCCAGTTAATCTTCCCCTCAAGGTAGATTTTGCAAGTTTCAAAGTCAACTCTCCAGTTCTTCTGCCGAAGCTACACTCCTTAGTGTTTGACTCAGATGCCGGCTCCCATGCTCTGGATATGTTTGCTAGGCAGATGGGCCGCATGTCAGCCAAGCAGGGCAGATTGCCTTCCTTTTTGCAGTTCATTTTCATAGAATACCACTCTGGCCGCATTTCGTCTTAGACCTTGGCTCCACTCTTTTTTGAGTGTGAAATGCTTTCTCCCACCGAATGGGAAAAGCTCTATATCGCATCCCATCTTCACTTGGAAGCTATCAACAGTGCCCTAGTCAGGCAAAGCAAGCCTATTCTATCAACAGAAACTTTCTTGGATCTCAACTCTATTACTCCCATTCAAGAGATCTATGTTCAGTGGGCAGCCAGATATACTGCCTTCTATGCTCTGAAGCAGGATCTTCTTGATCAGAATATTTTCTATCCAATCTCTCTAGATAGATTTCTCCATCGTGCCAGCTTTGGAAAGAGCACCTACTTCAGATACATACTAAACGGAGGTCAGTATGGAGAATTCCTGGAGAAGCAGCGGCAGCTCTACATTCATAGGACTATTCCATCCATGGGTCCTGCTTTTACAGTTGCTTCTGGTGTTTTCCAATAGATTTTTGAAGACATGGAGATCAAGGCATGGACTGTTATTTCCCAGCATGCCTCCCTTTTGTCTCCTTTGTATTATCTTCCTCCTACTTAATACAAAGCTTTCTCTCTTCTTTGTCTCATAGACTATCTTTTTGCTTATTGACAAAAAGGGGGAGAAAACTAATGCAACTCTGAAAAACATGTTGTTTTCTTTATGTTGTTTAGTGTTGCTGGAAAAATCAGCAAGGATCGTCGGCCGGAGCCGAGGTGAGTGGGCCCCGAGGGATTGACGGCGTCGCCTGTTCGTCGGTGAAGAGAGTCCGACCTGCAAAGACCCACCGAGACCCCTCGGTGGTCGGGCACTCCGACGATCAAGTCAGTGAGGGTTGTAAAGAGAGAGAATAGAGAGAGATTTTTGTGCTATGAATAGCGTACCTTTTCCTTGAGGGTATCTGTGCCTTTTATAAGGGCTTGGTCCTTTGGACAGAAAAGGAAGGTGGTGGACGAGCCTCCGTGAGGCAAGGGCGCCATTCAGGGAATTCCGCCAACTGGGTTTCCGAGAATCCCGCCTTGATGGTCACCTACCTGAAGCGGATACGGGCCAGCTGGAAGATCGTGATCCACGGGACTCACCCATCTCTTGGGCAAGTGTGAGTTGGCGCCAGCTGGAGACGTCCGGATATAGTGCTTGATTTGAATTGGTTCTCGGCAGTGATTAACTAACCCATGACGACGATGCCCGACAACTTGGTTGTCGGCTCGTTGGTATGGCCGATCCTTGATCTCGTCGATCCAATTCATCGGTTGACGACGACCGGTATCACTAGTCCCCCGGGTTCTTTTCGAGGCGAGTTCTCGGCTCGAAGAGAAACCATTTATTACTCCCAGGAATTTGTACGGGCGTTCGGTGCTGCCTCGCATTCCGCGCGCCTAAATCGGGGGCGTTCTGCCACTGTCATGATGATGGTACTAGTGTCGACGGTTTGTCAGGTACCTTGCCCTGAATCCCGCGCCCATGATGACGCCACTCAGTTTCGGGGCGCGCGCTGCGGATCCAGGTGAAGGTCTTCCGACTGTCGGGCTTCCAACACGTGGCAGAATCCTGGTTGCGCAGTGTTTTTGGATCGTTCGATCGCCGCGGTGTCAAGTCTTTATAAATAGCCAGGGTTCGGCGTGAAACAGACGTTCCTTCGCTTGGAGCGCGACCCTTTTGAATTGCTGGCCCGACGTCTACCGACGCCCCGACGATTGTGCTCGCCTGTGTGGAGTCATCCTTCGGTCTTCGCTTGCTTCCCTCCGAGGTAAGCGATGAGTCGTTCTTCTTCTTCTACCTCTTCTGAGGCCTCCTCGTCGTCCTCGTCATCGCCTTCCATGAAATCCAGGGACCCCTCTGCTCAGGCCGACGCCCCTGACCTTGTTTCCGAAAGCCTCGGGGTAGGGTCGGGATCCGTAGAAACCTAGGTCTGGGGACCTGTCGATGATTCCTTTGTCCTCGAACTACTCCATGGGACTTACGTTCCCAAAGAACCTTCAGCCCACACTTCCGGTGCTCGTCGCCGAGCCGACAACGTTGCTGAAGCTCGCTGTGAGACTTCCCCTGGTACCTTCAAGTGGTTGAGGAAGCATCCTAGATTTGTTCTTCCTGTCGACGCTGTCATGTTCGCTGATAGGGACTTTAGGGCTCATTACGTTATGAATGGGGGGTTCTTGGTTTACTCCGAGGTGGTTCGAGCAGGCCTTTGTTTCCCTTTCCACCCCTTTGTTATTTTTCTTCTTCTGGAGCTGGGGGTGGCTCCCTCTCAATTGGCCCCGAATGCCTGGCGCGTAGTCGTCGGCTTTCTATCCTTGTGTTATTCGGCGGGGGTCCCTCCGACCTTGCGCCTTTTCCTCTATCTTTTTTCCATTAAACCGTTTGGGGATTGGTTCTATTTCGCGGCGAGGAATGGTCGGCACATCCTCGGCAGACTGCCATCCTCGCTCCATGGCTGGAAGAGGAACTTCATTTTTGTCTATAGTGTCTCGGGTTGGCCGTTCCCGACCAAGTGGTCGGCATCGACGTCCGGTGCAAAGCTTTTGGATCGCCGAGGCTTACTGCATCCGAGCTCGTCGACCTCAAATGTTTGAAGGAGGTGGAGCCCCCCAACCTGGTTGATATCTCCGAGGAATTATTTCAGCTAATCGACGAGGGCATAAAAGGTCGCCAACCCCGTAGTTGCATTCTCGTCCTATCCACGTGTTTCCCATCTAACGGATCTGTGTGCCTGCAGCTATGTCCGACAAGAGCGACTTCGCACCCCCGACGCGCAAGGGGTCGCTTATCGAGAAGGCCAAGAGTCGGGTTCACTCGAGGGAGAAGAAGGTGGCTTCTCGTCCTGAGAAGCGTCAGCGTGGGGTCAAAACTGTGCCGCCGTCGGCCCCGCCCCCTGGTCAAAGCTCGGCAGCCGTCCCATCGGCTGAGGATAATCCGGCGAAGCGTTCTGTTCCGCTGTCGTCATCCACGGCGCCCACTTTCTCGGCGTCGGCCCAGGCTCGCTTCTCCTTGGACCCGGTTGAGTGGGGGCGACAAGGCCTACCAGCTGAAGTTAAGGCCGAAACGCTCAGCCATCCTGCACGTCGGCTCATGCACGACTACTACCACGGTATGCTGAGCCAGTTGACCGCGTTCGACACGTTTGTGCATCGGGCCGAGGTGAAGAGATTAGCTTGCAACAAGCACGTTGCGGAGGCCGAGGAGCTCGTGGCCTCCGAGAAGGCTCGTTATCTTCGGCTGGAGGAGCAGGCGAAGAAGAGGGAGAGCGAACTCCAGGCGGCCTTGACGTCCGAGAAAAAGGCGCTCGAGGCCGTGAAGAAGGCTCAGTACGACGAGATAGCTGCACATAAAGAAACGAAGAAAAGCTTCTCGCGTCTCGTCGTTGAGGAAAGGGACAAGGCAATAGAGGACTATCGCGACTCCGATGAGCTTCAGGACGAGATTGCCGACCTCTTCAAGGCAGGATATGATGACTGCCTTTCAAAGGTGAAGGAGCTATATCCTGATCTTGACTTGTCGGGAGCGGCCCTTCCTGGCAAGGGCACCGAGGAGGAGCGGGTCGTTGGGGGTCGGGACGAAGAGATTGCCGTGGTGGCGGACGAGGCCATAGGTGTAGCCATCGATCGTTCCCTTGACCAGGCTGCCGACGATGTGTTGAACGAGGCATAGTTGACCTCGTCTATGTACTTTCTATTCCTTTAATTAAAATATCGACACAAATTTGCTTTGGCTGACGATTGTTGCTCCTTCATTGTCTATGAGCGTTGAAATGACCTCACCGACAGGTACTCAGACTTAGAGAGTGCCGAAGCGACCTCGTACTTAGACTTAAGAGAGTGCCGGAGCGACCTCGTAGTTGGATTTAGAGAGTGCCGAAGCGACCTCGTACTTGGATTAGAGAGTGTCGAAGCGACCTCGTACTTGGAGAGTGCCGAAGCGACCTCGTACTTGGGTTAGAGAGTGCCGAAGCGACCTCGTACTTGGAGAGTGCCGAAGCGACCTCGTACTTGGGTTTAGAGAGTGCCGAAGCGACCTCGTACTTGGAGAGTGCCGAAGCGACCTCGTACTTACGGAAAGTAGCACCGAAGATGCTCGGCGTTCCACGTTCTCGGTATGACTGCTCCCCCGAGCTCTTGAAGCCGATAAGCTCCCTGGCCGAGTTCGTCGGCTATTCGGTATGGCCCTTCCCAGTTTGGCGATAACTTCCCACTAGCCGACTTCGGGTCCGAAATTGCGAGCTTCCTGAGGACAAGGCTCCCAACTCCGAAGCGTCGTGGTTTGACCTTTCTGTCGAAGCTTTTTTTGACCCTCTTTTGGTATATTTCCATCCTTGTAGAAGCATTTCCTCGCCTCTCTTCTATTAGGTCAAGTTCGGCACGCAACGACTGATTGTTGCTTTCCTCGTCAAATCCGAGGATTCTTTGCGAGGGGACGAGCATTTCTACGGGCGACACTGCCTCCATCCCGAAAGCTAACGTGAAGGGTGATTCCCGAGTGGCCTCCCTTGGTGTCATCTTGTATGCCCAAAGCACATGGAGGAGTTGGTCGGCCCAAGCTCCCTTATGGCTTGCTATCCTCTTCTTTAGTCCATCCAGGATCGTCCGATTGGTGACCTCGGCCATTCCATTTGACTGTGGATGGGCTACCGAGGAGAATCTGGGCTCTATCCCGAGCGCGACGTAGTTCCGACGAAATTTAGCATTGTCGAACTGTCGTCCATTGTCGGTGATGATTGTTCGTGGAAGACCGAACCTGCAGATGATATTTTTCCACACAAAACCCCAGGCGTTGGTATCTGTAATTTTCGCTAGGGGCTCAACTTCAACCCATTTCGTGAAATAATCTACTCCGACGATGATGAACCTCCTTTGACCCGTCGCCAGTGGGAATGGTCCGAGGATGTCCATGCCCCATTGTGCGAACGGCCATGGGGAATTTATGCTTGTGAGTTCCGATGGAGGTTGTCGGTCGATCTTGCCGAACAGCTGGCATTGTCGGCAGCTTTTGACATACTTCTTGGCATCTTTAAGCATCGTCAGCCACCAGTATCCTTGTTGGGTCACTCTTCTTACTAAATATCTAGGGCCTACATGAGAACCGCACGTTCCTTCGTGAACTTCGTTGAGAATTTCCTCGGCTTGAACAGGGTCTATGCAGAGGAGATTGGGATAGCTAAATCCCTTTCGGTACAAGTCATCGCCGACGATGAAGAACTTTGATGACCGCCGCCTCCTTTTCTCGGCCTCGTTCTTGTCCTCCGATAGCAACCTACTCCTGAGGAAATTTATTAGTGGGGTCATCCATATTGTTCTTACCTCGACACTCATTAGATCTCTGGGCGCTATAGTTGGCTCCAATAGTTCTTCTATCAATAGGGTTGTGGGTGATTCCAGTGCGGACGATGCTATTTTTGAAAGCTCGTTAGCTTGCTCGTTCTCGGACCTTGGTATCTTCACAAGCTCCGCAGAGTCGAATTCCGCCATGAGCCTTAACACCTCGGCCTTGTACGACGCGAGCTTTACCTCTTTTGCCTCGAACGCTTGCGATACCTGGTTAACGACTAGTTGGGAATCGCTGTGGACACGGACCTTCTTTGCGCCGAGAGTTCTTGCCATCTTCAGCCCTGATACCACCGCTTCATATTCTGCCACATTGTTAGATGCTTGGAAACCGAAACGAACCACGTACCTTAAGTTGATGCCTTCGGGTGAGTGCATGACCACCCCTGCTCCGCTGCCCTGGGAGTTTGAGGCTCCGTCGACGAAAACTTCCCACCTTTCGTCGGATTCTTCTTCTGTAGCTGCTCGGGCAGTGCCCTCGGAAATGAAATCCGCGAGGGCTTGGGCTTTGATAGCGGCACGGGGCCTGAACTCAATGTCGAATTCTCCGAGCTCTACGGCCCACTTGGCCAACCTTCCCGAGGACTCGGGTCGCTCGAAAACTTGTCGAATCGGTGTGTCGGTGAGGACGACGACCTTGTGTGATTGAAAATATGGACGCAATCATCGTGCGGCCATGACAAGAGCGTACCCGACCTTCTCGAGGTCAGAGTAGCATTGCTCGGCCCCTCGTAGTGCCTTGCTTGTGTAGTACATCGGTAGGTGGGCTCGGTCTTCTTCTCGGGCAAGCACCGAGCTGACGGAATAGCTTGTTGCGGACAGGTGCAGCAGCAGCTCTTCCCCTTCCTTCGGCTTTCTCAACGTCGGTACGCTCGCCAGGTACTCCTTCAGCTTGTCGAATGCCCTTTGGCAGTCATTGGTCCATTCAAAGCGGCCTTTTCTTAGCACCTCGATAAATGGTCTGCACCGCTCTGCTGACCTGGACATAAACCTGCTTAGAGCCGTTACCATGCCATTAAGTCTTTGTACCTCTTTAACTGTCCTCGGAGCCGTCATGCCGAGGATAGCTTGAACCTTGTCGGGGTTGACGTCAATGCCTCGTTGGGAGACGAGATACCCCAAGAATTTTCCTGCTCGGACGCCGAAGACACACTTCTCCGGGTTCAGCTTCATCCCGTAGAGTTTCAACACTTCGAAAGCTTCGGCTAAGTCCCTGACGTGGTCCTCGGCTCGTCGGCTTTTCACCAACATGTCGTCGACGTATACTTCCATGGTCTTGCCGATTTGCTTCTCGAACATTTTGTTGACTAGCCTTTGGTACGTTGCTCCTGCATTTTTCAGTCCGAATGGCATACGAGTAAAACAATACAAACCTCTCTCGGTGGTGAAGGATGTCTTGTCCTCGTCCTCTGGGGCCATCCTTATTTGATGATAGCCTGAGTAGGCATCAAGGAAGCTTAAGAGCTCGTGTCCGGTAGTTGAGTCGACCAGTTGGTCGATCCGAGGTAACGGGAAGCTGTCCTTCGGGCAGGCCTTGTTTAGGTTGGTGAAGTCAACACACATTCACCACTTGTCATTTGCCTTTCGTACCAGGACAACGTTGGCGACCCAGTTTGGGTAAAATGAATTCCTAACAGTACCTGCATGCAAATATTTTGTCAATTGGCTTTCCACTACTTCTTGTCGTTCGGCCGACAAGGGCCTCTTCTTTTGCCGGATGGGCCGGGCTTCGGGGTCCACGTTTAAGTGGTGCTGGATAATGTTCGGGTCTATTCCTGGAAGGTCGTCGTCGGACCAAGCGAATACGTCTCCACTTTGGCCGAGGAATGTGGCGATATCATTTTCCAACTCTTTGAGTTCGGTCCCGATGATTAGAGGCCCGCTCTTGATCTTTATTTGTTTAGTTAGTTCTATTGGCTCGTGTTTCGGGGTGTCATCGACAGTTGGTACGTACTCAGAAATAGCTGGTTCTTTTGCTTTGATCGAATTGACATAGCACAGGTGCGCCTCGGCCTGACTCCCGACAACTTCCCCCACCCCGCTAGGAGTTGGAAACTTTAGCTTCTGGTGGTATGTTGACGGCACCCCCCCAAGCCTCCCGAGCAATCCACGTCCGAAAATTGCGTTGTAGGCCGACTTCACTTTTACAATCAGGAAGTCGACCTCAACTGTTACATGCCTAGGACGGGTACCCAACGTCACTTTGAGCCTTATGGACCCCTCGGCGGTGACTGGCGCTCCGTTGAACCCGAAAAGAGGTGTGGCAATCGGTTTGAGCTCCATGCTCAGGTTCGTCATCTTCAGGAAGCAGTCATAGAAGAGGACGTCGGGTGCTGCTCCGTTGTCGACGAGGATGCGGTGCACGGTGTATCCGTCGATGTTGTCATGGATGACGAGTGCGTCGTCGTGGAGGAAGCTTAGCCCAACTATGTCTTTGGCGGAAAAGGTGATCATCTCCAACTTTGGTGTCGGTTGGCTCACACCGAGGATGACGGCCGATGCATACGCTTTTCTCTTCCTGCCACTGTCGCCACCACCTGCCGACCCGCCGGCGAGGACGAGGACGGCGCCTTTCCCCTCGTGTTTGCGATCTCCTTCTGGTTTGCGATCCTTCGGTTTGCCGTCGACAACGTCCTTTCCGATTATCCCTCGGTGCAGCATCTCCGCTATTTCCATCTTCAGGCTCCTGCATTGATCCGTCAGGTGGCCAAAACCTTTATGGTACTCACAGTATAGCTCGGCCCCTCGTTCTGATGGAGGCCTTGCGATGGGTTCTGGTCGCCTGAACTCCGGTAGCTTTTTGATGACGGGGAGGATTTCTGATGGCAGTCTCCCGAATCGGGGGAGATCCCTTACACGACGATATTCATCAGGTCGTCGGTCAGTCGTCCGTCGGCTCTCCGATTCTCGGCGCCTGTCTCTGTGCATTTCCTCCCTCCTCGGCCTCTTTTCGCTCGACCCCGAGCTTGTATCCCCCTTCTCCAGAGGTCGCTTAAGTCGTCCGGCGGCTCCCAGGGTTGATTCCAGCCTGACGTACTTCTACATCCGAGAGAGGAGGTCGAAGAGACTTACCGGCGGTTTTTTTGGCGATTGATGCGACAAACGCCACGTCAGTGCACACCCTTGTGAGAATGTTAACGGTTGTTCTCAGATCCAGGTCCACAACCTTCATTGCCTCGACCTGGAAGTGTTTAGCGTAGTCTCGAAACATCTCGTTTTCTTTTTGGGATACCAGCCACAGGTCGTCGGTGCACAACGAATGCTGCACCGTGTTGTAGAAGTGGTCGAGGAACCTCTGGGCCAGGTCCGAGAAGCAAGAGACTGATCGCGCGGGGAGCGCCTTGAACCACTGTAATGCTGCATCATCAAGAGTGGACATGAAAGCCCTGCATTTCAGAGCATCAGTTACATTTATCATTTCCACCTGCCCTTGAAAATGGTCGAGGTGGTGGACCGGATTGGTCGTCCTATTGTAGCGTCGGAACTTCGGTAATTGGAACTTCGGTGGAACCAAGGCCGACGTGATTTCTTCTGTGAATGGCGAGGAGGTGAGGAGCGTCGCCACGGACGGGGCGCGGGTGCCGAGCTACAGAGCTTCTATTTTCCTGTTCATTTTCTGCAGGTCGTCTTTCCACCGCGGGTCGAATGGGGACACGCTAAAGGTGACGGGGGTGGATTCCGCCGTGAAGTGATTAGCGAGGTCGGCCTTTGCCGCATTCCCGACGACTGCAACTGGTGTGATGGGGAGAACGTTGTCAGCGTGATTGACTACTGGCGCGGGAGTTCTTACTGTCGCCGGCGGTGCATCGGCCTGGCTTGCCGACAGTGCAGGAGGCGCACGTTGCTGGTTGGGAGCCTCTGCATCATCTTGATCGCCTCGGATTTGTCCTACCTGGCGGACCGAGCCTTCGCCTCGTGCAGGGTGCGCCTGCTGATTTTGTTCCATCCTCATCAAGATTTGTTGAAGGTTTGCCAGGGTTTGCTCGACGCGGTCGAGCCGCGACAGGGTGGTCGAATCCTGCTCCCCCGCCCCGGATGCTCCTTCAGCTACTTCTTCCATGACATTAACAAGATTGACCTCCGACGTGCGAGCTCCCGCCTTTCCCTTGGGTGCCATTGGGAGAAGCTTTTTGTATCGAGTTCCCACAGACGGCGCCAAATGTTGCTGGAAAAATCAGCAAGGATCGTCGGCCGGAGCCGAGCTGAGTGGGCCCCGAGGGATTGACGGCGTCGCCTGGTCATCGGTGAAGAGAGTCCGACCTGCAAAGACCCACCGAGACCCCTCGGTGGTCGGGCACTCCGATGATCAAGTCAGTGGGGGTCATAAAGAGAGATAATAGAGAGATATTTTTGTGCTATGAATAGCGTACCTTTTCCTTGAGGGTATCTGTGCCTTTTATAAGGGCTTGGTCCTTTGGACAGAAAAGGAAGGTGGTGGACGAGCCTCCGTCAGGCAAGGGCGCCATTCAGGGAATTCCGCCAACTGGCTTTCCGAGAATCCCGCCTTGATGGTCACCTGCCTGAAGCGGATGCGGGCCAGCTGGAGGATCGTGATCCACGGGACTCACCCGTCTCTTGGGCAAGTGTGAGCTAGCGCCAGCTGGAGACGTCCGGATATAGTGCTTGATTTGAATTGGTTCTCGACAGTGATTAACTAACCCATGACGACGATGCCCGACAACTTGGTTGTCGGCTCGTTGGTATGGCCGATCCTTGATCTCGTCGATCCAATTCGTCGGTTGACGACGACCGGTATCATTTAGTATATTTTGTCATCATCAAAAAGGGGGAGATTGATGACCAAACTTTCTCCATATAAATTAATTCACTTATTTATATATTAATTTTGATGATTAACAAAACATTACTAATGAATTACTTGAGCCTTGAGGACAGGAAATAAAAGTAAAAGAAAGTTCAAGACAATCAGGTAAGACTCTCATTTCATAATTTTTCCCAAGTCATTGCATCGACTTCTTCATACTTCATATCTCATCATAACGAATTCATAAGTATTATGATCGATTTCCTTTCTGACCGAAAAGTCGTGATGTTTCAAACAAATCGATACTGTAACGATTTCTTAAAGATCTCATAACGATTCTATGACATCGCAACGATTTCTTTGGAAAGCGTAACGACTTGACCGTCGTAACGATTCTATAAGACATCGCAATGATTTCTTTAGAAAGCGTAACGACTTGTCTGTCTTAACGATTTCTTCAGTACTCGTAACGATTTCTTTTGAACTTGTAACGACTTGTCTGTCGTAACGATTTCTTAAGTTCTCGTAACGATTTCTTTAGAACTCACAACGACTTTCTAGCCGTAACGATTTCTTTAGAACTCACAACGACTTTCTAGCCGTAATGATTTCTTAAGTTCTCGTAACGATTTCTTTAGAATTCACAACGACTTTCTAGCCGTAACGATTTCTTAAGTTCTCGTAACGATTTCTTTAGAACTCACAACGACTTTCTAGCCGTAACGATTTCTTTAGTTCTCGTAATGATTTCTTAAGTTCTCGTAATGATTTCTTTAGAATTCACAACGACTTTCTAGCCGTAACGATTTCTTTAGTTCTCGTAATGATTTCTTTAGTTCTCGTAACGATTTCTTTAGACCTCGTAACGATTTGCTTGTCGAAACGATTTCTTTAGAACTCAGAACGATTTGCTTGGTGCAACGATTTGTTAAGAGTTTCATATCGATTTCTTTGATGATTATAACGACTTGCTTATCAGTAACGATTTGGTAAGTAATCACATCGATTTCTTTGATGCTTATAACGATTCGATTCATGTAACGATTTCATAAGTCATAAAGGCATCGGGCTTGTTCATATCGATTTCATTGTTATATCAGTATAATACTCTTTAATATACGTTGAATAGTCAAAGTCGTATCTCGTCTGTTTGACTGCTACGCATTCAATGCTCTCTGAACGTATCTCTCATGCATGTAGACAATATCTTCCACTTTTATGCTACTCTGTCTACGTCCTTTTTAGACAGAAAGGAGCTTTGCTATATATTGCAATATCTTTCCAACTGCAACTAACAATCGACGACAGTCCTAGCTGTCCTCTATTTATTGTTGATATGCTCGCAGATATCTGACAAGACTTATCTGTACAACGTTGGACACAAGATACAAGATATTAAAATATTTCTCTGGCGTGTACTAAAGGATAAAAGACTGAAGATCAGAAGCTTCCTTGCAGACCTGTCTAACGTACACCAGGATGAGAGACAACGAATCTTTAACGTTCAAATTTCAAGTAGAAGCTTAAATACAAGACTCAAGACTGAGAAGGATAACACTTTTTTTGAAGAATATTATTCTGAAAGAAAGCATCGCCAATCTTTCAAGTCTTCTGTGATTCAAACAAGAGCGAAGCACTCTATTCCAATCCATCTTAGCTCTTTAGCTCTTAGTGTTCAAGAAGAAATTCCTGTGAGAGCAAGTGTAGTCTTTGGAGAGAAACCAGTGTTAAAATCCCTTCTCTCTCGAGGCTTGTTTGCTTCAGATTGTAGCTATTTGAGCTAGTTCCTGAAGCTTGTTCTTATACTTCCTTTTATTAGTTGTGTTCCCTTCTGGGTGAAGGAAGACCTGGTGGTATCCAGGGTGGTTGTTTTCCCTTCAGGTTGAAGGAAGACCAGTTGTGGCTGGGTGTAAGGATCCGTGAGGGGGATAGTACCCTTGATAGTGAAATCCTGAGGTATTGCTCAGGGACTGGACGTAGGTCTCCTGTGGAGAGGATTTCCGAACCAGGATAAAAATCCTTGTGTCTTGTGATTGTGTTTTGTGTGTTTGTTGTCTCATTTCCTCCAACTCTAACCTTTGTTTAAGTTGTTGTGTAATCCTTTTAGTGAACAGGTATTAATCAAAGATCAAATTTTTAATAACCCATTCACCCCCCCCCCCTCTGGGCTAGCTAGCTGGGCAACAGAGATGACCGGAAAGACCGATGTGCCATATACCTGTCCATATGATGGAAGCAGCTGGGCTCATAGCTGCTTGTGTGGAGACACTAGGGATATGGTGCAAGTGCTTATTGGAGAATGAGTTCACTGAATGATCCGTTCTCAGAATGCTATATGGTTAATGATACTTGATTGTCAGATAGAGATTCCGTAGTCCCAGTTGTGTAACTGGTCCTTAGACTTGAGACACCAAAGATGTCTTGTTTGAGTACTCCATTCTTTGATACTAGATTTATAGGTCTGGATGTTCCAGGTCTAGTATAGCTAGTCATTGGGAATGGTAGCCAACCTTATGAAGGCAATTATGTGTCAATAACGGATCATCCACTCTCGGTATCGTGAGAGGAATATCCCAGATTGTCTTATTCAGGCAAATCTCTGGCCATGGTCAATTGGATTTAGTGAGAAGGAGTTCTCCAGGAGAATCCGATAAGAGTTTGACTTTAACAGATTCCATATAGACCTAACAACACCATGCCTAATATATGGTCTCTGGGATAATAGATGGATGAGGGACTACAGGTACACGGTAACTGTGGGCAGACAAGTCCAATGGATTTGATCACTTGTATTGTCTAGGGATTATGGCATAGTGGCCTAGTATGTTCATAATTGATGAGTTGAGTGAATTATTATGGAGATAATAATTCACTAAGTCAGAAGGAGTTCTAATGAGTACAACTCACGGCCAGCTCGATATTGGGCCTAGAGGGTCACACACAAAAGGTGGATAACGCGATGAATAAAGGATTGGATAAAAGTTATCCAATAAGCCTTATTTAACCCATTATGGACCTATTGGGTAAGACCCAATAAGCCTTGATAAGGATCCATTAAGGGAGCATACTAGGATCATGCCACCTCACCCCTTCTGGAAGGAGGACACCTCATCATCATTAACCATCATTACATGATGAGGTGTCCCTGCGAGGTGTCTCTTGTCATGATTACATGACGAGGTGTCCTTGCAAGGTCTCTCTCTTGTCATCATGACATGGTGAGGTGTCCCTGCGAGGTGTCTCTTATCATGATTACATGACGAGGTGTTCTTGCAAGGTGTCCCTCTTGTCATCATGACATGGTGAGGTGTCCCTGCGAGGTGTCCCTTGTCATGATTACATGACGAGGTGTCTTTCTTGTCATCATGACATGGTGAGGTGTCCCTGCAAGGTATCCCTTGTCATGATTACATGATGAGGTGTCCTTGAAAGGTGTCCATCTTGTCATCATGACATGGTGATGTGTCCCTACGAGGTGTCCCTTGTCATGATTACATGATGAGATGTCCTTGCAAGGTGTCCCTCTTGTCATCATGACATGGTGAGGTGTCCCTGTGAGGTGTCCCTTGTCATCATGACATGATGAGGTGTCCCTGATGAGGTGTCCTTTAGGCTCTCTATAAATAGAAGGGGTTCTCTTTGAAGTTTATGGGCTAGAGCTTGAGAAGAGAAACCACCTACTTCATCCCCCCTTCCCGTCTCACCCTCCTGTGCTCTCCCTAGGCAAGAGGAGAACTTGGAGGGCCGAGCCCTCTTGTTGTTACTGCTACTTGCTGTTGTTGGCCGTTGTGTGACATTGCACGACTAGGAGGAGTGGCACCACCGGTGTAGGAGGGGTCATCATCATCAGAGTAAAAAAGACTTCGTACCTTTCAACCCAGATGGCAAAAGGATCTTTCACTAGATGGATAGAATTGAGATCCATGAATTGTTCAGGTGATAAAGTGGGTTAATTTGATTTTAGTTGAGCTTCATTAAACTGTTCTAGTTGGAGAGCTGCCTGGGGATATTTCTTACTCCACTCAGATGGAAAAAATCTTTCTGATTCTGCCAACAAAGGGGCTAAAACTAAAGATTTGATGAAGCCTCTGTGATACTCTCGGAAGAGAAAGCGATTAAAGGCTAATGAAACTCCTTTTTGAACTTGAATTCGAGCTTTCACTCTAGCATACCTTTCAAAGATGATAAGACCAACGACAGAGTCCATGAGAAGAAAATGCAATTGAGGCAATAACTTGAACTTTGGCAACTTGAGAGTGGCGAAATTGACTTGAAGAGCTATATTGTCCCTGTGCTTTGTCCAAAGTTCATCCAAAACAAATCTGAACTGAGCCAGTTGAGCTTCAGGAAGACCATGAGTGTGACAGTAATCATTGTACATCTGGAAATGCCTTAGCAACTAGACTTCTTTTTTAATTTTAGGCCCCCAAGTAGAGGTGTGTTGATGCATAAACCATTCTGATAGAGAAAGGGTATGATCTGTAGGAGGGTATCTAATATCCCTTGCACTCTCAAATTTTCAGTAGATAGCTCAATGGGATCTGCCCCCATAGCAACTCTAATTTTTAAATCCTAAATAAAATTAAAATTAAAATTTAATATATGTGATAAATAGAATTAAAATTAGAATAAAGAGGGAATAAAATTAAATAAAGGGAAGCCCATCAAATTAAATTAGGAAATGGGTTGTACAAGTGGTCCAAGCATGGATTGGTGGGCCCAAATGAGAAGAGCCCAATTTGGATAGAAGATCTCTTAGCCTAATTTCAGAATTTATTAATAAATAAATAAATAAGGGCAAGATAAATACTAAAATAGGTTGTAAATATCCTAAAAAGGAGTCCTAGACTTACCCTAACCCTTTACCCATGAAATTAACTCTCTTCCCAATCCTATTAGATAGATAAAGGAGAGAAATAGGGAGATAAATAGGGAAATTAGGAGTTTTAAAGGAAAAGGAGGAGTTTTAGAAAGTAAGGACTCTTATAGCTAGCTAATACACCCTAATTCGTCTCTACCAAGTCTCATTTCGTTGCTGGAGCTCTGGAGGACGAGGAGAGAGGGCTGAGGACGAGGAGCAAGGAGAGGAAAGACTTGGAGCAAGGAGGTTCTCTCTTCATCTTCGCCATCAACCCTAGGTTTTCATAACAGCACAAGAAGGTAGACAATCTCTCAAGCACAAATCATATAATTTTGTCCATAGATAGCCCACACATCCCTCTTTGAAAGCCCTATGATTTTCCTAATTTTTGTGGCTCCATAGACGAGTATTAAATGTTCTAAACTCTGTCATTACCATGCACCCGAACCTTCATGTTTGCTTTCAATCCACGTATGTACTTGATCCCATGCCATGCAATTATTCTCATAAATACTACATGATGTTAGCTCTCAAATGTCCCTATTTTCCCCAATTTCCATCATGTATCCTTTGCGAATTAAATCATTTTCCCAAACTCTGCATGATTAGGTCTCCGAAATGTAACCTAATTAAAGCATGCTCTATACATGTCTATTTTCTAATTACTCATGCTCAGTGATAGATCTACATATCTACTTTCGTTTAAAATAAGTTTCATGATTTTTGGAGCTTCTTGCGATTTTATATGGATTTTAGAGTAGCACTGTATCATGTATGGAGGGAGGGACCCAACCTAGAAAAGGGACGATTTCCCCTTTCTTGGGCTCAGGCCGCCTTCTGAAATAGCGACGGCCCGACCTGTTGCGATCTTAGAAGGGGTCACGACAGGGAGAACCGTCGCGTTCTGAACGCGACAGGTCGACCCGTCGCAATTCTCCCCAGTTCAACTCTAGCGGCCGATTCAGTAGAACGCGACCGGACCGTGTGTCGCGATCTGAAACGCGACAAATAACCTCGTCGCGATTTCAGCTGAGCGGCCAAAAATCGTAATTGCTTATATACCCTGTTAAAATTACCATTTAAACCATATTTAACCCTAATTAAGTACTGTCATGAAGAGTAATGATTTGTTAATTATTAATGGGTAATATTCACATGATATTAATTAATTTAAAAGCCATGTGCACAATCTTTCATGCTCTCATGATTTCTTAACACTTGCACACACTTAACTTAAATGTTTGCCATTTAGACTTTATTAAATTATTCAATAATTTATCTAGTAATTAAGCAAAAATTAATTTTTAAATCTCCCAATTAATTAATGAGACTTGTGTTCATTTTATTCGCGTGATTTGTACACCGTTATCGCGTCCCTCTGCCTTCGAGCACTCGAGGCAAGACGGACAATGTTTCATTACACACTTTTCTTGGCATGGACCACCTCTCCGTTGGGAATACTCATGACTGGACCAAGGACTCCTTGTCAAGGCCTCCGTAAGTCTCCTTGGCTTTGGTGCACATCCATTGCCGTAAGTCTCCTTGGCTTTGGCGCACATCCTTGTCAAGGCCTCCTTAGGGATCGACATGATCCAAACAGCCTTAGTGAGTCTCTCTTACCTTGGGATCACGCTGAACCATCTAGCCTGTGTGATGTGACTTCTACCTGACTGCCGACACCTGACCTAGTGCTGCGCAACTGTTATTATCGACTGTTTAATGTTATTTTACGATTATACCCCTATCTCATCTACTATCTTTATACTCTCATTTGTTCACTTTCTCTCTACTCTCTCGTCTATTCGTCTACTATTCTCATCTATTCTTGGTACTCTATTTGGCCATCCCTATGATTGTCTAAGATAAGAAACATGACTATGCCAGTGCAATAGGACCCGATCAGGTCCTAGGAGGAGCGTCCGAAAAGTGTCATCTGCCCATGGGAGTTAAAATGATCAGGATGTTGGCATACATCTAGTGCCACAAGATTTAATCTATGACAATCAATCAGTGCAATCAATACAAGTGCTATCTATACAAGTGCTATCGTTACTAGTGCACCATTGTGTAATTTTACGTGCTATATCGTTACATGGTCAATCCATTACTATACTCGTTGTGCTATTTTCCTTGTGCAAATACTATTACTCTCTTGTTATCGTTAATTTACTCTACATGACTATTCTATCTAGTTACCCTGCCTTCTAAGACATTAATCATTTAAAGCATGCTTGTTCATACAAGATATTAAGTCCTATTGGGTGTTATTCGCTCATCCTATGTTATTATTTCATGTGTTTCAGGTGAGTCTAAGGGGGATTACCACACTCACGAGGAAGGGAATGAGGATGATGCTCAGGAGTGACCCTTTTCTCCAACCACTGCTTAGTAGTTAGTTAATTAGTCGTCAGTTAGTCAATATGTATTAGTTTGGATTTGAATAAAGTACTCTAGGCCCTAGTTTTGGCTCTGATTGGTGATTGTAATAGTTAGATGATGAATTATTAATGAAGTTGGATTAAATTTGGCTTTATTCTAATTGTGCAATAGTTTGATGTTTATTTATCGCTCAATACTATTTAATAAATGTAATATCGCTTCTATATTCTGCTTCGGGGCGTTACAGACCCATTGTTCCTCAGTCTTTGATTCAGCAGTGGTTAAAATCTTATACATTTCAGATTTGGACGCATCAGACAATGGAAAAATGAGAGATAGATATTCTGATAGATTCAGGCTACGTAGTCCAAACACTGCTACAAATGTGCACCTCTGAATATACTCAGTATAAATTGATTTACGTCTATAGGTGACAGCCAGGGAGTACCAAAGTGGGGGAAGCAAAGCTATAGAACTGTGGAGAACAAGCTCTTGTGAGATTTTTCTTCTTTTCGGAGCTGGACTAGAAGAGGGCAAAGGCTCTGTCTTGTGAATATGAGAAGCAATAGACATAACTGTCCTGATAATAGCTTTCTCAAACTCATCCTTAATGTCACTGACAGTGAGGTCAGCAACACAGGCTCCTTCAGGAATGATGGTGATGAAGGATGGTGAAGTAGGGGGATGAAGAGAAGAGAAGGTGGTTGAGGAAGATTGTGTAGAAGGTCCAACTGAGGTGGTTCCGAATGTATAGACTGAAGGTGCTTCAGGTTGAGTGGGTGGGATGGAGGGCAAGGGAGTAGGGTGAGAAGTAGTAGGTGGAGATGTGGTTATTGGTGGGTGTAAGGATGAAGAAGATGTGGGTTATGAGGGTTGTTCATCAATAAATGGAGTGGGAGAAGAAATGTGTTTAGGAATAGGCTTCTTAGAAGCCTCAAGAGCAGGAGGAGTAGTGGATGGATCTTTAGGAGAGAAAGGTGTTCTTCATCTAAATGGCATGGACCTATTGCTGCTACTTGCAAGACCCCGTTCATAAGCTTTCTACATCGGCCAGTTTTACTATGTGCATCGTCAGGCAAAGATGGATACAAAGGCAAGATCTTTTGTGATAGGAGAACTCTACACCTTGCTGTTTAGATTATTGTCCTCCTACTCATGTTCTTTTATTTGTTCTTTATTGAACTCTAAGCATATCTATGTGTGTGCTCGGTAGTGAGCACATCATTGTTTGTTGGTGTGTAGTTCGTGCGCACATACACGCTGGGTTGTCTCATCCCTAGGAAACAAGGTGAGGTTTGCACTGTCCCTGTAAACAACCGTGTGTGTGGGTTTTCACTTGTACTTGAGAAACAAGTCAATGGAAATCCTCACAGAGGTGTGGGGTAGTGGACGAAGACGCACATAGGGGTGTGTTTTTCGAACAACTATAAATCCTACGTGCATGTGTGGTTTATTCCATAATTTCTATTTTCACTTGTACTTGAGAAACAAGTCAGTGGAAATCCTCAAAGGTGTGTGGGGTAGTGGGCATAGACGCACATAGGGGTGTGTTTGTCGAACCACTATAAATCCTGCGTGCATGTGCGGTTCGTTCCATATTTTCTATCTCCCTTCTATGCACGCTAGGATAGTTGGTTTCGTCTATATACTTATTATATTCTGCTGTGCATATCACATAATAGGTTTGATTGATTGAGTCTAATCTATTTTGTGTTAAAAGAATTTTTATTGGACGATAACCAATTCACCCCTCCTCTCTTGGTTGTTCATCGCATCCTACACATCAATTCAGTCACTACTTTCTACATCCACAATGAAATGGAGAGATTTCAATCTTTGTTTGAAAGTAGACTCAAAGGGTTCTTATAGTAAAAATCTTAGGATTTGATATGGACTATTACGAGAGATATAAAGCATGCAAGACAGATCAAGAAATACTACGATTGTACTGACATTTGGTGATTGAAAAAATCAAATAAAAAGATATGACATGAGATAAATTGTAAAACGAGTTTCATCATCACCTACACATGTTGAAGCATGCATATATGCAATTAATTAAGATTTGGCCTAGAGAAGACCTACTTTTTAGATGAAAAACTTTCAACGTCACTTCAGAACCCTAGGTTGGCAGTCGTTCAAAGCCCCTCTTAATACTCACGAACTACTATATAGAAATTGAGAAAAATGCTCTTAAAAGAAATTAGACTCGAAGGGGTTTCTATTGGTATATGGTATGCCATATATAGTCATGGTTTTACTAACCTTTGAATGCTATCAAGACTCATCTTAACTTCTAGTCGCAACAGCAACTAGTTGGAGGAGAGGAAGAAGCCTACGAGTTCCAAGCCTTCTCCCCCGTTTCCCCGTTTCCCAACCTCCAAGAGTCTCCAGCAATGTCCCAAGAAAACCCTAGGGGCGTCCCATGGTAAAGAGAGGTTCAATTTATAGAGAGATGGGTGTTTACTAGTCATATTGGGATTAGGAAACTAGGGCTATGAATTTTGGGAGTTGTTGCCATCTTTTTGAGATTTCTTTCCCAATTAGTGATGTGAACAAACTAGGTATCCTTCGTCTAAGTTATACCCACGATATGGGCTCATATGGTGGCCCCCTAATGGTGTATTGGGTGAGAATTCATTTATTTAACCTCATTTAGTCAAGATTTTTGAATTTTGAGTTAATTTTCTATTTGGAATTAACGCATGGCCCAAGAGACATCCCATGGCCTGCTTCTCTCATTAAGTTGTTAATACCTATAATTTAAAATCTACCCATAGTTTTTATCTTGGCTTTTGACCCCTTTATGTACATGTAATAATGGGTTTTCAACTTAATCCTTACGATAATATGTCGCAATAATTCTTAAACTTGATCCAAGATATTTCTTTTGGCCCCAAATTTCTTTATGGGTCATTAGGGAATATTATTTGAAGTCTACCTATGATTTTTACAGAAATTGTAGATATGTTATTGCACATGCAATAGTGCATATGTTTTAGCTAATTTAAATAACCATTTCTGATTTATCTCTTATTTTTCAATTATTAAAATTCTAGGGTGCTACAATCTATACTCTTCGACTTTGTCCTAGGAAATAGGGAGCGGATGATTGGACCTTGGCGTCTATGCCCTACTACTTTGTCTCGGGTAGTTGGGAGACTTCATATATCATAAGGAGTCAAGAGTAGTCAGTCAGACCTTAGTGTTTGGGCCAACAACATTGTCCTTGGGAGTTAGGAGCAAGTTGCTGGACCCTAGTGTATATCCCCTTCGACTTTGTCCCAAGGAGCCGAGAGTGGGTGGTCAGACCCTAGTGTATATGTCGTTCACAGTTGAGAACCGCCACTCCTAGAAAGGTCGAGCACTAACTCTTGATGGTTCCAACTTGGAGTTACCTCCTTTGGGCTTTAATTATGGCACTGATGGGGATGTTCCCATGATCTGTTGAAACTATAGCCTCATGAGCCAATGCATGGGTGGTGAATCCTAGACCTATGACCACTCCATGAGTGATTGAGCGACTATAAATATGGCCAAGAAGTTTGTACCCTTGTTGCATAGTACAAGTGAATCTACTAGATCTGAGGGTGAGTCTCGATAGCTAGCATTAATTTTAGGCTGGGAAGTCGGGTCCTTGGCCAAGGGGCAAGATGTCATCGAAACAGCCTCATGTAAATGCTACATCTTCCTCACTATTGGCACTAATGATGGCTTCCAAACATCGTGCTTTCTGGACAAGCTAGGCCATGGGTTGGAGAGCAGTGATGAAGAGGGTTAACCAACTCTACGACCTGAAGGGGACCATAAACATCTCTCCAAATCCCAGGACTAAAGTCTTAGGGTTGGGTGGCGATTTCCCTCAGGTATCTCCGCAAGGGGTTTGTAGCTCTCCCCAGTTGTGAGCATCTAGACCTCTTATGTGGAGGCAACTCTAGCAATTAACAGGCGTCGTGGTCAACTATTGTGTTCCACCAACGAGGTGCTTCTATATAGGGGTGGGCATTTGTTGTGTGGTGATTGGCGATGCACTGCTATGGTGTTTCTCCGACATGCTAACAAGAAGCACCGATTGCGTGGGAGAACTTCACCGAGAGGTGTTGATGGACAGTGCCTAGCCATAGCACCTCTTGTGACCTTCACCTTTGCAGTGCTATCCACCTAGAGTGCCATCCCTACTCCCCCCATCTTTATATAGGCCAAGCCTTCATTGCCTTTCTATTCGATGTGAGGAGGTAGAAGGAAGGATTCCTCGTAGCTCTTCCTCTTCCTCTGCCTTGACTAGGAGGAGATGGTCATTTTCTATCATGAGCCCGCAAGGGCATCTTCTTTTTACTTGAGCACATATGAAATGAATAGTCGAATACTAAGTCATTATTACTCTTTTGCCCCTTACTCTCATTTGAGTGTCTCCTTGGCCCATATTGACTCCTTGCTCAACTATCGACGGGCTAGCTTGGTCGGTGTTGATTCCAAGCATCTCCATAAGGAGAGACCAAAGTGGAGGAGAGAGGTTTGACCAATGTGCACCTCCCCTAGGGGTTGAAGGTTTGAAAAAGCTTGAATAGGTTGTCTTTTGAGAAACCATAGGTCGTATAGCAAGTCACAAGCAAGTGTTTAGACTATCTAGCCAAGAAGTGTCTTGTGTGTGTTTATCTTTGTCGAGTGAGGGGTGGCAAGTTGGTTTAGGGAGCCATTCGCCAACCCTACTATCGAATGTGCTTTCTCTGACATTCTTTACCCTGGAACTATGGACAGTTTTGAGATGCGGGTACCTTCCCTGGAGGGGCCGACAATCAAGTGGTGCTCTCTAGAGATGACAATCTCCATGGGTCATGCAGCAATGAGATACCCTTTGGCATTGGATCTCTGACCTAGGTTTTAAGTAAGCATTTCCCAACTATTCTCAAGAGTGCCCAAACTTTGTCCATTGAGCACAAGCTTGGGGATGGAATCTCATTATGCTGGGCACCTAGGTAAGAGCTCACTCATCCTCCCCCCAAAAGAGGCAAGTAGTTGGAGCTTGTCTCAAGGGCCCTTCGAATTTGTCCTTGGGAGTCGGGTGTGAGTGATTGGCTGTTAATGTCTATGGCCTTTGACTTTTTCGTGAGTAGCCAAGAGCAAGTGGTCAGACCCTAGCATTTATGCCCTTTGACTTTGTCCTAGGAAACTAGGAGTGGGTGGTCGGACTCTGGCATATGTTCCCTTCAACTTTGTCTTAGAAAATCGGGAGCAAGTGATCAGACCCAGATGTCTATGCCCCACGACTTTGTCCCAGGGCATCGAGAGCGGGTGGTTGGACCTTGGTGTATATGCCTTTCAACTTCATCACAAGGAATCGAGGGCAAGTGGTCGGATCCTAGCATATGTGCCAACAACTTCGTCCTACGGAGTTCGACTTTTTCTCGAGAAACCAGGAGTGGGTGGTCGGACCCTAATAGAGGGTTAACTAGTAGGCCATCTCTGGAGAGTGGCTCATTAGTTGTCCCTTGAAAGGTGGGAATTTTGTGGGTCATGGAGTGCTCAGGAAACAAGTGCTTGGACAAGTGACCCTTTATTTATAGTATTCCTCAAATTCGTAGTGTTCTATGTGCTAAGTACCTCCCAGTTGTCCAAGGTGGAGAGTTGATAGCCCCCCTTTGCCGAGGACTTCTACTGCTCAATATGGCCACTCTCAATTGGGTGTGAGTTTTCCTAGTACAAGTTGGGAATCAGCCATGCTGGCTCCCCAGAGCATGAGGTAGCCAGAGAAGAAGGTGCACTCCCTTACTCAAGTGTTGTAACTAGGCAATCCACAATTAGTACGCTGTCAATCAAGTTCAAGCATGCTCCTGGTCCTCAGCCAGCATATCCAAATTCTTTCTTAATACTTGGTTGTTCCGCTTTTCATCAAAGTAGTTCCCCCCCGTAGGATGGGCCGGTGGAGTTGACGATCTCCACAGGTATGACCGTCTCCGCACCATAGGCCAAGTGGAAGGGTGTCTCCTTGCCCTTGGTTGCTTCCAAGGGATGGGTTTCACTCCCAACTCACTGGTCCGTTATAGACGGGTCTTAATTCCATGGAGCAGAATCCAATTGGCGTTTTCCACCTGCTCGTTGGCCTAGGAATGTCCTGCACTCCTGCCCTCGGTAGGGCTAATGGGCGAGGTGGTTGGGCCATTACGGGCTGGTGAAATCGATATATTCTTTGATCGGCCCTTATATCTAAACAAAGAAAAAGATCTAATTCTATTGTAAACCAAGCCCATTGAACAACTAAAGACGTGAGAATACATCAGACTTCGGAAAACATGGCATAGCACGCTCGCGAAGAGTTATTCGATGCAATCCTTTACTTTTCTTTTTTAACTTTTATAGCGAAGGTGAGGGAGGTTTGAATTGTGTCAGGGTTCATATAAATCTTAAACATGAGAAATAGTACGCAGGGAGTGGTTTAATAATTAAAGCCTTCCAATGTATGTAAGCTTCAAATCTCTACCCCACGCTTATTTATAAATATATGTAAAAAAATAGTTTACACATAAGATATAAAACTGTACAATTAGATAAAATGGGCAATGAATTTTTGAGTTTGACTTGATGCATGGCTAGGACTACATTGCGGCAATGAACCACACCAAGTGTTAATTTTCTTGGAACTCTTTTACAATAAAATCTTCATCATGAATTTCATGTATATATAATTCATTCGTCAAAGTGGTGGTCCAAAAAAAAAAAAAAAACCTAAAAACTAGAGAAAATACATCCTAAATCAATAACCTATCTCTTCTATCACTTTGGCCCTCATAATAGCTATACTTTTTCTTTTTTTTTTAATTTGTTTAAACCATCATATCAACAATTAAGCTGATAAGACCTTTATTTTATTCTTTCTAAAAAATTAAAGAACTTGGAGCTCACCAAATCGACGCACTAGCCTAGTGCATTGCCAGTGGCACACCAAGCAAAAGTCATCTCATTCAAGTTAGTACTACTATCCTTTGGTTATCAGTACAATCAAGGAGATCATTGAGATTACATTAGAGTCTACCGTAGAACATTCTATTGAGAGTTTACCAAGTGCGTGAAGCACTGTGGTAAACTATATCTTTTAAAATATGATGTAATATCATCCTCAATAGCTACTGTATACCACCTTTTTATCATGAACTATGATTGCACCACAAGGTGTCGGTGAATTTAAATGGTAATATTAAAAGTCATCTTGAGGATAAACAAAGGAGACGCAGGTGTATGAACAGGGAGAAGGGGAGGCAATGGGACCGTTCATCCATAGCAAACAGAAGATACAAAAAAGCCTAAAGTTGTGAGAATTTATAGGATGCTTTATTATTACAAAGATTTAAATTAAAAACTCGGGTAAAATAAGGTACACCACACACTTGAATGTTCTGTCCGAATTCTCGGGTTCTGGTCAGTCACAAGGCAGTAAAGGGAAGGGGGGAAGGAAAAGAAAAGTAAAGAGTACACAACTACACTGCTCATCTATCACTTGATGAATCCTTTCTGAAGATGAAACTCACGCTTTCACAACCTTCAAAACATGTCACAGAGATGTCTACGCGCCCTTCAGAATTCAGACTTAAAAGAGCCTCCCAAGACCCATCCTCTCCTGTTATACATGCTTCCCGGGGAGGAAAAACATACCTATGTAGAGCAGCAGACTCTTCTTGTGGAACCTCCTGCGTCGGAAACATTGATGGTAGTGCCTTGAATTGGTGGCCCAGCCGAAGCTGCCGCCTCTTGCGCAGCAAGCGCCTTCTTGCTTATTATGTGATATATCTCCGTCAAGATAGTCCGGAATGCCTCTTCAATGTTCACTGCGCTTAGAGCTGATGTCTCCAGGAAGGAAAGTCCCTCCTTCTCTGCGAGCACTTTACCGTCCTCCTCCTGGACGGCTCTCAAGTGGCTCAGATCAGACTTGTTACCAGCCATCATGATGACGATGTTGGAGTCCGCATGATCTCTAAGTTCACGGAGCCATCTCTGCACATTGTCAAAAGTTTGCCTCTTTGTTATGTCATAGACCAGGAGGGCACCCACAGCACCCCTGTAGTAAGCACTAGTGATGGCTCTATATCTCTCTTGACCAGCAGTATCCCATATTTGTGCCTTGATTGTCTTACCATCTACCTGCTCACACATTGAGATAGCAAGGATAAGCAATATTGAATAATTTGGCTGGCGTGCGAAGGATTGGTCCTGTACTTGAGAACAATTCTTATTATCGTGAACAAAAAAGTGCAAAGTCTCTTAAGTTTGGTAAATAGTTTGTCAAATTGAGCAGTGTGCTATTGGTTAGGATAGTTTCTTAGATTGAAAAAATAGGCTTCCTCCAGCATTCAAGAGGCATTAGAAGGTGCAGTTTCACATACTATTTTTCACGCATATATGATCAAATGAATCTGCATTAAGGGCTTGCTTGAACTGCCAGAAAACAGTCAAATCAGAGAATTTCAGAAATAGTTATACCTGCGTCTGAAATTAAAAATCCTGGTTCTGTTTTTCGCTATCATTCTCATGAAACGAAAGAAACTGGTATATCAACTTTGAGCTTGGCTTTACAAAATCCAAAGATAGTAAATAAGAGAAGTACACATTATTTATTACGTTAATCCGTCCAAATCCCAAAAGCAAAGCTACTGACTGCAAAGATAGATGTTTGTCCAACTTTTACATTCAGTCAGAGAAAGCAAGCTTTTTGATACAGCTGTCTAGATACTCTTTGGGATGATGGAAGTATCATTCAAATCTGCTCAAACCATCATACAGTGGAATCAGTGCCACGATTATTGTATATGGGCAGATGTTGGTTGACAAGAAAGGAATGACAACCTCACTGAAGGTGCCATGTTCCTAACTGTTGGTAGTCAGTTGCTAGTGGTATCTATGAAGGCAAAATGGAAAACTACACAAACGCATACAGGAGTAGCAAAAAGGAGAAAAAAAACAAATAAGATGAGAATTGGAAAACAAAAACATAGAGACATAAACATGAGAACCAAAATCAAAGAGAAAACAATTGAAGTTAAAATGCAAGAACACAATGGGAAATGTAGGGATAACCAGACTATAAGAGTAAGAGAAATGAAGAGATACAATAAAACAGAAGCATCACTACAAAATCAGTTACAACTTAACGGCCCTACTCTTGGAACACTGAACCAATATTCTTAATCTTACAAGAGCCAGACCTTCAACACTGAGAGCACTTAAAATCAGCTCGCAATGCTTTGCCAAGTTTTTTTCTTTTTCTTTTTTTTTTTCCTTTTTTCCTTTTCCCTTACTTTCCATCTGGTGACTTCTAAACAGATAAAAGTTCTCTCTTTTCAAGTGCAGGGTTGTTTTAGTCTACACCTGATAGTAAAGAATCAATATGGAGTGTTAGTATAAACCATTTATAACACAACAATACTGTCTCTTCACACACAATCCAAACTTGCATCATATAATTTCTCAAGGAGCTCATAAGGTATTTTTGAATATTATATGCCTTCACCAAGTCAAGGTAGAAACAATCATGATTCAGCATGGGATCACCCAGCCATAGATAAACCTGGAACAGCTGATCAGGTTATGCCATCTCCAACTCAAGGTAGAACCATAGAAACAACCCTGGCAAGGATTGGCTGTACATCTAGGCTTCTAATGAAGAATAAGTTCCAAAAAATGAGAAAAATCCTTAAAAAGGAAAAGCTATAGACATATAGTAAACTAAATATGTACAGATTAAGCATGAGAACACAATGTTAGAGACAAAATGAAATGCTGAGTGAAAAACACCATAGCTTTAATTGATTTCCACCGTCAGACTGTTCAAGAGGATGGGATATTGATTCCATTGCCTCTTTTTGAGGGGTGAGGATGGGGGTTCAACTACTAATAATGATGATAGGGAGAACTCAAAGGAAAAAACTATTAGACTAAAGACATACACAATGACATTAAATACTCAGGTTATCATTGAACTACGGAATAAGCTGTCATACGTAGATAAGCACCACAATGAGTAGCTTTATATAGGTTCTCTAACAATTCCTTTCTTTTCAATAGTAGCTACAGATTTCCTTCTCCTAACTTTTCTGCAGACTTGTCACACTAGATAAATCAAGGAGTGAAAGAAAGTGAGTGACAGGAGACAGCTATGGACCTGAGAGCATCCAAGCATGGGTTTATATAAAGCCCTGAAGCCATCCCAGCTTTTCCTAGCCACTTCAACAATGGTTACCAACAGCTCTTCCACTCTACCAGAGGACTATGATCTGCTCTTCCAATAGTTAATCTGACCAGAAGGTAGGCTACATTTGGCTGATCTGTGTTAATCTGGTCTACCCTTAGTAACCCACTTCAGTTGATCCTGGCCAAGGATCCAGGCAGGAACAATGGGCCTGGACAGTGTCAGCCTTCCAAAATCTAATCTAGATCAGCCAACTTTGTCTCCTTGTTCCATGTAATAAAATAATGTTCTCCCAATTCATCACTGCTATCCGACACTGCATATGGACTTGATCATCACCAGTCCAGTGTTAATCCATATTCATTTTAGAGATTGCAGGAGATATACCTGATCCCTTTCCAACATCCCTTTTTCAGAGCTTCATAATGTGCAAGTCACAAGGTTGATTCCTAATCATGAGAGAAATATTTGATTCTCCCTTGTTTAGATAGAAAGTTAACTGTATAATGTATACATTAAACCTTAAGCACTTGGCATATGCCCTGATCCCCATGTCTCATTTAAGAAGTTGACTAATCAACTCATCCATAGTGCTCCATACCTTGTGATCATATCATGCCATGATGGCACATGCATTCAGAACAACCTGCATACTTAAATCATGTTCATAAATGATTAGCAGAGCATGATCTGGTTTGCTTCTCATATAGTCGGATACTAATGCAACTTTCAATACTCATCTTAAAAAGCTGAAATAAGAATTAAGCCACAAGACATAAAAAATATTGTTTAAAAGCACAAAGCTATGCCTTTTCAGACATGGGTAATGGCTTAAAATATTATCTCGCCATCAATTTTGCACAGAGCTAAACTCTGACAGAAAACACTTTCGTAACTGAGACTTATAAAATTGCAGCACAATGTAATGGAAATTCAATCTTTCTTTTCCCAACCACCCTCTGCTTTATTCCCCTGGAAACAAGTGGCGTCAAGGAATTGGTGTCGCTGCCCATTAACTCATCATAAAACTAGCAATATATGACTTCACCGAAAGTCTCTCTATGCATAGTCAGTGTCAGTACAATCTGCAGACATTTACTACATATTTGTTTAAGACCTGGTTTTAACAACAAGAGTATAATAAACGAACACTAGATAGTTATTGCTGTATCTGCACTATAATTATGAATATGCTGCTCTGGTCTCCCATTATGCTGCACAAAACCATTAAGGCTGGGAGCTGAAAAACTTTAAATTCCAATGTGAACTCCAAAAAAAAGGTATTTGACATATATTAAATGGGTACTTGTCCCATATATGGTACAAACATTGAAACTTATGCCATCAAATCAAATATGTAATGGCTGATCATCAAACTTGGGAGGGAGTGGAGCAACCCTATTCTCAACGGTCCATCCCCACCACTTGTGGTGACGCCTCCTCCCACACACCCTCACTTTCCTCCACAATTCCCCATAACAGCCCTTCTTCTATCAAGGAAGGAACACCTTAGGGCCTCACCTCTACCCCCCACACCTGGTAGAACAGCATCATCGCATCTTCCCCCAAGCCTCTTTCCTTGCTTCTCTTCCAAGGAGCTGCCCCCCACCATCTTTTTCTCCATTCTCCCTTCTAGCTTCCCTCTCTTGCCCTTTGCACCATAACTCTCACACTCCCATGTTAGTGCATGAATGCATACATGATTGTTCCAGTACAATTGAGCGCAAAGGAGTGAATGTTTAATTATATTTGTACACACTAAACCCATTATTCGGTGGGTTGATGAGTTGGGATGTACCAATGTATTCTTGATGAGAACACTTATCAGGGGAATATAATCCTACTCTCAAACTTCATGATGGCTTAGATGACGTATCTACAACATATGGGAGCAGGCTCATTCTGCACCCACCAACTAACCACAACAATGCCACCTTTTCCCTTTCTTTTTATATCTGGAGACAATTTTCATTAACTTCCATTTCCCTTTCTCTTTTTTTTTTTGTTTTTTGGTAGTCTCGAAGTCTCAACATCCAAGACTATTTAGGCATCTCATCTGTGCATACAGATTCCAACATATATGTAAAAAACATCTTAATCTTTATGCAACGATATATGTAATTTATACAATAAAAGTTAATATAAATGTTAGGTATGGGCTTATGTCTACAACATAAAGGGGTATATTTTACCTTCAAAATAAGAACCTAAATGTATTTATAAATTGAACCCTCCAAAATAAATTACAAAAGAGGTTGAGAGGATCTGAAAATAGCCTTGAATGCAACATTTTGGTTGGAACAGGTCAGAATAGTTCCAGATGGCTGGGGCGTGGCAAAATACCCACCATGACATGGTTTAAAGTGGACCACCCCGTTTTCTCAAGGGAATGAGTTGTTACAGCCAATTCCATGAGGACGGGATGGAAACGACATTCATGGATGAAGCACCCAAATTGAAGGGTGAGTTCAAATCCAAATGACGCCCCATTCTCCGTGGCCGGCCATAAATAGTCCTAAGCTTTTTGTTTCCGACCATGAAGGTCCACTGCCTGGGATTGAGTCCGCAACCCAGCAGTTCCTTGAGAACAGAACCGAATCCACATGCTCCTGCGCCACCGAAACTGTCAAAAATTAACATCTGAACAATTGAATTCTTAAAGAGCTACCCTCGCAGAAAGAGTTGACTTCTGAACATTAAGCAATAAAAGAGAAATACAGATCCAATCAAAACAAAGTTCGAGCATAACATATTTCACACTTGAAAGAAAAACTAGTACTTGGGTCTTGGATCCTATTCATTCATATCGATCAAGAATAGCCAGCCTTGAATTCCAAAAACGGAACATGGGCGGGATAATACGGATGAAAACGTGACTCAGATGCCCCCCAAAGAAAAGAAATAACTGAGATATCAGCAAGATCATGAAAGAGAGATCAGAAGGCGAGCAACATCCCGAGACGAAAGAAGAACAAATCCACACCTGAAGGGTCCGGGTAGCGAACTCGACGCCGATGGTGGACTTGGACTCGAGGCAGAATTCGTTCCTCGTGAACCTGGAAAGGATGTTCGACTTACCGACACCCGAGTCACCGATCAGCACGATCTTGAAGAGGTAGTCGTACTCGTGATCTACCCTGTGCGCCATCGCGAACCTCCCAGCCCCCTTCCCTCCCTCCGATCTGAAACTAGGAGCAACAGCCAAATCAGCACCGGCAAATCAGATGGAAACAACAAAAAAGATCCCGCCTTTACTGCGGATAACAGACGTCCGAGGAACGCACCAATGGCTGCCGGGGCGATCGGGATCGAAGGATACCCTAGAATTGGAACCAGAAGGGGATCGGGTCAGGTGGGAGGGTGGCGCTGGCGGTGGGTGGCGGGTGGAGAGAAGGGGGAAAGGAACCAGGCAGGCGACGCCCCACCCGCTAATGGCGAGGAGGAACAGAGGTAAACGACGAGAAGGCCAAGAAGCGGGGCAATATAATTTTTTTTTTAACAAACAACCCCTCTGATGGCAGTTATATCCCACTCATGTCCAGCACAATTTTATTTATTTATTTATATTTTATTTTATAGATGATTTTTTTTTCCTGGTAAACGAGTGTTTGGTCCCCCGTCTCCACGGCGAGGAATCTGATGGGCGGCAGACGTGGAGGCAGTGTCTTATGCACCACGGCGCATTGCGCCGCAGCAGCATGGCTGGACCTTGTGAAATTGGTCATTTTAGCTAGGTCAATTGGGTCTGGACATTTTAACTTTAGTGAAGTGGAATTGCAGCTCAAAAGGTTGTCTTAAACATGATATGTATTAGAATTGTGATCTACTAATGGTACGGAAGAATACGACTTTAAAATCTACAAACTTCTTATAGATCTCAAAACATGTAATCCTAACATTTTATTTCTCATGCCCTTTGATGGACATAAAGTGCATGAAGATAGTGTGATTTTCTATGTATTTTTAGTTTAATATCCAATTTGAGTAATTTTTCTTCATATTATTAGGTTAACAATTGTTAAAAAAAAATGACAATGTGGATCAGAAAATCAGGACTAAATCATGTGATTGGCAATAAAACCCCTCCAAATTATAATTTTCCCATTTCTAACGTTTCACTTGTCTTGAATCAGATTCTTGACTATGTATGATGAAGTATGGATGACTTAACTCTTTGATTAGAAGATGAATCATGCATGGACTTCAAATTGAGGTCACCTACCTTATAATAATTCAGAAATTTCTTTAACTTTGTTTTAGGACTACACCCGCACATCTCTTGCCTCGCTTAGTTTTGTTCTTCCGGCCATCTTCTTCACAGAGTTGCACCAGTACTTGTCTAGGTTAGATCTCCTGCCAAAAAATAACGAGGAGTCTGATCACCAACTGATGAACTACTTTTGTTGTTTTCCTGTGCCTTTAAAGAGGATACGGACGTCGGGATCTACCACCATTTTGATGTCTCTGTTCACACTTTCGAGTAGCTCACGAAGCACCATTTAACACTTGATAATTGGACAAAAAGCTAAAAAATATTTTGATAATTGAAATAATTTATACTATTGATAAAGAGTCGTAATACAAAGATAAACTAGTGTTATAGAGAGACCGTGTTGTCTCTACTTTTAGATAAGGATAAAAGTTATAGTACACTTTAGTATGGCGGAGGATATAGTAGATGTAATTTCATTGTTCCTCCACTGTCCAAACTACATGAGAGTTCGTACACATGGGATACTTAATAATACTTTGAGAGAGAGAGAGAGAAGGATTTTGTTAGACTATCGACTAATAAAATTACTGTTCAAATAATGTACATCAATTTTATTACAAATTTTCTCATCTTAGATTTATCTTCATCTCTATTATTATATATCTAAGTCACATAAATGAGTAATAAATAGAGATAATAAAAATAAAATTATTAGAGTAAAAAGTATGACTAAAGAGCATAGTTGGTCGTGCCGCATGAATCAATTCTCCATGGTACAGTACGATTTGTATCGTATCGATCGGTCGACTGAAGATCTCAAATCGATCGATCGATTTTTGTCTCTTTTTGAAAATCAAATAAATTATGAGATCTAGACGTCACCTTAACAGTAATTGGTCGACCAATAAAGAAAAATTGATCAATCAATTTTAAACTTTGATATGTTAGATGTCTAGAAGTATTCACTAGAAAAATAGATCGATTGATTTTACCGTACCGTACCATATTGATCGTATTGGGGCTCACGAACTCTCTAACACAACAAATCTTATTAAAGAAAGATAAGTTATATTTAGATATTTATTCCAACTACAACTTTTCCCTCGATCAACTAATTTCGTAAAGGTCACCCTAACCACAACCCCGCGTTTACCAATGGCCAATATTAATAGGATTACCTGCGCCAGGGGGCAGGGCACACGGGGTCACACGTTCCAATTGGCGGGAGGCGTGATATCGTCATTTACCTTTAGAAGAAGGGCAACGGGGAATCACGGAAAGAAGGGTAGGGATCTCCCGAGTAGCTGCACGTACCTACTTGGTATTTTATGTGTAATTGGAATGGGAAGTGGACGGTGGGAGACGAGGGCGCATCAAGTTTGGCTGGCGGAACATGTCCGCTTGTACGCATCTCCGTTGTCGCCAGCCTCGGTGATGGACCAACATGCCCCATTATCATATCGAAATGATGTGTCCACCACCTTATTTTTGTCATGTATGAGTCCCCACTTCATACACACACACACACACACAGACAGGGACAGAGAGACAGAGACAGAGACAGAGACAGGAACATCTCCCTCCTGCTTTCTTTTTTACTTGTGGCATCCTAATTAATGACCTCCCTGAGGTGTCGGCGTGGCCATCATAACATCCATATGCTGTGTCTTTCCAGTCTTAGGTTCATGTCATTGTATACATAGCTGATATCAGTTCCACCCTGATCACTTTGCTATTCCTAGTTATTAGGAAGGGACAGACTTTTCTTTTGTTGAAGTGCTCATTGGGTACTTAAGCTGCCCCAGAGATCTAGATGTATGTGATGCACCAATATCCACGGTGCACCTAAAACTTCTAGCAAATGACACCACCAATACCATGAGCCAGCAAAAGAGTAGGAGCTGTGCAAAGTTCAAACCTCCATCCTCCTGTTACAAGGGGGGAAAAAAAAAAGGTTCAAACCCCAGCAACGGGGGCATGTTTAAAAGGGAACCATATATAAGAGAGACTTAATAGGAGGTTATAAGTAGTAGTTTAAGTTATTTTGAACCTCACAAAAGAAAAATGAACAGACAAACAAGCTTAGAACGTCGCAAGGAATGTGATCGAAGTGATGTCTTCTAGGTGAAATAAGAAGTTAATTGATCTGATCATAGTCAACAAGGTCGCTATATATATATACATAGGAAATATGACATATATCACTCATTAGGGACAGATTTGACATGAAATTCATAAGCTTGTCCCTTAGTTAATAATGGTGGTAAGATTTTCGACACATCCCATAACTCCTGCGCAATCCCTACCCTTAAGAGGATATTGAGCTCAGCCATGTCCTATCCCATTACACTCTCCTGATCAATTGATAGTTAATATTAATTTTCCTAAAAGCAAAGTCTGTCAACCCTCAATGACTTAATCTACCTTGGGGAAAGAGTAACTCTAGCAAGAAAAAGGAAACAAAGTGGATATGCAAACGGAACGGGATCCCATGACTTCACATCGATTCATTCTTCATGTGGCTCATTAAAGAGGTACATAAAATGTTACTTGAGAAAATTTTGTGACATGCATTTAAGAGGCATATATTGTTTTAAGTACACAATCGTTTTTCTCAACAAGGAACAATTAATGTTGGAATATAATTATCTGGGTACTCTACTCTTTATTCGTCTACACAACTCTTGGAAGCGAGTCGTATGATGTAGTCGGGATCCCATAAATGGTGTTAATTATATCGAAGAAGAGTTAATGACCCACAAAAGATATGTTTTCCTAGAGCAGAGTTGGAGTTTGGTCATTTAATTAAAAAGTGCCTGGTGAATTAATGATTTAAACTAGGCTAACAAGCACATGATGTTTTTTTCTCAATAATTAATGTGAGATTGATAATTACCTTGACAACCCATTTTTAAACCTCTACATATATTGAAACAATTATAAGTACTTAGCAAGCTGCATTTACCATATTAATTAAGAATACTTGACAATTCAAAATAGATATTAATTTCTTAAGTTTAAATATAAATTAAAATAATATTTGATATAAATTTTTGATGGAATAAGATTCATGTAGCCGACAATAAAATAAAATTGTGATGATGTTGACTACAACTTGACAATTCAAAATCCATATAACTAAATGTTTTGCCGTCCTATTTTAATGCCTTTGTACAAGAGAGCCGGACGCCAAGAATATTGAAGATGTCATTTAAAGATTATAAACAAAATGATGGTAGCCTGGCACCGCTACTTAGCGCGTCCAACTTAATGAGCTCTTAAAGACAGTGGTTCTTCCGTTTGTCAACCTACATATATAGACCTTGACCTTTTCTTTCGTTCTGACCATGCATGTTCCCTCTCTCTTTAGCATACACATGAAGTATTTGCTCGGTTGGAAGATGAGAAAGTTCCTTTATATATATATGCTTTCTTATTCTACACTAGCTAGAGCACCATTTAATTCCTTGTGCGTCTTCCTTAATTATTGATATATGCACATGACTTGTCCCTCTAATCATCTATCAATCATAAAAACAGCACAGACTATCATCATTATGTTGCTGACTTCAAAGCACAGGACAATATCATGAGGGGAATGGTATAGATTGATGCGTAGTCTTGCCCTGATTGAGTGAATAATCAATAGCATATTGCAAATTACTATACACATTTTTCATTTTATTTTTATTTGCGTTGCGGATAGAGAAGGTGAAGACTGACCAGGTTCTTTCTTGGCTACTTCTAATTAAAGAGGCATGATTAAGATGCACTACGAAGTCAGAGAAGAAACAAACGGATCACAATGGAAAGACATTTTTAGAGGTTAAAAAAAAAAAAAAGAAAGAAGAGAAAGACTTCTTTGGACGTTGAGCATGCAATCGGTGCCTTCGTTAATCAATGTGTGGCAGCATATACTCGTGGAAGAGGATATTTAGACAGTTTGAAGTCGTCTACAAAACCAAATATAGAGCCGTCTCAATGAAAATTCCGTCTACAAAACTTATGTAGACTGGTATATAAAGTCGTCTTCTAATGTAATAATGTAGACGGCATAAAACCGTCTACACAACCTACGTAGACAGTTTCAATAAACCTTCAACTAAACCTATCTAGACGGCGTACTAGCCGTCTAGCTATGTTTATATAGACGGCTACGACATCCATCTATAAAACTTACGTGGACGGTGTATTATCCGTCTAGATAAATTAATGTAGACGGCTTATTAAGCATAAGCCATCTACAAAAGTTTATGTAGACGATTATATTAACCGTGTACATACACTTATGTAGATAGTTTATTAGCGGTCTATAAAAATTATGTAGACGATTTTTAAGCCGTCTACATAAACCTTTGTGGACGGGTTCAGCCGTTTACATATGTTATATACATATATATATATATATATATATATATATATATATATATATATATATATATAATATATATATTTAAATTTTCTTAAATTTTTTCATTTCCTCCTATTATACAGAAATCATATTTTTAATGATATCATGCACACACAAATTATCTGAAAATACATATCATAAACATCTAAAAGAAATACAAAGTATCTCATAAACTATACAATCAAATCATCTTCGTCATCATAATTATCAGCAGACTCATCACTCCCCTCAGCCTCAAGCATAGAAGGAGGCACATGTGATGATGGTTGACCAACCAATCGTTGCATGAGGGCTCGCATCTCTGACATCTGACTACGTATATTCTCTAGCTGCTGGCTATCCCTACTCCTATCTGCACACAGCTCCTCCATCTTTTTTTTTTTGATCCTGCAACTATTGCTGCAACTGCTGCATCTAAGTGTGGTAGCCATCTGAGGAGCTTAATCCCTCTCCCCTCCTATACCAAGTGCAGAGTGTCTTAGCCTTATCCGTGCAACAAACACGGTGAGACATGTCTTGTCCCATACCAGCTATGAAGGCATCCTTGGTTGAAACAGGAGTGACATCATCACTCTGGAGGGAAGGAGTCATCATCTGGGTCATCCTCTCTTACAATAAAAAAATCATTTCACTAACAAAAAAAAAGTTCAATTATAAACTAATTTATAAAAAATAACTTATATAAGATAGATACACTTACAAAACGATCGTTGCTTTTGTCATCAACCCACCGCTGAGTACCGTCAGGGAGATCTTTACATCTCCCCATCCTTAAAACCTCCATGCGATCGGGCTCACGCTAATGAGTCTTCGCCTGTTAGAATTAGTTATATAATCATCAAGTAACAAAAAATAATCAATAGAGATTATTAAAATTACATTCAGTAAAATAAAAAACTTACAAAGTCATCTTTTAATTGATATGTGCATGTACTCCCCCGCCGATATGTCATGTTTTGATGGGTGCGATTCTGCCTGTTACACTCGGCAATATCCTATAAAGAAGAAGGCAATTATATTTGATGAAATATCAAATAAAAAATCATAAGTACTATATATAATTAAATCATATTATTTTACTTATTTCTCCCTTGTATTCCATTTTTCACACATTATCCGTCAATCTAATGGATCAACACTAGTTGGAATAAATGTAACAACATCCTCAAAAGTTTTGCCCTTGTAATGCTACGAAATGACAATTACAAAGTTAACAAAATATTTATTATCAAGATAAAAAAAATCAAATATTACTTTTAAAAAATTACTTACTTTCGACTTCAACATCCCATCCAGCCTTTGTGCATGGCTATCATATGTTGTAACATCTCCTTATCCGTCTGAGGAGTCCGGTCCCATCGGTACCACATCTACACATATATTACCAATCCAATTTAAATATCTCACAAATACACAATATCCACTTTAATCTATTTACCTCAAGATCTCAAAATATTCTATTCTTTGTCTCTTTAGGCTGTTTAGAAAAAAGTTTCTACCATATTTTGCAATGTAGCGTGATGACAATGCCCATACAGCTTATAAAGTTTGCCCCTTGCTCACCTACGTTGTATCTACCGATTACTCACATATTCCACTTATGTCCAGGCTCTATCCTCCTCTCCGTGGCACCTCGAGAGGGACCTTGGCGACCAATCCCTCGACCCTACGATGGTGTCTCTATGTAAAGATATATACATAAAGAAAATGAGTAGATTTTATGAAACTAAAGTAAATATAAATTGCAACGCTATTGAATGTAAAAATATACCTGCTATAGAAGAAGATGCAGATGCAGCAGAAGACGCCCCCTGAGTGGTAGGAATAAGGGCTTGAGAATGATGACCTGTAATAGAGTCTTCAGATGAATGACCTGGCATGCTATCCACAGTCCGAGATCTCCGAACCCGTAATCTACTACGTGAACTCATATCTGAAAAGATTGATATTATAAATAGTATAATTACAAATAAAATTCGACAACATCTTCCCTATATCAGGAGCATATCCACATGTGTACGCCTCCTGTGAAAAAAATTCATACATTCACATCTTGAAAAATAGAGACATATCATGCAAAAAAGAGAGACATTCACATCCTGTAATAAAAAAAAAAATGGACGAACACATTCACATTCTACAATATAACATATATATTAACATGACCAGAGTTACAATTAATATTAAATATTACAATAGAAAAATATAACATAATTACAACCCCACTTAAGTCTCCATATATTTGTCAATTCTCATATTAATTCCTTTAGTTACATCAACATTAAATATTTGTCCATTGATAAGAACATCAATCAAATTTTCTTGATAAGTTTCAACAATTTCATCCTCAGACACTTTATCATGTTCTTTGATATGTAGACGGCTTCAGAAAGATGTTTACATATATAACATTTGTAGACGGTTTTAGTGAGCCATCTACATAAGTTATGTAGACAGTCTTTAGTCGTCTACATATGATTGATATGTAGACAGTTTATTATAACCATCTACATACGTAAGATACGTATAGACGGTTATATATAACCGTCAACAAATACCAATTTTTGTAGATGGCTATAAATTCCAGACATCTACATATACTATATTAATTTCTTGTAGTGTCGGTATTGTATGCACATTAGCTCATAAACACATTAGCCAGAAGTGTGTTTAATTAATTACACATCTAATGTGCAATTAACTCTTTCTCAAATTTAAGAAGTAACATGCACATTTCAACTATCCAATGCAGCCAATAGTTGGTCGATCTCCTAACAACTGAAGATGATTCCTTATATGAAAGGTTACGTATATGTAGTGTCTATGGACCCTCGGCTCATAATTAAAGTACTTCCCTTGAAAAAAAAACTTCAAAATTAACTCGATTATCCCACACGTCATTGACGGAGAGATTTGTAGGAAAAAAAAAACTCAAGGATATTCGATGTTAAATGGGCAAACACTTTTGCAAAATTTTCCGATCGATCTGTTTCATCCATCTTCTCAAATGTCTAACTAAGTTTTCGAAGGAAATTATAAAGAGGATATAGACGCCAACATATTGTCAGATCAATAAGGGCAACTTTATTCCATTTTCGTATCCACAGCCCAAGAGCATCTTTAAAGTATCCCAGTTAGGAAAAGTAGTTTCTTAGGATATGTCTTGTAATAAAATTGTTATGAATTATTTGATAAATAATTTTACTGGTGCGAAAGATAGAGAGAGAAAAAGATTTTATCACACTTTTAACTAATTTTTTAAACAATTCACATCAATTTTATTATTCTCACAATAAATATTTCTCAACCAACATATATAACATGGGCTCGACCTCAAGTGGAAGGCCTGGGCTTTGTGTTCAGACCAGAAGAGCCCGTAACATTGAATGGGAATTTAAGCCCATTACTAGAAACTTCTCTTTACAAGATGCTAGCCCAGTCCACCCATTTAAGGAAGGCCCATAGAAGAACAGGGACCCATTATGAAAGATAAACTAATCTTTTCATAAAGTCGAGCCAACAGGGATGCACACATGGCACATCCCTGAATGATGTGGCATTTGTCCAATGGAAAAATCTCAGAATACACCGTCCTCCCTCCTCTATTGTACTGTTCATCACGTTGACATGATAGACAATTTAGAGGAGGGGAAATAGGGATGCACACATATATAGCTAGCACATCCCTTAATAATGTGGCAAAAAATCTCAACGTACACCGTCGCCCTCCTCTTTATTATATGAGAATAATTTAGTGTATTTGAGTTGTACATTTTTCATTTATATTTCTTTCCTCCTATTAGATGGATACATTGTGTCCTCTATTTATTGATCAATGAGAGGGGAGAAGTGAAAATACACAACTCAAGTGTACTAAATTCTTCTCCTATTATATTGTCCATCACATTGACATGATAAACAACAAAAAAAAAAAAAAAAAAAACAGAAAGGCGTGGGGAGGGGGGCAACTCGTGTGCGGCAACCAATTTTCTTGTCCAATCAAAAGTCTGCTACTTAATTTGAAAAATCTTTCAACTTTTTAATAAAGTCTTCTGTAGGTTTTTTTTTTTTTAGCTGCACTCATCCATGTGTGGGAGAGGACATGCTTTATTGAAGAGTTGGCATGGGCGCGCATTTTCGTCGTCGGAGAGTTCTATAAATATGCATTTTAAATCCTCGGTTTTAACAGCAGCTTTGGTCGAGTAGTGAAAGAGATTTTGTCACCTGGTGATAATTGAACGCAATTAGTATTTTGCCTCTAAGACAAGGTTCCAGGTTATTAAAAATAAAAAACAAGAAAAAGGTTACATGTCGGAGCAATTCCAAGCGTTTATAGTTATCAAATATCTACGGAGTTCCCATTAATTACTCTCCGAATGCATCCCAAAAGATTGTTGCTTAGCAATTACGAGGCTAGTCGCCAAAGCAACCTCAACACTTAGCACTTCAGCTATAAGATGGCAATTAAGGTTAAGGGCTATGAAACATAGGAAACTGATATATATATATATATATATATATATATATATATATATATATATATATAGAGAGAGAGAGAGAGAGAGAGAGAGTAATGCTGTGGTACGGCCGTACCACAGGCCACACCGTCGGATGGAGATCCGACGGTGTGTTTTAAAAAAAAAAAAAAAAACGGACCTTGCATTTCGCGCCCATGCGGCGCGCGAAATGCATGGTCCCGTGTGGGGCTGTTGGATCCCAACGGCTCCAGCTCGGATACGGCAGGGCCGCACCCAGCGGCCCTGCCGTATCCGAACATAAGTCATATATATATAGAGAGAGAGAGAGAGAGAGAGAGAGAGAGAATTACCTAGAGTCGAGAGAGAGGATTACGGGGAAGAGGAAAAGGAGGAAAGGGAACGACTTGAATAGGAGTTTTTTGGATTCTTTGTTCAGAACTAAGGTACGACTTGAATAGGAGTTTTTTTTATTCTTTGTTCAGAACTAAGGTAATTAGGATTCCTTAATTGAGAAGAGGATTTTTCTTTAGAAATTAAATGTAGTAAAGGACAATTAGAGCTGTTCAAACTTTGGTACAATTCGAAAAATCGAACCGAATCGACTAGTTCGGTTTGGTTCGAATTGGGTTGGAGATCTTTTCGGTTTTATTCGGTTCCATATTATGGAACCCAGATGAACCGAATATATGTATAATATATAAATAATATATATTTTCATAAAAGAACACATAGCACAATGGTTAGTGCATTACTTCTCTTTTAAATAAATATATATATATATATATATTTTTAATTTCAGTTTGAACCGAACCGAACTGAACTAATTCGTTCGGTTTGATTCATCAAAAAATTTCGGGTCAGTTTAATTTCAAAAAAAAAATAGGGGTGAAACGGACCGAATTGGAACATGTTCACCCCTAAGGACACCTCCACAGTGGTGTGGAAAATGAGGATCATTCTCCTGCCTCCCTCCTATAGTAATGATGTCATAGGAAACAAGCAAACTCCATTTGAGTTGCACCGCATCTTAGGCTCCCACGGCTCCCACGAGCCAGTAATGGGTATGTTTTTGACGTGCATGTAAGGTTGTCAATGGATCGGGTCGGTTTGATAGACTTACATGGCTTAATTTTAGGTTAGGTCGTAATACACTTTTTTGATCAGTAGATTTTTAATCGAGTTTAAAAATTCAATTCGACTAGGTTTATAGGCTGGACTTGGACTTTGAATTCGACCCGCCGAATTAGTCAGGTCAATGCTTTTTTTTCATTTCAAATCTTAAATTTTATTTAGTTAAAATTATATTATTTTACTTATTTTAAAGTTAAAAACTCTCTTTACAAAGTGAGATTATATATTCTATATTATTAAATATATAGATTTTATTATTAATTTAATTTTTATTTAAATATTCAAACCAAGTCGAGCTTTAGTGGAATTTTATATTTTTGTAAAAGTGTTGGACTTGATCTGACCCGTTACAAATCGGACTTAAAATTTCATCTTGATAAGTCGAATCCCGAGTCCAGGACATTTACAGCCTTATGTGCATGTCAGCAATTGTGATGATCTACTCGATCCAGCTAATTACACTTTTTTATACATCAACGCACCCAGCCTAGTCGAAATATGAGTGGGGTGTTCTTGCTCTCTAGCAAACAATCTAAATTAAGGTTCCCAGATTCCAAAAAATATAACAAAGATATATGCATACGTTTTCATAAATCAACGCGATTCCGATTCGGAAATTAAAAAAAGTTCGGGTCTTTAAGTTGGATCGATCCACACACTGACACACAATCTAAGATGTTCGAAGTTCCTAAACATGCGCATATATATATATATAACTAGACAATATTCAAAGAAATTAGAGGAAGCAAGCAAGCATGTAGAGAGAAATAGTATAATTAATTAATCAGATCGATAAAATAACCGTCTAATTAGAACAACTTTAAAATCTACTCCAGCGGCCTCTTATTAATTTGGAATCCCACTAATAGGAATGACTCCCTCGATCGCTAGAAAGAAGAAGAAAAAGGAGCGAGTCCACTCTATATATGAACTCTGTTTAAGTATACATGCATTACATGTTGTGGGACCTAGAAGCCGGGTGTGCCATCTTCGATATGGGTAGAGTAGGCGACGACCGGACTCCTTACTTCATAAACTCCATCGCTCCGCGTCAGTGAAGCAGAGATCACATCCTTCCCGACTCCGTCACCCACCACCCCGGCCTTGACAGTAAAGGATTGCTTCTCTTGCAGCCGTTTGAACGACAAGACTTTAGGATCGACGTCCACTCGGAGGTTCGATGGGGCGTTCACCGTCACCTTATAAACAGAGCTCGGCGATCCAACGTTGGTCACGGTCCTGCGGAATGTCGTGTCGAGATTCCCTGGCTCGGTGGACAGCCCAAACGAAGGGTAGTTGAGATCCCGCACGGTGCCATTGTTCTTGCCAGTGCAGACGCTGTCGTCGCCGGTGATCTTCCTGAGGGGTTTTGTTTGAAAATAACACAGTTTAAAAATTTTATAAGTAAAATAACACACTAAAAATTAAAATTCGTAAAGTAGCACGGTTTCTACAGTGGAGGGCATCTGCGGGGTTAAAAAATATTAAAAAGGTAAGTCGGCAATGGACATGCCGACTTACTAGTCGGCATGTCCATTGCCGACTTGTTTTCTCCAAAAAAAAAGAAAAAGAAAACGGGGATTCAAAACGAAAAAGGGGCGGAAAAGGGGGGCGGGCCTGACAAACCTCCCAGGAAGCAAGTCGGCAATAGGCATGCCGACTTGCTCCAAACCCCCCCCCCCCAAACCCCCCTCAACCGTCCCAGCAAGCAAGTCGGCAATAGGCATGCCGACTTGCTCCAAACCCCCCCCCCCAAACCCCCTCCAACCCTCCCAAGAAGCAAGTCGGCATGCCTATTGCCGACTTGTTCCTTCGCCTAAAAAAAGACCCAGGAAGTAAGTCGGCAATAGGCATGCCGACTTGCTCCTTCGCCCAAAAAAAAAAAAGAAGACATCTTCTTTGTTAACACAGGTTTTATAAATTTATAAATTAGATAGAAATCAAGTAAATCACCTAAAATTCAAAATTTTCACAATTGTAAATAAATCACCTACAACTCATAATATCATGAAAAAAATTAATCTTTACACAATCACAAACATTCATTGCATAATCACAAACATTCATAATATGAGCACATATTTAACCACTCAAGATTTACAATGTCTCCAAATATTCACAAAGTTTAAATTGTTTGAAAATTTTACAAACTTGTTCACAAGAAATCAACGTTTTTTCTTTGTTAACACACGTTTTCCTCGACCTCTAATCATTCGCCGTTGTGACTCATCGTTGCCCTCATCTTCTTCTTCTATATGCGGTGTAAGTTGAGTGCCTTCATCATGTATATGTAAGCCGCCAATAAGATGTGGTGGAGGTGTCGGTACACGAACTGGAGTAAGTGCATCTAAAACATCGGAATCTTGTGTCCATTGCACCATTTGAGCATCCATTTGAGAAATGGCACAACCCTGAGCATCATATACATTTGGCCATGGTTCGATGTCCAAGGATGGGTCCATGTATTTGGACCTCTTGAGCTTTCTCCTGGAGTATATTCCGCACTAGATGGAATTGAAGGTTGCTCATATTCTGGAATCTTTATCCGAAGCTTATTCAATGTGTCTTCTTGGAGCTTTAAAATTTCGTTCTTCACATCCAAATAAGATGCTTCCGGATTTGTTATTAACAATTCTCTTGTGCGGAACGTTACATCTACCTACAAATAAATAAATATTTAAGTATAACAAAAATGTTATAAAAAGTACAAGAAATAATGAGTACTTACTAATGCACGCTCAATAGGTCCCCTCGGACAATACTCTGTTGGTGGCTCCTCCGAGAATGGTGTCAGATAAAGATTTGACTGTTGTCCATACCATTGACGCCATTGATTTTGATCTTCTTCTTCTTGTGTTGGAGGTTCTAGAATAGCGTTTGCACGATCATTCCATCTTTCAATATATCTTGCATGATATAATAACCAATTTTCTCTTACATGCCCACGACCATCCTTACGATCATATCGTTCCGGTGCAGGTGGTATTACTTGAGGAGCACCAAATTGACGCCATACTCTCTCGGGCATATACACCTCCATAACACCCATACAAAACATGGGTACATGTGCCCGCCATAGGTCTGGGCTCTCTCTACAAATTGGACCAACACGCAATAAATCTTCCAAGGCATACGGCTCCCAAATAACCTAAATAAAGAAATATGTGATAAGTAACAATGAAAATCTTTAATAGTCATATATATTTTTTATAAATAATTTCTCATCACCTGACTTTCCTCAATGACGTCAAACTCATTCCTGTAAAATTCCCATGTACGATTTGGCGTCTCTCGTGATAATCTCCTATGCCACCTAAAGTCAAGAAATGTCAATGATTATGTGTACAAGTAGTGATTATGAGAGAATTTAAAATAAAATTATTCGTTATATATGACAAACTTACCTTGCGCCAAAAGATACATCTTGTGGATTTAATTGAGGTCTAGGGATTGGCCCTGCAACATGTAACCTTTCCCAACACCACAACTATACAAAAGACATGCATGTTAATTGTAGCTAACATATATACAAGAAAATACAACTAACATTTCTAACATGCAATGCATGTGCATGTACCTGTAGTAGATGTAGACATCCTCCTATGAATTTTCTTTTTTTTTTCAATGCTGTCCAAGTTAACTGACGATAGAGATATGCCAATACAGCACTCCCCCAAGACAATTTTCCACAATCACGGAAATCCTCCAAAACTCCCAAGTATTGTATGTGAATCTCATTTCCTGATGTGTCTGGTATTAAAGCCTTACCCAATAAATACATCAAATATGCTCGGGTATAACAGCGGACAGCATGCATATTTTGTCCTTGCAAATTGATTTCAGAGAAAGTATCTCGCAGAAATGCCATTTGCAAACATGATTTATATTGACCCAAAACATGCAAATTTAAAATGTTGATACCAAGTAACTCTTCACACATGTCTAAATATGATCGCCATCTTGTAGGAACCTATGGGGCCGCAACTACAGGTTCTCCATCAATACGTAATCCTACAACATAAGTAAAATCTCTCAAAAGAATGAATGTACAAGAAATAACATAAAGTTGGAACAACTTAAAAGTAATTGTACCTAAGATGCATGATACATCTTGTAAAGTAATTGTCATTTCACCACATGGAAAGTGAAAAGTGTTCGTTTCTGGACGCCATCTGTCGGCCAATGCTGTAAGTAATGGCCGATCTAATTTCACTCATGAACATTTACTCACAACATTAAAACCAGCCCTACGAATTAAAGTAAGTACACGTGACTCTGTTGGCTTCCAATCATCTAACCCCAGCATGTGTGATGATCCAAATAAATAAGTGCCACGCTGTACAAATCAAAATAATCATGATGAAATGTATTAGAAAATAACAATAAATGTAATCATGACATTTACACAAATTGACAATTGACATGAGCATTAGAAAATAACAATCATTTACATCTGGATCATTAGATCTATGTTGTTCTTGTGCATATAAAAGCACGTTATCTTCTCCCTCCATGCCTGCAATAAAATTTAAAACAACACTATTAATGCACAACACAAAATATGTCAACAAGACTATTAATGCACAACGCAAAAGAAGCAATGTAAAATTCTTACGTCCTACGTATTCTCTCACAAGTTTGCTTATTATGACCCGATTCTTTGCATAATGAACAACGATAATGTAATCGATTAGGATCCAAATCCATGGTCATCCGTCTTCGATTTTTGTTGGGTCGACCTCGGGTTGGTGTACGTGTTGGAGGGAGAAGAGGAATGACATTACAATGAGGATTAAAATCCGGCCATGAACGATTATCTGGCACACTGTGAAACTGGCCTTCATATGTCAATTTATAATTTGCAGACGTGTACCAAATTGACACATGTGTGTATCGATGCCAGTTGACATGACCTAGTGCACATAGTGCATGAGCACACGGAAAATGTTGCAATTGAGCTAAGTTACATGTGCAAAAAGTTTGACCATTCTCTTTTACATCAATGCGATACACTTCCCCATTCATATCACAAATCTCAAATTCACCAAAGTTCAATCTAGCTTGAACTCTCAAGTGTCTTGATTCAACTTGACGTTTTGTCATTAGCTCTTCGTTGCATGGTGTCAAGTAAGTGGACAGTTCTTCCGCATCCTGCCGACGTTTGAAAAATAACAACCGAAGACGATGATATGTCATGTGCACTAACGCGTGTATGGGCAATCCTCGTGCTGCTTTCAACACACTATTAATGCACTCTGACATGTTAGTAGTCATGATCAAAAATCGTTTTCCTTCATCAGCACACAATGCCCAATACTTCGGTTGAACTTGAAGTAACCAATCACATGCACCTGCAGAACAATTCTCACGTATACCTTTCAATTCATATTCAAACATTCGTGAATCATATGCCATACCCGCCCTCCATATCCTGTCATGTAAGCCAACAACTCTATAATGTTTTTCACAATTCTCTCGATAATGTCGAAGACAATATCGATGGGCAGCATGTGGAAGATATTGTTGTACTGCATGTTTAATTCCAGCATGTCGATCAGAAATAATGCAAATATCATGTTGACGTTCTGTTACCGGCGGAATGAGACTGACAAGCTGATAAAAGAACCAAGACCACGATGCTGAACTTTCTACATCTACAATTGCATAGGCTAATGGAAAGATACCCTGATCTGCATCGACACCACATGCAATAAGAAGAACTCCACGATACTTGCCATGGAGAAAGGTTCCATCCACACTGAGAACTGGCCTACAATGTCTCCATCCATCAATGGACGGTTTGAAACTCCAGAAGAAATATTGTAAATTTCTACTTGTTTCGTTGTCCTCAACTTTAAAACTGTACACTGTACCAGGCATGCTACTTTTTACAGCCTCCATGTACCTGAGAAGATTTGTGTACGATGATTCCTAATCTCCGAATATTTTTGAGAATGTTTTTCTCCGACTGTCCCAAGCTTTAATGTAAGAGATACTACCATGGTAAGAAAGTGACACAAGATATCTCTGATTTCTTTAGGTCGAATGTCAAGTCGGTCACGTACAACCGGAAGGATCAATCTTGATATTACCGACGAAGTCAATTGTCGGTGTCTTTGATTTTCAATGGGAGTGTGGCATGAATGATGCGACTCATAACTTGTAATTTTCCATACTCCTCCGGCTCTTTTACTACAACAAGCATGTAGACGCCATTGACATTGAGAATTTGCATAACAAATCAACGTTAAATACTTAGAAGTCGATCGATCAGTACGAAATTGAACATTTCGTTTGACCGACCACAGAGATATTTTGGTCACCAAATCTTCTTTTCTGGCAAACAAATCTCCAACATGAATTTCTTCATTTGACTGTATGTTATACACATTCAAATTATCCACTTGAACATTTGCCGTATGCATCCATTCTGTCTCTTCAATCTCAATAAAATATTCATTAGCTACGGCATTATCTACCCAATTCGTCATATCTCGTGCGACACACTCATTTACAACATGCAAACTATCAGTCATGTGTCTACTCATATTTGTATCATCATTCACATTATCATCAGATGAACTTTGAATATTGTCATTATCATCATCACCATCACCATCACTCTCACTATTTTCTAAGACTTCATCATTGATAACTGGAGTATCGTGCAACTCAAGATTTTCATTGACATTGTGACTTGGTCCAGCCTCATTCATAGCAGACCATGGATAACTAGATGAAAAACTTAACAACTGTTTCATATTTTCTTCACAATGATACCTAATACAGCGAACAAATATTTGTAAAAATTTTAGTATCAGACTAAAATAACAAACATGTAATTTACACTATGATATAACACTTACGTGGGATGCACATCTCTTTGACCATCTGGAGGAAGACACATATTAATGTCCAAATTATCCGTCGCATGTGCCGGTGTACATGGGACCACATCTGATTGAGAATTTAATATTCTCGTTGTAACTGGACGTGTGGGTCTAAATGCGACATTATGTGTCATTTGTTCTATAAAGACAGTTAATGGTGCGGAGACACATAAATCTAATATTATAGAACATTTTTCTTCATCATCAACTTCAATACAAAAACCATCATTATTTGGGACCTTAACATGAATTGTTAATTCATACTCAAGAGGATTAATCTTTGTTGCACGATAAATTATACTTTTGAGTTCATTGAATGAACAATTTGAAGATACCCTAATGATTGTTTCATTGCCTCCCTCATAACTAGCCACTCTACTATTTTTAGAAAATCTTCCATTATAAAGAATGACCATAAATACATTTGTAGATGACATGTTATTAATTCAATAAATGTCACACCTGCAACATCAAAACAAATGAACTAATTATATCAATATTTGTAACATTTTTTTTAAAACAAAAGTATTTAATAAAACTTACAATTATAATGCAAAAAAATTAGTAACAAAATTATAGTTAAATCAAATAATTTAAGCATTAAAATTTGTAATTTTTTCTTATCAAATAGATGTGCGGAAGATAGTTGAACCGGTTAGGGCAAATAGGGTGAGGGTAGGAGAGGGTTCTAACAATTAAATATGTGAAAGGATGTGGAAGGAGATAGGTTTGTGTGAGGGAGAGACTAATCTATGTCTAAGATGTGGAGACAATGGTGGAGTTTGATTGAGGTAATCGAGAGATGTGGGGAGAGGAGGTCGGATTGTTGTCGGACATGTGGAGAGATGTGGTGGAGAGATAGAGTGGGGACCAAAGAGAACAAATCTCATCTCAGGCGGGCTAAGGAGGGGAAGGGGACCACAAAAGTTAAGAGTACAATACCAAAACCCCGCTATCGGTCAGCCGCTGCCCGTCAACCGCCGCCCTCACCTGCCGAGCACCACCCTCTCCGCCTAGAACCGTCTCCTGCCGGCGGACAGCCTGCTTCTCCTCTGCGTCTCCTCCGTCCGTCGGGTGGGAAAGGGGTTGTCCGTCGGGGTGGGGTGGGAAAGGGGAAAGTTGGGAAAGTAAGTTAGAGGGGGAGAGGAGTAAAGGGAGGGAGGGGGGGGGGGGGGGGGGAGGCGGGAAGGAAAAAAGAAGAAAAGGGAAGTCGGCAGCGCGCTTGCCGACTTCCAAGTCGGTAAGGGCGCTGCCGACTTCAATTTTTTTTTGTTTTTTTTAAAGTAGCGCGCGTTTGGCCGTTTGACCGGTCAAACCGTGCTACTTTACGAATTTTATTTTTTAGTGTGTTATTTTACTTATAAAATTTTTAAACTGTGTTATTTTCAAACAAAACCCTCTTCCTGAGCGTCTCGGTGTCATAGCCCAAACCACACAGCATACTCACGTAATCTTCTTCGCCCGCGTCATATATCAGGCCTGCTTTCACGGCCTTGACGGGGTTTATCTGACCAGCACCGTAAGCCAGCTCCGCCTCAGGGTTGGACGATGGCCGCATTGGAGTTGCTTCAGCATGCAAAAACATATGCCGGGAAAGCTAGCTTAGTCTTAATAAACATGCCCGGAAGCAAATTAATGTCAGGCCGCAGACCTTATATATATATGGCAGCTGTATGATTAAGAATGAATAATATACAGTTGAATTAAGAAAATAATTAAGCTCATTCCAGCGCGAAAGAAGTACTGATGTCAAACAACTCAATTATGTATGATCTCCTCACGCGCACAAATCATTAGAGCATAATTAAGCAGTACGTACGTACTACGCTGCACCATTCTTTATTTGATGAGCTGCATGCATGTTCTTCATTACCTGTTGTCATAAGGCGGATTTGATCGCAGCAGGGGACCATGTTGGATGGAACGTCTTCACGTAGGCAGCTGCGCCAGAGACATGAGGGCACGACATAGACGTGCCGGAGATCATGTTATATGGCACGTATCTCTTGTCTAGATCACTTTGACACATGGGGGCTAATGGAGTCCACGCAGCTAATATGTCTACTCCAGGAGCTGTCAGGTCAGGCTGCGCCGATTGAAATGTGGATCATGAGTTTGGTCACTAGCTAGCTAGCTTAATACTCTCATTGGTATCTGATGGAAATTAAATTTTGTGGCAATTAAGTACAAGATGTCGTTTAAACGAATATTAGGCCCACGTGATGAGAATGACACGACGTAAGGAGATGCGTTATTGCTCTCCCTGCTCTTTGATATAGTGGCTGTTGGATCTCTGTGAAGCCATAATATTGGGCCACATCCATGTCAATTTGCAAGTCCTATATATATATATATACATATATATATATATATATATGTATATATATCCTCTATATATATATATATCTATATAATAGAAGAGACACTTGAGATTTTTCGTCCGGTCCAATTCTCTCTTCCGGTTCAGTGATGCCTTTTAGTTTCATGCCTATTTAATTAACATTATTGGATGGCGCTGGATCTGCACTCTCTTGAGGTGATTCTTGCCTTTCCAGTTCCTGTCAGTTACACGCACGTGCCCCCCTTCCTTAATTGGCGACTTGGCGGTTCAGATCCCACCGTAGCCATCCATCTTGATGTACGTGGGGATAGCAATGGTATCCGGCATCTGCGTCCCCTTCATCTTCCGTCTAGCTATCGTGGCATCACCCTCGTCGGTGTGCAAGGTTTCTCTGCACTACCTCAACTTGTGCTTGGCTTTCGTCTTGAGAGACATGGCCCTCGAAGGGGTGAAGGTGGCAGGCAGTATAGCACATGAAGAAAGGGTGGCAGATGAGGAACAGGCCCTCGAAGGGGTGAAGGTGACTACCTACCTTCACCTACCTAACGTGATGACCACGGCGATCCCCTTCACCATCGACATGTACCTGGGGAGCCTGATGTTGTTCTGTGGCAGATGAGGAACAGGGCGCACGCCGACAAGTTTATCCCTGTTGTCGCTTGGGGGACAATCTGCGGGCTGTCGGCTGCGCTGCTCGCCATGGCGAGGGTGTAGCCGCCCATCTGCATGAAGTTCTTGATCAGGCCACCAATGCCAAGGTGGAAGCTTTCCTCACCAACTGATTTTATCTCAATTACAACGAAGGGACCAGCGAGCTTAGAAAGATATGTAGTCGTATTATTTTTATTATATGTTTCGATCAAGATATGTGGCTTAACGTTCACTCAAATCTATCTCTGATACCTAAATATTGTCATATCACGCCCCACCACCCTCTCTCTCTCTCTATGTCTATGTATATAAACTGATTACTTTATTTGCACAGTTTAAACAATCAGAACCTCCAAAGATCAGATCTAGATAGGAAGAAAGAGACGAAGTGGTGAAGAGAGGTGGCAAACATGTGAATCATTTGTAGACGAAATTGGAAGCCGGAAAAAAAGGAGCTTTTGCATTAGTTTTTCATGAACTAGACTTAAAATGTTATTGATCGATCGATAATCGATCCTTGACGGTTGATCTCTCAAAGGCACAAGCTTGTGGCTCCGAGGGCGTTTCTTTCTAAAGAAATTAATTAATTTTAATTCTTTGGGAGGTGGGAAGAAATTAATTGACGTCAGAAGTAGAGGAAATCGAGTTTGATTACTGCTCTTTGCGCCGGTACTTGGTAGATCGGAAAGCCAACTGAAGCAGTCCCAACGGCACGCAGTCTCAAGCCACTCCACCCCAACCCCAGGTCTATCTTCAACATGCAATGCAGTCAATGCGTGCCTAGGTATTTTCCCCTCCTTCTATTCTCTCGTTAATTAATTGCATGCTATATGCTTTGTAATCCACTGTTAACATATGTTTGATCAATGTTTTGGATGAGAAATTTGGACACGGGCTCTATTACCATGTGGCATGCACTCTGAGCCTATACATCTAGATTCCCCAAAATACATGATCGATGTGGGTACTGACAAGGCTATATACTTTGCATCTTAAGTTCTATTTGTTGTCATTGAGAAAAACTAAATTAATTAGGAGTAGTTTCTCTTCGAAATTGTGATATGTATTTGTTAAAGTTTGCATTTGCTTTTGGGTACTTAGGCACACGAACACCTGCGTCTAAATGTTAGGTACAATATTTGAGATAATTATATAGATAATCTTATTATGCTACAGAAATAAATTAAATTATGCTCTCAAGAAGAAGAGTCAGCCAACTCAGCTTAGATGTCTAATATATCATATTTTGAATATAATAAGTTATGTTTCTTTCCATCATCTTGAAAACCTTTTAGTTTTATCCTTGAAATGTAACGATGTTCAACAACTGGGCAAACTAACAACTACAAAGGCACATTGTGTGGCCCTTTTAACTATGAACTTTAATTTTACTATAAACTCTTTTAGAAACTATACGCATTTCTTTTTAACCCTTGTTAATATAGTTTCTAATTATCACTCTCTCGCCACATGGGCAGTGTTATAGCGGAAGGTAAAGCAACCATGTGTCCAAATCTTCAACTGCTAGGCCATATTTCTTCCAACCTCTCATTAATTCTTGAATATTTTGTTCCCCATTCCACTGCATTTGTACAACACTGAAAAGTTATGTCCACACTATTTGAACAAGACAGTGGTTGAGGAAGATCTAGATGACCGACATATTCTTTATAAGTTTGCAAAAATATGCTTTACTTTGGTGATCACAAATTTTATGTAATTAACTAGAATTTAGAGAAAAAATTAGGTAACATAATTGACAATATTAAAAAGTGTTTAAATAACATAAAAACATAACATAAAATCAATTACTCTAAGTAGAATATTTAGTTTTAAAATTTTTGTTAGGTTAGATATTCTCTTTTATTTGAACACATTATCTTTCTTTATTTATTTTTTAAAACTATTGTAATAATTATATTACATCCACAACTATATTATACGCGCGTAGCGCGTTTCTTTGACTAGTATTGTAAAAAGAGAGACCCATGCACGTACCTCGTCTTGTTCATGTAGGAATGAACGGCTTTTCCTTCTTCTGGACTCAAGAGCGTCGCTGGCAAAGGGTAGCTCACTGCATAATCATGAATCATGTATTGCGAGATCACGCCAGCAGCTCCCACCGTTAAAACTTCGTCGCCAAGAACGACGGCATCACAGAGAACGATCTTGCCATTCACCAATTCTTTGTCTAGTGTGCCCAGGAAACATGCTCTGCAATTAACATATGTGTAACATATTGTAGAGGTATTCTTTAGTCCCACATTGAAAGATAGTGAAAACAAGTGTATGCTTATCAGCAAGAGTCTCACCTCTTCTCCCAAGAGGGCCCTTTTAAAGGACAAAACCCCAAGCATGGGGACAATACCTCTTGGGAAGCACACTTAAATCACGTCTCTTCATTGGCGCCGTCTGTGGGAACGAACAAGAGGCCATGCGCCCTACCCGAGCGTCTCATCTTCATGAGACCCGCACACCCTTATCCTCACTGGGGGGCTGTGTAGAGGTATTCTTTAGTCCCACATTGAAAGATAGTGAGAACAAGTGTGTGCTTATCAGCAAGAGTCTCACCTCTTCTCCCAAGAGGGCCCTTTTAAAGGACAAAACCCCAAGCATGGGGACAATACCTCTTGGGAAGCACACTTAAATCACGTCTCTTCACATATCAATATTTCGGATTGGAGTGCGCGCAGTTCATTGAATTCTGAGATCATGTTCCATGTCAATTACTCCTTTTATAATCTATATCTGGATCTCTCTCTCTCTCTCTCTCTCTCTCTCTCTCTATATATATATATATATATATATGTGTGTGTGTGTATATTAAAATGTTTATGATTTTTCGCAGTATTAACTGTGCATCCAATATGTTTGACCCATCTGCCATCGCATCTCCTCCATAGATGAGAGGATACATCTTGTCTTCGAGGTCATAGGTACGTTGATCGAAAGTCCCTGGATAAATTAAGGAACACAATAGTTTAGTGACTAAATCGAAAATAAATGTAAAAATAATATCATAAACAATTAGCCAATACTTAATCGATATATTCGCTGGTTATTCCTGATCTTTAAACTCGAACTGCAAGAGATTAGGGGACCAACTAGGAACTAACCATTATGGCTACCCGATTAATTACTTTAACTCCCCCGGAAGAACTAAGTGCATGCACCATCATTTTGACTTGTGTCCAAAATGAATAGCATTTTGTTTGCATCCCCTTAAGAAAGAGAGGATGAGATGCACACACATATAGTATATGGATGCCCATGCTTCCGTTTCCTCTTATATCAAATTGTATTTATATACTATGCATTATGTCTAGAAACTTTTAAGTTTGTTGGCAGGGCTAAGGTGCCTCCGGTAAAAGTCTGAGACCTCTAAGGGTATAAAAATGAATAAAAAACTAAAAGTTAAAGAGCTATGTTCTACATTTCTACACGGATGGTGCCCTCGCACGAGTAGTTTCTCACCTTTTTTTTTTGAGTTATAGTAACTGTTGGATGTCAAATTGTTGATAGCCAGATAAAACTCTCACAATGGACTCTAATAGCACCAAAATTGTGGTGCCAGTCTACACCACATAATTTAAGATTAAATTTTAGATCTACTCGATAACTATCTAAACAAACAAATTATGAAATTGAATGTAAATTTTCAAAAATATTTAAAGAGGCACATATATAGAAGCATTATTTAGGCCGATCATTTTACATATTTTGGACATAAATGATGCTAACATCAATACCCTTACATGCAAAAAAAAATATTATTTATTTATAAGCCCTCACACAAGAATGATAAACAAACGGTTGTTGATAGTTTTTTTTTTTTTTTTAGGTCCATTTCTTGACCTTTAATTATTTTTAGGTCCATTGACCAGAATAGTTATTTTTAGGTCCATTTGTCTACTTTCTATTATTTGAAGGTCCTTCCGTTCCCTTCCGTCAGACCTCAGTTTGCGGAGGACGCCAGATCGCCGGCGGGGGAGGCCAAAGTTGCTGATTTCGGCTCGGCGAGAAGGATCCATGGCGGCGGTGGGGACTGGGAGGACGCCTACGTGGGGGTGGGCACAGAGGCAGTGGTGGGTATGAAGAAATCCTCCCTCGTCGCCAGCGTCGTCGCCGACGCAAGCGCCTGAGGAGGGACCCTGCCGAGCGGTGGTCTTGCGTGCAGCTCCTCCGGCACCTGTTCCTAGCTGAAGCGGCAGAGCAGTCGCCAAGGAGCGCATTTGAGTGGGCAAACTTTGGGTTCGACTCGGAGGAAGACGAAGAAGAGAAATCTTCCCTCATCGCCAGCGTCGTCGCCGACGCCCCCTCCGCCGATGAAGAAGAGAAGGGCGGCGCGATGGAGGAGACGACAGTGCGGTCGTAGGCACGGTGCGTGGCGCACGCTTTGGAGTACCTCCACGGCGACATCGAGGGGCGAGGCAGCGAAGGAGACGCATCACCGGCGCGAGATCACCAGCGCGAGCAGCGAAGGTCTTCGAAGCAAGACCTAGACGACACCTTCCAGCCACCCTTCCAGAGCTGTGTCTTGGACGACAACGTCGCCAGCATCATGTGCTCCTACAACAAGGTGAACGGAGCTGGGGCTGGGGCTGGGGCGGAGGGTGTTACGCATGGACCAAACATCGGTGAAAATAAGAAACCGCTCATTGCCTTCCACCATCAATTAATTGACGGTGAAAAGATTTTTTGGACCTAAACATAATTATGGGTGGAGAATGGACCGATTGTTAAAATGAATTGGTCAATGAACTTAAAAATAAGTAACCGGTCAAAAAATGGTGATCGGTTGTTGATTACACCGGTTGTGTTTTGGTTGATATTTGATAACTCAAAGAAAGCATCGTAAACAGTCTCACGCTGATGGCAGAGTCGCGCATCCGGTTCCACGTGGACATCGCACGGGATGAACAGCCGGTTATGTTTGTGTTTAGGCTGCTAAAGTTTTTATTTGTTAACGTACCCTTACAATTCTCACATTGATACCCACCTGTACATGTCCTAGCATTCATGTCAACGAACTTAGGGTTTGTTTCTTTGAGAAATTCACTTTCTCAATAACTTTTTACATTCTTTTGTAAACACGGGAAAATGTTACTTGAGATTTTACAATAATTTACGAGCACTAAAGTTTTGAGTTTTGATTTCCCCATATTCTAAGGACCTGGATTTTATTCTCCCACCTCCTCCCTTCGGGACCTGAAAAATATTTCAAGGAAGACACTTTCCGTGATTCTTCATTTCCCAATGAACTTTGGGAATGCTGACCCAAGCTCGTACTATATGTAGACATATATGTAGATAGATTATAGGTGTATATATGTACTGGTTCATAGCTTTAATATCCATATGGATAGCTAATATGTGTAAATATGATCGGAAATTAACGTGCAATTGGATGCATATAAGTACGTACCTCATATGTCACCCCGTTACCCAACTTAGCGTCTGCAACCAGTTTCCTGTCGATGGAGTTGGCAGCCACGGTTATCGTCCAGGGGGAACCGTTTGAGACACTGAAGTGATGCGGGCCGTCGTTGCCGGCGGAGTTGGATGTGAGAATCCCTTTCTTCATGGCATGAAATGAACCGATGGCGACCACGTCCTTGAATAATTCTGGCGTAGGACCCCCAAAGAGACAGACAGGATGTCGACGCCGTCGGCAATGGCGTCGTCGAAAGCCTTGAGGATATCGGCTCCGCCGCAGCCGTCGATCCAGCAGACCTTGTAGACGGCGATCCTGGCGCTGGGCACGCCGCCCCGGGCTGTTCCTTTTGCCAAGCCGTAAAGGTCGACGCCGGCAACCTGACGGCCGGCGACCGTCGATGCCGTGTGGGTTCCATGGCCCAGAGTGTCCATGGGAGACTCTACGTCTCCGCTCTGCGTGGGTACCGTGTGGTAGACTCGAGACCCAACGATTTTGCTGCATGCACGCGGCGGAAAGAGTACTTAAAGTTATCAAGCTAGGCTGTCATTAATTGCTTTCACAGATACAAGTGCACGCAAAAAATATATTAAATTGTCTACTGTTTTTGCATGGAAGATGTAGTTCCTTTTTTCTGAAAGGATAAATTAATACACACCATTAAAAATTAAGGTCTATATATATAGAGAGAGAGAGAAATACCTACATGGAGGGGCCGCGTGGAGAGGTGGGTCCCCCGTATTAAATATTGTATTTTTTTTTGTGCACTATTTGTGTACACAAATGATATATTTGTGTACACAAATACATCATTTATGTGTACAAATTGTAAAAAAAAAAATTGGACGTATTTAATACGGGGGGTCCGCGGCCCTTCCACGTCCGCTGTGCTCCTGGCACTACCTAGAACATAACATTTCTCATATATATATATATATCTTCGAGAACTATTAACTTTTTAATTTTGATCGCCGGGAAGACCAATGTGCATGGTGTTCGTGACACAGGCACGCTCGCATGTGCATTATACGGAGAACATGCATGGCGGCTCATTGATATATCTAATTAATTAACTGGTCCGTGAGGTAAATACATGATACTGCTACGTACTCACTTGTTGCATTTGAAATTTGAGGAAGTTTGGCAGGTGCCCTTCCATTTACTCGGGGGCGGCCCGTAGCCTGTGTCGTCGAAGCTCTTAGACTCAGGCGAGATTCCGGTGTCGAGCATGCCCACAATAACGTCACTCTCGACGGTGGGAACCCTGGCAGCACTGAGGGGGAGGTTGATGAAGTCCCAGGACTTTGTCGTGTGGAGCTTATAGTTTTCGCTGGGGAAGATGGACACAACGCCGTCCAACCCTGCACTTAGGAGGCGAGTTACGGTAATTACAATCATGGAAGTTTGCATGTTCTCGGAAGCACTTGGTAGCTTACGTGAAAAGATGGACTGAGAAGGAACAGAGAAACGAATGATGGGAAGTCTTATATTAATCCCTTTTTATGTACCTGTAATCGCCTTCGCTTCTTCCTCGGATAGCATGTCCGAGAAGCCATTAAAGCTCCTCTTATAGCTGTGTAATATCTTCGTTGAAGAGACGCCGCTGTGGCGGTCGTGAACAGAAGGGCATGATATCTAGTCAAACAAGTATTTTTTTTTCCTCCATTGAAGTAGTAATATCAAACAAAACGCAAGAAACATATAAGAATTAAGTTCTTGCAGGCCGGAGACCAACCTGCCGATCACACGGTCCAGCATGTCCCTGTGGGAAGCTTCTACATCTGCGGTTGAGATGTCCTTGGGGAGCTCCCCCATGTACACGATATAAGCCTGCATGTGCGAAACCTTCAGAGCGAGAGAGAGATAGAAAAGAGAGAGAGAGAGAGAGAACAGAGAGAGAGAGACGGCAGGTGGGCAACATATAAATTAACCAAGTCACCTTTCGATCGCGTGTAGAAGCTCCACCGTCGTCATCAATGGCAGCGGCCAGTGGAAGGCCGGAGATGTGGAGGAGAAGGAAGAAGAGAAATGGCCACGCGAATGGAGACAAGGAAGCCGTCTTCTTCTGCGAGGCCATGGTTGCCGATCGAAGGGTTGCGTAGCAGTGGGCAAAGGGAGACTCTCGCATATGGATGTGATGTGAGACTCCAGGTCAATTTATAAGTCACGTCGCTGCTATCCGCGCGCAAATGATATCTTCTGCCTCTCCGATCTTCTCTCCTTCGCCAGTTCCATCCTCATCGCCCTGATCGTCTGTAACTTATCTACATCTGTCTATCCATGTATCTCTAACAGATCTATATCTGTGACCTAGCTAGTACGTACTTGTACGGTATCTATCCATAATAATAACAAACACAAATTAATTAAGAGTCCTTGGTCGTTTAAGGTCTTACATGTTTCCTCGTCCGTTTCGCAGTTTAGTTCTCCCACTCTCTCGCACCGCAGCGCCATTTTCTCCCGGTTCTTTTGAGTATTTTTTAACATATACACTTGTTATTTCTGTGAATTATTAAAACAAACTATCCCTTATTATATATCTAAGTGCTTATAGTTGTACCGATAATCAGAGACCTCTCCACAAACTAAGCACTGTAAGTATCCGATGTGATCTCATTTTTAACAGTACTATTCTAAACTTTTTAGCATACAATAATAGTATAGAAATAAGAAATAAATGACCTATAAACTAAACTCAAGTGATTTGGACAAGTACACCATTTTATTAACTCGGCATCAGTTATATATGTGACTAAATCTGAATAGATATAATACAAGAACTTGAAAAAGATCGAAAATAAAATGATGCGATGTTATATATGAAGGATATTGATTTCTTGAATTTACACATAAATACAACACTTGATAAAAATATTTAACAAAATAAAATTTATTTAGCCGACCTCAAATACTGACATAAGGCTCTAATTAGTGGTAAGAACTATTTGAACATGTCAGAAATACTCGTACAAGTGACGTACATAAATATGCTAGCTTTATATATATGTACAAAATAATCCACTTAGAGGGTTACATGCACAGTCTTAAGCACAGTTTGCAACTCTATTTTGTTCATAACAATTTGTTTAATCATTTCCTGCTGTAGCATTGTCGCAATGTAGCTACGGTGCTATCTTTTCCTTTTTCTTTAAATTTTGTATTCACTCTAATTTTTATTAACTTAAGTTCTAGGAACTAATAATACCTTTCATTAACCATATGTGCAGGGAAATGAGGTTACTACTCAGATTCTATCAAGTTTCTAACTGCCTCAGCAGGTATGTTTTTGTACTTAATTTATATATACTAAAATTATCAAAATTCAGCTTCTATAGATCATTTAACTCCTCCTGTAATGTATAAGCTTAGAGATGAAAGACAATTATTTTTAATTTGGTGACAAAAAGCCATGAATATGATAACACTTATGCAATTGGCAATTTCTAAATCTTATTTGCTACTAATTTTTGAATTATAATAAGTAAAACTACAATAAGGCAATACTACCTCATGTTCTGTTTTTGCTTAATAGTTAGAACAACCATCGGCCAACATCGAACCTTCTGTCCGGCCAGCATCGGCCAACATCGCCCCCGTGGTCCTTCGTTCTTTTAGTCTGGCCAGCATTAGACATTCTCCCTCTCTTTTCACCGTTGTTGACAACCCCTGTTGCCTTGCCACCTCTGTGCTTCCCTCCATCTCTCCATCCCTCTTGTGCCTATCCCCCCACCGCCTCCCAAGCTCTCCCGTGTAAGCCTAATTACACAGAGCCAACCTGATCCTAATAACCAGAAAAAACTGAATTCCAACAATCTAATCATATTACCATTGGAAGCTTTTAATGTGTCTATCTATGTATCTTTCTTTTCCTATTTTTGAGTTCTGAAATTTTTTTTTAATAAGGCTGAAACCGCCAACCTAACTTCATTAGTGCATCCTTATTAAAAGGATGGAGATTTATATCCTAAATCCACCTGATGGTTTTAATGTATTTTTCTTTTTCTATTTTTTAGGGTGTGTATGATTATCTTTGTACTTATAGAAGATATAGATCTTTTGAGGGTGTGTGAAATTTTGCTTGATATATATCTGTCTTTCACAATTAAGTTTGTTTTTTTTCCAGGCATGTAAAAGCATTATAGTGTATTAGCATGTTGTCTTAGAGGGGCTTTGGGGAACCCATTTTACTTGCCCCACTATAATTCTGTCTGCATTCTTAGCAAATTACTAATTAATTAGTAAAGGGCAATGCATGATGTATTAGAACTATGATTAATGAAAGTAATGAAAGTAAAAGAAAGTTAGTGGGTTCTAGAACATAAGGTTAAGTAGAAAAATGCACAAAATACCATTCATTGATAGATACCAAATATATGAACATAAGGTTAAGCAGAAAAATGCACAAAAGTATAGAAAATTTCCATTACAGCCAAAAAAACACCTACTGACAGTAGAAGAACTCCTCTCTTACACATAAGGTTAAGCAGAAAAATGCACAAAATACCATTCATTGATAGATACCAAATATATGAACATAAGGTTAAGCAGAAAAATGCACAAAAGTATAGAAAATTTCCATTACAGCCAAAAAAACACCTACTGATAGTAGAAGAACTCTTCTCTTATACAACTATTCTGTTTGAATATGGATCCAAAGATCTTATCCATTTTAGTTTTTACTAATGGACAAGAGTGCCATAGGATGCACAGAGCTTATTAAAAATTTAAATGGTAGTGATGATTTTGCAATATAGCTCAGCATGTCTATCACTCATTTCAATTCTTCAAACTCTGTTTTTTTTTACCCATTGCGGGAAGGTGAGAACATGAGAGGGCATTACTTTTGTGACTATTTAAGAATGGCAATAAGGGGGCATTTAGATTTATGCGTAATAGTTTCATTTGATGAGATGTTTCGATTTTAAAATAATTTTTGTTTTAAAACCTGACATGCATTAGACAGCAGAACTTATAGGTGTCATGCAAGAAAATAAAAGATAGCAGTAGCAAGCATCCACATTCAAGATTCAGATGAACAACTATGTCCATTGCAAACCTTTACTCTATCTCCCTTCTTATGCAAAAATTTTCTACGCCAAGATGTTATATAAAAAGTTAGCTGATTGAACTTTTGGATTTTAATTTTTTTCAGTTCTTAGAGTACTCTATTCAGATCTTTGGAGGCATCATAGAGAAGTCGATTTGAAAGTTCATTCAGTGAGTACTCTGTTCAGATTTTGATTTATTCTTTAGAATTGTAGAATTGTACAATATCTGCCAAGCCGCTATATGCATTGTAGAATTGTAGAATAAAGAAACATCATATGTCTGAAGCATTGTAGAATAGATCTATGATTTTAATCAATTATCATAGCACTGTTGTTAACAATTTTTCTTAACTTAGGAAATATAACATAGCATTGCTGTAAAGATTAACATAGTATAGATGTTCTGCCCATTTGATTTTTTATGTCATGAGTTTTCAATATATTATCCAAAAGATTATAGCTTTACAGTAATTAAACTTTTGTCACTAATTAAACTTTTGTTTATCTCTTTTATATATCATAGAGAGATGAGGCATACTTCAATTATCTGCAGTGACAACATAACTTATAGGTGTTATGTAAGAAAATAAAAGATAGCAGTAGTAAGCATCCACATTCATAGTAAGGGCCCCTTTAAATCTTTTCCATCAAAAAACTAAATTCTAACAATCTGATCATATTACCATTGGAAGCTTTTAATGTGTCTATCTATGTATCTTTCTTTTCCTATTTTTTTAGTTCTGAAAAATAATTTTAATAAGGTTGAAACCGCCAACGTAACTTCATTAGTGCATCCTTATTAAAAGGATGGAGATTTATATCCTAAATCCACCTGATGGTTTTAATTAATGTATCTTTCTTTTTCTGTTTCTGAGGGTGTGTATGATTATCTTTGTACTTATAGAAGATATAGATCTATTGAGGGTGTGTGAAATATTGCTTGATATATATCTGTCTTTCACAATTAAGTTTTTTTTTTTCAGGCATGTAAAAGCCTCATAGTGTATGAGCATGTTGTCTTAGAGGGGCTTTGGGGAACCCATTTTACTTGCCCCACTATAATTCTCTTTGTATCCTTATTAAAAGGATGGAGATTTATATTCTAAATCCACCTGGGTGCATGAGTTTAGAAACTTTGGAAGCTTTTAATGGCTATCTATGTATCTTTCACATCATGTTTTTGAGTTCTGAACAATACTTTTAATATGTATCTTTCACATTACTGTGAGTAGCTTCCCGTTTCCCAGTTTAAGCATTTTTTTCTTTCAGGAATGTGGTCTTATAGTGTATGAACAACTAAGCTTATTTTTTCCTAAATTTTGCTTCATGTTTTTCTGTCTTTCTCAAATCGATCTATTATCTTTCTTCCAGGCAGGTGCTCTGGAGCTCATACAGTTCTATTCCATTATCGAGTCAGCATTCTGTAAGCGGAACGCATTACTGTGAGTAGGTTCCCGTTTTCCAGTTTAAGCATTTTTTTTTCTTTCAGGAATGTGGTCTTATAGTGCATGAGCAACTGAGCTTATTTTTTCCTAAATTTTGCTTCATATAGATCTTTCGTGCAACTATTTTTTGTGTTTATATTCATATCAAAATGTCACTACTGTCAGGATTATAAAATTCTGCTTGCATGAGTTTAGAAAATTTTGAAGCTTTTAATGGCTATCTATGTATCTTTCACATCCTGTTGGAAGGATTATAGCTGTTTAAGAACATAGCACTGTTGTAAGGATTAACATAGTATAGATGTTCTGCCCATTTGATTTTTTTATGTCATGAGTTTCCAATATATTATCGAAAAGATTATAGCTTAACAGTTTTATAACAGTCTATTATATAGTTTCAAATTTGTCACTAATTAAACTTTTATCTATCTCTTTTATATATCATAGAGAGATGAGGCATACTTCAATTACTTGCAGTGACAGCATAACTTATAGGTGTTATGTAAGAAAATAAAAGATAGCAGTAGTAAGCATCCACATTCATAGCTGGGGGGGGGGGGGGGGGGGGGGGGGGGGGGGGGGGGGTAGGGGGGGGGGCTGGGGGGGGTAGGGGGCTGCCGGGGCTGGGGAGGCAGGGCCGCCGGGGCTGGGGGGGCGGCAGGGGGCCGCCCGCCGGGCTGGGGGGGGAAGGCGGGGGGGGGGGGGGGGGGGGGGGGGTGCGTGGCTGGGGAGGGGGGGGGGAGGGGAGGCAGGGGGGGCTTTGGACGTGGGGAGAAAGGAGAGGAAGCTTGGAGCAAAGGGCTTGCATCTTCTCCTTCGTCACCTCAAGCCCTAGGATCTTTATAGTGAAAAAAGATAAGCAATCTCTCAAGATAAAATCGTATAAAAATTACTCTAGGTAGACTTCATGATCCTTTTCAAAAGCTCCCTGGTTTCACTCTATTTTGTTCTCCCATGAGGGAGAATTAATACTTTGAATCCCTGTCATATCCATGTACTCGACCCTTCATGTTTGCTTTCAAGCCCCGTGCATACTTGATCCCATGCCATGCAAAAATTCTCATAAATACTACATCATGTTGGCTTTTAAACGCCCCTAGTTTCCCTAATTTCATCATGTATCCATCGCTAATTAATTTGTTGATCCATGACTATGCATGTTTAGGTCACCAAAATGTAACCTAATCAACGCATGCCTGAATCTTGTCTATTTTCAAATTAATCATGTCTGTTGATAGATCTATGAGTCTACTTTCATTTAAAACTAGTTTCATGATTTTTAGATCATCGTGCGATTTTATATTGATTTTACAACAGCAATGTATCACACTTTGAAGGGAAGGACCTAATTCAGAAAAGGGGTCGGACTGCCGCTCTGAATTAGTCGCAACGGCCCGACCCGTCGCGACCTCAGAGTGGTTACGACCGGCCAGACCGTCGCGATCTGAACGCGATGGCCTGCGCCGTTGCGTTCCCAACCCCCGAACCGGGCCAGGCCGGCCAGTTTGCCTGTCGCGCCAGGCCGCCCCGTCGCGACCTGGACCGCGACGGGAACCCCCGTCGCGTTACCCCGTTGACGCGCCCGTGCGTCCCGTCGCGACTTGATCGTGATGGGCACCCGCGTTGTCTTTTTTAAATTTCTGCCATAATAAATATTTGTGCTCATGCCCCTGTTGATTATGCTAGTTACCCTTAATTAGCCATGATTAAACCATGTTATGATTATTTCGACCTGGTAAATTAATAATAATTATATAAATTTAATTATTTAAAAGCCATGTGCACGATTTATCATACTCTCATGATTTCCTTACACTTGCACACACTTATTATTAATGTCTGCCATTTGACCCTAATAAATTATTCAATAATGTATCTGGTAATTAAGTGAAATTAATTACCTAATTTCCCTATTATTTAAATGACACATGTCTTCGTTTTATTCGCATGATTTGTACACCGTTATCGCGTCTCTCTGCCTTCGAGCACTCGAGGCAAGACGGACAACGTTTCGTTACACAATTTCTCTTGACTTGGACCACCTCTCCATCGAGAATATTCTCGACTGGGCCAAAGACTCCTTGTCAAGGCCTCCATAAGTCTTCTTGGCTTTGGCGCACATCCATTGCCGACGAGCTAGTTGTACCCTAAAACCCGATACACCCCTAGGGATCAGTATGATTCAAACGGCCTTAGTGTGTTCTCTCTTACCTTGTGATCACTCCGGACCATTTAGCCTGTGTTCATAGCACGGCTAGTGGGCGGTTGTGACTTCCACCGGACTGTCGGCACCCGATCTAGTGCTATGCAACCGTTACTATCGATGTTTAACGTTGTTTTACGATTATACCCCTATCTCGTCTACTATCCCATTACTCTCATCTGTTCACTTTCACTCTATACTCTCATCTATTTTGTCTATTACTCTCATCCCTTCTTGGTACTCTATTTGGCCATTAAATTGATTGTCTAAACAAAATAACAAAACAGCGCTATAATGCCAAAGCAATAAGGCCCGGTCTGGTCCTGGGAGGAGCTCCCGAAGAGTGCTATTTCCTTGCAAGGGTAACATGATCAAGATGTGTACGGCATGCATCCAACGCCATTTAACAACAAACATAATTCAATCTATGACAATCAAACAATCGTTTTACTATATCTCTAGGTTGACATGATGCTCGACCACGGAAGTGCTATTGCACCTTGGTGCAGACGTTACATATTCTCTCACTATATAGCCAATCCTTTATCATGCTAGTTATCCAATTATTCTTTTGTAAGTGCTATCATTCTCTTGCTATCATGTGATATCTTTCTCTCAACTATACTTGATAGTTATCTCTAGTTATCCTGCCTGATAAGACATTAATCACTTAAAGCATGTCTGTTTACATGAGATATTAAGTCCTACTGAGCGTTATCGCTCACCCTGCGCTATTGTTGTATGTGTTTCAAGTAAGTTGGATGATGACTCTACACTCACTAAAGGGAATGGACTGGAGTGATGAGCGACCAGGAGCCATATAGCGATGGAGCACTACAAGAAAAAACGCTTATAGAGACCGAAAATTTTGGTCACTATTCGGTCACAAAATAGTGACCGAATTGTGACTGAAATTAATCAGTCGCTAAATAAATGTTTTAGAGACCGATTTAAAATCGGTCACTATTCAGTCCCTATTTTGGGACCGAATAGTGACCGAAATTTTCGGTCTCTATATTTTGGGACCGATTGGATTCGGTCACTATTCGGTCCCACAATAGGGACTAAATAGTGACCAAAATTTTCGGTTTCTATATTTTGAGACCGATTAGGTTCGGTCACTATTCGGTCCCTATTTTGGGACCGAATAGTGACCGAAACTTTCGATCTCTATATTTTGGGACCGATTAAATTCGGTCACTATTCGGTCACTATTCGGTCCCAAAATAGGGACCGAATAGCGACCGAAATTTTCGGTCTCTATATTTTGGGACCGATTATATTCAGACACTATTCGGTCTCTATTTTGGGACCGAATAGTGACCGAATTTTTCGGTCTCTATACTTTGGGACCGATTAAACTCGGTCACAATTCGGTCACAAAATAATGACCGAAACTTTGGGTCTCTATATTTTGGGACCGATTATATTCGGTCACTATTCGATCTCTATTTTGGGACTGAATAGTGACCGAATTTTTCGGTCTTTATACTTTGGGACCGATTAAACTCAGTCACAATTCAGTCACAAAATAGTGACCGAATAGTGACCAAAACTTTTGGTCTCTATATTTTAGGACCGATTAAGTTCGTTCACTATTCGGCGATGAAATTTGTTCTCTCTAATTGGCGACAGAATTTTTCGTCGTTGATCCGTCGCTGTTTAGAGACAAATCTTCCTCCCTCCGGTTTATACTTAACTAACAGATGTTGCTAACTATTAATTATATTATTTTTTAGTAGTTTAGTTATATTATATATATAGTTATCTATATTTATTATATATGGATTATATGTTATTTTAAAAAATAAATAAAACAAATACAACATCATTAGTTACACTTTTAGTTTATTGAATATATGTGTACATTATATGTTATTTTACTTAATTTTCATTAACCATTGGTGCTAACTATTACCTATTTTATTTATATTATGGTAGTTTATCTTTATATATACAATTATTTGAATTATTCAAATAAATATATTATATGTTATATATAATTATTATATAAAATAAAATAAGGCGAAGATAAATATATACAATATAAATTTATAAGTTACGTTTGTTGCCTAGTTGATATATATATATATATATATATATATATATATATATATATATATATATTATACACATTGCATTTACATATTTGTAAATGTATTATATTTGTTTAGTGAATATAATTATATGATAAAACATTATGCTTAAAAATATTATATTTTATTATTATATATTCAAAATAGTAATGTTTAACTTTTATATTTCATATGAGATATATTATATTATACTCATTTAATATTATGTAACTCATCGATTAGATTTTAGATTGAGAGCGAATCTGACAGGCAGATTTTTTATTATGATGAAATCCAACGGTTCGATTTTGATTGACAATATGTTCAATGGTTAGATCTTGATCAAATTTAGATCGGGAGTGAATTCGACTGTCAAACTCAAATCCAACAATCAGGATTTAGATCTGTAACAAATTCAATAAACGAATCGTGATTAGATTGTTATAGATTGAAAACAAATCTAATTGATTAGATATATATAGGTCGAAAGTGAATTCAAAGGTCAGATCTTTGATCAAATGAATATCGATAGAGAATCCAACTATCACATTTTGTTCAAACTTAAATCCAGCGATTAGGATTTGGACCTAGAGCAAATCCAATGTAGGGATCTTGATCATATTATTTTAGGTTGGTAACAAACCCAACTGATCAAGTATACATAGATCGAGAACGAATCTAATGATCGAATTTTAGATTGAATGAAATCCAATATTGTGTTGACTCTCTGAAGAGTAGAGCTGACTCTCTAAAGGATAGTGTCAACTCTCTGAAGAGTAGAGTCGACTCTCTGAAGGATATGTGTTGACTCTCTCTTGCTTTTCTATGCCTGTTAATCAAGAGATTGGTCTTAACAAAATTAACCTCACACTACAAGAAAGCTGATATATGTAGACGATTGTAGATCGTGGTCGTCTACAAAAAGTAACATTTGTAAACGATGATTTTCAATCGTCTACATATATCTATCTATGTTATATATATCTATGTATCTATAATCTATATCTCCAATCTATATATCTATATCTATTAGCACATAGATATATATCTATGTATCTATATTCTATATCTCTAATCTATATATCTATAATTTATATCTATATATCCATATAAATATATCTATATATATGTATCTATAATCTATAATATATATATTTCATTTTATATTAAATACTATTCATTTTTTACATTTATATTAATACATTAAAATCAATATTCTGATGGATACATAAATATTAGTAATTTTAGTTTATAAATTAATATTTTAAATATAATTTATAAGATCTTACTATTTTAAATGCAAATAATAAAAAATTAATATTTAACTTATAATCACTACAAGAAAAGGGAGTATTAGGGACGAAGTATTGGCGACGGCTCTAAAAAGCCGTCGCTAAAAAGAGTATTTGCGACGGCTATAAAAAAGTCGTCCCCAAAAGTATAGTATTGGGGACGGCTCTAAAAAGCCGTCACTAAAAAGAGTATTTGCGACGGCTATAAAAAAGCCGTCCCCAAAAATATAGTATTGGGGACGGCTGTAAAAAAGTCGTCCCCAAAAATATAGTATTGGTGACAGCTGTAAAAAAATCGTCCCCAAAAGTATAGTATTAGGGACGGCTTTAAAAAGCCATCGCTAAAAAGAGTATTTGCGACGGCTATAAAAAAGTCGTCCCTAAAAGTATAGTATTGGCGACGACTTTAAAAAAGTCGTCCCCAAAAGTATAGTATTGGCGACGGCTATAAAAAAAGTCGTCTCCAAAAGTATAGTATTGGCGACGGTTGAAAAAAGTCATCCCCATTAAAAATTATTAGCAACGGTTGATTGTATAAACGTCGCTAAAAGTATATTATTTGGGATGACTACAAGGGTCGTCGCTAAAAACATCATTCAGGACAGCAATTGTCGTCCCAAAAAAAATTTATTAGCGACGGCCATGAGAAGCCGTCGCGAATAGTATTATTAGCGACGACTACGATGCTTTGTCGCTAATAAATTTATTAGCGATGGCCTAAATGAAGTCGTCCCTAATATCTTTAGTAGTGACAAATAAATTGTTAAATTATATGTTAAATTATTAAAAAAACTTATTTTTCATGTACATCATGTTGTTGTCCAGTTGACGAGCTCAGAGGGGGGGGGTGAATGGGTCTTTTAAAAAATTATTTGATTAGTCCCTGTACTTAAAACATTCATACAAAGATGTTCTTCGATGAAGGTTAGAGAAGGTTAGTATAAAAGACAAACACACAATCAGCAATCACACAACACAAGGAATTATCCTGGTTCAGACCTCCTCTCCTTAGGAGTCCTACGTCCAGTCTCTGAGCAACAACTCAAGATTCCACTAACTAGGGTACAGTCCCCCTACGGACAAAACAACACCCAGCTCAGCTGGTCTTCCTTCACACGAAGGGAACTACAATACCCTGGATCCCTCACCAGGTCTTCCTTCACAACAGAAGGGAACACAACACCCTGGCTCCCCACCAGGTCTTCCTTCACAACAGAAGGGAACAACAACACAAAAGGAATAAACGGGAATTCAAGCCCCTAGATCAAGCTTTAGCAAGTCAAGATCTAAAGCTACTAGCACTGAGAGCAAATAATCTAAACAAAGCACTCTCTCATAACTATATTGGCTCTCTTAGGATTTCTCTTACAGCATAGAGAGCAAAGAACTAAAGACACACTAGAATTGAATTCTTGGCTCTCAGATTCTTTCAGAAGATCTGCAATGCTTGTAGTATTCAATGGTAAGTCACTTGGAGAACTTCTGGAGTTGCTGTCTTGAATTTATATCTCCAATTTGAAATGTAGTCGTTAAGGTAACCGTTGTCTCTTTGTTTGATAGACGTTAGACTGATTGAGACTTGGAGGCTTCTAGTCAACAGACTTTTATCCAGTTGTGTACGCAAAGAGATAGGATCTTCTGGCGTCTATATGGTCCGACGTTGTATAACAAAATATCTTTAGGACCCTGCACATATTAAATGCTAGAACACTAGACAGCTAGGCTGTCTCTTGTTGTCAGTAAACGTTGATGTGAATATTCACCCAGAATAGTAATTCCATTTTGCTATATTAAAAAGATGTTAGCAGAGTATGCATGATAATGGAAAGATCTCATCTGCATGCATGCAGAGATGCGTTCTGTCTTCAATAAATGCACAGCAGTCAGATAGATATGAGAAGACTTTTACTATTCAACGCTTTCAGGAATAAGATAAATATCAAGTCGATATAAACCATAAAGTCGTTGCCTATATGACTTATGAAATTGTTATGATCAAGTGTTTACTGAAGAAATCGTTATGAGTACTTAACAAGTCATTATAGAGAGCAAATCGTTGTATTCATTAAAAGAATTGTTATGAATACTGAGGAAATCGTTATAAAAAACAAATCGTTGTATTCATTAAAGGAATCGTTATGAATACTGAAGAAATCGTTATAGAGAGCAAATCGTTATGAGCGCTAAAGAAATCGTTATGCGAAGCAAATCGTTATGAGCGCTAAAGAAATCGTTACACGAAGCAAATCGTTATGAGCGCTAAAGAAATCGTTGCGCGAAGCAAATCGTTATGAGTGCTAAAGAAATCGTTACACGAAGTAAATCATTATGAGTGCTAAAGAAATCGTTGCACGAAGCAAATCGTTATGAGTGCTAAAGAAATCGTTACACGAAGCAAATCGTTATGAGCGCTAAATAAATCGTTACACGAAGCAAATCGTTATGAGTGCTAAAGAAATCGTTGTGTGAAGCAAATCGTTATGAGCGCTAAAGAAATCGTTACACGAAGCAAATCGTTATGAGCGCTAAAGAAATCGTTGCGCGAAGCAAATCGTTATTAGCGCTAAAGAAATCGTTACACGAAGTAAATCGTTATGAGCGCTAAAGAAATCGTTGCGCGAAGCAAATCGTTATGAGCGCTAAAGAAATCGTTGCGCGAAGTAAATCGTTATGAGGTCAAATCGTTATAGCTCTATTAAAATCGATATACATGAAGGAAATCGTTGTGACTTTCAACAGAAGTCGATGTGGACTTAGAGAAATATAATCTTGAAATAATTAACGCTTTAGAAATATGATACTTACCAATATTGGCTTATTTGACCTTGGAGTATTTCCTGTACTTAAGACTTATGGAATATATGTTAGAGAACTTTGATTGGGTTTTGTTAATCACTAAAATAAATATGTAATTAATTAAAATTGTATGGAGACAGACTGATCATCAATCTCCCTCTTTTTACTGATGATAAAACTTATTAGGAAGCATGAATTTGTGCGGAATGTAATATTTCAGACATGCTAAGAATGTTTCTCCCCCTTTTTTGTCATTTAAGCAAAAAGATAAACTTCGACAAAGAAGAAGAGAAAAGATGGAAGGGCACTCAACTAAATATATTGATTAGTTTTGAGGAGTTACAGGTAAATAATAAGCAGGAGACAACAAGGAGCCAAAGCGCCTGATGACAAGGAGTGCCTGGCGTTCCTGCTCTTCAAAAAAAGCTTGAAAGGCCCCAAATTCAATTTGATAGGAGGGTCCCATGGTGGGAGCCATCCTTTTGATATGAAGCTGCCTTTGATCTGAAATGAAATCCTCATATTTAGCACTACCAAGGGCTAATTTGTAAGTTAAGAATGACCCAAAACTGGCAAACTGAAGAAAGGCATCAATCTTGAGGGGATAGTCATTCTGATGCAATCTAAGCTCTTTCTTTAAAGCAAAGAAAACCTTGTATCATTCGACCCAGGTCAGATAGGAATCCCGGATGAGGTGAAGAGAGTTGGCATCCAAAATTCACCGGGAGACAAGGGAGGTTGATTGGCGCTGGCTTGAGAGGCATTTAGATCGCCTAGCTGCTTAGCAGACAAGGGATAGAGCTTCGTCCAATCTACAAGAGACAATCGCTCACATTCAGAGAGAATGGGGGCCAGAACATCTGCCTTGATATGCCCCTGAAGATATTGCTTGAAGACAAATCTTAGGAAAGATAGATCACGGCCATCTTGCACAAATAACCTGGCCATTACCCTTGCAGCTCGCTCAAAGATAAGTGTCCCCACAGAAGAATCCATAATCAGGGCATGGAGAGGGGGAAGGAACACTACATCCAGAATGATTAAGGTAGCAAAATCAACCTTAAGGGAGTCCGAAGGAGCTGTGCTTGAACTGAGAGCCCTGATGGCTTCTCAGAATTGACCCAGTTGAGATTCAGGGAGGCGATTTACATAGCAGTAGTTACTTTACATCTGATACTGCCTGATAAACTTAATTTCTTTCTGAATGAAGGGTCCAAATAGATTTTTGTGATGGATCTGGAACCATTCAGAAAGGGGAAGAGGAGCTTCCCTAGGTGGATATCGGGCAGCTTGAACTCGACGGAATTGACTGTACAGATCTCTATTGCTCCGAGCCCACTGCTCTTCAGATTTGGCTTCAGTCATGGAGAAAATTTTTGACTGTTGAGCCTTAGAGAGATGGGTGTAAGGAAAGATGGTGGCAAGATGATCAAAAAGATTTTGGAAGGGAAGGCCAAAAATGTGGGCAAAAACTACTTTTTGAAGATATTCTTCATAGATAAGTTTCTGCTTATTGGAGATAGAAAGGGAAAACCAAAGGGCAGGATAACAAAGGTCAGAGGAGATAAGATAAGTGGAGGTGAGTCTCCTCTTTTTAGAGACAAGACTAGAAGAGCTTGTCCTGTGAGTGTGGGTGCCAACAGCCAGGACTGAATGAAGTATTGCTACCTCAAATTCATCCTTGATGTCCTGGATTTCAACCTGAGTAAGTTGGGCACCCTCAGGAATGATGGTAATAAAGGAAGGAGGTGTAGGTGGATTGAAGATAGAGGCGGGAGTTATGGTAGGGAGAGTAGAGGGTCCTGAGGAGGAAGGACCAGAAGAAGATGGCCCAGCTAAAGAGGACGCTGGTGGAATCTGAGAAGATGGTGGAGAAGGAACAATGGTGGAAGAGACAGGAGATGAAGCAAATTGAGAGGGAAAATGGTTGAGGAGAGGATACAGATCTTGGACGGGGTCGTTTAAAGGTGGTTGGAGATGGAGGTGCAGTGGAAGAAGATGGTGGAGAAGGAGCGGCTGGAGTAGGAAGAGTAGAAGAGGTAGGGGGCTCAGGAGCTACAGCCTGATCTGCTCTTTCAGCTACCGGTTCCACTGGATGAAGAATCTCCTTTTCCGGCCCAGACCCCTGACAGATATCAGAATCTTCAATAGGCAAATTCTCAGAAGGCTGAACTGCAATACTTGGCCTTGATGGCCCTGTTGGAGCATCAACTGAAGGCCCTGATGGCAGCTCCACAAGATCAACACCAATTGGCCCGGATGGCCCTGCATTACCTGCACTTTGCCCTGAAGGCTCACACTCTTGAGGAGTAGGATCTTTGGGTCCTACAGTCTTCAAAATTTCAGACACCATCACCTTCATAGAGCGCAATTCCTCATTGAACCACTCCATGGCATTACTGATTTGAGAAATGTCACTTGACATAGATTCATGGCGCACAATGACAGAACTCACAGCTGACTGCACTGATGTCAAGACTTTACCTTGATCATCCAATGTCTTCAAGATAGGCTTCAAGTGCAGCTTCTTTAGAATTTTCTTCTGCCTTCTGTGAGATATTTTCTTGCTTGGGCTTCTCCTTTCCACTTGCTCCTCGACCTCTATTGGAACTTCAATATGCTCTTCAGTTACAGGAGCATCTTCAGAATGTGCCCCTTGAGATGTTGCTTCCTTCTCAATATTTTGCTCCCCCTGAATAGGAGCCTCCTTCACAATTCTTCCTTGCTCCCCCTGAATAGGAGCATCTATCAATACATAACTTTCAATGTGGCTAGATGCCACAATCTGATCAACCAAACTCCCACCAGTGTTTTGAATCACTGGGGTGGAGTGAATGGAATCTAAGACTTGTCGAAGCACAGATGCCACAGAGGAGGTGGGAAGTGGATCCTCTGAACTTCTGACAGAATCTGCCACTGCTACATTTTCTTGAGCTATCGGAGTTTCCATTACAACTTCTCTGTTGGCAGCTATTTCCTGTGAAACTCTAGGCACTGCGGCCTCTTTTGCTGCTGGTTCTGCAACTGCTGATGGACCTTCTGACTCTACTGCTACTGCTTCGAGCTAGACATCTTGGGCTTCCCCTAAGATGGGTTCACCCTCAGCCACTGAGGTCTTGGTCCATACTCTGTTGACCACAGAAAAACCACTTTTCCTTATGTTTCGAGACCTAATTGCTTGGCCCATCTTTTCTACAACGGCGCCAGACACGTCTACTCCAAAGTGCTGAAAAACTTTGGTGAGCAAATGAGCATAAGGCAGGGATACATTTAACTTACTCTTGGTATCCCAGATTTGATCACGGGCAAACTTCATCCTTTCTATCATCACTTCGGCCATGTTGATTTCTTGGTTCTGAATGGCCCAAAACATCATATCCGAGTCTGCCTTGGTGCATGTTGAGAAAGTAGCACTTCTAGGAACAAGTATTTGACAGACTACGAAGTGCAGAAGGCGATTGAAGGCATTCAGCTGATTGATATCCAATTTGCCATCTTTCAGTCTAAATTCTGAACCAACAATACCTAGACCCTTTGCCTGGGTGTCTACTGAGTGGATTCCACTATGACCAGACGTGCTCACATCAAACAGGGTCTTCAAAACTTCATGGTCAATCTTGATTTGGGTTCCCTTGACAGATGAAATCAAGGACCCGTCTGCCTCAGTTCTCAAACACACGTAAAATGCCTTCACGAGGTCCGGATAGCCTACCTCAGAGAAGGTGGTGATTCCCATCCATTGCATCCTTCTCACAGGGACCACTACACTGATCATACCATTCTTTTCAAGATCTGCAACATCTACCGCCTTATTCCCACAAAGCTTGGTCTTCACGAAAGTAAATCTTTCCTACTGCTCGGCCGATAGAAACTCAGCGCTGTAACCACCCAAACTGCCGGAGACAATGGACGATGCCATGGACTTTGGGTGAGGAAGATTTTCTGGAGGGTTGAGATGGAAAGAGAAGAGAAAAGCCCTCAAGAAATTCTTCGCGCGAAGAAGAGAGGAGCTTCAAATTAGCAGAAAGTCGATGTCGGAGTCGTTAGGGCATCGGCTCAGGAAACCAGAAGAAAGAGGGAAAAAGGGTAAGGTAGGAGATGAATCGTTTTCACATCGATTTTGAAGTTAAATAAAGACTTTACCGAAAAGTGAAGCGCCAAAAGGTGGCAGAAAACGACAAACAAGTTTGACCAACTCAACATACTTTAGAAAGAGAGCGGCCAGGAGAGATAATTTAACTTCCTTTTGCTTAAAGCCATTGGAGAGAAAGTTTACTTAAATTCTGAAAATTTATTTATCAGTTTTGAACAGAAATCTTTTCACAAATTACACATGCCCAATTCCCTTCTAAGAGATGTGAACTTCTCTTCGGGTAAGGCTTTTGTGAAAATATCTGCTAACTGACCATTTGTATCAATAAAAGATATGTCTAAATTACCATTAGCTACATGATCTCGAATGAAGTGATATCTAACCTCAATGTGCTTGGTCCTTGAATGTTGTACTGAATTTTTGGTGAAATTTATGGCAATAGTGTTGTCACACAACAGTGGGATAGACTTGATGTGCACTCCATAGTCCTCAAGCTGTTGCTTTATCCATAGGAGTTGTGTACAGCAACTTCCAGCAGCCACGTACTCAGCTTCAGCTGTTGAGAGTGCTACTGAATTCTGCTTCTTGGAGGACCAGGATATCAGACATCCTGCAAGGAATTGACAACAACCACTAGTGCTTTTTCTATCTAATTTGCATCCAGCATAGTCAGCATCAGAATATCCTATCAAATTAGTTTCACATGACTTCGGATACCACAGACCTAAGTCATGAGTTCTAGCTAAATATCTGAAATTTTTTTTGACATTGATTAAATGAGATTCTCTAGGATCTGCTTGATATCTAGCACACATACATACACTAAATAAAATATCAGGTCTGCTAGCTGTTAGATAAAGTAATGCACCTATCATACCTCTGTAGTTCTTTTGATCTACTTTCTTACCATTCTTGTCACTGTCCATCCTTGTTGATGTGCTCATAGGTGTTGACAGTGGCTTGGCATTGTCAAATCCGAATTTCTTCAGAAGCTCCTTAGTGTATTTTGCTTGACAGATGTGGGTCCCATCTTTTCCTTGCTTGATTTGTAGTCCAAGGAAATAATTGAGTTCTCCCATCATGCTCATTTCAAATTCTCCTTACATCAACTTTTCAAAATACTTGCAAAAGGATTCATCAGTAGATCCAAAGATAATGTCATCTACATAAATCTGTACAAGTAATATGCTTTTAACTTTCGATTTTACAAATAGAGTGCTATCTACCTGTCCTCTAGTGAAACCATGGTTTAATAGAAAAGAATTGAGCCTTTCATACCAAGCTCTAATTGCTTGCTTTAAACCATATAATACCTTATGAAGTTTAAAAACATGATTTGGAAATTCTGTATCATCAAAACTTGGAGGCTGTTCAACATATACTTCCTCTTTAATAAAACCATTTAAAAATACGGATTTAACATCCATTTGAAATAATTTTAAATCCAAAGCAGATGCACATGCTAATAAAATTCTAATAGCCTCAAGTCTAGCTACAGGAGCATAGGTTTCATCGAAATCAATGCCTTCCTCTTGGGAATAGTATTGAGCTACCAGTCTGGCCTTGTTTCTTAAAATCACACCAGCCTCATCCAATTTGTTTCTGAACACCCACTTGGTGCCAATAACTGGATGGTCTGGGAATAAGTGACCATACTTGGTTTCTCTTGACCTGGTTAAGTTCATCTTGCATAGCTATTATCCAGGATTCATCACTGAGAGCTTCATTGACTGTCTTAGACTCTATTTGAGAGACAAATGCTAGATAATCACAAGGTATTATATTACCTCTTGTTCTTACCCCTACAGATGGATCACCAATAATGTTCTCAGGGGGGTGATCTTTCTTGTATCTCCACTCCTTTAGAAGATTTTCATATGTAATATCTTGTTGTTGCAAGTCTTCCAGAGGTGGATCATCTCTGTCTTCAATTGAGGTATCCTTTAGTTTCTTGGATAGTTCGTCTACATCATCATTGTCACTATCTTCTTCCTTTCTCAAGGAAGGGTTAGTCTCATCAAAAATAATATGCACAGACTGTTCAATCAATAAGGTACGTTTGTTAAATACTCTATAACATTTGGGTTTAGAAGCATACCCTATGAAGATGCCTTCATCTGATTTGGCATCCAACTTACCAATGTCTCTTTTGCCGTTGTTGTGGATGAAGCATGGACATCCAAAAGTTCTAAAGTGACTGATCTTTGGTTTCTTCCCTTTGAACAACTCATATGCGGTTTTCTTCAATATTGGTCTGATCATTACTCTATTAATGATGTAGCTTGCTATGTTTACTGCTTCAGCCCAAAAATACCTTGGTAAGTTATATTCTAACAACATTGTCCTAGCCATATCCAATAACGTTCTATTCTTTCTTTCAGCAACTCCACTCTGCTGTGGTGTCCTTGGTGCTGAGAAGTTATGTTCAATTCCTTCATTTTCACAGAACTTTGCAAATTTCTCATTCTGAAATTCACCTCCATGATCTGATCGAATACTAATAATACTGAATTTCTTGTCTTTCTGAACATTCTTGCTAAAACTGATAAAGCTTTCAAATGTATCATCTTTATGTTCTAGGAATGACACTCATGTAAATCTGGAGTAGTCATCGACAATAACAAAACCAAAATTCCTTCCTCCAAGATTGGTGGTCCTCATTAGCCCAAACAAATCCATATGAAGGAGTTCCAAAGGCTTTGAGGTGGTTACCACAGTCTTCGACTTGAAGGAGCTCTTAGAGTGCTTTCCTTTGGCACAAGGTCTACAAACACCTTCCATCTTAGTGCTGACTTTTGGCAGACCTTCCACAAGATTTTTCTTTAACAACTTTCTCATACCATCTATGCTGTAATGACCTAATCTTCTGTGCCACAATTCAGTTGATTGAACTTTATTTGCTTCTAAACAGACATTTTGATCCTTGAGTTCTTCAAGATAGAACACATATAAGTTCTTTTCTCTATTTGCCTCGAAAATTACTGCTCCATCCTTTAATATGCTGCACTTTGACTCTTGAAACTGGATCTGATGACCTCTGTCACAAAGTTGGCTGATGCTAATAAGATTATGTTTTAGCCCTTTGACAAGCAATACATCTTCAATAATTGTCTTTCCTTTGTTGTTCACAGAACCACTGCCTATCACTGTTCCTTTTCCGTTATCTCCATATGTAACAGTTCCTTCTTCATTTTGAAGATGAGAGAATAGCTTTCGATTACCTGACATGTGCCTTGAGCACCCACTGTCCAGATACCATTTGGATGCTCGAGAGTTACCCTGAAATGAAAACATTAAATTTTAGGTACCCAAGTTCTTTTAGGTCCTGATTGGTTAGTATCACTAGTTTCCCTTTTTATTATCCATTTCTTATGTTTAGTTGGACATGTAGTTATAATATGTCCTAATTTGTTACAGTGACTGCAGCAGGACAATTTGGTTACTTTTTCTATATATTTGAAATCTGCCTTGTATGCAATGTCTTGTTCAGGTACAAATTTTGGTGTTGGATATATTTTAGGATAAACTATGGTTTCTTCATTATCTGGAGGTGTATATCCTAATCCATTTTTCTTCTTACCTGATCTTCTGGCACCTTTTAATATTAGGGAGTTTTTACCATTAGTGAACTTTTCTAATGTGCTAGATAACTGTATATTTTCTTCTGTTAGTGTCTTAATTTTAGTTTTTAGTTCATCTGAACTTGCTTGTTTTTCTAATTTAGTTATTTGTTCATTCTTAGCTTTTAGATCTTCACATAACAGTTCATTTCTTCTTTTAAGTTCAGTTATTTGGCTTTCTAATGGTTCATTTTCTGATTTTAGATCTGAGTTTGTGTTTTCTAGACAAGCACTATTTTTCTTACTTATTTTTAATAGTTTGGTTATTTCTCTATATTTACTGTACAATTCGTTGAAGGGTTCTTCTAGATTATCGGAATCTGAACCATTACAAGAATCAAAGGATGAGTCAGAGGTTACCTTTTCTTCGGTATTTGCCATGAAGGCCAAGTTGGCTTCTTCCTCATCACTGGTTGAACTTGACTCACTATCTGAGTCGCTGTTATTGCTCCATGCTACTGCCATAGCCTTTTTCTTATATTTCCTGAATTTCTTGGAGCTCTCTCTTTTTTTGAATTCAGGCTTCTTGAGCTTTGGACATTCAGCTTTGATATGTCCTGGCTTTTTGCACTCGTAGCATATGGGTTCACTCTTCTTTTGATCCTTTCCATCTAGTTTCTTGAAGTCTTTATTTCTCTTGAAGTGTCTTCTACCAGATTGGAACTTCTTCTTTTTGCTAGAATACGTAGTAATCTTTTTGATAGCATAGCTTCTTCATCTTCACAGTCACTTGAGCTTCATCTTCAGCTAATGACTCATCTGACCGTCTTCTTCTGCTTTAAGAGCATTTGAATGCTTCTTTCTACTTGAGGACTCTCCTAATCTTCCATATTTATTTCATGGGCCATAAGGGACCCGATGAGCTTTTCCAAAGACATCCTTTTCAAATCATTAGCTTCCTCAATAGCTGTGACCTTTGGGGTCCATGAGGATGGTAAGGATCTAAGAATTTTCCTCACCATGTCTCCAATCTCATAGGTTTTCCCAAGTCCAGCCAATCCATTTGTAATATCTGTGAATCGACTGAACTTTGAGTTATGACTCACCTGATTGCATCTGAAATCTTTCATATTGTGTAACAAGAATATCAATTCTTGTCTCCTTTACCTTGTCTGTGCCTTCATAGGTAATTCTGAGCTTTTCCCACATCTCCATTGCGAATTTGCAGGCTGAAACTCTGTTGAATTCCTTTTTGCTTAGTGCACAGCACAAAATACTCTTAGCCTTACAGTTCAAGGAAATCTTTTTCCTGTCGTCATCTGTCCACTGAGCTTTCTCATTTGTGACCAGGAGATCGCCTTCTTCTACTATTGACCATATCTGATAGTCGTGACCTTGGAGAAAGTACTCCATTCTAGTCTTCCAATAAGCATAGTCTTCACCATCAAAGAGAGGGGGTCGGTTGACAGACTGGCCTTCAATGTTATCTTGGGCTGCCATGGATCTTTACTCTTCAGATCGTTGGATCTTTCTTCTTTGTTGAAGAGACTTGCTCTGATACCACTTGTTGCCCAATTGACAAGCCCAGAGGGGGGGTGAATGGGTCTTTTAAAAAATTATTTGATTAGTCCTGTACTTAAAACATTCATACAAAGATGTTCTTCGATGATGTTAGAGAAGGTAGTATAAAAGACAAACACACAAAAGCAATCACACAACACAAGGAATTATCCTGGTTCAGACCTCCTCTCCTTAGGAGTCCTACGTCCAGTCCCTGAGCAACAACTCAGGATTCCACTAACTAGGTACAGTCCCCCTACGGACAAAACAACACCCAGCTCAGCTAGTCTTCCTTCACACGAAGGGAACTACAACACCCTGGATCCTCACCAGGTCTTCTTCACACAGAAGGGAACACAACACCCTGGCTCCCCACCAGTCTTCCTTCACAACAGAAGGGAACAACAACACAAAAAGAATAAACAGGAATTCAAGCCCCTAGATCAAGTTTTAGCAAGTCAAGATCTGAAGCTACTAGCACTGAGAGCAATAATAAACAAGGCACTCTCTCAGAACTATACTAGCTCTTTAGGATTTCTCTTACAGCATAGAGAGCAAAGAGCTAAAGACACACTAGAATTGAATTCTTGGCTCTCGGATTCTTTCAGAAGATCTGCAATGCTTGTAGTATTATCAATGGTAAGTCACTTGGAGAACTTCTGGAGCTGCTGCCTTGAATTTATATCTCCAATTTGAAATGTAGTCGTTAAGTAACCGTTGTCTCTTTGTTGATAGACGTTAGCCTGATTGAGACTTGGAGGCTTCTAGTCAACAGACTTTTATCTAGTTGTGTACACAAAGAGATAGGATCTTCTGGCATCTATATGGTCCGACGTTGTATAACAACATACTTTAGGACCCTGCACATATTAAATGCTAGAACACTAGACAGCTAGGCTGTCTCTTGTTGTCAGTAAACGTTGATGTGAATATCCACCAAGAATAGTAATTCCATTTTGCTATATTAAAAAGATGTTAGCAGAGTATGCATGATAATGGAAGATCTCATCTGCATGCATGCAGAGATGCGTTTCTGTCTTCATTAAATGCACAGCAGTCAGACAGATATGAGAAGATTTTGACTATTTAACGCTTTCAGAAATAAGATAAATATCAAGTCGATATAAACCATAAAGTCGTTGCCTATATGACTTATGAAATCGTTATGATCAAGTGTTTACTGAAGAAATCGGTGTGAGTACTTAACAAGTTTTATAGAGAGCAAATCGTTGTATTCATTAAAGGAATCGTTATGATCGCTAAAGAATCGTTGCGCGAAGCAAATCGTTATGAGCGAAGCAAATCTTTATATTCACTAAAGAAATCGTTGCGCGAAGCATCTTTATGAGCGCTAAAGAAATCGTTACACGAAGTAAATCGTTATGAGCGCTAAAGAAATCGTTGCGCGAAGCAAATCGTTATGAGCGCTAAAGAAATCGTTAAACGAAGCAAATCGTTATGAGCGCTAAAGAAATCATTACACGAAGCAAATCGTTATAAGCGCTAAAGAAATCGTTGCGCGAAGCAAATCGTTATGAGTGCTAAAGAAATCGTTGCGCGAAGCAAATTGTTATGAGCGCTAAAGAAATCGTTGCGCGAAGCAAATCGTTATGAGCGCTAAAGAAATCGTTACACGAAGCAAATCGTTATGAGCGCTAAAGAAATCGTTGCGCGAAGCAAATCATTATGAGGTCAAATCGTTATAGCTCTATTAAAATCGATATACATGAATAAAATCGTTGTGACTTTCAAGAGTCGATGTGGACTTAGAGATATAATCTTGAAATAATTAACGCTTCAGAAATATGATACTTACCAATATTGGCTTTGTTGACCTTAGAGTATTTCCTGTACTTAAGACTTATGGACATATGTTAGAGAACTTTGATAGGGTTTTGTTAATCACCAAAATAAATATGTAATTAATTAAAATTGTATGGAGACAGATTGATCATCACATGTTACTTTATATGTTTTGATGCACATAACAGTTCGTGTATGCAAGTGTCAATATATTTTGTTTGCGTGTTGATGTAAATATTTTTTTATATCACAAAGTGTATTTCATTTCATATTTTAAGTTCTTATTGTCAACTACTTAATCACATGATGGTCTTTTAAAGTGAAACTTCAGATGAAATGTTTGTTTTCTTATCTATATTAATTGAAATTTTTGATTATAAACAGAACTCAGCTGACTTTTATCTCTTCTTTTCTTTGTGTTAGTGTACATATGTCAAAAATGGTATCGACATGAAACAATGTAAATCTTTGAGGATTTTTTTCTGGTGCAAATATGCTTGACTTATAGCTTCATAGTTGGCATTAAATGAGTGTCACACATCATATCTTCATCATACTTATATCTAACGGTTAGGATTTAGATCCAGAGTAAATCTAATGGATAGATCTTGATCAAAATTTAGATCAGTTTAAATCTACTATTTGATACTAGATTCACGATGAGATATTTAATCAGATATAGATTGGATGTATTCAACGGCTAGATCTTAATCAAACTTACATCCAATTGTTAAATGATGGATAGACACTCCGACGATCAAATTAGCTCGGGAGTTGTGATTCAGAGGTTTAGTCTTTCAGAGATTGCGTAACTTTTGACTTTATTTATTTATATATAATCTATGTATCTAGTATATCTATCGATCTATCTATCTTCTATAATATAATATTATAATCTATATCTATATAAATTGATATGTATATACATATATATATATATATATATTATCTATGTATATATATATATATTATATATGTGATAGATAATTAAATACTAATAATTTGATTTGTAAATTAATATTTTAAATGTAATTGTAAATCTTACTATTTTAAATGCAAATAATAAAATTAATAATTAACTTATAATATATCTTACTATTATATAAAAAGATATTTATTTAAGATAGATTTAAATAATAAATTTAATACCCCTAAATTCCTAAAAAAATCCCCCCCCCCCCCCGTGGCGCCAAAATCCACAAAATACTTCCCCCGGTGCCAAATCCTCGGTTCCTCCTCCTTCCCCCCATCGCCCCCCATCCATGCGAAGCCCCCCCCTCCGCCCCCTCCTCCTTCCCCCCATCGTCCACCCCCCCCCCCCCTCCCCTGTGAAGCCCCAGCCTCCTTCTCCTCCCCCCCCCCCCCCCCCCCCCCCCCCCCCCCCGCCACGGCAGCCGAGATGGAAGCGAAGCCCAGTGAGTTGATGCGGATGGAGATGCCCAAGGAGATACGGCTGGGGTCCCTCGACGACTGCTCCAACACCTGGACACCGACCTCCAGATGCTGTCCGCCTGCCGCACAGCTGTCGTCGGCCATTCTGAGGGCCAGCACTGCCCCGGCGGCTGCTCTGGCCCCTGCCAGGCCTGCCCCTCCTTCACGAGGACACCACCAAGAGCTGCCTCCCTCCGTCTTCTGGTGGTGGTAACCAACTCCCCCCCCCCCTCCCAGCGCGCCCGCCGCCTCTCCCCCCTCGGCATCTTCCCTCGAAATCACAGCAACGACGGATTTTGCACCAGTTTTGAAACATTTGAAGGATCTTTATGTCTCTTTTTTGACAGACATGTTTGAAAATGGCACCAGCTGATTTTGACTGCCACGAGCTAGAAAACTGATGTGCTACCTTTCGAGTTCTACCCAGGTGAAGGTTTCCTCGAAGCTTTTTGAAATGGCATTCAGAAGGGTGTTCTGCTACATCTGTTCTTTTCTTTGATACCGGACTCCACACTCCATCATTAGCTTATTTCTTCTATTTTGTCATATACTTTTCCCATAGATTGTTGATATCCTGATCCGTGTGTACCATTCCGTGAACCTAGCATTAGCTGTTTGAGAAACCTGCACCTCCTCTCACCTTCTGCCGATGTAGTCAGAAGCAACTGCTCCATACAACAACGATTTTTGCTTCCCATCCTTGCGATTTTATTTCTTTATATATTATTTTTTATTGATGAATAACATGGGTCATGTTTTACTTTACAGACTATTTAGATCTCAAATTTGAAGGTTGGATCGCCGTGAGATCTTTTTTTGCTCATATCGGAAGCCAGGTTTATAGTGTTGACTTTTTTTAAAAACGTTAAATGAACTTTGTTTGTTGTTACAAATTTCATTTACTAGACCGACATATCAAATATTAAGTAAAACACCCGACCATTGTTATGTACCTGTAAATTTCTCTCTCTTATATTAGTACATTTAGTTGCATTGAATTGATAATCTCCAATTTACTATGTATGTGAGTTATAATATAATTTGAGAAAACAATATCAAACACAGTAGAAACAAGTCTTTATAGTATAAGCATTGGGTAATGTAGTTTTTCCCTAACATATTAGTTGATTGAATAACATATTTTAAAATAAATATTTTTTCTCACTTTCTCAATGATATACATATTAGTTGATTGCATATCTTTTTCTCTGTTTGTTGAGAATGTCTGTGAAAAAGTTGATAGATATTATCTTTAGAAGATAGATATTACAACAGAATAAACAATGAAAAACCAAATCAAAAGGGACAAAGAGAAAGCTTCAGGCAGCAATTAACGATGTAAAATCGATGTCTAATGAATAAGCACTGAAGTGCTGAGAACTATGTAATTTATTTACAGTCAGAAGGAACACTTAAAAAATAAGTGATGAGAACTATGTATTTTGCTTTCAGTCAGATAGAATAATGTATTTTGTTCACCCAGTAACATGTTTTTTTTTAATGTTCATTATATATTGCTTATGGCCTATAATTTCAGATTTCTAATTTTTTTATGTGCATAGTGGTAGATAAGATATTTTTTTAGTAGATTATGTGAAGGTTCTTATTACAATCTTCTTTGATACCACAACTCCTCTTTGAGCTAGAATCTTAAGAGGAGCTAGAATCTTAGTTCAAACTTGACTGAGAAAATGACATATAGCTCCCACCTCTAGTCCCTTTTATCATAGCTGTCCAACTCCATCATCTCCGTAAAAAACTCAGGTATGACAACTGACTTCAATTTCATGCAAATTTCTGAAGAATCTCAGGTCCCAGTAATTTCCTCCATACAAACTACTGGTGAAAGGAGCAACCCGTGAAATTCCTTGATGGACTAAAGATGAAAGTTCATTTGCACAAAGGATTACAATAGTAATAACTATGTTTCCTCAGAATAGAATGAGTAGCAACATCAAAAATAGGATCAAGTTATGACTCTCTTAATCATATGCCCTGAATAACATGAGGATGAGCTGTTCCAGTTCTCAGAGGGCAAAGTGCCAAAGTGGCAATTTATTCTTACTTCTCAAGTTGTGTGATATTTATTTAGATGAATAGTTATCATTTATTATTTCCATCCTGAAGCCATGATAAAAAAGGTAACACACAGTGACTTTTATGGCAGATGCCTCTCTTCTATAACACCAAAATGTGTTCAGATGCCAGATGCAGCATCAAATCAAGGAACTCTAGCACATAGAAGGGTTGTCTCATTTTACTTTTCCTCTAAAACTCCCAGATTACACTCTCTCTGTTCTCAATAGTAACAGAGAAAATACCCTTCCCTCATCTCATTTCCATCATCATCTCTCATGCCTCTCCATGGTTCTGAGTTTCATTCTGCATTGTGAACACAACATTCTGCCGAACAATCCTTCGATGTCTTTGTACCCAGTCATCACCTAATAGATCCTTACATCAGATCTGAAATAGTAGTGCAAGTATGTAAACATTTTAATCACTGATTGTTCAGAACCATGTTAGTTGCACAGGTTTCAAATTCTTAATGTTTTTTATTACATAGTGAAAGTAGAAGATATTATCTATGCACAATCATTTGATAAATTGTGAACACACATTTGTATCCTGATTCTAAGTGTTCATCTGAGGCTTTGTTGAAGATTGGAGATTGGAGCTAAAGCTTTGGTCTTTCTTATTGAAGATTGGAGCTAAAACATTTGGTTTTAGTCAAGAATGTTTATTGTTTGTTTAGGGTGATTGTTACATTAAAGTGTAATATTGCATTAAACTTATAAAAAATGGCACTGTCTACAAGTAATATTCAATCAACATTAAGCTATTTCATTCCAACATGCTACTAACAATATCTGTTCTGCTTTTAGGGTGAGAGTTATAGATATGTACTGTTTGCACATAAATTTATCAAAAACTCAATCTTTTTGTAGCACGTCCTCTCTGAGTGTTAATAACGAAGGATCTGTAAGGGAGAAATGGTTGGTAGAGGACAAGGATGGAGTGATCATTGTTGACCACAGATTGAGGTGCCAGAATCTAATCTAATGCTCAGTGAGTAGAAGTTGTCTTTACTTTCTTGCTTTGGTTCTATTAGTTTGCAGCACTCAATTATTTCTTTGGATGTTCTATTTTGGAGATTTTTTTTTCTTTAACTAAATTGGAATTACTCTTTATGTCTTGCTACCACAGATGTGTTTGTTGAGATGTCATCTAACCAAGTATTAAAATAAAACAACCCCCTGGAATAGTGGGAAAAAACTTCCTATGTTACATGCTGAAATATAAAAATATATGAAAGTTGAATATGTGTTTCTCCCTCCCTCTCTCTGCAACCGTTTGATAAGGAATTCAGATTGCTTGATATCAGAAATGTTTTTTGTTATGGCATTAATCTATTTTTGCTTAATAGTTAAAACAACCACCCAGTCTCATTAGTCTATCTTTGCTCAAGAATTTTGATATACAATACGAACTTCGCTCATATGAAGCTCTTGATTTTCACCCATTTAGAAGGTGAGAACTCCCTAGATGTTTCTGTCAATATTTAAAATATTCAGCATCCATACTTCAAAAACATAGGTGAGACAATCATCTCAATTTGACCAAAGGAATTTTCAGATCTACCTACTTTACATGGAGATAATGTAACTAATTTGTTAAACATCAATCCTCAATCACAATGTTAAAGCATTATTTCTCCTAATCACATAAATTTACAATGTTAAATTTTTTTTCTTCTCTGTCTGCATGCCCCTAGATGTGTGCATGAAGGAGATTTCTTAGTACTTGGAATGTTGTGTTATGTATTTAATAAATTGTGTTGGCTTACCCATCTTTTTATTAATATATATTTTTTGTAAAATATGATGACAGGTTTTGTTTGGAACACGTGCGAAAATCAAGCTAGTTGCTTTCATCTTTGGAGGCTCTTTGTTCAGGTAAGATCCAGCGAGCCTGGGTGGTGGCTCATCTCTATTTAATCTAGCGAGCCTGGGTGGTGGCTCATTTTTATTTAATCCAGCGAGACTGAGTGGTGGCTCATTTTTATTTAATCCAGCAAGTCTGGGTAGTGGCTCAACTTTTATATTATGTGTGGATGTGTGAATATATTTTTTGCAGAATGTGTGAATGTATTTTAATGCAGGATGCAAACATTGGATGAATTTCAAACTGATCAGTTTATGAGGTAGCAAAACCAAGAACCACAACCTGGTTTTCTCAAATTGGTGTGCATGACAACAATTGTGGATATTTACTTGCTTGAATTTGCACAGAATTTTATTTTCTATCAAATTAAGCTGAAAAGGGTTGAAGAGTGATGCAACATCATGTAAACCTCATGAACAAAATATAAGAAAGATGAACCAATGGAAATGGTTGAAAAGCAATGCAGCATCAAATCAAGGAAGGATGGACTTTTCTTCAGATTCAAACCCAATGGACTTCTTGTCAATTATTCTCCAAATGAGACCTTCAGCATATTCTCCAAATGAAACAATAAGGAACTGGCTCTTATAATTCTGAACTTCAGAATTCTGAAGTTCAGAAATTTTGAACTCTGCTCAGAGTTCAGAAATGAAAAAAGACTGTAAATCTCATGCGTATGGTTCTTAGACTCTGTAGATCTGATGTATATGGTGCTTAGAATTCTATGTTCAGAATTCTGAAGTTCAGAAATGAGGAACACAAAATGAGCAGAGTTCAGATTTTGAAGTTCAGAATTTCTGAACTTCAAAACTCTACTTAGAATTCTATGCTCAGCTTTTGGATTTGCAGTCTTCCTTGACTACAAAGTATTTGGTTAATAGATTTCTTTGTTTTCAAAGTTTTTTCTCTCTAGTTTTTCATGTTTGCATCAGCTGTAAGTCATTTGCTTCATTTTAGAATGAGTGTCATTATGGTTCTACTTTGTGCTATATCAATTTTTAGGATAAGGTCTTTCTTCTTTTATTAGACTGGCGATGCATATAATTTGACGTTCTCAACTGGGTGGACATGAAGTATACTGTTTAATGTGTCCTGCTTGTTTTATCATCTATTAGCATGAGTGTTTAGATTAGCCAGAAGATCTGGTAAATTACAGTTTTATTCATCAGCTTGTTGGGGGAAGCTTTGATTGTCCATGAGTGATCTAAGTACTATGATGATTTGGAAGGAAATTTGGACCAATTTCGTATGTTCATATATGACCAATAATACTATATGTGGAGATTCCCTACATCTATGTAATATCTTTTTGTTAAACCTACATAATAAAAGGCTTCAAAATTTTTTGTGGGGGTTTCAAAGCTATGAGTATGTATGCTTATGAGTTGAATTGTTGGCTGATTTCAGGTGAGAGTGTATACAGCATCTCAAGTTGAGAATGAGTTGGAAATTGCTAAAAGAGATTACTTGCAGAAGCAGTTGGCATCTCCAACACCAGCAAGATGGCTATCCCAAAGCTGTTGGACTGGTATATGCTGGATTTTGCAAAGGATGTTGAATCATTGATGGATTGGATTTGCCTGCAGCTGCCTATATTGATGTCTTTCCTTATTGGAAGAGGCTTTTATAACTTGCCCTGTGAATGTGATGTCTGGAGTGGCAAAACATGAGAGTCAAGTTAATGAAAGTGAGGAATATATTTTAAGTTGACATTGGTGTCTGAAAAGTATGCAGGTCATTCTAGATATGTTAAAAATAAATGCTTTTCTAGATGTCAGGAGTCAAATTAATAAATATGAGGTCTTAGGTATATAATCTAATCACTTGAACACGTTTTTTTTTAATCTTTCAGTTCAATTTCAAAATATACGTAAAATCAGTGACATGGGCCTTTTTGTATGCCTACACTTGTACATTCTTTCTTATTTTCATTAATATACTTATGGTACCATTCACTTTAAAAAAAGATTCAATACCACTTATCAATGATTTTTTTTATAAATCACTTTTTTAATTGTGGATCATTCACTGGTTATTCAGGAAAAACGGATGAGGAAAATTGTGTTGAGGGAATGGGGAAAGCTATCAGCAAGACAGTTGCCATTGCAGAAGTTATAAAAGTTAGCTCTGGATTTAGTATACAGTTATCCTTTTGTAATTTGTAATATCTTTTTATCTTCTATCAAGGACAATTTGTTGGTTCCTATCTCTTTCCTCATCACTCTGTTTCATTTATTGTATGAATTTTTTTTCTAGTGTTTCTCATAAAAAATGTTACCTTATTGAAATTGTTTGGCTATTTGGGGAAGGATTAAAAGAAGGAACCCACATAGCATGCCAAGAATTCTTGAACTTTGCCCCTTTGTTTGTATTATAGGCACTCAATGTTATTGTTCTCGACGCTCAATTTGGACTCCTAGTTTGAGTTCGATGCTCAATTTCATCTTAAGCAAGTTAGTTTAGTTTAAAAGGAAGAATTTAGCTAGGTTTGTGGGTCCAAAATTAGAAATACTCATCCGATTGGCCTCCGGTTTGTTCCAGCACGGTCGGGGTGATGAGTGTGCCTTGTGGAAATTGACGGAGTTCAATTTGGACTCTCGGTTTGAGCTCGACGCTCAAAGTCACAATAAACAAGTTAGTTTAGTTAAAAAATGAAAAACATAGGTTTGTGGGTCCAAAATTAGAAATACTCATCCGATTGGCCTCCGGTTTGTTCCAGCACGGTCGGGGCTATGAGTGTGACTTGTGGAAACCGACGGAGTTCAATTCGGACTCCCGGTTTGAGCTCGACGCTCAAAGTCACAATAAGCAAGTTAGTTTAGTTAAAAAATGAAAAACTTAGGTTTGTGGGTCCAAAACTAGAAATACTCATCTGATTGGCCTCCAGTTTGTTCCAGCACGGTCGGGGCGATGAGTGTGACTTGTGGAAACTGACGGAGTTCAATTTGGACTCTCGGTTTGAGCTTGACGCTCAAATTCACATTAAGCAAGTTAGTTTAGTTAAAAAATGAAAAACTTAGCTAGGTTTGGGGGTCCAAAACTAGAAATACTCATCTAATTGGCCTCCGGTTTGTTCCAGCATGGTCGGGGCGATGAGTGTGACTTGTGGAAACCGACGGAGTTCAATTCGGACTCCCGGTTTGAGCTCGACGCTCAAAGTCATAATAAACAAGTTAGTTTAGTTAAAAAAAATGAAAAACTTAGGTTTGTGAGTCCAAAATTAGAAATACTCATCCGATTGGCCTCCGGTTTGTTCCAGCACGGTCGGGGCGATGAGTGTGACTTGTGGAAACCAACGGAGTTCAATTTGGACTCCCAGTTTGAGCTCAACGCCCAAAGTCATAATCAACAAGTTAGTTTAGTTAAAAATGAAAAACTTAGCTAGGTTTGTGGGTCCAAAACTAGAAATACTCATCCGATTGGCCTCCGGTTTGTTTCAGCACGGTCGGGGCGATGAGTGTGACTTGTGGAAACCAACGGAGTTCAATTCAGACTCCCGGTTTGAGCTCGACGCTCAAAGTCACAATAAACAAGTTAGTTTAGTTAAAAATGAAAAACTTAGGTTTGTGGGTCCAAAATTAGAAATACTCATCCGATTGGCCTCCGGTTTGTTCCAGCACGGTCGAGGCGATGAGTGTGACCTGTGGAAACCGACGGAGTTCAATTCGGACTTCCGGTTTGAGCTCGACGCTCAAAGTCACAATAAACAAGTTAGTTTAGTTAAAAAATGAAAAACATAGGTTTGTGGGTCCAAAATTAGAAATACTCATCCGATTGGCCTCCGGTTTGTTCCAGTACGGTCGGACGATGAGTGTGACTTGTGGAAACCGATGGAGTTCAATTCGGACTCCCAGTTTGAGCTCGACGCTCAAAGTCACAATAAACAAGTTAGTTTAGTTAAAAAATGAAAAACTTAGGTTTGTGGGTCCAAAACTAGAAATACTCATCCGATTGGCCCCTGGTTTGTTCTAGCACGGTCGGGGCGATGAGTGTTACTTGTGGAAACTGACGGAGTTCAATTTGGACTCCCGGTTTGAGCTTGACGCTCAAATTCACATTAAGCAAGTTAGTTTAGTTAAAAAATGAAAAACTTAGCTAGGTTTGGAGGTCCAAAACTAGAAATACTCATCTGATTGGCCTCCGGTTTGTTCCAGCACGGTCGGGGCGATGAGTGTGACTTGTGGAAACTGACGGAGTTCAATTCGGACTCCCGGTTTGAGCTCGACGCTCAAATTCATCTTAAGTGTGACCAAAATATATAGTGTGACCAAAATATTAACCGAAAGTGAGTGAATAAAATCTATAAATTTAAATAATTTATTACTTATAATAGTATTTAATTTATGCTTCTAAAATAAGTTATTACTTATAATAATATTTAATTTTAACTTATTATTGTTATATATGTATTATAGGTTCCTTCATCGGGTGGCGTGGGAGGAGACGAGCACGAGGATGAACACGAGGACGAAGATTCATGATTATCATTTCATTATTATTATTATTGTAGACATTTTTATTATTGTTGTTGGTATTTTATTATTGTGATGTTGTAGACATTTTATTATTGTTGTGGACATTTTATTATTGTGATGTTGTGGACATTTTTATTATTGTTGTCGATATTTTATTATTGTGATGTTGTGGACATTTTATTATTGTTGTGTTGTGGATATTTTTATTATTGTTGTGTTGTAGACATTTTGATTATTTTTATAATGTGGACATTTATTATTGTTGTGGATAATTTTATCATTATAATGTTGTGGACATTTTTATTATTGTTGTCGATATTTTATTATTGTTGTGGACATTTTATTATTGTTGTGTTGTGGATATTTTGATTATTGTTGTGTTGTAGATATTTTTCTTGTGGACAATTATTATTGTTGTGGACATTGTTATTTATTTTACACAAGTTATTTTCCTAAAAATGTATAAATTTTAAAAATATATATATTAAAAAATAGAGACTGATTAGTGACTGAAGCAATTCGGTCACTATTCGGTCCATAAAATAGGGACCGAATAGTGACCGAATGAAATCAGTCACTATTAGGGACCGATTGAAATCGGTCACTATTCGGTCCCTAAAATAGGGACCGAACAGTGACCGAATATTTCGGTCACTATTAGAGACCGATTTCATTCGGTCACTAATCGGTCTGAAATCGGTCACTAATAGTGACCGATTTCATTCGGTCACTATTCGGTCCCTATTTGAGAGACCGAATAGTGACCGAATTGCTTCGATCACTATTAGTGACCGATTTCATTCGGTCACTATTCAGTCCCTAAATAGTGACTGATTAGTGACCGAAATCTTTCAGTAATAGATTTGTGACCAGAAATTCTTCACCGACGAATTCGGTCACTATTCGGTCTCTGTCTCTTTTAGTGACCGAATAGGGACCGAATAGAGACCGAAAATGCCGGTCTCTAAATGCATATTTTCTTGTAGTGAGTGTCCTTAGTACCTTAGAGTTTAGTTAGATAATTGCTTAATTATCCTTTTTAATGTGTTGATGTTATTGAGCCCTATGTTTTGGCTCAGAATTAGTGATTGTAATAGTTTAAGTATTTTATCAATAAAATAAAGAGTTTATTGCAATTATTGTTCATTACTTGCTCTGGTATTTGTAACGGTACGTGTAATTTTCGTTACCATACACGTTGTTCATGCCTCTCCGATTTATTCCGCTGCTAAATTAGCGGGGCATGACAGTTGGTATTAGAGCCTAGGATGTCCTTATTAGGATATTTAAGTCTAGGATGTTCTAGGTGAACTGTCCTGACACGTGTCTAAGTCAACCACCATACCTATGTGAGGATTGGGTAGAACCATGGTTAAGATTTAAATACATTTATCTATATATATATATATATATATATATATATATATATAATATATATATGTGTGTGTGTGTGTGTATCAACTTAATATTACTTTAGCATCCTAATGCCAGCCTTATTCTTGAAGGAACTCTTAGATGGACGCCAAACATACGTCACTGCAAGACGAAATAGGGTTAACTCAAGAGCTAGCTCGGGCATGTCGGAAAGCTGCCGAACTGCTGGAAGGAGCCTTAAGGACAACGAAGAAGATTAGAAAAAAGACCAAAAAGAACAAGAAGAGAAGACACAACCAAGACAAAAGGCAAACACCCAAAAGAAACATAGCAAGATCATCTACCTTCATTATGGTAAACCGGGCATGTGCCTAATGAATGCTAGCGAAGAGTGGGTGCATGTCTACGTTGTGGAAGTTTAGAGCATCGGATACCAGACTGCCATCTTCTAAAGGAACTGTCACGTCCTAATAAAATTGCATTTATCGGAAATGACAGATTATAAACATGCAAATAACGAAAGGTATATTTATAACCAACTCGGTTCGCGGAACTTATTACACGATACTCCTCATTTCAGTCTAAATGAGGATTAAACCAAAAGTAGATTGTATCTTTATTACATTCTCCTTTTATCTACAAAGAAAGCAAAAACTAATAGCTTTGCTCAGCATCAGATTATCCGCTCAGCACACAAATTCCCCTTAAGCATCAACTCCATCTTGGTCACCTGAAAATGTTAAATTTAATGAGCTAACTAGCCCAGTAGAACTCAATTCTTTTAAATCAAGAGGATTTAGATGATTATAATCAAGGATAGAAACAAGTATGGATCACTGACATGAAGTTCAAGATAACGAACAAGTATGACATAATCAAGATACACAAATTCACATGAGTGCTTTCAGAAGCAAGAGTATTCTCGCAAGAGGATACTTAAATTCAGAAATAGATGTTCTTATACACACAAGCATGATATGATGACTAATCAAACATAATCGATGCATGCCAACATCCAGAAATTCTCAACGTCCCCGCGCGGCCAGTGACGAATTCGGGCGCTCTCCCCAGGACTGAACCAGCCCTTATTTGCCTGGCATAATTATCAAACGAGTCCGAGACTCAAATATGGTCATCTTCATACACTCATTCATGCAATAGATCAAGGATACAAGATTTATAGTTATACACAAGAGTTTGGGAACTAAATCCCTTCATGGAGTTCAAGTAACGCCAATTTCACGAAGTCAATATGCTCGGAACTTTGGAGTGAAAGTTCAGGTATAAAGGGATAAGCTTGACTGATTTAGTAGGTGTTTTGAGTGATAAAAACATCTATAATTGAGTGAACATTTGATGGGATCAATTGGGTGTGATCCCAATCACAAAACAAGTCAAAACAAGTGCAAAAATTGCTGGACTGAAGGTGCCTGTCGACAGGCAAAGTCTTCCTGTCGACAGGGAGACTTTTTCCAGAAGACTGGTGCTCTGCCTGACTTTTGCTGTCGACAGCAAGGGGGCTGCTGTCGACAGCCCCTGTCAGTCCTCAATTTTCTGGCTCTGGACAGAGGCCCCTGTCGACAGGGCAAGGTTCGGCTGTCGACAGGTGCAGTGTAAACTTGCAAAAATGGGCTAAGATCACCTAGAAATGATACTAATATACCCACCTATCATACCTAACATGATTGGGACCTTATAAGGTATGATTTTAGCCTCAAACATGAAGCTAAACATGACAAGAAAGTCAAGGAAAAGATATGGAATGTAGTTTATCTAAATGATCGATAAGATCCTAGAATTGTAGTCAACATGATCTCAAAATGGCACAAAGGTTTATGGAATAAAAGGATGACATTGTCTTTCATGGAAAACATAAAACCTTATGTGATGAAGGCTTGAACCTTATCATGGAATGAATCTCCAAAACTGGAGGTCAACAAACTCAAGAGAAATGATTACTTAACTACCTAGATTACCCGGAATTGTAGAGGAAAAGAACAAGAATAAGAATGGATCTCTATAACCTCATACTAAGATAAACCTTGTAAGAATAGATACATGTTTATCAAAAGATACTCGCACATTTAAGACAATTAGCAAGTGATCAAGACTTCTTAACTAAAGAGGATGTCAAGAACATGTGGAAGAAGGATACAAGAAGAGAATCCTACCTTGGTTGAAGGAGGTAAAGAAGATAATCACAAAGAAATGAGTAATCAGATGTAGCTTGGAACAATAGCTTTAGCTTCCAAGATAACTCTCCAGATGTTCCTTAGTAGTAGCTCCAGCCAAGCTTGAACCAGAATGACATGTACAGAGAAGAGAGAGATAGCAATTCCTCCCGAAATAGCTTCTCCACCAAGTTTCTCACTCAGAAAATTCTCACTCTTGAGATTACTTCAAGCAATGGTAGAGGAAGAACAAAGAAATAGGAAGAGGACCCTATGCACCATGATCCTTAGGGTGTTTTTATAGGCAATGAGGCTTCTCATGCAAGGTGACACGATAGTCACCTAGGTGTCATGGTAAGAGTGAAAGGCTTTTACCATGGGACACGGGTAACATGCAAGTTCCTGGGTAGGACACCTCAGGTAAGTGGTTATGAGGTTTTACCCCAAGTGCTGGCTTTCCTACAAGCTTACACGTAAGCTTCCAGAAGATCCAAAGAAAATACAAACCGTAAATACTCAATAAATCAACTGGTCCAATGTTTGCTAGGCAAACACATTTAAATGGTGTCATGGAATTTTAACCATAGGCTAATAGAATGGTTTTACAAATTGTAGTAATTTTAGTTTAATTTTTAGATTTTATTTTGCAGTAGGTGAAAAATCACCCGAGAATTGGTCGCGTCGATTGTACGTTGAAATCCGTATGTTGAAAAATTCATGTAATTACATAATAAATTTCTCCACATTTTTCTGGAAATTATGATGTTCTCGGATTTTTATTTTGACGTCGTTTCCAGAATCGCCCTGTGGAGGCACGCATTTCGATGTGCGTTACTGGGGTAATGTTCGTTACCACCAGCCGTACTTACATGTCAATTATTTCAATTTATTGATATCGTTAAGGTATTATAGCTGAATTATCCTTGTTTTGGAATAAATAAATAAATAGTAATATAAATTTTGGTATTACAGGAACCATCCACTAATGCCAAGGATCTCGACTCTACTACAAAAGACAAACAACCAAACGATGATAAAAGAACGATAAAGAAGAATAAGAAGAATGTCATACAATTGGCCCTTACCCGTAAAGGACGATGCGAGCACTGCAATAAGATAGGTCACATAGTGGAGGAATGCTGGAGGAAAGCAGGTGCTTACCTACGCTGCGGAAATCGCAATCATTGTATTTTCGAGTGCCCTATTCTTGAGAAGCAGGAGAAAGAGAAATGCCTGACAGAGCAAGAGAAGCCTGGAAGACTACAAGCTGTGCAGGAAGTTGAGACCACCAAAGTGGGTGGAGTCGTGGAAGGTAACTCTAAACTTACAACGATTAACATGTATTTATCATGAGATAATGAATTATATGTAATCGAAGTAGTCGTGGAATTTGGGGACCAAATTCTTTTAAGAGGGGGAGGATGTAGCACCCCGAAAAATCATTAATTCGAAAATAAAGATAAATTGAAATTTATCAATTAATAAATTCAAACTAGTTAAGAGAGGTACGCATCATTATCGCATGCGTAAAAACCTATATAAAAATGACGTAAAAATAATATCCACTATACTATAAAATTCCTCTAATGACCCATCAATAATTTTGGGCATAAAAAAATCATTTGGACCTAGTTTAAGAATTTATGCGACTTAGTGCCGTAATTAAGGAATAAGTCGAAAAATCTATTATTATATGAGCTAAAGTGAATTAAAAATCAAAATAAACATGTGATAGGCTTTAAATAATATGGGTTGATAACCCATTATGATATTTGGACCAATGGACAATCTTGGCCGATGAATAAATTCTCTAATAAAAGGATAATTAAAAATTTATTAAGTAAAGTAAGTACATGGATTGTACAATTAAGCTCACGTAAGTTATTGGGTCAAAAGCAGGATCCCAAAGGTTGGATAGAGGTTAGAAATATTAAGATAAATAATATTGATTAAATTGGAATAAAAAACCAATTAATAAATATGTTAAATAGATTTAAATTAGAATAAAGGGTGAATAAGTAGAATTAACTAAAACCCATTAAACTAAATTAGAAATGGGTTGTATTAATGGTCCAAGTATAAAAGAATGGGCCCAAATGTGAAGAGCCCATCTTGGGATGGGAATTAATTAAGCTAAATTCATACTTAAAATATTAATAAATAAAAAAGGTTAAGATAATGATTATTTTAACTCATAATTACTTTAAAAAGAGTCCTAACTCTACCCTAACCCATTACCCACGAAATTAGATCTCTCCCTAAGCCAATTAGAGGATAAATGCTAGAATATGGGGAGACACATGTGGAAATTCAGAGTTAATTATTGCATAAATTAAAAAGGATAAGATAAAGACTAAAATAGCTTATAAATATCTCTACAAGAGTCCTAGACCTACCCAAACCCTTTTACCCACGAAATTAAACCTCTCCTCTACCCTATTAGGTGGATAAATACAAAAAAATAAGGTGCTAAATGTGGAAATTCGTAGCTAAGAGGAGAAGGAAGGGTTGGAGAGAGATTGGACTCTTAAACAACCTAATAGACCTCTAATTCGTGTCTACCAAGCCCCATTTCGTTGCTAGAGCTCTGGAGCAGGAGGAGAGGAGGCTTTGGACGTGGGGAGCAAGGAGAGGAAGCTTGGAGCAAAGGGTTTGCATCTTCTCCTTCGTCACCTCAAGCCCTAGGATCTTTACAGTGCAAAACGGTAGGCAATCTCTCAAGCTAAAATCGTATAAAAATTACCCTAGGTAGATTTCATGATCTTTTTCAAAAGTCCTCTAGTTTCACTCTATTTCGTTCTCCCATGAGGAAGAATTAATTCTTTGAAGCCCTGTCATATCTATGTACCCGACCCTTCATGTTTGCTTTCAAGCCCCGTGCATACTTGATCCCATGTCATGCAAAAATTCTCATAAATACTACATCATGTTAGCTTTCAAACACCCCTAGTTTTCTAATTTTCATCATGTATTCATCGCTAATTAATTCGTTGATCCATGACTATGCATGTTTAGGTCCCTAAAATGTAACCTAATCAAAGCATGCATGAATCTTATTTATTTTCAAATTAATCTTTTCGGTTCATAGATCTATGAGTCTGCTTTCATTTAAAACTAGTTCCATGATTTTTGGATCTTCGTGCGATTTTATATTGATTTTACAAGAGCATTGTATCACACTTTAGAGGGAAGGACCTAATTCAGAAAAGGGCTAAACCCTTTTCTGGGTCGGGCTGCCTCTCTGAAGTCGCAACGGCCCGACCCGTCGCGACCTCAGAGTGGTCGCGATCGGCCATACCGTCGCGATCTGAACGCAACTTCCTGCGCCGTCGCGTTCCCAACCCCCGAACCGGGCCAGGCCGACCGATTTGCCCGTCGCACCAGGCCGCCCCGTCACGACCTGGACCACGACGGGAACCCCCGTCGCGTTACCCTGTTGACGCACTCGTGCGCCCCGTCGCGACTTGATCACGCCGGCACCCCCGTTGCCTTTTTGAAATTCTGCCAGAACAAATATTTGTGCTCATGCCCCGGCTGATTATGCTATTTACCCTTAATTAGCCATGATTAAACCATGTTATGATTATTTTGACCTGGTAATTAATAATAATTATATAAATTTAATTATTTAAAAGCCATGTGCACGATTTATCATACTCTCATGATTTCCTTACACTTGCACACACTTATTATTAATGTCTGCCATTTGACCCTAATAAATTATTCAATAATGTATCTGGTAATTAAGTGAAATTAATTACCTAATTTCCCTATTATTTAAATGACACATGTCTTCGTTTTATTCGCATGATTTGTACACCGTTATCGCGTCTCTCTGCCTTCGAGCACTCGAGGCAAGACGGACAACGTTTCGTTACACAATTTCTCTTGACTTGGACCACCTCTCCATCGAGAATACTCTCGACTGGGCCAAAGACTCCTTGTCAAGGCCTCCATAAGTCTTCTTGGCTTTGGCGCACATCCATTGCCGACGAGCTAGTTGTACCCTAAAACCCGATACACCCCTAGGGATCAGTATGATTCAAACGGCCTTAGTGTGTTCTCTCTTACCTTGTGATCACTCCGGACCATTTAGCCTGTGTTCATAGCACGGCTAGTGGGCGTTGTGACTTCCACCGGACTGTCGGCACCCGATCTAGTGCTATGCAACCGTTACTATCGATGTTTAACGTTGTTTTACGATTATACCCCTATCTCGTCTACTATCCCATTACTCTCATCTGTTCACTTTCACTCTATACTCTCATCTATTTTGTCTATTACTCTCATCCCTTCTTGGTACTCTATTTGGCCATTAAATTGATTGTCTAAACAAAATAACAAAACAGCGCTATAATGCCAAAGCAATAAGCCCGGTCTGGTCCTGGGAGGAGCTCCCGAAGAGTGCTATTTCCTTGCAAGGGTAACATGATCAAGATGTGTACGGCATGCATCCAACGCCATTTAACAACAAACAATTCAATCTATGACAATCAAACAATCGTTTTACTATATCTCTAGGTTGACATGATGCTCGACCACGGAGTGCTATTGCACCTTGGTGCAGACGTTACATATTCTCTCACTATATAGCCATCCTTTATCATGCTAGTTATCCAATTATTCTTTTGTAAGTGCTATCATTCTCTTGCTATCATGTGATATCTTTCTCTCGACTATACTTGATAGTTATCTCTAGTTATCCTGCCTGATAAGACATTATCACTTAAAGCATGCCTGTTTACATGAGATATTAAGTCCTACTGAGCATTATCGCTCACCCTGCGCTATTTTGTATGTGTTTCAGGTAAGTTGGATGATGACCCTACACTCACTAAAGGGAATGGACTGGAGTGATGAGCGACCAGGAGCCATAGCGATGGAGTGTCCTTAGTACCTTATAGAGTTTAGTTAGATAATTGCTTAATTATCCTTTTCAATGTGTTGATGTTATTGAGCCCCATCTTTTGGCTCAGAATTAGTGGTTGTAATAGTTTAGGTGTTTTATCAATAAAATAAGTAGTTTATTGCAATTATTGTTCACTATTTGCTCTGGTATTTGTAACTGTACGTGTAATTTTTGTTACCATACACGTTGTTCATGCCTCCCCGATTTATTCCGCTGCTAAATTAGCGGGGCATGACAGTTCGTATCAGAGCCTAGGATGTCCTTATTAGGATATTTAAGTCTATGATGTTCTAGGTGAACTGCCCTGACACGTGTCTAAGTCAACCACCATACCTATGTGAGGATTGGGTAGAACTATGGTTAAGATTTAAATACATTTATCTATATATATATGTTTGTGTATCAACGTAATATTACTTTAGCATCCTAATGCCAACCTTATTCCTGAAGGAACTCTTAAATGGACGCCAAACATACGTCACTGCAAGACGAAATAGGGTTAACTCAAGAGCTAGCTCGGGCATGTCAGAAAGCTGACCAACTATTGGAAGGAGCCTTAAGGACAACCAAGAAGATTAGAAAAGAGACCAAAAAGAACAAGAAGAGAAGACACAACCAAGAGAAGAAGGCAAACATCCAAATGAAGCATAGCAAGATCGTCTACTTTTATTGTGGTAAACTGGAGCATGTGGCTAACGAATGCTAGCGAAGAGTGGGTGCATGTCTATGTTGTGGCAGTTTGGAGCATCGGATACCAGACTATCCTCTTCTAAAGGAACCATCCACTAATGCCAAGGATCTCGACTCTACTACAAAAGAGAATCAACCAAATGATGATGACGTTAGCCCTTCCTGGGTGATAGGAGAGGGTAAGGTCATAGTCCTTCAAGTACTCAATCCATCTGCGCTGCCTCAAGTTCAGATCCATCTAAGTTAAAATATACTGCAAACTCTGATGGTCGGTGAAGATCTCGAACGCCTCTCCATACAAATAGTGCCTCCACAACTTCAGAGCAAAAACTACTACTACCAGCTCTAAGTTGTGGGTAGGGTAGTTCTCCTCATGCTTCTTAAGCTGCCGAGAAGCATAGGCAACGACCCCACCATGCTGCATCAGCACGACACCCAAACCTGATCTCGACGCGTCGGTGTAGACCACGAAACCTCCGCTACCTGACGGCAAGACCAACATTGGCATTGAAGTCAACCTCGTCTTCAGCTCCTGGAAACTCCACTCGCAGTCCTCTGACCAAACAAACCTGGCGTCAAGTCTCGTCAACCTGGTCAATGGCTCTGCAATCCTGACAAAATCCTGGATGAACCTTCAATAGTAGCTTGCTAGACCCAGAAAGCTGCGAACCTCTGTCACTGATGTGGGCTGCTCCCACGACAATGCTGTCTCAACCTTGGCAGGGTCCACTGCCACACCAGAACCTGAGATCACGTGTCCGAGAAAGTGCACCTCCCTCAGCCAAAATTCACACTTATTGAACTTGGGGTAAAGATGGTGACTCTGCAAGGTCTCTAGCACGATCCTTTGATGCTCCTCATGCTCCTCCTCAGAAGCCGAGTAGATCAAAACGTCATCAAAAAAGATGACCACGAACCGATCTAGGTACTCACTAAACACCCTATGCATCAAATCTATAAATGTTGCAGGCGTGTTCGTCAGCGAAAGGGCATCATGACGAACTCAAAGTGACTGTACCTAGAACGGAAAGCTATCAAGCCAACATCTGACTCTCTAATCCTCAACTGATAGTAACCGGACCTCAAGTCAATCTTCAAAAACACTCTGGCTTACTGCAACTGGTTGAACAAATCATCGATCCTGGCAACAGATACTTGTTCTTCACCGTTACTTCAGCTGTCGATAATCGATGCACAAACACAGACTACCATCCTTCTTCCTCACAAACAGAACAGGCGCTCCCCACGGCGAACGACAAGGACGAATGAAGCCCAGCTCAAGCAACTCCTGCAATTGGCGCTTCAACTCGCGCATCTCTTCCGGAGCCATCCAGTAAGGTGCCTTAGCCAAAGGCATCGTAGCATGCAAAAGCTCAATGGAGAACTCTACCTCCCGCTCAGGCAGAAAATCAGGTAGATCCTCTGGGAAAACATCAGAGAACTCACAAACAACAGGCATATCAGAAACCGAAGACCCGCTAGGCTCCAAGGAACAAACAGAAGTGAGATATGCTACACATCCATCATGGATCAAATGGCGAGCTCTACAAAAAGAGATAAAAGGTCGATGGGTAGACCGGATACCTCGGAAGCAGAGAACGGGCGCTCCAGGTATCTCAAACTGAATGGTCTTCTGCTGACAATCAACCACAACTGAGTGAGCCTTCAACTAGTCCATGCCCAGGATGATGTCAAAGTCACGAAGCTGCAACGCGTACAACCTGGCCGGCAACTGGTGTCCATGGCCTCAATTGTGATGCCCTCCAGGTAACCGAAAGAACGGATATAATCACCAGATGGGAGATCGACCATCACATCACACTGCCTCTCAGGTGTGTGATGAACTAGAGACTCATAAAACTCCTCGGAAGCAAAGCAAAGAGAAGCACCGGGGTCAACCAAAACACGAGCATATCTACCAAGGATAGGTAGGGTACCTATAACCAGGTTCGACGCCTCAGCCTGCTCCCTGGTGAGTGCCATCACATGACGACGACCACGCCCACACTGTGACGCCTGCTGGGGCTGCTGCTGCTGGGGAAACTGTTGCTGCTGCTAATACGGCTGGAACTACTCAGGCTGCTGATGCTGCTGAAATTGCTGAGGCTGCAAATGGTACTGCCCTTGTTGCTGATGCCGAGGTGCCTGCTGCTGGGGAGGATACTGGTACTGTGGTAACTGTTGTGCGTACTGTACTGGCTGCTGCGGCAGCTGGACTTGCCCCATCGGGCAATCCCTCCTGAAGTGGCCCGGGAAGCCACAAGTGTAGCAAACTGCCTCCTGCCTGCCCTGCTCAGCTCCCTGCTGGACTGACTGCTCCACAAACCTCGACTGACACCTCAGCTGCCAGCTCCATCCACCCCCGCGAGTAGACAACTGTCTGAACTTTAAGCGAATCCCGGAACTGTCGGAACTGCCCGAGCCCGAAGAAGAAGAAGTCGCGCTACCGCGACTACTTGCAGGATGCTAGTACGACGAGGACCTAGAAGAGGCTCCTCCCTGCTGCTGCTGCTGCTGGGGCTGCCAGGTCTGCCTCTCCAAGGCGGTGGCCTTAGCCACGGCCTCTCCTAAGCTGGCACACATGTGAGCTGTCACGCCCCACCTCAAGTCTGGCCTCAAACCTGTGATGAATCTCTCTGCACAAGCCTGCTCACTGCCTGCAACATGAGGAACATGACTTAACAACCGGACGAACCTCAGGTGGTACTGAGTAACTGCGAGATTGCCCTGAACCAACTCGTGGAACATGTCCCGTCTCTCACGTCGAGCGTAGTCGGGGAAGTACTCACCGTGATAGACCTCTAAAATGCACTGCCAAGTGATCTGATCTAAATGTTGCCCCTGGAAGTGAGTCTGTCACTGAACTCTCCACCACTCATGGACTGCTCCCTTGAGCTGATACATCGCCAGTCTGATCTGGTCCTCCTCGGCGCACTCCATAGTCTCGAACGTGCGCTCCATCTCGTGTGTCCAACTCTCTACCTTGTCTAGATCATACTCACCGAAGAACATCGGTGATCGGAGATGCAAGAACCTCTCCAAGAGGGCGGTCTTGTCCTCCGTGATAGTCGTCCTCCTCCGACCGGCCCGGGTACTCCTAGTAACCGACGACTGTTGAACTACTGGCTGCTCCACCTCTGGATCTGCCTGCTGCTCTAGTATTACTGGGGGAGGTACTGGAGGCTGACTTCCCGCTCTGCCTGCCCAGGCTGCCACGCTCCCTGGTTCAAGTTCCTGAAGAACGGCTACGTGCTGCTACGGTTGAGGCTGGTACTCCTGCTACTGCTACCCGTCTGCTGCTGCTGCTGCTGCTGCCGGTGCACCCTGAGGCTGTGCCACTGACTCCTCTGCTGACACCTCCTCCTGGACCTGCCCCTGCACGGGCATATCAGACTCATCCTGCTGCTCTATCAGCTCTTTGGCCTGCCTACACCTGCGTGGAGCCATATCCTGCACAGCACACAACCAACAAGGTTAACAATACCCACTCGGGTGGCTAGCAGTGTACTTGTACTACTGTTGGGACTTCCTGTCGCAGTTTAGATCTACTACAAGTCTTGTCAGACTCTCGCTCTGATACCAACTGTAACGACCCCGAGAACCCGACCCTCGGCCCACACCGAGGACCTGATTTTCGCGGTTGCCGCCCACAGATCTAGAGATCCGGAAGGGCTATAATATAAATCTAACAGGATATGTAACGGAAGTAAATGTCAACTGCTAAACTAGAAATGCACGTGCGGAAATGGAAGGAAGAGAGAGACCGCTGCATGCCGCTCTAAGTACAGTCCCAACACACACAACTAGTACAAGTAAAGGCAGGGGATAACAAATCCTTAGGGGCATACCCCGAGGGTGACGTACACTGAGAGGAGGAACCACTGCTAGCTACGGGGACCACGACTACCTCCCCGTCTCCTCCGCCCGGCACGCACCCTGCCGCTGCTGAGAAGTCTCACCTGGGAAAAGGAGGGATGAGCTTCAAAATAAGCTCAGTAGGGACTACCAATCTCCTACTGGCTCTAACAGGCGGAAGAAGATATATATATATATATATAAATAAATAACACACTATATCTTCTACCTACGAACGAAAGTGCGGAAGCAAAGCTACTAACTAGAAACAGTATGGAAGTACAACACTGTCGGAAACTCTGTACGACTGCTTGTGTCGTGACCACCACGGCTAGCAAACACAGACAGAGGGAAACCCCGCCTGGACAAGGAACACTAGCTACAGAAAGCACTACCACTAGTCAACCGGTCAAGTGCGTCCACTGACGTCTCATCCTCGACCCAGGTCCAAACCTCCATGTCTCGTTAGAGTGGGGTAGGACACAAAGGACACAATAGTAACTGCCGTAGTCTAGCCGGACTACATTCCCACGCCTTGCCTCTCCAAGTGGTTCCGGGGCCATAAGGAGCGAGGCAGTGAGAAGAAGGACTGGCTGGCTTGCGCCGGGAAGGACTCCAAATGACCTCAGCATCCCAGACCAACCACGAGAGCTCTGCAAACGACTCAACGCTGCTGTCCTAACCACCATTTTCCCCTCTGCTCCAGAGTCCACAACTCGAGCACGCCCCCCGCCTGGAGTACTCCCTCAACAGGCGTGCGGGGACGGGGGTCCCAGGCAACGGTAACAACCTCTTACGGGACAAGCCCTCAAGTGCCGAGCACCGGGCGAACGACTAGTGTAGGACCGTACTAGGGAACTAGCACAGGTGCCATGGGTATAGTAAAAAAGCGAAAATGGCGAAGACTTAACAAAGCACGGTACTTCGCAAGACCATAACCTGTCTCTCGACTGTAGTCGTGATGCATCGGGCTGTCATGACAAGATCGCGACCTCTATAGTGGACGCGTCTTCAGCCGAGGGGGGTTTCGGAGCAGCCCTCTCAGAGACCACCCCAAAAACACGATATAAACACACCACAGGGGGGAGGGGAGCATGCTCAACATGAAGGAAAGCTATTAAAGCATGCAAACCACCCTTAAACCCCACAAAAGCATGGATTAACAAGGACCTACGCTCGATGGGAAAATCTCACTCAAACATGAGGCATGGTTCCTCACCCCCCTCCCCCCCCCCCCCCCCCCCCCCACAACCCAAACCATGGGGAAATCATGATCTCAAAGGGGAGGGGAGCATGCTAGGGCGAGAGGATCAATGGGTCCCTACCTCCACAAGTAGAGCTGACCCATTGGGGCCTTCATGTCGGAATGACCACCTCCTCCTCGCTCCAAGCAACACAAACACATCCCCTGCACGAACAGGATGGCACCACCTCAGCACGAGCACCTCGAGCATGAATAACATCCGAGAAAATGCAAGGGAGCTCAAGAGGGGGAAAGAGGGAAGACGGAGAAGAGAGAGGGAGAGCGGGGGAGAATGGGGCGCAGCCTCAGTTTTAAACCGACGGCCCCTAAGATGCGACGGGTCGGCCCGGCGCGACAACAACCATGTTGCGACACCCCTAGGCATCGCGACCATGTCGCGACGGCCATCCCCGGTGCGACTGCAAAAAGGCGATCAAACCTCAAAGACCAAAAGAGCAAACACAACGGCTGACTAGGTCGCGTCAACAGTGTACGCACCTGCCACCCATCACGACCGTTCTTACAGACAAGACAGTGATCACATCTGTCAGAAGTAGTCGCGATGCCTCCAGACGCCGCGACAAGAACGCGATGCCCACCCCCATCACGACAGTGTCGCAACGGCCAGGTGTGTCGCCAGAAAACCATGTCGCCACGGGCTCCCTTGGCGCGACCATGTCGTGACCAGGGTGCCTGCTGCGACCCTGAGGACAGGGCCAAAGGGCCCAAGAGGGCCGGGTCTTACATCATGGCCTTCGTCCTTGCCGGAGACTGTCCACTGGACTCCACCATGGCCTTGCCCTCTCGTTGTGCCACTGGCGCCAGACTCGGAGAAGTAGGAGTTGATAAGAGAGTGAACGGAGGGGAAGCGAGGAAGCTAGATGCGAAAGCAAGAAGACAATGCTCAAAGCAATGAAACGTGGGTCATTCCCCCCTCTTCCCTTCCTTATAAGGAAGGAGAGGCGCAGATTCAATGGCCAAAATGGCAATTTGCTTGCTCGAACAACCCGCTCGAACGGCTCGTTTGAGTGCCCTAGTCACGTCATGTCTCTTCTGCCATCATGAAATGGTCACCTGAGGAAACCCCAGTGGCGTCACCGAAAATCGTACGCTCCTCACGACCAACATCACATTTAATGCGAAGGGATCGACATTAGACGGTTATCTCCCCTCTCAAGTGCTGAAATCTGAGCAGGCTTGAGAGGGTGGGTGGCAAGTGTAGAGGCCATTTCTGGCCTCCTAGGCCCATAAGATTATCATGGCCCATCTGAAACCTAGAGCAGTGGCTATCCAGCCACATGTCCCCAGACACTGAACAAAGTTCATCTCCACATGCCTCCGGGTGTTACTGTGCTTGACCACTCTGAGCACCGAACAAGAAGGAGCCACCGAACATTGGGCAGCCCCACCGAGTAGGTTCGTGGTCTCCTGTTCGGAACCCCTAAAAGGCAATCATGAGGAACGACTCTTAGCCTCCTCACTGCATTTAATGGGACAGCGCGACATGCCTCCCCCCGAAAGGAGCAGCCCTGGCGCAGAGTCCTAGGGGGCATCTCGAACAAACATCCCCTCACCTTGGGAACTCAACAGTCGCATCCTTCTGGGCATCATTGGAGAAGGGTGCATTCGGACCCTTCAGGTCCTCTACTTATATAAAGAACAAATAACCTTCATGCAAAGGTACGTGCAATCATCCCTCACAATCGCCCACATGTGAAACCACACGCAAAAGAACCTTCTCCTTCAAGCCATACAATAGTCATCTCTGACTTAGGCATTGGAGGGTTCTCATGGTTCTTCAACAGGGTTCCTCTAACCCATTCTAGTTTTGTAGGTCAACGTCCACACCGGTGACTGTGTGCTCCCAGTTCTCAAGTGGAGGCCTATTCGACCCATTGCTGATCAGGGAAACACCACCGCAATTAGGATAAGACATTTCCTAATTTCTTTTTCTCCATAGGTATCAACATATTTCATGAAAATTACAACTACCAAAAAATATCATAAAATGCATGAAAAATTTACATCAATGCAGTGGTAGATACCTGGCATCTGCCATGTCTTATACTTTGACATCGTCACTAAAAAAATCATAAAAGAACAACGTCGATGATGAACATCGCTTGTTTATGATTCTCCCAGTCAAAATATAGAAGAAAAGAAAGAGCGGGAAATAAGAAGACAATACATGATTTCAAAGCATATTGACATAGTTAGCTCAAAAATAGTCAACTTGAAGTGTACACTTCCTATTCCCTCCACACCCTAGAAAAAAAAAGAAAGCCAATTTGACATCAACATCACTCAAATTCTCCCCATTACATCTTACATTGACTAGCTTATACTAAGGTTGACTGTACTGCGGGGATCTATCTAGTTGGATTCTTTGTGACATAGTACGGTGCAATATGAAAATGTCAAATCAGTAAACCATTTTTCATCTTTCTTTGAAGACCAAATAGATCATGGATCGACATGTAATAGCTTGTTCCAGTTTTGAACCCTTAATTGCCCCTTAGCACTCATTCAGTTATTTTAACCCCTTTTGCCTGGTATTAACCAATTTCTTATAATTTTTAAATTCAAAATATGAGAGTTTGGGAATCATTGTTACCAAGTACTTTGTTAATTACCCTATCTGGCGAGTTCTCCGTTGGGAATTTATGTTTCTGATCGAAGTGGAGCTTCGTATATGATGAAGTGAAGCTTCGGCTGTTTTAGTTTATATCGTGGTTGGTCAAAGTGGAGCTTCGTATATGACGAAGTGAAGCTTCGAATATTTTTGTTTATATCATGGTCAGTCGAAGTGGAGTTTCGTATATGACGAAGTGAAGCTTCGACTATTTCTATTTATATCATTGTCAGTCGAAGTGGAACTTTGTATATCGACGTTCTTTAGTTAGCAATCGATGTTTCAGTCAGTAATAGATGCCTTGGTCGATAATCGATGTTTACTTAGCAACCAATGTTTCAGTAAGTAATCGATGCTTGGTCAACAATCGATGTTTAGTCACCAATCAATGTTCGGTAGATAACAATCGATGTTTTAGTCACCAATAGATGTTCCTTAGTCAGTAGTCGATGTTTGGTAGACAACAATCGATGTTTTAGTCACCAATCGATGTTCATTAGTCGGCAGTTGATGTTTGGTAGACAACAATCGATGTTTAGTCACTAATCAATGTTTGGTAGACAACACTTGATGTTTAGTCATCAATCGATGTTTGGTAGACAACAATCGATGTTTTAGTCACCAATCGATGTTCAAGTTGAAGGAAAATTTTGTGTATGACAAAGTGTAGCTTCGTATATGACGAGCTAGCTTCGACTGATCTTGACCAAAACTAGTAGGATGAAGTTACTAAACAATGCAAATCCTTTCGTGAAGCATTGAAAAATATTATATTCATGAAGATAATAGTGATATTAAGTATATTAAGGATTTTATGATAAGCCTGCATTTTGTCATCACGAATATTAAAGGGTTAATACTTAGAATGGTTCAGTTGGAGCTCCCTTTCGTCCTCCAATCTATGTGACCATGGTTTAATAATCGATTGGCCTCCAGTCAAAGTTCCTTTGTCTCCCAACCAATATCTCTTATGTCCTCTATTTGAATTAGAATTGAGTATAATCTCTTAGTGCTTGTGCTTTTGTCAGACTGATGGAAATGGTTGTCATCATCTGACTCCTTTGGCCTACCAACTTTCTGGCATGGATCCCTAGGCCTGTCTAAATACCTTTTACATTTCTGCAAATCGTGAGGTGGCCTGTGAGAAGATCTTTCACTCATACTCCCCTCAGTCATCTCCATCAGATTTGTATCTTCATTTGGCCTGCATGTTGGTCAGGTGTCTGGATCCCTTTGTTAGTATCACCCCACTTTAAAATTTAACCCTTAAATAGCCTTGGTGGCCACACTCCCAGTGGACTTTTCTGTTTTCTACTACTAGGAAACCGAAGGCTTTATCTTGGAGCCATTGCAGCTTCTTGGCAGATTGGGCCTCCTAGTTCTCTTGGGACTTTCGGCTAGTTTTCCCACACTAAGGTAGGCATAACCAATCCCTTGTTTGACCCCTTTAGAAGTCTTTCTTCATCTCCATTTATGAACCTGTATGTTTGATCCAGAAGCCTGATTTGAACCCTTTTTGGATAACCTTTGAGAATCCTATGTCTGATTGTCTTGGAAAAATATTTTGATCTTTCTCTCTGGGGTGGTTAGGACTCCTTATGGTTGGCATTATGCATGAGGGGTCAGCTGTGACGACGGTTTCATCCCACAAATTAAACATGGGTGGTTAGGCTCACTAAGTTTGGCAAATTTGAGTACGTATGTATATGTAACATCTCGTTTCGGCAGGTGGTTAGTTATATGTTATTCATCTCTATGAGAGCTTTGCTGATCCCATTTGCAAGATTTTGAATCCCTGCCAAGCAATCATGTCTTTGAAATATGATACATGCATACCAATAAACATGTAATTCGTTAAATCTTTCTTGCTATGTACTTTTTGTATAACTTTTGTGCTTGTGTAACCTCATAACTCTACCATATTCCATGCTCTTATGTTTTATATCTTGCTGGTTTGCCTACTGAGTTCCTTTAGAACTCATGCCTTCATTGAACCTATTTTAAATTCTTCTTCATGATGCGGTTCTCTCTTGAAGCCAACCCCTTTGCTGCATTCATGCTTCAGGCTGGGCAACATTAAGGATATTTTTTTAGAAACTGTGTTTAAATCGTGGTTGTGCCACCCCTTTTGTATTTTGAAAACATGGCATGTGACTAATGGACAAACTACGATTTTGTAATTATTATATGTGGCATTGGTGTTTGGTGCATAAAATTCAAATATGTATTTTTACCATGTATTGATCTTGTGTTTGGCCTGCTAATATATTGCATGCAGTGCAGAAGCCCTTCCCATAACAGTGTGTAAGATGCTTCCATTTGGTTAGTGTGTGTGTTGCCTCTTAAATGGCTGTGAGGGGTGACATGGCACTACAGATGGTATCAGAGCCAAGGTTATGGGATAGGGCTGAACTGTGATTAACCATTCACTTAATAAAATGCTAAGAAGAATTTGAATCTATGTACTTTGAGTAATTATAACCTTATGATCTTTGGAACTAAGGGGTTACAAATTTTGTTTGGAGGTTCTAGTCTTTAACTAGATGGCATTGATTCAGGAGAAACGAAAAATGAAAAGGCTTGTATACTCCCGTGCCGAAGGAGCCCACTGATGTGCAGAGGAGGATAAAGTGACCCTGGCTACCTACATACTCCAAGATAGGGCCGATGATTAGTGGCATGTATGATGGGAAATACCTTCAAAGGCCAGACTGATGATGTTCGTTGGGAGGAATTTTTGCAAGTGGTCTATGAGAAATACACCCCACAGCACATCAAGGACAAGAAGGACCTAGAGTTCCTGCAGCTGGAGCAAAAAGATTTGAACGTATCCGAATATGAAGCTATGTTCACCCGCTTAGAGAAGTATGCACCCCACATAGGTAGTGATGAAGTCAGAAGAGTAAGAAAATGTGTGAGAGGTTTGAAGCCTAGTGTGCGCAGTAGGGTGGCACCCATGGATCCCCAATCTATGACCGCTGCTTTGAGGGTAGCCTTTATAGTCGAAGCGAAACATGAGGAGTATGTCAAGGACGAAGGTTTGTAGGTCAAGTTTTATTAGAGATAATTTGGGGGAAATCAGATATCAGGGCTGAAGATGTGTGCCAAAGGATGAACGTTGAGTATCCTCAATTAGTTAGTAAGAAATCATAACGAAATTTATTTTAAGGATGAAATTTATTCTAAGGGGGGTAGAATTTAATAGCATGTTCCAGTTTTGACCCTTAATTGCCTCTTAACACTCATTCAGTTATTTTAACCCCTTTTTTGTCTAGTATTAACCAATTTCCTATCATTTTTAAATTCAAAATATGAGAGTAAGAGAATCATTGTTACCAAGTACTTTGTTAATTACTCTATATGGGCCTTAGTTTGAGTTCCCCGTAAGGAATTTGTGTTTCCGGTCAAAGTAGAGCTTTGTATATGACGAAGTGAAGCTTCGACTAGTCAGTTTATATCGTGGTCGATTGAAGTGGAGCTGCGTATATGACGAAGTGAAACTTCGACTGTTTTTGTTTATATCATGGTCAGTCGAAGTGGAGCTTCGTATATGACGAAGTGAAGCTTCGACTATTTCTATTTAAATCATGGTCGGTCGAAGTGGAGCTTCGTATATGATGATGTGAAGCTTCGATTGTTTCTATTTATATCATTGTCGGTCGAAGTGGAATTTTCTATATCAATGTTCTTTAGTTAGAAATCGATGTTTTAGTTAGTAATAGATGTCTTGGTCAACAATCGATGTTCTTTAGTCACCAATCGATATTTCAGTCGAAGGAAAATTTCGTATATAATGAAGTGTTGCTTTGTATATGACGAAGCTAGGTTCGACTGATCCTGACCAAAACTAGTAGGACAAAGTTACTGAACAGTGCAAGTCCTTTTGTGGAGCAATGAAAAAAATTATATTCATGAAGATAATAGTGATATTAAGTATATTAAGGATTTTATGATAAGCCTACATGTTGTCATCACCAATATTAAAGGGTTAATACTTAGAATGGTTCAGCTGGAGCTCCCTTTCGTCCTCCAATCTATGTGACCATGGTTCAGTAATCGATTGGCCTTCAGTTAAAGTTCCTTTGTCTTCCAACCAATATCTCCTCTATCCTCTATTTGAATCAAAATTGAGTATAATCTCTTAGTGCTTGTGCTTTTGTCAGACTGATGGAAATAGTCGTCATCATCTGACTCCTTTGGCCTGCCAACTTTTTGGCATGGATCCCTAGTCTTGTCTGAATACCTTTTACCTTTCCGCAAATCACGATGGTGGCCTATAAGAAGATCTTTCACTCATACTCCCCTCAATCATCCCCACTAGATTTGTATCTTCCTTTGGTTTGCATGTTGGCCAGGTGTCTGGATCCCCTGTTAGTATCGCCCCACTTTAAACTTTAACCCTTATATAGCCTTGGTGGCCACACTCCCAGCAGACTTTTCTGTCTTTTGCTATTGGGAAACCGAAGGCTAGAGCATAGAGCCGTTGCAGCTTTCTGGCAGATTGGGCCTCCCAGTTCTCTTCGGATTTTCGGATGGTTTCCCCACACTAAGGTAGGCATAACCAATCCCTTGTTTGACCCCTTTGGAAGTCTTTCTTCATCTCCATTTAAAGAACCTGCATGTTTGATCCAGAAGCTTGATTTGAACCCTTTTTGGGTAACCTTTAAGAACCCTATGTCTGATTGTCTTGGTTGGGTACTTTGATCTTTCTCTCTGGGATGGTTAGGACTCCTCATGGTTGGCATCATGCATGAGGGGTCAGTCGTGACGACGGTTTCATCCCACAAATTAAACGTGGGTCGTTAGGCTCACTAAGTTGGGAAAATCTGAGTATGTATGTATATGTAACATCCTGTTTCGACAGGTGGTTAGCTATATGTTATTCATCCCCATGAGAGCATTGTTGATGGCATTTGTAATATTTTGAATCTCTTCCAAGCAATCATGTCTTTGAAATATGATACATTCATACCAGTAAACATGCAATATGGTAAATCTTTCTTGCTATGTACTCTTTGTATAACTTTTGGGCTTCTGTAACCTCATAACTATGTCATATTCCATGCTCTTATGTTTTATGTCTTTTTAATTTGCCAACTGAGTTCCTTTAAAACTCATGTCTTCAGTGAACCCATTTCAGATTCTTCTTCATGATGCGATTCTCTCTTCAAGCCAACCCCTTTATGGCATTCATGCTTCAGGCTGGGTGACTTTAAGGATATTTTCTTAGAAACTGTGTTTAAATCGTGGTTTTGCCACCCTTTTTGTATTTTGAAAACATGACATGTGACTAATGGACATACTACAATTTTGTAATTATTATATGTGGCACTAGGGTTTGGTGCAGAAAATCAAAATATATATTTTTACCATGTATTGATCTTGTGTTTGGTCTGCTAATATATTGCATGCAGCGCAGAAGCCCTTCCCATAACAGTGTGTATGATGTTTCTGTTATGTTAGTGTGTGTGTCACCTCTTAACCGGCTTGGAGGGACGGCATGGCACTACAGGACATTATCCTGACGAAAATCGATCAACTGATAATAAGAAATCGATCGTCTGATTTTTATTTTTTTTGAAGACCAAAGAAATCATGAGATCTGGATGTTATCTTGACAAAAATTGATTGACCGATAAAAAGAAATTGGTCGACTGATTTTAGACTTTGATGTGTTGGGCATCTACAGATGCTCACTAGAAGAATCGGTCGACCGATAAGAAGAAATCAGTCGACCGATTTTACCGTACCATGTCAGGGCTCATAAATCATCCGGCACAGTACAGTGTTGCAACGGTACGGCAAACTCTGGCTTATATAACAACAATAACAAGCGGCATTGATGTAGCAGTTGAAATTTTTGGGAAACAAATTATATATTTATTAAGGTTTTTTTATTTTGTAGTCCTTACAAATAAATGTATTTCCTTTACTACAATAAAATAGGGATATGGCTGACAAAAGTCTAAAAATTGCTAAGAACAAATTATGTCAGCGGTTGGAGCATTGCTGATAAAATTGCCGATAAAAGCTTCACTGACAAAAGATATATGAGTGACTACTGTAAAACCACATATATAAGATATGTCAGTAGCTACTTTAGCTATCTTTAGGATAAGTTAGCGGCTATGTGCAATCACTGACAAATATATATTTTAAAAAGAAATATAATGACTAAATATGCGTGCATGAACAAACTCAACTTCTTGCGGCTTCTCCTTTGGCTCGAGTTCTAGAGGGGGGTTCTTTACTTTCTTCAACAGGAGGTTCCTCCTGTTTATAAGTCAGCTGCGATGTCTCTTTGTATTTGTGGTATTGAATATTAAATTGCCATGAGGACAGAGATATACTCTTGCAACAACTAGTGTAAATGTAGTCTAGAACTGTCTACAACCAGATAAGTGGCATAGAAGATTTATAAGAAGTAGAAGTGGTGAAAAGGAAAAAGAGAACTATAAGTTAGTAATTTGATTTATTTCCATGACAGCTTATTTCTGGTTTAGTCTCATCACATAATTATTCCTTCATCTGCAGTGTGGCTCATGTGCATTAATTAAGCATCAAGTGCTATGGAAGAAATTTATTATGTGCAATGCAGTATGATTAGTGATGATGCCTTTTTTCTGTTAGGCTGAGTTTTGTTTTTGTGAGAGATGTGCTGGTTTCTTCCAACTAGATTCTTGGAACCTGGAGGGAAAGGATGGAACAAGTAAAGAAAACAATTGTCACATAAACTTGTTCAGTCTCTTTAGAGGACATAGTAAGGGTCCGTTTGTTTCAACAGAAAACCTCCTCAGGAAAAAATTTTTCAAGGAAAACATTATTTTTAGTTCATTTGGTTTCTCTGAAAATCAAAATCGGAAAAATATAATCCCGAAAACTTCTGATTTCGGCATCCGCAGTGAAAACCGGGACGCCGTTTTCCACGCAACACACGGTAACCATGTTAGACACTATTCATCTAACAGTGAATTGTTTTGACACTATTCATTTAAGAGGTTTTTTTATTTTTTTTCTTCATTTAAGTCATCTGTGTCAAATTTAATTATTTTGTATTTGTTTTTTAAATTTTTAATTTTTTATTAAAATATTCATAGAACACTATTCATTCAAGTTATGTTTTTATTTTATTTCTCTTAATTTAAATTGTCTTTGTCAAAGTTATTTATTTTTCACTAGTTTTTTATATTTTTTATATTTTTTAAAATTATCAAAAATAAAAAATAAAATAGAATAAAAAGTGATGAATAGTACATTAGGAGAATGTGGCCTCCTCTCATTGGAGTGGATCATAATATCCCATGCACCTCCATCCAATTCTTTAGTAAAAGTTAGCATTTAATGTTGTTGACTTTTTACTTTTAAAAATATTTTATTTACACAAATAACCAGTGAAAATATTTACCTAACAACCAAATGGACAATTACGTTTTCATTTTCACGTAAAAGCTATTCCGTGGAAAACTATTTCCCTCTAAAACTGTTTTACAAGCAACCAAACGGACCCTAAGTCAAGGAAATAAAACAGAGATACCAGATCATAGATTTTTTTTCAAGAGTAAGATTTAATACGAACTACACTTCAAGGGAAACATCACTTTGGTGCTTAAAATGTAAATCCAACTATATTAACTGATAAGTGCATGTTTTTTATATTTATCCATGACATATGCATTACTTTATGGGCATTAATGTGAATAATCATGCAATTATCATAGTTAATATCAATCTCACCTTAAATTTGACTTTTCATGAAATTAATCAAAATTTTAACACATAAATTTATAAGTGAGATTTGAGATGTCTTTGAAAGTGACAAATATTGCATGAGATTATGAAAGGTTTATTTTGAATGATAACATTAAAGCATATATGGAGGGTGCGTCCACATGGAGGATTTTCCATGCAGTTGAAGGAGATCATGTTAATCAAACCTCCATTGGGGGTTTGCAACAAACTAACACCCCCATTGGGGGTGGGCACAACCCTAGGGGTGTGCCCACCCCCAATGACATCAGCTCCCCCAATGGGGCTACGCAGGAGAGAAGTTAGAAGACAACAGCGAAAGCTTATCTCATGTGGTGGAAGGGCACACGTTGCAAGATAAACTCGCATGCCGTCGCAAGAGAGGGAAGGCAACTATGGAGAAAGGTCGAACGACGAGGGACTCTTCTCTATATGTGAGATATCTCATGTGAGACTCTCCATAGATATTAACATTATAAAAGGGATGCACCAGTTGGCATTGAGTGCGGATCTTCTCAATAGCCTGGAGGATCGAATTTAGATAGTCACGTATCCTAGGCGTCCCATGTAAAAAAGGTTTTAAAAAATCAAGGCCTCTCCATCTTCCAATTACGGAAGTCTTCCAACCAGTAATTCACCCCTCAGCCGGTTCCTCCTTTATCCCCCCTCCTTTTTCACCTTCCCCCCTCTTTCTCGCAAATCGAGAAGACGTCGTCGAACTTTGAGCAACGAAATTGAGATCTAAGATCACCATAATTCTAAAAAAAAATATGTTGATTCTAGATATGAGATTATCGAGAATTATTAGTGTACGGATAACGTGATTAATTCAATTTAATTATTTTTATAGTAAATTTTATCTGACAAAATTTTATTCCAAAAAAAGGAAGAATAAAATTATTAAATCGAATAATTTTATTTGTGTGCATTCTTATACTGTTTGTATGTATTATTGTGTTATTTGTGTGCACTAAATAGATATTTGTATGCACTACATGAGGGTTTAAAAAAAATAAACAGTGTACTAAATGCACATGAGGCCGCGCCTCTTCACATGACGCACTGTGGAGGGACCCGGCCCCTCCACATCATGTTACGCTCCCAACTAGTCGAGAGCATAGCATTACTCTTCTTTTTTTTTGATAACGAGGAAATCCCGCCCCGTGTGGCTTTGCGGACTCAAGGATTGGTGTTCGTGAACTCCAAGGTCAGGACTTGGCAGCTCCTACTTTCCGTATACCTGTATTGTCCTTACCCCACTTGACCAGAAAAACCCCGAATTTACACACCTCGAGGATTGCATGTAAATCAGGTAAATCCCCCCCCCAAGAATCGAACTCGGGACCTCTTACTTTTAAGCAAGAGTTCTAACCGATCGACCCAACCGGGGTCCTCAGCATTACTCTTCTCTCTTATGTAGAATAACTTATTTCATTTAATGACAAGGTACTGTGTTAAATATTGTGTTATTTAAACGATATTAAATTATATATATATATTATTCTCTTCTCCTCCTCCCTATTATATCTTCTCGTTTCTTTCTTCTCCCTTTATTTTCGTGTCTTTCTCTATTTTATTTTAGTGTTGTGTTGTTAGTGTTTTAGAAACCTTTGTTTAGTTAATAATTTGTTAGTTGTTTTCTTATCTCTCTCTCTCTTTCTATTCCTATTTCTCTCTTCTAATCTCTCACTATTTAGATTAGATTTATTTTTAATCAAATTAGTTTTAAGATGTTAAACTCACTTTTCTAAGAAAAAACTTAAAATTTTCAAAGTTAAAATCTATTTCTTTGTGAGTTCGACTCGGATTTCATCACTTAACTACAATTAAAATAATTAGTATATGTCAATTAATTTGAGATAGTTAGCTATGTGTTTAACGACGTATTCGTGGACTATCACTAATCCGTAGAGTCTTGTTAGAAATAGACCCTATTCAAGGAACTTCTTTTATATATTCTTCCACAGTTGTAGGAAATGACGGAGTTGACTATCATACACATATCTTTTATATATACTTCCACAGATGTAGGAAATGACGGAGTTGATTGTCATACACATACAAATAACCGAAAGCAGGTCAATGAATATTAAACAAACATAAATGCAAGATAGAGAAAATAAAGTAGGTGAGAGTTCAAATGCAACCTAGATAAATCAACAAGTGGTAAAAGATATGCAGCCAAAGCAAAAAGGAAGTTCCTCGATATTAATATATTCTGGATCAGGACATGGAGGTGACAAACCTATTTGAGATTTGGAAACTGAATGTTCCTAGCAATTTTTAATCCTTTGCAAGATTCATAAAACTCAGAGAGAGCTTCATCCTTTTCAAATAATGAAAGACGATAGGGTGATCAACAGAACCTAAAAGAGGTGATAAATTACATGATTCAGTTGTAAATCATAATTTTTAGGACATAATGTAGATTGAAGAACATGTTGGTCTACTTTTTTGTAGATATTGAAGGCTTTAATGGCACCATGTCTTGACATCTCTAGATCTAAGAACTCTTCGAATAGGGTTATTTGTGTCTTTCTGACAGCCGCCTCAAATGATAGATTGCAACATTAAGTTTTTGATTTTCCTTAACTCACGATAATTTGGAGTGTACAAGGGACTACATGCCTAGCAAGTATTGATGAAAAAATATAAGCAAGTGTTTTTATACCCGGTTAACTATAAAGGACCAAGATGTAGAAAAAAAATACAAACGAACATATATCTAAGCACAAGACAAGCATTACTTTTGGTAGAAAGCATTGAAATTTTAGGAGGATGGAAACACACCAGCCAAAAGCTATAAAAGACATGCAACCTGGCTATTCTAGCCATCAAAGGATCCAGCCGAAAAGACCTGTGAGGTTGAGTAAGGTCAAATTACCTACAGTGTATGGAGGAGCCACATCAATCTCAAAGTCTTAAATGAGAATGTTCATTGACATGGTTTTAACATATTTTTTTGAGATACATATAATGTTAAGTTATATTCACACATCTCGACTCTCAAGAAATATTTTATGTATTTAAATAATATTTGGACATCAATATACATACGTCAAACATCTAATTAATTTAAAAATAATTAAATATCGAGAATATAATGTATAGACATGTAATATTTAAATAACATGTAGACAATGTTTAGTATGTGTAGTTTAGAAGGAACAAGTTGGATTACATTAAAGTTGAGAGAAACTGAAATAATCATAAATATGAAAGGCTCTTTAGATTAGAAGAATTCAAAATCTACACATTTACCCCTTGACGTCATTTCTACCCCAATTGTCCTCTTGTTGGTGCTACTGCCACCTATTCCTACTGCCTGGGACTTAGAGTTGTTTTGTTCTACTTTAGCAATTGGGGGAGGGGGTGCGCTTTTGTTAGACCCAACAATTCATGTTAATGTCTTTTATTTAGATTAGAAGAACTCACTCACCCTCCTCTCTCTCTTTTCTAAGAAATGCCTTATTAAGCGATATTTCTATCTGTTTGTTCATATTTTGACGGTTTCATCTACGACAGAATATTCTTTACATTTTGATGATAAATTAAATTTTGAGGGTATATTCAAGAATACATATAATTTTAAGGGTATACATGAATTTTTCCCAAATAAATTTCACAAGAGATAGTTTAAGTTAGTTGTGCTCCCATCTATTTGTAAAGTGCAACTTAGAGTGAGCAAAAAATAGTTCCAACAAAGCTTTACTAAAACAGGAACTTTCAGGGTTCTTACATAGTTTTACCACAAGGGGTTCACTAGCATAAAAATTTAAGGAAGTTCATCATATCAACAATGACAACACATGCTCATGAAAAGAATAACTTCTACATACATGGATAGGCACCTAAATTGGTATCTTAGAATAGACAGTCGTTGAAAATTATCAATGAAGGAAGCTTGGATGTGATCTAGATAGAGAAACAATGGTTATTTAAAAAAAATCATCAGATTGTTGTGTTTGGTAGCTATTGTTACAACCGGACTGAAAAACATGTATATTCATTTTTGTCAAGACATTATCATAGAAAATGTTTTAGTGCAATACGTTTGTTTGGATGCTTCAAAGTGAGAAGGATGTTTTACCAACTATATAAAGTTGGAATCTAACAGTGTTTAGGATCAGAAATGAAACATCAAGATCTAATTGATTTGCATAGAAAAGTAATAACCCATTTTAGCTATTCACGAGAACCTTCCAAAATACTTATGGATATTTAGGACTCACCCCTCCTTAAACTAAACAAAACGTATTAGAGTGCTCTCACTATGCAACTTAGATTGTTTAATTTATTAATTGGGTATCTCTGATCTGTAAAATATTGTATTTTATGGTTGGTAGAGATGAACAACCTCTTGTTTTGTCCAGGGCTTCTTTAGCGGGATAATAAGGGCCTAACCATATCTTGCTTACTGTGCATTCTGTTAATTAGTGAACAGTCATTATTTAAGACCTTACTCAATTAGTGCTCTCCATATAGATTTTGAAGTCACAAAAAGTAATGGGTATCAATCTTTACATGAACACATAACAATTATGATTTTTCATTCCATATATTTTACACTCATTCAATTCATATTCACACAATGGTCAATGTTGGACACATATCTATAGAGGAATCTCACACTTCCTTAAACTCTATCCCCAAACACGTAAGTTGCTTTAGTCGCATAATTCTTCCATAACTATCTATCCACTAGGGCTGTAAACGGGTCGGGTTCGGAATCGGAAACACAGATTCCGATACCGATTCCGATAACCGAAATATGGTTCCGATTCTGATTCCGATAAGAATGGTTAGTTCCGATTCCGTTCCGATTCCGATAACATTACCGGAACCGAAATTCCGATAAGGTAAGATATTTACCATAATTTTACCTTGAGTTTATGATAATTTATCGGAATAACCGATACCGATACCGATTCCGATTATTTTTTTGATTCCGATTCCGATAACTTATCGGAATATCCGATACCGATTCCGATAAGCTATCGGTATCATTTTCCGATTCCAAAATCGATAATTTTTATCGGTACCAGGTCGGAATATCGGGTTCCGTTTACACCCCTACTATCCACAAATACGTAAGTTGCTTTTGGTTCCATAACTCTTCCATTTAGGTGCTACTGTTCTAGCTCTAAATACTTACATAGCATTTTCATGTCCATACCCGTTTTAGTATTGTCTTTCTTTTTTTCTTTTATATTCATGATCTTGTTAAATACATTATCAAAGACATCATTCTCCACATGCATAACATTCAAGTTGTGTCATACAAAAACTAAATCTAGGGAGTTATCGTGTGCTACCAGACAATTGTGCTATATTTGGTGAGTATTACACCCACACTACCATATCTCAACTAGATACCTGTTGTGAGTTTGTTTCATCCATTTTCATTCTACTATTCTAGAATGCATTCTTTTGTCTTTGAAAAATATGGTCACTTGGTAGAAACCGTCGATGATAATCAAATTAGCAAGATTTTCCACCATATTATAGTGCAAATGATTTGATATTGTCCATATAATAAGGATATGCCAACATCCTATGTGTGCTCCAATCAGATAGTATTTTATATGTAGGGAAGTCACTTATTGTCCATATCAGTGTTGCTTTCATAGTGAATAACTCCATCATACGATAATAATTTTACCTCATCAATCAAGGGTTCGAGATATATATCTTTTTTTTTTTCAGACTTTTGGACTAGGAATCAATAAAAAGAAAGATTCTCTTGCTTCATGTACATGTCCGACATAAGGTTGTACAATGTCATAAACATTGGCCAACAAGAGTAAGATGTCACTGAACCTCTAAATGGATGGAAGTCATCAGTACATAAATCCAGTCTAATATTAACACCATAAGATTAACAGATTGGATTAGATGTTTCCATTTTATTAACATGATATTTTTTATCATGTGACAAGATAGTATTAATTCAGGATGACCATAAGATTAAACTATTTTTAAGGATAGTTATATCATTTATTGTCTAATATACACTTTATATCGTCTTTGTACTCACATCTCCGACCTTTAAATTCTGGCATTACTTCATGGGTTATCTCTATATATCCTTAAGTCTTCTAAAATTTAAAAGGAGGTTTTATTGAAAAAATATAGGGACATAGATGCAGACAACCATGATGGCCAGAACCCTAACTTATGAGAACAAATCAGACCTCTGTGCTTTGATACCAAATTTGATGTGGGACAATCTATTGAACACTGGTTGTGCAACCTATGTATAGTTTTTGAGCTAGACAAATCACCAAACTCTTGAAGGCCAACTAATGATTTGAGTAAAAATACTCACACACTTGGGTGGCATTTCATCAAACATATGTTGTGCATGGTTGCCATGTGTCTACTCGCGAGAGCCTAGCAATGTTGGCTTGATAGTGCTGTGTCTGATATTGCGAGGTTGGATGGCCAGAATGATTGGGACTTGTAATAGCCACACATGGGTTGTAATGCAATGGTTGCATCGTTGGCTGGGGTGGGTCTGGATTGAAGATGCCCCAAAACAAACCCTAGCATGGCGTACTAATGACTTTGCTTGATGTTGGTGGTGGTGCTAAATTATATGAGTCATCACACTTGGCTGATGAAGGGGGATAATCAACAACTAATCTAAGTGAAAAAGGGAGGGAGAACATGTGATTTGTGTGGTTGTGGTAATATGTCAAATAGATGATAGCACAGATGGATATCACTATCTTGATATCCATTGGGCTACGCCTACTTCCTCCTCCCCATCCACATCTTCCACTCTATCCTCTCCTTCATCACCCGTGCCTCCTCCTTTGCCTGTGTCACCACCACGACCGCCGCTTCCAATGGTGTGGTTTGTTCTCTGCATCAGCCTTGCTGCAAAAGTCACCTTTCAATGAGGAGAAGATGTCATCGGGGAAGTTGTAGATTTTGGTCTCTGAGGTCTTCATCGAGCGGGTTAGGAAGGCCCACGACAGAGGGGATAGTGATAAAGAAGGGGGTGCCATAGGGGAGAGAGAAAGAGGTGCTCGAGAGGTCCCCCCCTTCCACTCCGACAGTGAGAGAGAAGAGAGAGAGCGAGATAGAGGGAGATCGGAGGGTGGGTGAGAGAGATTAAAAAATATTTTTTTTAAGAGTTATAGAGGGCAAGTTAGTCTTTTTTCCTTCTTAGTTCTATTGTGGTTGAGTTAAATGAATAGAACGAAACGGTAGAGATATACATGATGGTTTTTATTTATTTATGGGGTATACATTTAATAATCAGATTTCAGAGTTATATCTAAGAATATGTATGATTCCAAGGGTATATATATATATATATATATATATATATATATATATATAATAATATATTCCCTAAATAAAATCAACTTGATAAATTTTGGGGTTCAACGGTCACTTTGGATCCATATTTGTAACTTGGAATCTCTGTAGGTCAAGCTACAAAATATTTACTTTACTCTTTTAAGTTTTCTTGAGTCTCAAGATTGAAGCATTGATTTTGGAAGGAGATTATTCTTTTGCAATATTTAACATTTAAGGATATATTTTTTATGACATTTTAGCAGGAATGACAGATTTATATATTTGTTATAAATGATCATTTGTAACAAAATTCCTTTCGTATGCAAACAACATTATAACTGAAATGGGCCCAAAATCAAATTCCTTGAGTGCAATATGTGAGTTATTCTTTTATAAATGGACCTATTGAGGCCCATATAGTATTATTTCAAGTTTGAATCGTATGGATAATACTCGAGGTACTATCAACCCGGGCGGTAGAGCAAACCCTGCTCACATGTGTAAATTTGTCGTGAAAGAGTTTTTTCAATTTAAGCATACGTGTATGCTATGTGTTAACTTTGAAGAACACGAGAATATATCACCTCTATTTTGCTTATAATTATTCTAATGAAGTTTGGAACTCAATTCTTCAACGCTTTGATCCCACCACCAGTGCTGCAACAAGCTCACTCCACCGAGAGCTTCTTATAGTACTGTACATAGCAGAATTTCTTGAGGGCCGGCTTATTGAAGAAGGTTGCTCGGCTGCTGCTTAGAGTTAGAGCACCCATATGGTGGTTTCGAGAACAGAGAGATGGAATGGATGGAATCTTTTAGTACTCTCGATCGCATACAACCACACAATTGTCCTACATATCGTAGTTGATGTTTAAGACAACCATTTCTGCATCTCCAATAGATCTTCCAATTTGAACTAGGAAATCCTCTCCTCAAGGCTTTTCTTTCGATGCTATGTATATTGTACGTATAGTTGATCTGAGTTCCCAGTATATTACTGTCTCACTTTCAAAGACTTCAAGATGCAATGACGTCAGGCATTTACATAGTTTACATTCTAATTTAATACATCGCATCAGTTTACCTACCCCCCCCCCAAAAAAAAAAAAACAGTGGATCATCAATACATGGGCAGCACTAAACAACCCACGTACACATCAGATTGGCCCAAAAGGCTGTCAGCCCAACCTCTTTGGGTATTGGCCCATTGGGGATGGAGAACTGAGTGTGGTACACGGTACACCTACAATACAACAGTGACGAATTCCCTTCTCTCTGTGTCTTAGCTACAGTTCTTCATTCTTTTCAACGCATTCCATCCTTGTAGACGAGGCATCATTGCTGTTGATTCCATATGCATGCCATTAATTTGTAAGCATCCACTCTCCCTCTCTCTCTCTCTCTCTCACACACACATCCTTCTAGACTAAGGACGTGCCTCAGTGTTGGTAAAATGGGTGGATGATGACGCGGGGCACCACGACGTCCAGTCGCGCGCGGGTTCTATACAAATTGACCACAAACAAGCATATCCTAGCTAATCCAACATTATCCAAGCTGGTGGGACCAGCCTGCAGGGAGAAGTCTCAAAATTTCATAATGGCTATTAAGAAGGACCGGACTTGAGGGTCAAATAAATGGAATAAATTAAGGAAAATTTTTGTTACAAACCGCCTACAAACTCAGCTCCCTATTGGGGAGCTGAGGTCATTGGGTGTGGGCACACTCCTAGGGTTGTGCCCACCCCCATGGGGGCATAGTTTGCATCCACCTGGATGCAAACTATGCCCCCTGTTTGCACCAAGAGGCTTCCATAAATTAAACCCTCCAGTGGGCCCAAGATGAGACAGAATAATATTCCTGTCAACTGCCATTCCTACGTGAGGGTCCACCTTTGAATTGTCATGGCATTTTGCACTTTATACCACTCACTTTTTCTGAGGTCGATCCCGAACGAGTCTATTTCAAGATCCACCAACTTGTGCAGTCAATCAGAACAGAAATGCAAGTAGATCGATGGATCCGATTTAACCTATTATTTGGTCAAACTGAAACCAAAACCGGTCGATTCGGTTTCGACCGAAAATGCAAAAATATATGATTTTAAGCGGATGTGAGTTCTGAACTCACAAAACCTCCTTTAGAAACCAAAGGACTAATCAACTCCACTATGGCAGGTCTTATAAAATAATATGTTTATTATTGTATTTGTAATATATCTTGTTCAATTTGGTTTAGTTTGACTCCAATTACACACATCTCCAACCCTAACTCAAAACCGAATCGGTTAATTCGATTCGATTTTTTTATTTGACCCAAATTATATACACTCTTAAATGCAAGATTGTTATATGTGAGAGAAGAAAAATTGTTGCACTTATTGTAATAGTAATTGTAACAAGCTAACATCTAAGTTGGCGCCTGTGGGTGCCACTTTAGATGCCTATGGGAGCTACATAAGTGGTGGGGAGCAGCTGCGGCGATCAACGGTGGACAGCAATGATCGACGACGGGTGGTGGCGGTGGCGATTGACAACAGCGATTAACAATTGGACTCTAAAATATAAAAATTTAAAGTCTCACATAAATCTTGGGCCTCAAAATATCACTTTTAAGGTTTAAAAATATTAACTAAACTTTTAATTAATATTAGACTCTAAAATTAATATATATCTTGAGATTCAAAATATAACTTTGGACTCCATAATACTCCTTTAAGGTTTAAAAATATTGACAAAATTTTTAATATTTGGGCTCTAAAATACAAACATTGGGCTCTAAAATATTTACTTGTAACTCCAAAATATAAATTTGGGCTCCAAAATTATCTTTAGGGTTCAAAAATATTGACTGAATTTTTATAATTATTTGAACTCTAAAATACAAACTATGACTCCCAAAATATAAATTTGAGTTCTAAAATGATGGTTTTGGATCCTATCCTTATCGGCCGCCACTACCAAGTTGGGCGTCATTGGACTGTTCATCTGAATCTTACTACACTTACTACATTGTATAGTAAGTCTTTCTCACGTGAGAGAACTTCGAAGCAAAAGCTATGTAAAATCCCTCCTTAAAGGATAGATATTAAGTGGAATGCTAGGGTGCTACATGGATTGACCTTTGATATTTACTGCAGTTGCTGCACTGTATCAAGTGTTGTAAATCTTTTTCATGTGAGAGAACTTCGAAGCAGAGAAATACTATGGGTGACAGAGTCTTTTGATACGGCCCCACCATAGTATAACATAAACCGTCGGATTTCAATCTAATGGAAAAGCGGTACATTACATTCGTACTCGATGTTCTGGTGCTTGGAATACTCGTTGCTCAGTGTTCGGGCTACGCGGTGCTCGGTACTGTTCGGTGCTCGGTACTGCTCGGTGAATATAACGAGACCGTTGGATTAAAATCCAACAATCCGCACTGATGATACAGTGGGGCCGTATCCAAAGACCCCGCTGTATCATAGCATTACTCGTTTGAAGCAAAAGCTATATAAAATCCCTCTTTCATGGACATATACTATGTGGAATGCACGCAATGGCCCATGAGCGCTGACTCTGGTGTCCTCTCATTTATTGATTAAATTCAGACATTCCCAAAGTACATTAATTGTTTGGAATCCGGATATACCATTATTTCTTCCCTAAAACCTTCAAGCTTAATTAAACTGACACTGCCTACTTGTTTCCCTTTCTTCTTAAATTTACATTAGAAGCTTCTGAAGAAGAGATAATTAATTAATGTCCTCTAAAGAGGATAATAAAAGTGATGGAGTTGTAGAACTAAATAATTTTATAATTAGTC